>CM018050.1:2451149-3178649 GCA_008638375.1 Nyssa sinensis | reverse complement strand
AGAGAGAAAATTTGAGGAGAGAGGAAGCTCATCTTCTTTATCCATGGCCGTTGCTTCTTTGTCCCGTCCAGCCCAGCCCATTTCTGGTTCCCTTTCCCTTCTTTATTTCTTCTCTCTTCTCTCTCTCTTTCTTCTTCTTCTTCTTTAGTTGGTTCACTATATGTTCTCACACAAACATAAACACACACACACACACCTCCGAACACATTGTCCTTCTCTCTTTCTCTAGTTCTCACTCCACCAAACACACACTCTTTCACAGCTCTCCCTTTTTCCTACACACAGTCACATATATATACATCTCCAACATATACACACATTCGGGTGTGTGTGTACGGGGGGAGAGAGAGAGAGAGAAAACTGAATGAGAGGAAAGAGAGAAAGTGTTCAGTTCGAAATGGGGGGAGGGGGAAAGAGGGTGAGGGAAAAAGTGTGGTCTTCTCAATGTTCCATTCATGTGTACTACCCTACCTTTTAGATCCCCCTTTTATTCACCCTCACACACAAGATTTGTAACACCCCGATCTTCTATAATTAATAATTAAATAATAATTATTAATTAATACCGGCTCAGAGAATAATCAAGGGAATTAACCCTAATCTCCCGACGGTCAAGATAGACCGATAAAATAATTAAAACATGTTCGAAAATAGGGTACAATACCCGAACCTAATTACCAATTAATTAGGTGAAATAATGTCAATTTAACACTGATGGAATTCGAATTAATTAACTACGAAAATCTCGAATGACTAATAAATGACACGAAACCTCTGACACTGTAGATAACTGAAATATGAAACTCTCGGAACAAACCGCATCGAAAAAGGAGTTACGAAATGAAAGTTATGAGGCAAACACTGAAACCGAATTACTGCGCAGCCAAACAGGGCCTTAACCAAAAATGGTGAAAAATGGCCAAAATGGTGGCTAAGGGAATTGAACCCTTCACCTTTGAGGGAATGACTTTTTCTCAAAAAATTTACCAACTGGACTGCCATTACTTTGTGCACATATATACAACTTAATTGTATATATCTCTGAATTGCCCCAAGCCCCACCTCAAATTGGACCAATGAGGTTGCATGCAAACCCCACATGATTGCCCCCTCAGCCCACCTCAGCCCTAAGATCCCACTGTTCTCTGATGTATATACATCTATATACATATAAGAGATGTATATATATGGAATATGTAATAATATATATATATATATATTATCATTTGTGGAGGGGAAAAAGGAAGGGGTCCAAAATCAGAAAGGAAGGGTGGGTGTTGTATGCTCGGATAAGAGAGTCCAGAGAGAGAGAGGGCTGTAGAGAAATTGAAGGCCTTGCATGTGTATACACATGTGTCCATGGTGTGTGTGTCTTCATTGGAGATGCGCCAAAAGGGAACTGAGACATGGTTGAAGCTCTGAAGTGCCCAAGGACTGAACCATGAAGCATGGGAACATGAACAGTGGTCGACCCTAAGGTATAAACACCAAAATTCTGAATTTTTTTTCCTCTTAAGTTTTGCTTACTGTTTCAGTCAATTGAGGCCATATAAATTGCATGCATAAGCTACTGTGACACCTAGGGACGGATTTAAATAGTTTGAGAGAGCCTAGAAGGCTCGAAACACACCCTCCATTAGAAACTGCCATTGATGACCTCCCATACAGCAGGTCTGATTCGACTCTAGCCAAACCCATTTTGGCTTGCCTAGACCTGTTCTAGACCTCAAGAGGATCCTAAATACCTAGGTACTCGACCCAAACTCACACGGGAAGGCCCTCGAACATGGAGTTGCAGGTTTCGGCCATGAAACCCAACTCCCAAATCAAACTTCTAAATCATGTTTTTGGAATGGGATATTGACCCCCATGGAGATACGGTCACAAAGAAACAAAAACCATGGAAAATGGTGGAGAAACGAGGGTTTAATAGCCAAATTATCTTTTCGGCTATTCCTCCATATATCAAGCTATTGGGATTGATTCGAACCGTGAAATCGATGCCAAAGACTTGGCATGACATCCAAAAGATGTTTGAAACCAAAACAGGCCGAAATCCGTGCTTGAAATGGCACGAAAATGGAGAAAAACCGAACCTGCACTTAGGGCAACGGTGCCCTGCGCGTTGGAGAAGAAAGAGTTGACTTGCCAACTCATTCGAGTTAGGCCGAGTCGACTCATACACGTGGCAATGCATGAGCGAGCCACTGTTTTAATGGAACGACACCGTTCTGGGGCTAAACTGATTTGTTTAAAATCAAATTTTGCCTGTTTGGATGCGGGACTAATAAATTAAAATCAGGTTTTGGGGATAAGCTATCCGAGGATTAAAGGCAATTGGGGTTAATTGGATTATGCCATTTTGATTCTGTGAGGATCAGTGAACCGTTTGGTTCACAGTGATTTGGACCGGTTCACTTGGTGAACCCTTGAACCCTTGGGTTTGAACCCCTAAATTATGAAATTATATTTTGAACCCCAAATACTTTCTGGAAATTACGGATTTGCCCCAACAGTTCTGAATATTGCACAGTGGCCCAGATTTTGGGAAATTCCTTCATTTAAGCCCTGAATAAATTAATTAAATAATAAAATAATTATTTTATTAAATAGGTAAAATTATAATTTTACCCCTGGACATTAAATATGTCAAACGGAGTCCAAATAAATTAAATAAATAGTGTATTTTCACTATTTCAAGCATTCTGGACTCAATGGTACAGTCCGATTTTGGAAATACAGTCCCGAAAAATACAGACCCGTAAGTGATAAATGACCGAACTACCCCTGATGGTACCCAGACCCAAATAAAAATATCAGATAGCCTATTTTGACTATCTCGGGCATTCTGAACTCAACGGTGAGGTCCGTTTAATGAACTGAGGTCCCGAAAAATACAGACACATAAAGTGTAAATGACCGAATTGCCCTTAATGATACCCAGGGCCAATTAAACATAACAGACAGTCCAATTTCACTATGTTGGACGTTCTGGACCCAATGGTGAGGTCCATTTTATGAACTGACGTGCCGAAAAATACGACACATAAAATTACCAAATTACCCCTGATACCGTACGAGACCTAAACAAAGTCCGATTGGGACGAAACTGATACCGGTAGGAGCCCAGACACTGGTAAGACTGTATACTTGATTAGATGACGAATTGGGGTCAGAATTACATAAAACGTAAAATGACCAAAATACCCCTGAGCACTGTAAGTGCAAATTAGAGGTCGAATAAAGGTCAAACTGATCTAATAAATTATCATAGAGATAATTATGAACACTGAAGGGCTAAATAAGACTCTAAGACAGTCAACGCGTAAAACGAGAAATGACCGATGTGTCCTGACGATCTAAAGCAGATATCAAATGAAGTCCAAGGGACTTACAAATTTATACATGAGATATATGGGATGTTCTGAGGACCATGATAGGGTCCGGGGCAAAAATGATAAAATTACCATTTTGCCCCTAAGACTAAATAAGTACCCAACTGATACCGATTAAAGTCTAAAAGACTTAAAACTTCATATATACGATATATGGGATATTCTGAGGACCATAACAGGGTCCGGGATAAGAATGGCAAAATTACCATTTTGCCCCTAAGGTTGAATGAGTGCCTGACTGGTAACAATTGAAGTCTAAATGACTTAGGATATAATCCTAATAACTGCTAAGCCTAATTAAAGAATGAAATAGCCTCGGGTGAGACCTAATGGAAGGGCGATAGGCTACTAGGCTATCTTAGGTAATCCGATAGATACCTACGATGACGAATGAGACCTGAATGGATGAGTTCTGATCTGTCTGTGATTGATGATTATTATTCAGGATATACATGGAGATGCCTGACGTACCTGGAGGTTATCGGATTATTTGTGCAAGGAAATAAGCGTAAAGTTTGTGAGTAACTTCTGACACTGTTTTGATACTGTCCCTTGATTTACTGATCTGTTTTGAATGCAATTATTTAAGTGCAATTATTTGAATGCATGCCTTCTCGTACTATATCACTTATGACATGGTTTTAGTCCTTTTAAATAATTGACTATATTCCTGATCCCTGTGCTAGCATTCCGTACTGTTTTGCCCGTTTTGAACTGTTGAGATAAAATGGATATATTGAACCATTATTTTTGAAACGATTAAATAAACCATGTGATATAGGCAAAGAACAACATTTTGTTGCATCGTACAGCTTTGTATAGTATACTGTCTGAATGCTATATTGTTTAAATGTATGTACTTAATGTACGCCCTTTGTATCACATTCCACGTGATGTGCTTGTATCCTTCGAATTAAGAATCCCGTTCAGTTCGGTTATGTGCTGTCCGTTAATGATATGTCTGCCTCGATTGATATGTTCCGTCCTGTTCTGACATGTTCCGTCCGTTAATGATGTTAAGTCCGCCTTGATTGATATATGGTCCAGTTCCGTTATGATCTGTCCGTTGATGATATGTCTTTGCTTTGACTAATGTTTTGTTCTGTTCGATTCTGTTATGTTCCGTTCATTGATAATGTGTCTGCCTTGATTGATATATGGTCCAGTTCCATTGTGTATTGTCCGTTGATGATACGTCTGTCTTGATTGAAATATTGTTCAGTCCAGTTATGATTAGTTCCGACAGTGATGTGTCCCTGACTTGATTGTTATATTGTTTCTACCCAGTTCCGTTATGTTGTGTCCTGCTCATGATTTGCCTTTGTGTCACGCCCCGAATTCTAACCGAACCCGAGGCGCGACTGACGAGACAGAAAGTAAAATAAATAAAAGGATAAAAGTAATTAGATTCACTAAACATGCGTCCATCATCATCCATACATAAAATAACATCGAATACATTGTTCATCAGTCATTCGGGCTTAAGCCCTTACATAACAAAATACAAGTCTCACGAATCACAAATACATCACAGGCTTCACCCTATTAGGGCATCACCGAGTCTCTAGTGGCTGGAGGATCCTCATCTGAAAATGTTGCCCACGAATGGGTCAGCACAACTGCTGGTATGATGAAATGCTAATGCCAGAAATAAAGCTAAGGCGTGGCATGTGCAAAGTGTACATTCATTTCTAATGACATTCAAGCATCGCAGTAATATATATGAATGGTATGCGTGACACACCCATGCACAACTCTATGCCACACCCATGTCTCATTTACGGGTACTCCCCGATGGCTCGAAGTACCAATGCAATGGCCAATTTTGGGTTTTTCACCACAGGATCTACACGCTCATAATGCAAAGCACCATGTGCTTACCCACGCCATGTTCTCAAGGAATTCATCATATGCCAATATGCCAATGCAATCTCAATGAACATGAATCTCAATAATATAACATGCTCGGACAATAAGAAATAAATCACTAGTCAGTTTCATATACATGCATATCTCATATGTTCGTACATCATGATTCATGTTCTTCACTTTATTAACTTGCAAGTAACACATAACATGTGAACAACCAATTCCAAATAAACAGGTAAACACATTACAGATAAACACATACAGCATTCCAGTCATTCACAAATATTCCTAACTTAACTTCATTTCTAACACTAGCAAAACACCATACCTGATGGGTTGGTATCAACCCTAGAAGATCGTGAACTATATGTAACTGAACCGGCGGATGAAAATGTAGAAGATCAGATCGCCCTCTCCTGTCCTGTCAATGTCCCTAAAAGTAGAAATTACAACTCAGTCTATTGTTACTTGAATCGACGCTATTCATCAAATTTTATGTCTTTAATTCATAAGTTTCTATTCTGCTAAATTAAACTCTACCATTGGTTTTAGAACGTTTAAGAAAATAAGTCTAGGTTCTCGTAGAACTCAATTCGGACACCAGGGTTGAAAAGGGCAAAACCGTCATTTTGCACTTTACACGTGTCCTTACATTTCGTGACCTATTTCCACAAATCGGACTCCACGGTTGAGTCCGGAATGTTCGAGATAATAAAATTCCACTATTTGTTTACCTAATTCGGAGTTTGTCTGACAGTGTTTCAAGTTAGGGGCATTTTGGTAATTTTAAGGGTTACTACGGGTCTTTTATTTTTTGGGACCCCGTCTCGTAAAACGGACCTCACCATTGGTCTCGGAATGGTCGAGATAGTCAAAATACACTAATGACTTGTCCCATTTGGACTCCGGGATGTTTTTGAATATTAAATTAATTAAATTAAATAATTAATTAATTAATTTAATTAATATTTTATTAATAATTTAATCAGGTGGGTCAAAGTGAAATTTCTAACAGTTGGGGGGTCAATTTGTAATTTCCGAAAGTTCAAGGTTAAGGTTCAAATTCAAAAGGTTCAAA
This sequence comes from Nyssa sinensis, assembly GCA_008638375.1. Taxonomy (NCBI): domain Eukaryota; kingdom Viridiplantae; phylum Streptophyta; class Magnoliopsida; order Cornales; family Nyssaceae; genus Nyssa; species Nyssa sinensis. The sequence continues at coordinate 3,172,307 of CM018050.1, read as the reverse complement.
TTCCAAAAGGTCCAAATTAAAACTAGTTTAATTTGTTATCCTAAATCAGGTTAACCAAACAGGGGCTAATCCTAGAACAGGGATAGGATATCCCGATTTCGATTTAATTCCAATTTCTAGATTTCTTACCCTTGCAACCAAACGGCCCAAATTCCATTTCAATTTAAAACAACCACGCGACACGTGGCAGGGGCGGTCCACGCCCGACCCGACCCCCCTTCTTCCCCTGTTTTTCCGACGGAGCTCCGGTCACCTTTTCCGGCGCCGGTGACCGGAATTTCAGAAAATCAAGTTTTTAAACTTGATTTTCTTGGTGTTTTCGAAGCCCCTTTCAATCCCAATTTATTCTAAAACATTTTTGGAGCTTTTTAATACCGTTTTGAAGCTTCCAATCACAACGAAAAACCAGATTTTCCCCCTCATGGCCGTGACCTGCACCTCCTTCTTTCTCCCTCATTTTTCAACCGTTTTCTATCATTTTTGTTGCGTTTTAATCCTTACATTATGCTCTACAAGGTTCTACAATTTAAACCAATTGAAATGCTCTAAAAAAAATTGAAACAGAAGCAACCCATTTACCAATTTTTCGGCCGTTTCTCTCTCTAGCCGTGCCCTCTTCCACCTCCTTGCTCCGAGCTCGAACCAAGTCTTAAACTCTCCCTCAGAGCTCTATTTCTCTCCCTCTTTTCTGTTTCTTTCCTTCTCTTCTTTCCCACCCGAGAATACACCTCTTTTCTCTTCACACTCTCTCTCTCTCTCTCTCTCTCTCTCTCTCTCTCTCTCTTTCTCCCCAAGACCAACTACTCTCTGCCAAACCTGCATTCTCCCACTCCCTGAATCCCACTCACACACACCATCTTACCCCATACCCCTTTGAGTGTGTAACACTCAAAGTCACACACACACACAACCGGCTCACACACATACACACACTGTTCTACACCTATATATATATATACACACATTTACATATTTCACACACACACTCACATGTGTACACATTTACTAAATAATTATTTTAAATTTATACATACATATATATATATACATATATATATACATATACACATACATCCAATAATAATAATAATAATAATAATAATTGCAAAAATAAATATAATAAAATTTTTTTTTTTTTCCATGTTATAACATCCTTCCCTCCTTACAAAAATTTCGTCCCGAAATTTAAAATAACATAGAACCAAAAGAAAATACATCACTGATCAAACAACTCAGGGTACCTAACTCGAACCTCGGCCTCACGCTCCCACGTAGCCTCCTCAACCCCATGGTGGTTCCAACGAACCTTGACCAAAGGGATGGTCCTGCCTCGCAAAACCTGGTCCCTCGAGTCCAATATCTCTACGGGTCTCTGGTCGTAGGAAGCGTCCCCCTCTAACTGAAGATCTACCCAGTCAAGTACATGTGAGGGGTCGGGATGGTACTTCCTCAGCATAGATACATGGAAGACGTCGTGGACCCCTGATAGCTGCGGTGGTAAGGCCAGCTTATAAGCCACCTCACCAACTCTCCCAAGAATCTCAAAGGGACCTATAAATCGTGGCGATAGCTTCCCACCGCGCCCAAATCTCCTCAAACCTCGTTTGGGAGATACCTTGAGGAACACATGGTCCCCCACCTCAAATACTAAGGGTCGCCGTCTCCTATCTGCATAACTCCTCTGGCGGCTCTGAGCTGTCAACAACCGCTGTCTGATCACCTGTATCTTGTCCGTGGTCTCACGAACAATATCAGGTCCCAAGGCAGCTGTCTCTCCCACCTCGGTCCAACATACCGGGGAACGGCACGGCCTACCATATAATGCCTCAAATGGTGCCATCTCAATGCTGGACTGGTAGCTGTTGTTGTAGGCAAACTCAACTAAGGCAAGGTGATCCTCCCAGCTACCTCTAAAGTCCATGACACAGGCCCTGAGCATATCCTCCAAGATCTGAATAGTGCGCTCTGACTGGCCATCTGTCTGTGGGTGGAAGGCAGTACTGAACTGCAGCTGGGTCCCTAAGGCTGTCTGGAAACTCTGCCAGAACCGTGCAGTGAAACGTGGGTCCCTGTCAGAAACTATGGATACCGGTACCCCATGTAGTCGTACTATCTCTCGAATGTACAACCTACTGAGGACGTCTGATGAGTCAGTCACTCTGATCGGTAAGAAATGGGTGGACTTCGTCAGTCTGTCCACAATAACCCAAATCGCATCATGGCCCCTAGGTGACCTCGGAAGACCCATCACGAAATCCATGGTAACGTGCTCCCACTTCCACTCGGCGACCGGTAGTGGCTGTAACAAACCTCCAGGCCTCTGGTGCTCAGCCTTCACCTGCTGGCACGTGAGACACCTAGCCACAAACTGTGCCACATCTGCCTTCATCCCAGTCCACCAATACTGACGGCGCAGATCATGATACATCTTGGTGCCCCCTAGGTGCACCGCCAAGCGTGAATGGTGGAAATCCCTAAGGACATCAGTCCTAAGAGACTCGGGAACGAAGACCCTACCCCTGTATCTCAAACCAAGGTCAGAATGGACTGTCCATCCCTCAAATCTCTCAGGGCTAGCAATCCGTGCCCTAATCTGCTCAGCCTCAGTATCTAGCAACTGTGCCTCTATAACTCGGGTCAGAAGGGTAGGCTGCACACACAAGCTAAATAGGGTGGCGTGTCCCTCAAACTCGGTAAGCTCTAAGTCAAACTCCCCAATAACTCCCATCATCTCCCACTCTCTGATGGCTAGGCTGGCTAAGGTGCTGCTCGGCCTCCGACTGAGTGCATCGGCTACGACGTTGGCCTTCCCAAGATGATACTGAAGGTCAAAGTCGTAATCCTCTAGATACTCCATCCATCTCCTCTGTCGAAGGTTCAGATCCTTCTGTGTAAAGATATACCTGAGGCTCTTGTGGTCCGAGAACACCTCAAATCTCACCCCATATAAATAGTGTCGCCAGCTCTTAAGAGCAAAGATGACGGCAGCCAACTCTAAATCGTGGGTGGGGTAGTTCTTCTCATGGCTCTTCAGCTGTCGAGAACCATAAGCTACTACCCGGCCTTCTTGCATCAATACACAACCCAGTCCCTCTCGGGAAGCATCACAGTACACTGTATAGCCCAGGCCTCCCTCGGGGATAATCAGGACGGGAGCTGAAGTCAATCTCCTCTTCAGCTCCTGAAATGACTGCTCACAGTCGTCGGTCCACTGAAATCTGACGCCCTTGCGCGTCAGCCGGGTCATTGGTGCGGCAAGTCGGGAAAATCCCTCTACAAAACGGCGGTAGTACCCTGCTAACCCCAAGAAACTCCGTATCTCAAATACATTCCTCGGCCTCTCCCAGCTCATGACAGAGTCGACCTTCGAAGGGTCAACAGATACTCCACTCCCAGATACCACGTGGCCCAAGAACTGTACCTCCTGGAGCCAGAACTCGCACTTGGAGAGCTTGGCAAACAGCCTATGCTCTCTCAAGATCTGTAACACAGTCCGTAGGTGGAAAGCATGCTCATCCTCAGAAGGTGAGTAAATCAGAATATCGTCCACAAACACCACCACGAACTGATCTATGTACTGGCCGAAGACACGGTGCATCAAATCCATGAATGCCGCTGGGGCATTCGTCACACCAAATGGCATCACTACGAACTCAAAGTGACCATAGCGAGTGCGGAAGGCTGTCTTCGCTATGTCCTCCTCTCGCACTCTCAACTGACGATACCCAGACCAAAGATCAATCTTTGAGAAGCATCTCGAACCTCTCAGCTGATCAAACAAGTCATCGATCCTGGGCAACGGGTACTTGTTCTTAATAGTCACCCGGTTCAGCCTCCAGTAGTCCACACATAACCGCAACGTCCCGTCTTTCTTCTTCGCAAAGAGTGCTGAGGCACCCCAAGGAGAAGTGCTAGGACGGATGAACCCCTTACCCTGAAGGTCAGTCAGCTGCTCTCTCAGCTCTCTCAGCTCTGCTGGAGCCATGCGGTATGGTGGAATAGATATGGGTACAGTACCGGGGATAAGCTCAATGGCAAACTCCACCTCCCGCCTCGGGGGTAAACTAGTCAAGCTGTCGGGAAATACGTCAGGAAACTCCTCTACTACCGGTGGTAACACAACCCCTGTAGCCTCGCTATCCCCTGCAATCATACTGGCCAACATATAGCTATGGGCTCCCCAACTCCTAGAGTCGTACAAGGGTGGTATCAAGAAGTCTCCACGATCTCCCGTGAAGTAAAAACAATCCCCCTCAGGAGTGCACACTGTAACTCTCCCTCTGAAACAATCAATACTAGCCCGGAAAGTAAACAGCCAATCCATACCCAAGATAATGTCGAAGCTAGTCATATCAAGCACAATAAAATCAAAGCAGAGAGCACGGTCAGCTATCTCAAGTGAACAACCCCTACAAACCCTGGTCAATGTCACACTACCCCCAACAGGAGTATCAACATGTAGCGGTGGATCTAACCGGTCTATAGTCAACCTCAATGTCATGGAAAATGCAGTGGATATGAAAGAATGCGATGCACCAGAATCTATCAACACGCTAGCCCATGAACTGAACATAAGAAAGGTACCTCGCACTACTGATGGCCCAGCAGTAGAAGCCTCTGGGGTAGCAACTGCGTACACCCTGCCCTGTACGGTCTGACCCTGTCTGCCTCCTCCTCTCTGCCCCTGCTGTCCTCCCCCTCTCGGGGCTGGGGCTCTAACACTCAAGGCTGAGGATGCTGGCTGATAGTAAGGTGCTGGGGGTCTATAGCCTGACTGCGTCTGGGGTAAAGGTACCTGGGTAGGCTGGAAATAGTGGGACCTCGGTGCACTCTGGGAAGTCTGCCCTTGAGGACAGTGGGCCTTGACATGGCCCGGCTGATGACAAGTATAGCACACTGGTGTGGCCCTCCAGGCCTGACTCTGAGACTGGGATGGGAGTGGTAGCTGGCTCGGTCCTGTCCCTGATCCCTGACTAGGATCTCTCTGTGGGCAATCAGCCATCCTGTGGCCAGGCTGTCCACACTGGTAGCATGTGAGGGTCAGCTGTGGTGCTCCCCCTCGAGGAGTAATAGACATAGTGGGCTGGGGAGCTAAAAGCTGCATAGGTCTCTGGGATGTAGATGGAGAAGAGGTACTGCCTCGGAACCTCTTCGGCGGTCTCCTACCAGAATGAGCTGGGACGGTCACAGTAGGCTGAGCTGGTGTAAGTGCTAGTGCTGTGGCTGGCCTGGTCTGAGTCCGGGACTCCCTGATCCCTCTGAGAGCTGCTAACTCCCTCTCTACCCTCGTGGCCCTGATCACAGCCTCCTCATAAGTGTCAATGATGTGACCTGCCAGTCTATCCCTGATAGAGGTCTTCAGCCCCTCTAGAAAATGATAAACTCTCAGCTCCTCCACTCCGACAATGTGCGGGGCAAACCTGCCCAATGCGGTAAACTGGGACTCATACTGTGTCACGGTCATGTCCCTCTGTAGCAAGGTCTCAAACTCTCTCCTGAACCCAACCCTAGCAGTCGCTGGAAAGTAGTGGTCATTGAACATGGCCACAAATGCATCCCACCCCTCTCCGAACCTGCTAATCCTGCCGGCAGATACCTTCCACCACTGGCTCGCTAGTCCTGTAAACTGGAAGGTAGCACATCGGATCCTCAGGTGTGGCTCCACAATCCCTAGTGAGTCCAGGATCCTCACAACCTGATCCAGCCACTCCTCGGCCACCAAAGGATCAGGCTGTCCTGCAAATGACGGTGGCCTCATACGCTGAAACACCTTCATGACGAAGGTGTCTCTGGTCTCCCCACCGGCCGCTCTGGCCGCGGCACCGGCAGCCCTGGCCTCGGCACCGGCAGCCCTGGCCTCGGCCTCAGTAGCTCTGGCCTCAGCATCAGTGGTCCTGGCCTCCTGTATGGTACGGAAGCATTCCTGTATAATGGTCGCCAAATCTCTGGCGCCAATAGTCTGCCCCACCTCCTCCACAGGGGCTGGAGCAACATCCTCCTCAGCTGTACTATGCTCAGGAACGTCAGCTGGGGCAACTACCTCCTCAACCACATCAGGAATAGGGGCAGCAGCTCTGGGTCTGCCACGACGAGGCTGGGCGGCACCTCGAGGCGCACCCCTACCCCTACCCCCTCTGGGTGGTCTGCCTCTCGTAGGAGCTCGTCTAGGAGGCATATCTACAAGTCCAAAAGAAAAATTCAATATCACTTTTTCACGTAATCACAATAAGGCATGCATTAAGACACATAATCACGTAGCACATAAGATCCTATCACATGCTGCTAACAGTTCATGCTAAGTCTTATTCTCTTCTCTAGGGTCTCATGGTGTTAAACAACACCCCACAGTCTCTAGGTATTCGAACCTATGCTCTGATACCACGTTGTCACGCCCCGAATTCTAACCGAACCCGAGGCGCGACTGACGAGACAGAAAGTAAAATAAATAAAAGGATAAAAGTAATTAGATTCACTAAACATGCGTCCATCATCATCCATACATAAAATAACATCGAATACATTGTTCATCAGGCATTCGGGCTTAAGCCCTTACATAACAAAATACAAGTCTCACGAATCACAAATACATCACAGGCTTCACCCTATCAGGGCATCACCGAGTCTCTAGTGGCTGGAGGATCCTCATCTGAAAATGTTGCCCACGAATGGGTCAGCACAACTGCTGGTATGATGAAATGCTAATGCCAGAAATAAAGCTAAGGCGTGGCATGTGCAAAGTGTACATTCATTTCTAATGACATTCAAGCATCGCAGTAATATATATGAATGGTATGCGTGACACACCCATGCACAACTCTATGCCACACCCATGTCTCATTTACGGGTACTCCCCGATGGCTCGAAATACCAATGCAATGGCCAATTTTGGGTTTTTCACCACAGGATCTACACGCTCATAATGCAAAGCACCATGTGCTTACCCACGCCATGTTCTCAAGGAATTCATCATATGCCAATATGCCAATGCAATCTCAATGAACATGAATCTCAATAATATAACATGCTCGGACAATAAGAAATAAATCACTAGTCAGTTTCATATACATGCATATCTCATATGTTCGTACATCATGATTCATGTTCTTCACTTTATTAACTTGCAAGTAACACATAACATGTGAACAACCAATTCCAAATAAACAGGTAAACACATTACAGATAAACACATACAGCATTCCAGTCATTCACAAATATTCTTAACTTAACTTCATTTCTAACACTAGCAAAACACCATACCTGATGGGTTGGTATCAACCCTAGAAGATCGTGAACTATATGTAACTGAACCGGCGGATGAAAATGTAGAAGATCAGATCGCCCTCTCCTGTCCTGTCAATGTCCCTAAAAGTAGAAATTACAACTCAGTCTATTGTTACTTGAATCGACGCTATTCATCAAATTTTATGTCTTTAATTCATAAGTTTCTATTCTGCTAAATTAAACTCTACCATTGGTTTTAGAACGTTTAAGAAAATAAGTCTAGGTTCTCGTAGAACTCAATTCGGACACCAGGGTTGAAAAGGGCAAAACCGTCATTTTGCACTTTACACGTGTCCTTACATTTCGTGACCTATTTCCACAAATCGGACTCCACGGTTGAGTCCGGAATGTTCGAGATAATAAAATTCCACTATTTGTTTACCTAATTCGGAGTTTGTCTGACAGTGTTTCAAGTTAGGGGCATTTTGGTAATTTTAAGGGTTACTACGGGTCTTTTATTTTTCGGGACCCCGTCTCGTAAAACGGACCTCACCATTGGTCTCGGAATGGTCGAGATAGTCAAAATACACTAATGACTTGTCCCATTTGGACTCCGGGATGTTTTTGAATATTAAATTAATTAAATTAAATAATTAATTAATTAATTTAATTAATATTTTATTAATAATTTAATCAGGTGGGTCAAAGTGAAATTTCTAACAGTTGGGGGGTCAATTTGTAATTTCCGAAAGTTCAAGGTTAAGGTTCAAATTCAAAAGGTTCAAATTCCAAAAGGTCCAAATTAAAACTAGTTTAATTTGTTATCCTAAATCAGGTTAACCAAACAGGGGCTAATCCTAGAACAGGGATAGGATATCCCGATTTCGATTTAATTCCAATTTCTAGATTTCTTACCCTTGCAACCAAACGGCCCAAATTCCATTTCAATTTAAAACAACCACGCGACACGTGGCAAGGGCGGTCCACGCCCGACCCGAACCGACCCGACCCGACCCCCCTTCTTCCCCTGTTTTTCCGGCGGAGCTCCGGTCACCTTCTCCGGCGCCGGTGACCGGAATTTCAGAAAATCAAGTTTTTAAACTTGATTTTCTTGGTGTTTTCGAAGCCCCTTTCAATCCCAATTTATTCTAAAACATTTTTGGAGCTTTTTAATACCGTTTTGAAGCTTCCAATCACAACGAAAAACCAGATTTTCCCCCTCATGGCCGTGACCTGCACCTCCTTCTTTCTCCCTCATTTTTCAACCGTTTTCTATCATTTTTGTTGCGTTTTAATCCTTACATTATGCTCTACAAGGTTCTACAATTTAAACCAATTGAAATGCTCTAAAAAAAATTGAAACGGAAGCAACCCACTTACCAATTTTTCGGCCGTTTCTCTCTCTAGTCGTGCCCTCTTCCACCTCCTTGCTCCGAGCTCGAACCAAGTCTTAAACTCTCCCTCAGAGCTCTATTTCTCTCCCTCTTTTCTGTTTCTTTCCTTCTCTTCTTTCCCACCCGAGAATACACCTCTTTTCTCTTCACTCTCTCTCTCTATATTTCTCTCTCTCTCTCTCTCTCTCTCTCTCTCTCTCTCTCTCTCTCTCCCCAAGACCAACTACTCTCTGCCAAACCTGCATTCTCCCACTCCCTGAATCCCACTCACACACACCACCTTACCCCATACCCCTTTGAGTGTGTAACACTCAAAGTCACACACACACACAACCGGCTCACACACATACACACACTGTTCTACACCTATATATATATATATACACACATTTACATACTTCACACACACACTCACATGTGTACACATTTACTAAATAATTATTTTAAATTTATACATACATATATATATATATACATATATATATATACATATACACATACATCCAATAATAATAATAATAATAATAATAATAATTGCAAAAATAAATAATAATAAAAAATTTTTTTTTTTCCATGTTATAACACTGTGTCTTGATTAGTGTATTGTTTCCGTTTAGTTCCGTTATAATTTTATCCGTTCGCGATATGCCTTTGCTTGACTGATGTATTGTTACCGTCCGATTCCGTTATATTCCGTCCGTTAATGTTATGTCTGCCTCGATTGATATGTTCCGTCCGGTTCCGACATGTTCCGTCCGTTGATGATCTGTCTGTCTTGATTGATATATGGTCCAGTTCCGTTATGATTCGTTCCGTTAATGAAGAGTCTGTGTCTTGACCGATATATTAGCAATAGTTATTGTTCTGACCGATTGGTTATGTCATGTTCCGATCCGTTTGTATTGTCTGTTCGGTTATGTTTTATTGTACTAGACTACTTATGAAATGGATTTATAAAAAATAGTTATTTTTGTAATGACTAAATTATCCATGTGCCTTGGGAGCACAAAACTAGTTTTGAAACCCATGATAGGGAATCTGTGTTACTCACTGGGCTTATTTAAGCTCACCCCATTATTCTGACATTTTTCAAGAATTACCTCCATTGGATTAGAAGGTACTATGACATGACGTGAATAGGCCAAGTGGCATCGCAAGTAAGGATCTGACGGCACTGAACTGTAGAGACTGGTTTATTGTGGATTGAACCTGGTTATTCCGGTGAGTGGTATGTTATGACTGACTTGACTAATATATACTAGATAGACATGGCTCATGGAACTAATGGTACTCTAGAGATATTAGATCTGCTCTGTTGTTATATGCTTGATATTAGATATGCTCTGAGATTAGAATTGTTGACTGACTGGATTTAGTCTTGCTCTGTGATACATATTCTTATGATGGATAAGTGAGTTGCATTCCCGTGACACAAAGAAAAAGTTTTAAATTCCACTGCATCTGACCCTACAGTTGGAGTGCAATTCGTCGGAAAGTTCAGAATTTGCCTTTGGTTGGTCGCGTCACGACTGACTGGCAGTCACGTCCTCGACATCCGCGTAGGGTGGGGTTCGGGATGTGACAAGATTACTTCCCATATTGGATCTCTTACCAACCAAACGAATGATGACAAGTGTCCAAGCCCACCAAGCATCTTGTGGAAGCTTTTCGCGTTTCTCAATGTACCATCTGGCCAGTTAGTCAAATGTGCGCACACGCATGCCCGAACATGAACCATCTCGAAATCACACCAAAGTTGGCACCCTAGCTAATCTTGACGCCTTGGTTACAAATATGTTGTCCGTTCCTCCAAATTCAGTCGTTTGAATTTGCATATTTATCTGCATCCCGTAAATGACTGTGTAGTCTCGTGACTCACACCAGTCCCGAATAATTTCCCAAAATTCTAATTTTGCCTTACAATGTCACATTGATGCTTCATTACTCGATTTCATAATTATTCTAACATATCATTGATTAATTACTCATCAGTCCTTAGTCAATGTTGGCAATTTACCAAATTGCCCTTTATGATTTTCTAAATCCTTACATCTTTTAAGGTTTAACAATATTACATATAGACCCCTGTACTTTTGGTAATTACACTGGCCTCCCTTGTGAGAGTGTGTCTTTAATCAGAAGTAGTAAAATGTCTATAATACCCTTCAATTACTTAATTTATATTTAAATCAAATTTCATCTAAAATTCATCTTCTACATATATATATATATATATATATATATTATAATAGAACACAAATATTTAGAAGAGGAACACAACTCTCGTTCAAGGGTTGAGATCCAGCTTCATGGGCTAAACCACCTCTCATGACCACTATATCGCCATCGTCTACAACATCTTTGGCTTCATCGAGTGAAGATTTGTTTTCAAGAGAGAGGAAGAGGACATAGACTCATGGAGAGCCATTGCCGAGGGTTGAACTGCATCTCTTGGTGTCTTGGTGAGCAATGCTGGCACTAACGACTGCAAATGGAACACCTTTCTATTATTTGAAGTTAGATCTATGGAATGCAATGCCCTAAAGGCTGAACATGCGTTTGCATTATCACCCAGAAAGTGTTCTCTACCCATCATGCGTCATATATATATATATATATAATGGTTTATCTACTAAGTAATTAGTTGGGAAATTATTAGGAATAAAATCAAGATTTCCCTAACATTGATTTCTAGAATTTCATCGAAAAAGAATTGAACTTATGAAAGAAAGAATTTTTATCATTGGCTATAAACTATGCCTTAGTTCAAAATGGATTTTTAAGTTCTTGAAAATCAAAGAACACGAAACATAGTTTTCAATTTAAATAGATGATACTTATCCAATAGAAACTTGCAGAAAATGTTGGGGCGCAAGTGAGAAGCATAGCTAGAATGGATTTCAATTAATGATATACCACATTTGGGTTTGCCAGTGGTACTATGTTTTATAATAATATGACGATAATAGATTATTAACCCATTCAATTTGTTGATAGCATAAGTATGAGAAAATCATCACTATCACTATCTTGAATTGATGTGGGATTGTTTTCACATGACTCAGAGCAGCTCTAATCAGAACTGTTATATTTATAAAATAATAGGTGATGTAAAATTGAATGCTTCAAATAGTATGGCTAAACATGTCTTATATTTTAACATTTTTAAATCTTTTCTTAAATATAACTAGAAAAATAATAGTTACTATTTACATCAATGTCCTGAATTATCTCAATTTAATGAATAAATATATCCTAAAGTCATAAAATATTTTAGTAATTGGGAAGAATAATAGTTGTTCAACTAAAAAAATAGCATTTCAACATTGGAGTAGAAATATTAAAATATAACACTTTGGTATTTTATTATTGCTAAAGTTTAATTTTAACATAATTCAAATGACTTTTAATATTTGAGATGCTCTAAGGTCACGTTTGGATGGCGGGATAAGGGGGTTAGATAGGATAAATGTTATCCCATCCCATGTTTGGTATCTTCAATTGGATTTGATATTTATATTCCATGCACTATTTATATTCCCACCCATGTGAGATATAACTTGTACAAAAGAAGTAGTGGTATTTGAGTTATCACACCCCATTGGAATAAAAATACAATGCCACATTATAAAAAATATTATAATACCGCAATATAGAGAGACAAATATGTCGAAGAGTCGAGCTAAAAAAACGAGAATTATATTTTTTTCTTTGTTCAAAATTTTTTCTTTGATATGTTTCAGATTTTTCAATGTACTTTTTCTATATCAATAATTGGACTTATATTTTCGAACACTACTTATATGAATGTATGTAATTATTAATTTGGATGATTCTTAGTAATACGGATTATGATATTTTTTAGTCACGTAGAAAATGAGAGATTCTTATATTGTTAATGATGTTTACATAATCACATTCTAAAGTATTGTTATTAGATTTTACAATTTATTTGTGAATGTTTTTTTTTTTTAATTTTAGATAACTCATATGCATATATTAGAAAACATATTAGAAAAAATTAATTGACTTTTAGAAAAATAATTTTTGAAAACCTTGAGAAAAATATTGCATAAAAAAATAGTTATATTTGAACCATATATCCGATAGACACCCAAACACAAGATTAGAATATAACAACATATTTAACCTTTTATTTAGGTTAGTTCCAAAACACTAAATTAGAGTATTCAATATCGCATAAGATTTTATATTCCTATCCGATCCAACTATATCCTATTGAATCCTGTTTTCTTATCCGATCGTTCAAACAGGGCCTAAGGAATTATGATTAATGTGAAGTTTAGTTTAGTTAGAAAGAGGGTAGGGCCAAAACTTGTGGTGGGTTAAAATTTACAAATTATGTTTAAATACGGGACTGTTGATAATATTTAGATTGGATGCAGTTAGAAACAAGGATGGACTCGGTTAAGTTCATATTGGACAAAAAAATTACAAATCCGCCCTTGAGTGTACCCTCGTAACAACACTCCCAACACTTGTGCTTCCGCAAACTAAAAAAAGACATAACCCATGATATTTATATTACACCACCAAGAAGATAGATGCCTGTTTAATTAAAAAAAAAAAAAAAGTTTCCATCTATGTGAGGGAACAGGTTGAGTGCGAAACTTGATGTGTCTTTGCAAAATGGAGGTACTACTGCAATCCAAAAACATAAAGAAGCTACCAATCATTACCAATTATGATATGTTGGGTTTGTCTTTGACCACATAGGATATTTTGGTATGAAAATTAAAAAATTTGTCGAGGGCATAAATGTAAAAATTAAAATGAGAAAGCCATTCATCTTTGCTTTAATTTTCAAGAAATTTATTACAATAAAAACAAGGATCATAACGGCAATTTGTATGGTAGGATGGAACTTATCAATCTCTTTTGTCGGGGGAAGAAAAACTCACGTTAATCGAAGTAAGTTTGTATTTTTCTGGACAATTTTATCATTATAATTATTAGAATTGAACTAGACAGTAAAGTAATGAAATGATTAAAGTAATGAATTGGACTGGATAATAAAGTAATGAAATCAAATCAAATCATTACCGTCATTCAATCTCTTTAATGAATGCGCCATCTTATGTGTTATTTTCAAAATTTGACTATGATTTAAAAATTGTTATTTTAATTATGTGTTATTTGACTTGTCAAAAAATGACACATGTATTTTTAATGTCATATTTTGTATCAAGAGTAGTTAGTATAATTTTATGTTATTCATGAAATACTGTTTGCATATGCCTAACAAATGTGGGCTCTACTTTACTTTATAAAAAAAAGGAGTTGTTGTGCTAAAAAAAAAATAGCATTTTAGCATTAGAGGAGTCTTATAATAATGCTAAAATATAGATTTGACATATATGAAATGACATTTAGCATTGAAAATGTTCAAAATGAATAGTTCATAATTCACTAATTCGATCAGTTTTATAATTAATATATTTAAAAATATAAAAAAATATGAGTGAGTGTTTTATTTAAAAATTAATATAACTATAGATTGGCTAAGTGGTTGTGAAGAAAATTTTTAGGCAATGAATGTGGGTTCAAGTTCCATACTCAAATTTTTAAATACAAGGCAAGAATATGTAATGAATTATTGCCTCTGCTGGTTCATCTAAAGAGCTGGTCCATCCCATTTAGCTGAAAATCGGTCAATTTTTGTACTATAGCAATATCAAAATATAAATTTAGAATAAATAAAATAATAATTAACATTATATTAGAGATGTTCAAAATGACTACTTCACTAGTTCAATCAAGTTTCCATACTCAAATTGTTACATACGAGGCAAGAGTATGCAATGAATTATTGCCTTTGCCGGTTCATTTGAAAAGCCGGTTCATACCATTTAGCTGAAAATTGGTCAAATTTTTAACTGTAACAATGTCAAAATATAACTTTGTTACTGTAACAATGTCAAGATATAAATTTGGTATATATAAAATGATATTTAATATTAGAAATGCTCAGAATGACTAGTTCACTGGTTCAATCAAGTTTCCACACTCAAATTTTTACAGACAAGGCAAGAATATGCAATGAATTACTGTCTCTCCCGGTTCATCTCATTTAGCTAAAAATCAGCCAATTTTTGTATTGTAGCAATGTCAAAATATAAATTTAGTATAGATAAAATGATATTCAACATTAGAGATGCTCAGAATAACTAGTTTACTGGTTCAATCAATTTTATAATTAATATATTTAAAACTATAAAAAATATAAGTCACTTTAAATATATATATATATATATATTAAATTTTATATAGAAATTAATAATACAATAGATTGGCTAAGTGGTTAATAAGAAAATTTTTAGGCCATGAATGTGGGTTCAACTGTCCATACTCAAATTTTTACATACAAGGCAAGAATATGCTATGAATTGTTGCCTCAGTTCATTTGAAGAGCCGGTTCATCCCATTTCGCTGAAAATCAATTTTTGTATTGTAACAATGACATAGATAAAATGATATTTAACATTAGAAATACTTAGAATGACTAGTTCATCGGTTCAATCAATTTTATGATTAATATATTTAAAACAATAAAAAAATATGAGTCACTGTTTTATTCAAAATATATATATATATATATATATATTAAATTTCATATAAAACTAATAATACAATAGATTGGCTAAGTGGTTGAGAAGCAAATTTTTAGGCATGAATATGGGTTTAGCTCTCCATATTCAAACTTCTACATACAAGACAAGAATATGCAATGAAATTACTGTCAATTCATTAGCCCGTTTGTCCAATTTAACTTAAAACCGGTCATCGGTTTAATCTGATATTATTACAAAAAAGATCCAATTAACATAGCAAAATGATTGGGGGTTTGGTTCTCGTTTGAACCGACTAGTCTCATATAATCCGAATCTAATAATTATGATTATCAAACCTTCCAAACTAATCTTGTGTGATTTTTACGAGATGCACTTAAAAAGACCTAAATTAAAGCATGAACACTAATATATATTATTTCTTAGAACATGAATAACCTCCTTTAATAGATTTTTTTATATTAAATTTATCTTCTATCTCTTTTCATGTTTAATTAAATCATATATTATATTTCTTTATTTATAGCTGTATGTATATATATATATATATATATATATTTTTTTTTTTTTTGATCAGCTAAAAAAGAATAGCTATATGTATTTTATTATAAAATATACCTCTATGTTTAGAATAATTTGATTTTATTAAGCAAACATCGGAGTAGGACATGAAGTCATGATAACTTCGACTAGAGTATAACACAGCATACAAGACAGACACTTGTGGACATTATTTAATACTAAGGCGTTGATTGATGAATCTGTCGCCATTCGATAGTCCACAAGTACAAGCAGGACAAAAAACCATAAATTCAAATAAAAAGACAACATACAACACTGACGGACACCGTCAATATTATTTTATACTAAAAGCATAGATCGCCATTTGCTGCTGGACCTATTTTTTGCATGTATCCCAACAGTCGCCATAGCATACCCCCGGAATAATCAAGCAACCGCAATTAGGAGCACAACTCATAATGTTATCTAGGCAAAAAGAACCAGGGCATTTAGTACCAGTACCTTCAACTCCACCAGCCAGCATTATATTTATGAGGGGGTTCCTTCTGGTAGTAACCCCATCAGAGGAGAGTTCACGGGCAAATGCCAATGGAACAAAGCTGGCCACAAGAACCATGGCCACCACCAGGGTGAGGAGGAGAAAACTCATCTTCTTACCTTCCATTTCTACTTTTCCTCTCTTTCAATTGCTCAATGTTCTCTCACTTCTCAATGTATGTTGTATGCCTCTTCCCCATATCCTTTTTATAGAAACACACTTACATGAAGAGACCCGGCCAAGACTTTACATTAGGAGGTCAGTTTTTTTGGGCTAAATATTTGACCTTAAATTTAAAAAAATAAAGAAGCATAAAAATTTAATGTTAGTTAATAATATATTAAATATATAATCCAATTCATTGATACAAAAAATGTAAAAATTAAAATAAACAAATTTATGAACTTGATTCATGAATTAGATCAATCATAATCTATTATATGAATGAGTTGTCTGCTTTAAGGCGACAAATTTTTTTTTCTCTCCGGTTAATATAGTCGATCCTTTTATAATTAATATTCAATAAATTAATAATCTCTAATAATTAATAAATTTATAAGGAACCAACTTAGTTTTATGGCAGATAAATAATAATTCTATTACTTATTAATTAATACTTTTTTTAGAAGAATTCTTTATAATATTAATTATTAGAGAAATAAAATAGATATATATCTACTTATATATATATATATATTCTATTCATGACATATCTTGATAATTATATTTATTAATTCAACACAATTAAACTTAAAAGTATTATAAGTGAGAAAAATCAAGGACATCACAAAACACAACTTCTTTACTCAAAAATGACACTAACAATATTTTTATAAAAAATAATGACATCGTTAAATAGTTACATACAAGGTCTTATTTTTATACCAAAAATTATTTATATGTAAGATATATTTATTAGTTGATAAAAATATAAGAAAATTTAATAATTAATAAATTTTGAATCTCTCATATTTATTAATTATAATAAAATTGAACTGTAAAATAAAATTAGTTTGGTTCTAAACTTAGTCCACAAACCGAGAATTACTAACACCTCAGGCTCATGCTGGCCCTTCCTTCCTTGCATGACACCTGGCATGGCATGAAACTCCGTTTGTGGCTTACTTGATTAGATGTCAAACATGGCCCAAACTATATGGTTGGAAATACTACAATGAAGAAAGTCAATTAAAAAATGGGAAGAAAAATCACGGTGGTGTAAGTATATGGACCATCCACTTTGGATCATTACATGGATTGCATAACCCTCTAATTTTCAACCATGCATTAAACAAGAAATTGACCCAAATGAAGACAATGGTGGAGGCACAAAATTTTGAGAAAATGACTTTTGGGTAACACCAACCTTGTATACAAGAAAATTTGAAGTAAAGCTGAAAAAAAAAATATTAAATTACATATTTTTGTATAGGAGTGAAAGAAGAACTCATGACCTTTTCTTTTTTCTTTTTAAAAAAAAATCATGAATTATCAGTCAAATTAATCTGGTTGACATTTGGTTCGTTATATATTATTCAAAAAAGTGATTGTAAATGATTTATTTGGATACAAGTAATTATGCAATGTTTAGATTTTTGTTTGGATTGACGTAATTAAAAAGTGATTATGATGTCAAAATGATTATTGGGCATTAAATAGTGTTCAAAAGTGGTTTTAAAATATAAATTTTTTATTTTGTCCTTCATTAAGTAGATGTTTTATGTATCGATGCCAAGATATACTAAATGTATAATATATATTGTAATATTCATATTTACCAAAGTTATTATATAAAATATATGAATTTATTTGTACTAGCTTACAATTCATAAATTAAGTTATTTTAAAAGTATATAATTAATTTGAAAAAAACAAAAGAGTTAAGTCAGTTTTGTAATTTTGTATGAAGATATATTTTAAATGTTAGTAATTTATTAGGTCAAAATGATAAATTTAAAATAATGACGTATCCAATAATGTTAGAATAGTTAAGGGCAAAGTGAACATTTTCAATTCTGGACAAACGCAGCCCCAAACATTTGAAGAGAAGCACCTCCGGTGTTTGGACAAAAGTCTTGAACTGCTTTTGCCCAAATGCATGTATGTATGTATATATATATATATATATATATATATATATATATATATATATTATCCTATGAGATATCCAAGTCTCTTTGAGCATCTTAGTAATCCTTCGGTTTTCCTAAATAATTAATGATTAATTTCTTTATCATTTTTATGATCAACTAAATTTTAAAAGAACTAAATACAAACGATCTTCTAATAAAAAAAATCTTGAAAGACTAAAAAAGTATTAGTTAATAAAAATATTAACTATTAAGTTATACTATGATTTTTATTAATGGAAAAAACTATAAATTTTAGTATTAAAATATGACATGATACATACTTGCAAGATTGATGATTTTTTTTTGGGAAAAATAAACTTAGTCCACAAACCGAGAATTACTAACACCTAAGGCACATGCTGGCCCTTCCTTCCTTGCATGACACCTGGCATGGCATGAATTTTGTGGAAGCTTGAATATAATGCTTAATAATTTTTTAAAAACCAAGTCTACTTGTGCATGCTTAATAATTTCACTTTTTATTAAATGGCCTCTCTCTCAAACTCACTCATCCATTCCTATCCCCCTCCACTACCACTTTGGAGCAAGGGATGATGTGTGTCCATAGTTTCTTGGTAAATGAATATGTCGTAATAATGAGATTAAAAAAATTGAAATGATGTGAGCAGCATATACAGAGAGGCAATTGATTATTCATGTACAATTCATTCTGTCATATATATTCTTAGCACGAGGAGGAAAATTAAAAAAAAAAAAAAAAAAAAAACAGATCTCTCCTGTTGCTTTGTCATCGTTTTGGTTGGTGAGAAAAAAATCAGGGAAGGAAGAGAGAAACACAACTGGCTACTAATTATTTCACTTGAATTTTTGTTTATGTATTAATTATTATTATTTAATTAAATAATTGAAGTTATTAACCCTTTTTTAAGGAGAAAAAAAATCTATATATTAACAAATACTTAGTTTTGAATTCAAATTTAAATTAAAACTAATTTTGAATTCAAATTTAAATTTAAACAATTTTTTTTTATAAATAAAGATTAGTTTGAAGACAAATTTAAATTGAAGTTTTAGATAGTTTAAATTCAAACTCTAGTTTTTCTATTAATCTTTTATTATCTTTTATTCAAATTTAAATTTTCCTTTTATTTGTCTATATACAACTATAAAGCTCAAGGTTGTATTACATTTGTGATTGAATCAAAATATAGATCATCTTTAAGATCTTTTATGGTATTAGAACCATAATACCAAACGGTAATGGCTTCTTCATCTCCCAACTCTTCTTCCTCTGCCACAACCACCAATTCACCCACCATACCCATCCCAATCAACATCAATCACTTTGTTCCCTAAAACTTGATCCCAAATTTTTTTTGTTATGGCATGCTCAATTCTTTTCTTTTCTTAGAGGTTATGAGTTGGAAGGGTACATTGATGGTTCATTTTCCTGCCTACCCAAATTTCTTTCTCAATTCGAGAATATCATCAATCCTAAATATGTTGTGTGGCATAAACAAGACAACATTCTTTTAGGATGGATTCTCTCTTCTTTTACTGAACCTATTCTTGCCTATGTTGCTGGAATCTCTACCTCAATTTGGCAAGCTCTAGATCGTATCTTTACCTCAAAATCACGAGCTCGAGTAATGCAACTCAAGCTTGAATTACAAATTGTGAAGAAAGGGAATCTATCCATCTCAGATTACCTTCAAAAGATCAAAAGCATTGTTGATAGTCTAGCTGTTGCTGCCCAACTCGTTCCTAAACCTAATCTTATTCTTTGTATCCTTGGTGGATTACCTCATGAATATTATTCATTCGTCATTTTTGTCATAACTAGAATCGACGACGTCTCCATAGAAGACCTTCATGCAATGCTTCATAATCAAGAAGTCCAGCTCACCCAATACACCCATGTTTCCTTCACTACTGAACCTTAGGCCAATGTAGCCAATACAACTCCCCACTTAAATGGTTGTGAAAGGGGACGTGGACATGGACGAGGTCATGGAAGACCTAGACTCTCTAGGGGATCACAACAATTTGGTGCACCTTCTTTTGTTACTTGTCATCTTTGCAATCATCCAAATTATCACGCTGCACAATGCTGGTATCGATTTAATCTTTCCTACAACAATAACAAGTCCACAACACCATCCGCTTTTACTACCTCTACAAAACATTTCTCTGATCCAAATTGGTATCCCGATTTGGGTTTTACCAATCACTTTACTACCGATCTTAAAAACATGCACATTCATTCCGAGTATCATGGGCCTAATACAGTTAAAGTTGGTGATGGGACAAGTTTGCTTATTCTTCATATTGGTTTTTCTTCACTTCAAACCCCACACAAATCTCTCCCCCTTCATAAAATCCTTCATGTCCTATTTATCGCTCGTACCTTGCTTCCAATTTCGCAATTCACACATGATAATAATGTTTTCTTTGAATTTCACCCAAATTTTTTTGTTGTTAAGGATTTATAGACGGGGTAGGAAATCCTACAAGGACCGAATTAATGAGGCCTATATTGCTTGGAGCACGCTATTAGCCATCCATCTTTGTCCTCATATTATTCTACCTACATTGGTACAAGATCTTCTTTGGACACCTGACATTGACGACTTGGCCATCCTATGATGTGTACTGTTCATCAAGTTATCTCCAGTAACTTTTTACCTCTTATTAATAAGAAACAATCTTTTATTCTTTTTGTCCTTTAGGAAAAAGTCATAAGTTATCCTTTTCTTCTAGTACCACTGTTTACAAAGCCCTATTGGAACTTGTTGTTAGTGACAGTTGGGGACCATCTTATGTTATTTCTAATACTTAGTTTCAGTATTATATTCATTTCATTAATGTTTTCAGTCGTTATATTTGGATTTTTTCACTTAAGTTAAAATCTGATGCTTTACAAGCTTTTTTTATTTTTAAATCAATGGTTAAAAATGTTCTTAGTCACAAAATTAAGAGATTTCAAAGTGATAGTGGTGGTGAATTTCAAAAGTTTAAATCGGTATTACAATCTTGTCTACACACTCAATAACAAAATGGACTTGTTGAAAGGTGTCTTCATCATATTATAGAAGCCGGCCTGACACTCATGGCTATTACCTCCATCCTTTCATCCCATTGGGATGATGCCTTTCCATTGCTGTCTATCTTCTCAATAGACTTCCCACTTAGGTTCTCATACAAAAGATTCCACATGAAATCATTTTTCACACAAAACCTGACTATACATTTCTCAAAATTTTTGGTTGTGAATGTTTTCCTTATCTTCGTGCTTATAATGCTAACAAACTTTGTATATCATTCACTACCATGTGTGTTTTTTAGCTACAACGCTGCTCGTAAGGAAACCGTCACCACCATCTCAACTTGTACCGCCAAACTCACCCATATTAACTAGCCATCTTCTCCCCCCATCAAAACTTCATGGCCTTTTACCCACTTTACCTCGACCCCCAGATTCACACACTTTTCTAGTTCCTCCCATTACATCTCATTCACCCTCACCTCATTCCCCACCACTACCTCTTTCACCTAACTTATCACTTCTCTTTTCTCCTTAGTTACCTTGTACCACCACCCAATTCTTCTACTCACTAACCCTAAATCACCTCCACTCATCCTATGATAACTCGTTCCAAAGTTGGCATATTCAAACCCAAATTCTTCACCACCACTGAACATTCTCTTCCAAACACTCTTTCTGAACCTACATGTTTTACCATTTCCAATAAAGATCCGAATTGGAGAAATGCAATGGTTAAGGAAATGAATGCATTATATAAAAACAACACTTGGTCTTTGGTTCCTCCTCATCCTGATCAAAATGTTGTAGGTTGTAAGTCTTAAAAAGAAAGCTGATGGCTTGATTAAGCGATACAAAGCTCACCTTGTAGCCAAAGGCTTCCATCAAAGGGATGGTGTTGATTATGATGAAATATTTAGTCCCTGTTATTAAACCATGTACTATTTGTACTATTCTTTCTCTTATAGTATCACGGGGCTGACACCTTCATAAACTAGATATTCAAAATGCGTTCTTTCATGGAACACTCAATGAAGAAGTTTACATGCAACAACCTTCCAATTTCATTGATCCAAATGCTCCTTATTACGTGTGTCGCTTGCACAAGTCACTTTATGGACTTAAACAAGCCCCATGTGTCTGGTACACCAAGCTTCGTACCTTTCTCAATCAACATGGTTTTATTGGAGCCAAATCTGATACCTCTATCTTTAACATTAAGACATCTACTGTCATTCTCTACATACTTGTTTATGTAGATGATATTACCATAACTGGTACATCTTTTACTCTTATTCAAGACATGATTAATTCTCTTCACATAGTTTTTTTCATCAAATATCTTGGCTCCTTACATTATTTCTTGGGAATTGAGGCCATTAAGAGTCCTTACGGCTTATTCTTATCTCAACACAAATACATTCTTGATTTTCTTCAAAAGACCAAAATAGACCAAGCCAAACCATGTCAAACTCTAATGGCAAACAATTCTAAATTGTTGAAACAAATTGGTGATCCAATCTCAGATGTCACTTTATATCAAAGTATTGTGGTTGCCCTTCAATATCTCACATTTACAAGACCTAATATCAGCTTCTCAGTTAACAAGGTATGTCAATTCATGGAACAACCAACTGATGATTATTGGACAATCGTTAAAAGGATTTTGCGCTACTTGAAGTTCACCATTGACTATAGTCTACTATTATAGCCTTCCACCAACCTTACATTTCAAGCCTTTACTGATGCCGATTGGGCTGGCTGTATTGATGATCATCGTTCACAAAGTGGCCACTATATTTTCACAGGTCCAAATTTTATTTCTTGAAATTCCAAAAAACAAACCACTATTTTTAAGTCGAGCACCGAATTTGAATGCCGTGGACTTACCTAGATAGCCGCTGAAATATTATGGATCCAATATCTTCTCAAAGAATTACATGTTCCTCTTCATCAGCCTCCCACCTTATGGTGTGATAATCTTGATGCTACGTATCTCTCTGCTAATCCTGTCTTTCATGCAAGAACAAAGCACATTGAGATTGATTTCCATTTTGTTCATGAGAAAGTTGCCAATAAAGCCATTGACATTCGATTCATCTCTTCCCAAGATCAAACTGTAGATATCATGACTAAATCACTCGGAAATAATCATTTTAATCTTCTTCAGAACAAGCTTACCATCACAGAAAAGCCATTGAGCTTGTTTAGGGCCTAACAAAGTCTAGTTTTGAATTTAAATTTAAATTCAAACAAATCTTTGTTACTGTTGACAGAGATGAGAGAAACAAATGAAGTATATATGTCTTGAGTAATTTATATTGCAAGGGGAGACTCCCTTATATATAGGTGCTGAGATGACATACAAGGTAAGAAACTATATACAAGGAAGGCAATGAAAAGGAAATAGGGAAAAAAAGAAACAGAATATGCTAGAATAATACTAGAACCCCTTACCCTACTTATAAACTATAATACACAAGTATAATACATATAGTTAACATCCCCTTTCAAACTTAAGATAGGAAAACCAAAACCAGCTTGAGTTTGGAAACTAAATCGTGAAGACGTCCAAGAGGATGAGCTTTAGTGAAGATATCAGCAACTTGGTCAGTTGAGGAAACCGGAAGGAGATGAACAGTACCATGACGAAGGTGTTGGCAAATGAAATGATAGTCGATCTCAATATGTTTGGTACGTTCATGAAATACATCATTATAGGCAATTTGGATAACACTCTGATTGTCATAGTGAAGAGGAGTAACAGAGGAGTGGGTCAAACCCATGTCTTTAAGAAGCCAACGAAGCTAGATGAGCTCTTGAGTGGCATCAGCAAGGGCACGATATTTTGCGTTAATGCTAGAATGGGTAGTGGCAGTCTGTTTCTTACTTCACTCAGAAATTAGAAAATCACCAAGGAAGAAGCAAAAACCTGTGGTAGAACGACGATCAGTAAGATCACCTGCCCAATCAGCATTAGAATAGGCACGTAAGTCAAGAAAGGAATGAGTTAAAAAATGAAGACCATGGAAGAGAGTGCCCTTAACGTAGCGAAGAATGTGAAGAACTGTAGTATAATAAGTAGAACAAGGAGTAGACAGGAATTGGCTCACAAGATGAACAACACGAGCAATGTCAGGCCGAGTAACCGTAAGGTAGACAAGACTCCCAACCAATTGGCGATACAAACTTTTATCAGGTAGCGGGGTGCCATCCAATAGAGTGAGTTAAATATTGAGCTCAAGTGGTGTAAGAGTCGTCTTACTATCAGTGAGCCACACTTGAGCAAGAATATCAGAGGCTTACTTGGCTTGAGAGAGATAATAACCATTCGAGTCAGAAGCGATCTGAAGATCGAGAAAGTAATTGAGAGAGCCAAGATCCTTCATCTCAAAATACTGACCGAGAAATCATTTGAGATCAGTTATACTAGTAAGGTCATTTCCAGTGATGATCATGCCGTTAACATAAAGAATCAAGAGAATAAAGCCATGGCTAGTCTTATAGATGAAGAAGGTAGAATCATGCAGACTAGAAGTGAATCCAAAGCCATTAATAACTGAGTTGAACTTGGCAAACCAAATGCGAGGAGCCTACTTAAGGCCATAAAGAGCTCTATGAAGCTTACAAACCTTGTGATGATGATGGACATAGCCAGGAGAGGGTTGCATAAAAACTTCTTCTTGAAGGTCGCCATTCAAAAATACATTTTTAACATCCATCTGTAACAACTTCCATTTGTGAACAACAACGACGATAAGAAAACTACGAACATCCATGAGGCGAGCAACAAGGGCAAAGGTTTCCTTATAATCAATTCCATATTCCTTTTGAAATCCTTTGGTGACGAGACGAGCCTTGTACCGTTCCATGGAACCGTCAGAGTGGGTTTTGATTTTGCAAACCCATTTGCTACCCATTGCATTTTTTCTTGAAGGAAGATCAACTAAGTCCGAAGCACGTGTTTTCTCAAAGGCTTGTAATTCTTCAGTCATAGCTTACTGCCAAAGAGGGTTAGAGCTTGCCTTATGATAAGAGTAAGGCTTATGATGAGAGAGAATAATGGAAAATTAATGATACTCACGAAGATAGATATTTCTCTTACCCATGAAGAATGATGAAGAGGTAGATCAGGAGCAGCAACATCAGATGATGCAAGTGATGGTGATGGATTAATAGCAGCAGCAGGATCAGTAGATGAAGCAGAGGACTCAAGAGGGGCCGTAGGGGGAAGGGTCGAGAGACTCATTGGGAAATAACTCAATATAGGAATCGGTAGAGAATGAAGGAGTGCATGAAGAAGATAAGTGAAATGAAGAGAAAGAGAAGAACATTTTGTGTTCCCAGAAGATGACATAACGAGAAATAAGGAGTTTCTTGGTGTATGGATCCTAACATCGATAGCCTTTGTGTTCAATTCCATAACCCAAGAAATAACATAGACGAGCCCGAGGTTCCAATTTGGTGCATTCATGGGGTTGGAGTAAGACAAAGCAGGTGTAACCAAACACCCAAAGAAGGCTATAATTAGGAGATATGCCATAAATGCATTCATATGGTGACCGATTGTTGGTAACCAAATAAGGAAGGTGATTTATGGTATAAAGGGCAGTGAGGGTAGCCTTACCCCAAAATTGTTCATGACAAGAAGAGGAAATAAGAAGGGCCTGAATAGTGTCTAGAATATGTCTATGTTTGCGTTCGACATGACCATTTTGTTGAGATGTGCCAAGACAAGAATGATGAGGAAGGGTTCCATGTTGATGAAGGGTGTTTAAAAAACTACTGTCTTTATATTCCATTTCATTGTCAGCGCAAAATATTTTGATAGAGCGAGAAAACTGAGTTTGGATCATACGAGCAAAATCCAAGTAGTTTTGGGGTAACTCTGAGCATTTTTTCATGAGATATAGCCAGGTAAAACTAGAGTAATCGTCAATGAAAATTACAAAATATGTGGATCCTCCATTGTGGGATGAGAAGCAAGTCTCCAAACATCAGAGTGAACTAAATCAAATGGAGCAACGGAAATAGAAATACTTTTATTAACAGACAAAGCTGGTTGTTTTGCAAGTTGACAACACATACAATCAATATGATCAAATGTAATTGAGCTTAACAACCCACTAGATGCTAAAGTTTGCAAATGCTCAAAAGAGAGATAACATAAACGAGAGTGCCACAGCTTAGTAGGAGAAATAGTAGAGGCAGATGCAATGGACAAAAGATGAGGGGTGAGCTGAGTAGGGATGCAGAGATGAATGAGCTTGAACAAACGCCCAACCTTATGACCTATCCCAATGCTCTTCCTTATCTGCGAATCCTGCACGCAACAACTAGAAGGGGAAAAAGTAACAGTAAGTCCAATATCACATAATTGACCCACAAAGATGAGATTTAATTCAAGTTTGGGGATGAGATAGGAATGAGGGAGAAAGATATAGGGGGTAGAAACCTCTCCAATGTGACTAACAAAGATATGCGAGCCATCTGCAGTGCGAATGGGATGAATATGGGAACTGGAGGAGTGGGGAGAGAAGATACTAAAGTCTGAAATCATATGAGTACAACAAGCAGAATCAGAGTACCAAGAGGACTTGCCAGAGGTGGCAGACATAGCAGTGGAGGGTGAAGAACTAAGAACCTGTTTAAGGATTGTTTCAAGGTTAGTAATAGAGAATGAGGGAGAAGTAGGCGTGGGGGAGTTGTCAGCAGTAGCCGTAGTAGCAGCCGTAGTAGACCCAAATTTGGACTGGTTGCCAGATTTTCCCTTTTGCTAGTGATTGCATGCTTGTCGATTAGGATTTTTGAAACAGTCGTCTTGATAATGTCCAGGTCCTAACTTGTGACAAAAACTGCATAGTCGGGAATGACAGTCCAATAAGAAATGTCTTGAGGAGTGACAGTACTTACAGATCTTCTAGGTAGATTGATTGCCTTTGGGTTAGGGAGGCCGGACGGTAGCAAGAACTGTGTTAGTAGATGAGCTCTTGAGAATGCCAAGACGAGTTTCTTTAGAGAGAAGTTCATAAATGGCTTGCTCAAGCATGGGAAGAGGATGCCGGTGAAGTAGAAATGCTCAAACAGGTTCAAGTGATTATTGAGAGCCATCAAAAAATGGATCAGTCGTTGTTGATCATGATAAAGGGAAAATTGCTCAGCATTATGATGACAATGCCATAGAGGTTCAGAAGGTGTCAGTTGATCCCAAAGTTTGTACATTTGAGAAAGAAAATCATTAATGAACTGTCCAGATTCCTTACGTGTATGATGAAGTGTAGTGAGAAACTAATATTGGTGAGCGAGGTCAGTTGTGGTGTAGCGGGCTGCTAAAAAATCCCAACCTGATTTGGCTGTGGTGAAATGTCCAACTTGAAGACTGATGGAGGTGATAGTGGTATTATGAAACCACATAATTCTCTGATGATTCTTTCTATCACAATCTTCAAGCTTTTCCTAAATTTTTTCATCAGATTTTTCCTTGCCTTGTTGAGGCTCAGTGATATAGCCAGTGAGATAGCGTCATAACTTACGCCCTCACAGAAAACTAGACATTAGTTGAAACCAAGGAATGTAGTTTGAGCTGTCGAGAGTGATGTTGATTGGATGAGAAGCATCAATACGTTTTATAGTGTAGAACCTATAAGAAAAGGATGGTAAAAGTGTACTGAAAGCTAAAACTGAATAAAACCAAGCACAAAAATGGATTCAAAAGGGCAAAAGAGTCTAGGAACCGGTTAGAACAGATCGAAAAATGCCTAAAAATTGGCTGAACCAGTCTTTGGAAAGGTTTTGCAGTGAATCGATTTAGTGTTGAACCGACAGAAGGCTAGGGCTGAGGTGGTTGATGTCAACTAACGTGGACTGGACTGGACATGGAAACATGTGTCACTGACGTGTACTGTTGACATGGACTTGATGACATGGCAAGAGTGTGCCCAGAATGCTGACGCTGACGTATAATGTGGAGGTTCTGGATGATATGGCTGATGACCTGACATTAGGCGCATGTGTGAGTAGGAACTGGGTGAGTGGCGACGCGTGGAGTGCATCACAGATCTGGGCAAAACCTTTGGTTGGCGCGTGAGGGCGCGTGCGGGGGTTTTTAGGATTCCAGTTGGTGGCGTCTTGAAGCTGGGTTGGTGGAGAACAGTGTTGTGGTGTTGGAATGTTAGAAGTGTGGACAGAAGCTAAAGACTATAAAGATCTAAAAAACTAGAGTAAATTTTTTGTTTTGTCGGCATGACACTATTCATGCATTATTTGCCAATAGGGTATTATACATGCATCATTTAGACATAAGTTATGTTTAAAGGCATAATTGGAGTATGACATAGAAGGGAAATATTATTATAATGGTAAAATACACCTCCTGTGAGAATTTAAGAAAAATCAGAGATATTTTAAAAAATAGGCCCAAAAGGCCAGCCAGGGTAGGCCCGACCGCGCCCGTCAACAGGCGAAAACATTTTTTTTATAGAAAATATCATTTAAAATAATTTTAAGAACTTTGGTTAAAATAGAATATCGATTTGAGGCATTTCGAGACAGGTTGTAGTGTAACGGGGTCCCGTAGCTCATCAAGGGCAAAATGATCTTTTCACCCTTTAATATAAATAGACCACTTAAGAGTTAAAATTTTCAAAATTTTTCTGAAGAAAGTGCTGCAACTCGAGCTTGGGGAGAAACCATGAAGAAAACCTAGGTTTTTTAACTTTCTACCTTCCAAAACTCATCTCTAGCCTTGGAATCTCTCAAGGCTTCCTTCTAGGAAGTTGTTCCCCACTACGAGGGCTACAATCCTACCAATTAGTTCAGCTTCAAAGTGAACACAACTCCCTAGGGTTGAGAAAAACCCTTCTAGGCATGATATTTTGCTAAGTAAAGACTAAAGTTAAGTTTATTGGTATTTTTATAAGTTAGTTATATGACTTACATTCTTACTTGATGTTAGAAAACTACCTAGCATTAGTTGCTTTGAAAACCTAGGGTTGGTACTTTGTGTACTTGTGTATTCTTTGAGAATTTGGTAAAGTTGTGAACATGTAATATGAATATATGTATAATTGATTGCATTGTAGCCTATGTTCATATAGACAAAGTCTTGTAGTTTGAAAGTTATGATTTGCTTAATGTATGATGCATAATTCAAGGCACACGCCATGTGTTTGATAAAATGCCTCATTGAAACTGCATGGTAAATTAAGGCATATTGGCTTATTGTGAATCTTTGGAAATATACTGTGTGTTGAGCACTTTGGTGCTATGTATTATGATGGTGTAGATCCTGTGGTAAAAAATTCAAAATCTGGGCAAATGAATAGTACTTGCATGCTGACGGGGGAGGACCGTGAAGTGAGACATGTGTTGGGCATAGAGTTGCATGTGTGTGTCATGCATATTGCCATTGCATTGCATTAGTGAACTGGAGGGATTATAACTCACAAATATTCACTTTGCACATACCACAACTTACCTTTATTTTTTGTTTAGCATTATGTCATACAAGCCTTCGCGCTTACCCTACATAGGATTATATTTTTTAGATGAGACTCCCAGCATATGAGACTTGATGAAGTCTTGAAGCATGGAGGGGGAAGTGAATTTTGAAGTATATTTGGCCTGAGAGCTATATTTTATATGTAGGGGCATTAAGCCTCATAAAGTTTATTTCATGTTTAAAGTTTAGACTTTGTGTAAATGTTATAAACTTTATTTTATGTTGGATTGAATAAAATTGTGTCTTGAATATGAATGAGGATCATGGAGGTCCAAGTATTTACTTTATGATTGTGAACATTACAAATATAGAATTGTACAAATAAATGTTCTATTAGGTGTTGTTGTTGGTGTTAAGGAGGAGGAGGAGAAATGGGATAAGGAAAAATGGTCAATAAACAAAGGGGACTATGGTGAGAATTTTTAAAAATAACAACTAGGTTGAGTGGAGTGGGAGAGCATGCCTGGATTTTCTAAGTAAGGAATTAAATGAATTAAGAGGAAAAAGAAAGGTAAAGAAATGAAAATATGGGCAAATTAGTCCAAAAATTACTTAAGGATGAAAAATAGGGAAAAAATGATAAAATGGTCATTTTACATGTTATAGGGTCCCATACCAAGTTTGGTAATGAAATAAATTGAAATGGGTACAAAAATGTCAAAAACATTAGATTTTATGCCAAGGCCTAATAGACCAGCAACAGGTAGCCCACGCCCTGGTTGCGCGCGCTTGGCCGCCCTTTTGCGCACGCACATGTGTTCCTGGCCACCCCCTCTCCGCGCGCCCGTGTGCCCTACGACTGCCCCGCACGCACCTGCAGCCATGGGCATGCCATGACATACCCCCAAGGCCATTTCAAGGCCATTCACTCCCATGTTAGACACCACCTTTTGGAACCCCTTTTAGGCCACTTTTGGCCATTATACCAAGCCATGTTGGGCACCTTGTTGGGACACATTTTAATCATTATTCAAGGCAATGTTTGGCCACTTCCTTAGACCACTTTAGGTAGGATATTTGACCTATCCTTGGTCTATGCCTTAGGGCATTTTTACCCTACTTTAGCCATCAATTTGAGCCACTTTGGGCAAACCTTTTTGGCTAGTTTTTACCCATGCTTTAGACCATTTTTTATCAACCTTCTAAGTTATTTTTGAATAACATTTGGGACCATTTTGGGTTATTGTTTCAAGGCACATTAGAGACATTTTTGGGGCTATCTTAGAGGTCATGCTTGGACATGACTTAGACTATTTTTGGCCATTGGTTGGGGAGGTATTTGAATAGTATTTGGAATTCATCTTGGGTGAGTCTAGTTAGCATTTTTTATTCTCAATTTTAGAAAACATGGAGAAATTAATATTTAATCAATTAAATCCATTCAATTGTATTTAATCATTTTCAATCATTGCTTGGGTTTTGGAAATTTATGGCATGACAACTTGGTATCAGAGCCTAAGTTTGAATACTTAGGAACCGTGGGGTGTTGTTGAACACAATGGGACCACGACACATGATTTGAAATTTTTTGTAAACATTGTGTAATGTGTAAGAACTTGTTAAGTGTATGTCATGACATATTATAATTGTTCCTACTATGGGATGCCATCCAAAACACTGGATTGAGGCAGAATAGGTCGAGGGAGAACTTTAGTTCTCGAACCTCTATCAACCTCGGTAGCCCCGATTGACGTGAGATCTAAGATCTAATGCCTCAGAACAGTGGGTGGGGTTTAGACTTCAGGTTAGTTAGGCTTGTTGAATACTAGCATAACTTGGGCATGTGTATATTGTATTGTTTAAAGGAAATTTTTTCTTGCGAAAGACTGTGTTTGAATTGGGTGAAAAATTGTTATTTTTTTATTGTAAACAATGGTTGGAGGTGGTTGGCGTGAGTTTTATAAGTTATTATTAAGCAAGTATGTCTACAGGATTTGTTAGGTTATCAGGTGATGACTAATGATCTCTTCTCTTAGGAGAATTCTATGAATATAAATAGTTTAAAAATATTGATGTGGATTAATCTAGGTTATGATGTAATTGAATTTTTGATTTCGTGCTTAGGGTGAATATTAATAAGTTCAAGTGATGTGAGTCTGAAAGTTAGGGGTTGTGATGATTCCTTTATTGAATTGGAATATGTTGTCTTGAGGTAGACTGTGGAGGTAACCTAGAGATGAATACTATTTTCTTACCTAGTCTTATAAGATGACCGATACTAGTTGTGATAAGAATAATGCCATTGATTACAGGAATATTCAAATCAGGTTTTGTAGGTTGATTCATTTAGTATTTAACAAAGCCATTGATTACATGGTAAAATATTGTTAAAATATGGTTTTCTTTGAGCAAGGGATTGGAATTTTGCATGGAAAATCAAAAGAAGAAGCAAAAGATACATGGGGACACACTGTGACTTTCACACACTATGCTATATTACATCAAATATTACATAAACTATTATGAATTAATAAATAAAATATTTATTTATTAATTATAAAAAAATAGAGAAAATATAAATAAATACATAAAATACTAAGAAAACCAAAATAAAAATATAGATTATGTTATACATTATGTGACTGATATATAATGAGGAGACCCAAATACACAGTGTGACTTTCACATACTATGTTGATCTCTCACTTCTTTTTTCTATTGAAACATAAATGTTCTTGAAAGTTAACCAAACAAAAACTCAACTTCTTTCATTGGTGTGATTCTTAACGTGTTTGGTCTCTACTCAATTTTTTGGGGCAAGGCAGAGGAGAAAGTGCCAACACATTTTTCTGATGACCAAACCAAAATCCTTTAACTTTTATCATGAAGGAGACATAATACTCAATTTTTTTGTAAAAGATCATAATTCATAAGGTACCGACATATGCTCGATCTTTTCTTATAATCTCCAACTTTTCAAAGAAATAAAGTGCAACAGAAGCCATAAGAAACATGCACTGGGCTGTAATTATATACATTAATATTGATTTTTACTGAGATTTGTAACTGTGAAGGTCTTTTATAAAATACAAAATGGGGTTCGGCAACCGAAGCTATGTGTTGCATTGCATTGGCCTGTCCTAGTGTCCTTGGTTGGACTTGCAAAATTTCTCCAAGAGTTCTCGTTTTTTATACTTAAACTGATTTATTATTTTCTCGTGTGTCCCTCACATTTTTTTAAAATGCCGACCATATACCATACATAGTTTACTTATGAGAGAGCTTGACCTTTTTCAAACATTCCAACCGTGTTACCTTCAACAATTTTTCACTTATATTATTCTTTTATATATTATATTAATAATATAAAAATTATATATAGTAATTATAATAATTATATTAATAATATAATTATTATAATTAATAATTTAATAATGATTATATTTATATTAATAATATAATATATAACATATAACATAACACAAGCTCAATGTGTCCAATATTCTTCCAAATGGAACTATTAAGCTATTCTTGATAAAATTTCTATAATAATTTTGTTTATGTAACATTTCCTTTTTGCCAAATATGTGATCGTCTCTATTTTGACTCCCATACTTCATTTGCAATGATTTTTAAAGAGGATAAGTGGGTAGGCAAAGTATTTCTTTATGTTGTCATGCCCCAAAACCGAGGAGGCTCGGGTGTGAGGTGAGTGACCCCATTTTTGAGCCACTCTAAGGTAATATAATTAGATGTAAAACATGTTCTTTTACTTTTTTTTTTAAGTTAAATAGTCTATTGGAGGCAAATCGGGTGTCGAGGAGTCGGTCCGGAAACCAAACCGACAAAACGGGAAGAAATGTGGTTACACCTCTCTCCGAGTGCCTATCGGCACACAAAGAGGGGGGGTGTTCCACCTCTTTGTGCCGATTGGCACTCAGGGAGTGCTGATTAGGCCTGTGTTCTCCTGCTCTATTTTGTTTTAAAAAATCTTTCCTGTTTTGGGTCCTTTTTTTGGTTCAACCTGATTTTCTAGAATCTTAATCCTTTATTTTCATCTCATCCATCCTTTAAATCATAATCTAACATTTAATAAACATCTAATGTTACTTTAATTTATCAAGAAACAATACTTCAATTTTCAAGTTTCAAGTTCCATGCTCCACAACTTCTAAAAGGATCAAAAGAAGGCTAAGTGCCTTACAAAGTTTACATCACTATTTAACATCCTAATCCATGTGCATTTTTGTTAGAATATACATAGTCTACTTCTGAGAAAATTTCCATTCAAATAGTCCCCTAAAATAATATATGATGTTCAAAGTACACAAAAATGAGCGTCTTCCCAAAAATAGCTTGATACTTAATCTTCAACTTGTGGTCGGACCCTTGCCCACTTAGGCCTTAAGAATCTAGTGTAACATTCACTCGAGTAATTTAACAAACACATTGTGTGAAACTATCAATATCAAGCATAATACTTGTAACCCATTTTGTGATTTGACCAATTAATCCTTTTCATATTTAACCGAAAGTACATTTGATAGTAAGACAATGTAGAAACAAGTTATTTTATAGCATGAATTCATCCAATACATGGGTTTTCAAAGTACAAGCAACATATGCTTTCAAAATGTAAACATGAACAAAACAATAACATAGAATGAGATGAATGAGTAATATAACTATTTACACGTGTCCTATACCTAGGTTTAGAAATCCCCTATCTCAATTCTTGGAAATTTCACCAAACCCTATCTTTTTCTCTTGATGGTATTGTTGAATCCTTCCAAACCCTAGCTTCCATTTAGTTGTAGGGGTTTCCTAGATGATGATCCTTTCATTTGATGTCTTGATCCCCCCTCAAATCCCAAATAAATCAAAGAAGAAAGGTGGAAAAAGAGAGAAAAATGGAGAGAACCCTAGGTCTCTCCAAGCAATGTCATGAGAGAGGGAGACAATGAGAGAGTGAGTGAGATTTTGGCCCATTAAAGCCAAGAAATCTAATTTTGGATCAAATGACCCTTTTGCCCTTCATTTGAATTATCTCTTTTCTTGCTTCCATGTCTATTTTGGTCATTTTCTCATGCATATAATTTATCCCATAAACAAACTTAGATTTATGAATGTATTTTAAGTCCCAATATAATATTCTTCAATTACAATGTTCGCGAAATCCCGATATTATGGAAAAATGACAATTTTCCCTTATTAGCCCATCAAGTGTCTAGACAGATTTAAAATGTTTCAAAAAATTTTTAAACTCATTATTTTACATCAAGACTCAAGTATAATTCATCAGGATACATCACTCTGATCATTTAATATTTATTTTCCTTTTTACGAAAAATTATATGTTGTTGCATTCTTCCCCCCTTAAGGAAATTTTGTCATCAAAATTTGGTCCATTATAGTTCTTTCGTTTTTTGTCCTCCCGATTAATCAATTATCATTTCCTTACACAACTTTTGGCTACCATAAAATCTATTGCTCTTTAAGCAATCCTCAAAGTTTCCCATAAATTCTTATGCTTATAAATCTTCCGTGTTCTTATTTGTTTTGCTTTCTAAACATAAGAAACTTCACCACTTACCTTTTATATTAGTATCGATTTCCCTTTTAAGGTTTCATGTTACAATCCCAACTTTAGCAAAACTAAGTAAATATAATCTGGAGCACACGCATATGTTACAATGTCTTCGTTCCACTATTTCCTTATCTCTTTTTGTGGTTGCTCGATTCATTTATATGGGTACCTCCGCATATTTTCAAAGATGATTATACTAGAAATTTTAACCTTTTTGTTTACATTCTTTCATCTTCAATTGTTCATAAGAGTTCATGTGCCACCAAGTGCTTATAGGTCTCCTTAAATATTTTCTCATATACATGTCCCAAATTGGGCCAAATAACTTACCCCTCAGTTACAAAAACCTTAGACATTCTAACTTACATTTTATTTTATTATCGTCTCTTTGTCTATATCATTTAGCCAATTAGTCATTATTGTCATTTTTCAAGTTTACTTGCCTTATTAATTCATGATTGGTTCATAACGTCACTCCATCTTATTCCTCAGGTACTAACTTACTATCTGTCTACCCCAATGCCACACAAGCCATGCTGCATTCCCATGACAATCTCTACACCTCAACCCTTTGGCCTATAGGATATTGGAATGTGTGTCCTCACTTGAATAGGAAAATATTGGCTTACCAGACCTCATCGTGCCGTAAGTGTCTCTTGGTGTTTAGATTTTATAGGCAAGTAGTCATATCAGAGGGTAACACACCCTCTTGAAAATAACTTCACACATATCTCCATTTCACATTATTTTACAAAGTGTTCTGGAAACAAGGCCACAGGCCTATCTGCCAATAAGAATAAATAAATTCATCAATCACCGTTTATCCAATCTTAAACATAATCGTTATACCACCAACAAGATTACCAGTATCACTACAAGCACTTATTACTTCAAATACACAGATTTTCCTTGAGGATTCTCAAAGTAGTTTAATACTATCAGTAAAGTCCCTAACACAATAATCAATACATGATACCATTATCCTCCTAGAATCTCTAAGTACTCCTAACATAACTTACTTATGTACCCCTACATAGATCCTTGCTATTTAGCCTAATTATTTAAATTATATTTGAACTCCATTAGATATATGTATTTGGAAACTACCAATCCTCTAATGCTCATTATGGTGTATCACCTACACCTAAGCTAAAGGTCCTAAAGGTCCACTTCTATCAGATTATATCATGATCCAAGGAATACACCTAGTCCATAACAAAATCCTCCAAGTCATCGTCATGCGACTTATACAATTCTAACTGATTCTCCTTAACAACCTCATATTGAAATCGTATGTCCTCAAGGTACTCATAAATCGTATAACAAGCATTTATTCATATGCTTGTGCAGTTCACAAGAGAAAAATAATATGAGTAACCACTAGTCTCGTCACATCATTCTTTTAAATATCATCACTTTAACATGATTAATACCTTCAATTCATATCATAGCTACACGGCCTATAAAAGAACATCTCATAATCTCAAAACACCAATTTCTATCAACCAAGAGATGCAAGTATATATACATAATCCTTAATTTACATCATAGGCACTCAGGCCTTCACATGTCCTATCACAATTCATTTCTTGTTTTTCACATGCCAAGGAGTGTAACCATTTACCATCTCGTCTCACACATCCTATATTCTATCCCAAGTTCCATCCCAGACCATGTCTCTAGTACATCCCGGGTTTCAAGGGCCCGCACCTTTTCCAAATCATAATAATCCTGGGTATGAAGGGCTCGCACCCTATCGTACGTAGGATCGGCCAACATTCGATATCAAACCCACTAAGGACTGGCCAAACTTCCAAAGGTCCCTCACCATTCTTGGGCTATTAACCTAAAGGCTTGGCCCGCTTTTCGTGTGAATTTCTAAAATCATAGGGAGACACAATCCCCAACACAAAAGGCTAGGTACTATAAGGGCCTACCCCCTATCCATGTATTTTAAGGGCCTGTTCCCTGTCTAGTCATTATAAAGGCATACTCCCTATCCAGATATTATAAGGGTCTGCTCCCTGTCCTGTTATTATAAGGGCCTGCTTCCTGTCCAGATAGTATAAGGGCCTGCTCCCTGTCCAGATATTATAAGGGTCTTCTCCTTATCCTCGGGGACATCATCCTTTATCATCGCTTCTCAAAGCATCAAGGCCAATTCTGACATTCAGTCCGATTATAAATCTCTAACCTTTGCAATTTTCAAAAATTGGTCATTTCTATATCTATATCAACTCTCTAAACATTCATGTCTATACAAGATCAATAGTCCCCAAGATAAACCTCATATTCAATCAATAGTAGATACCAAACTTATCATACCACTATAATCTAGGTTATCCGAGCCTCATTCCCATAGTTTCATTCTATACAACCCTACTCATGGTGACCGGTAGCATCTTCAAGGATCACAGCTCCTTTTGTTACTGGGTGATGGGGCCTTGTCCATCACTTGTAACACAGGACTTGATACCTATCAAACACTAACCATGTCCTCAACCGCAAAATCTTTCACATTGTTCATTTATACTACTTTTTATCAGTATTTTCGTTGTCTCGTTATCCATTAATGTTCACTTTATCAATGTTCTAATTTTATTTACAATACTATTATTAATCATAGTTATTTCAAAATTATTTTCTCATGATTTAGTTCTTCTTAAGTTTTTCATCTTGGTCAAATTTAACGTGTAATTCTCATGAATCCCATCGTTTCCACAAGGAAATCCCCAAAATAATTTAAGTTTTTCAGATTAGTCAATTGTGGTACTTAAGTTCACCCTAGTGCTAGTTATAGGGTTTCTGCCCAGCAGATCTCTTTTACTTTTTACATTAGTTTATGGTCATTCCATTAGAGATGAGAGGGAAAATCCAACCCTTTTTCATTTTCATCAACAACTCTACAACTCTAATCATGTCTTCACTACTTAGTCTCCCAAATTAATCTATTTATGAATACTCAAAGTCTTGTCAATTCTACACAAGTGGACCGAATTGGTTATTTTCCAACAATAACGCAAGATATAAGTTCATTTATTATCACTCTTTGCAAAGTTATTAAACTCACAAAATTTTGCTATTACAATTACCATCATTTATTTCTTTGATCCCCTATGTCTTTCACATATGACACGAGTTTCCTTATATAGCTTCAAATATTTTATTTCTCCTATTTTATTGCATTTACTTATGTTTAACTTCCACCAACTTTTTTTTTCCTTCCATGCAATCATGGTGTAATCTTTGTTTTCCTTTCTTGTATGGTTTCCATTTACAATGATAAGTAGAAATAATCTCACAAAATTACATGAAAACTTAATTATCAGAAATATACCTCTAGTGTCAAAAAGACCTGGTGGTCCACTTCTCATGGTAATGGGATTAACATCCCTACTACCACCCTAATTCTGATAGTATATCCTTTGGCCCTCTAGCGGGTCATTTACTCAGGTAAAAGCAGCCCATAGATTTTTCTATGAGCTTCAGTTAGTGTCACAAGCTGGGGTGGTCCTACTAGGTTGAGTGCACGACTCTCCCTTGGATAATATTTCTGGATATGGCCTAGTTGGCCATACTAGTGGCATTTCACAGTCCTCACTACCTTACTCTGAGCTGGCACGTCCATTGGACATTCCCTTTTACGATGTCCAGGTTGACGACAATGATAACATATGAGTTGTCCCTAGGTAGTCTTCCATCTAGGTTGGCTTGGTTTTGGCAAGTTAACTAGTGTTTGCCTATGAAGGTTTTTCACAGCCTCTCTTTGTCTCTTCTTCGATCTCTTCCTCGACCCCATTTGAGGTCCACTCCTATGTTTTTTTAGTGGGTCAGTCTTTCTTCCCTAATTTTTAAGGCTTTAGGCCTTGCCCTTTCAAGGTATTGTTAGGCTCTCTTTTATGCTTCTCTAGCTATTTGCCCCATGGCCCTAGCCATTTCCCTTAAAATTTGAGCCCTTTTCACTGACCCACAAAATGAGGAAGCTAGTCCCATTTGGTTCTCTTGAGGTTGCATTTCCTATATGAAAATAAGGACATTAGGTAAAATACATTCACTAGGTTTCTCACAGTCATCCTAGGCAAGAATTTATGATTTCGGCATTTAAGGTCAGTCATAAGCTTCTACAAACACTACTACATAACTCATTTATAGGTTAAATATAACTAACAACTATAATTCACCAATCTTCTTTCTTTAATTAGCACTAGTGCTACCAACACATCCCCAATGACTTACTATTATTCCTAGTGAGACAAGAATTTAAACCTACAAGTGTAGTCTATCACTCCCTTATACATAATGCTAACATCGAAAGGTTTTGGGTTTATTATGCTCATAACATGCAAAAAAAGTGTCATCATTAAACAACCACGACATGCATTATTGTCAAATAAGCACTGAATCACTCATGCTAATATATAGTAAACATTGTAGTGAGGTTAATCTTAAGGAATTCATAATGTTCTACATTATAACCCTAGTGATTCATATAATATATTCACAAGATGCAAAAAGTGTCATTTAAGCGTACAAATGTTAAATCAACTTAAATCTTCATTCTATAAATCATTGCACACTCATTGGATTCACAAGTATATAAAAAATATTGATATCAAGTAATCACTATACCTATACATATCTATATCATCATTGAATATGAACCTAGTCATATACAATAGTGCATAATATAACACATAGTAACTCAACATCAAGAAGTGACATCATTTTTGTACCATACTCGCAGTGATTTACATAATATCATTTAAAGACAAAAAAATGTCATTTAATCACACACACATAATCACATAACAAGAGAAATTCATATATAGCCTACAAGCAATTCTTTCAAGAACCCCTCTAGTGAACATAGAGTGAGCATAACAAGGAATTATCGTACTTAGATTACGTTAAAGAGGTGATTAACATACTAGATCTCTCCTCTAAGACAAGCCATGATACAATCAATACTTATGTGCGTGATTATTTTACAATTCGATTCCTAGGAATGTCTTAAATATTATGTCCAAGTGTAGAATCCTAACTCATATCAAAGGTACTTGACTAATCATAACCTAATTACTTGTGTGGCCCAAAAATTCTAAGTTTAGTCCCATCGTTCTTAGGTATTCTAAACCTAGAGCTCTGATACCATTTTGTCACACCTTGAAATCGAGGAGGCCCAGGGGTGCAGTGAGTGACCCTATTTATTGTAGAGATCTGAAAAATTAGGGTAACGTTTTCATTTTTGCGGGTAGGACACTATTCATGTACTATTTATCGGTAGGGCGTTATACATGCATTATTTATGCATAAGTCATGTTTAGAAACATATGTTGAGTATGCCATAGAAGCACAATATGCTTAGAATGTTAAAATACATCTCTTCTTAAAATTTGAGCCTAATAAGAGATAGTTTTAAAAATGGACCATAAAGGGCATCCCAAGTGGCCCAAATGGACTCGACCGCACCCGGCCACAAGCGAAAATAAATTTTTTAGAAAAATATCATTTAACATAATTTTAAGAACTTTGGTTAAAGCAAAATGTCAAATTGAGGCATTTCGGGATGGGTTGTAGTGTAATAAGATCCCAAACTCATTAAGGGCAAAAGGGTCATTTTACCCCTTGGCCCCTTTACTATAAATAGGACCCCTTAGAGTAAAAAATAAATAATTTGGTCATAGAATACAGCAATAGGTCGTGCATGGAGAGAAAGATGAAGAAAACCTAGAATTTTTCAACTTTCAAGCTTCTAATACTCACTTCTAAGCTTGGATTTTCACAAGACTTTCTTCTAGGAAGTTGTTCCCTATGTCAAAGGATACATTCTCATTGATTGGTTTGGCTGCACAACGAACACAACTCCCTATGGTTGAGAAAAACCCTTTTAGGTATGATATCTTGCTAAGTAAAGAATAGGGTTGAGTTTAGGAGTATTTTATATGTTGATTGAGTGATTTATATGTTTACTTGTTGTTAGAAAGTCACTTAGGATGTAGTTGCCTTGAAAAACCTAGAGTTGGTAATTTGTATACTTGTGTGTTCATTGAGTTCTTTGAGAATTTGTCAAGATGATGAACATGTAACTTGAATATATGTTTGATTCATTACATTGTGGCTTATGTTCATGTGAATAGACCTTGTGTTTTGGAAGATATGGTTATTTAATGCATTGATGCTTTGTGTAATTATGTGGTCTTTGAGAATTGATAATATAGTGAACATGTAACATGAGCATGTGTTTAAGTTGATTGTATATATCATATGTTCATGTGAAAGAAGTTGTGTGGTTTGAAATTTAGAATTTACTTTATGGATGATGCTTGATTTATACCATGTATTTGATAAAATG
The DNA here is from genome assembly GCA_008638375.1 of Nyssa sinensis. NCBI lineage: Eukaryota > Viridiplantae > Streptophyta > Magnoliopsida > Cornales > Nyssaceae > Nyssa > Nyssa sinensis. The sequence goes on along the minus strand of CM018050.1, from coordinate 3,130,527 downwards.
CCTTACTGAAATTGCATAGAAAAATCAAGGCATATTGGCATATTGTGATTTTTTGAGAACATAGTATGGGTTGAACACTTGGTGTTATGTATTATAAGGGTGTAGATCTTGTGGTGAAAAACCCAAAATTCGCCATTGGTACTCGCTAATCCAAAGGGAACGCGCCCGTGAAACGAGACATATAAGTGGTACTCGCGAATCCAATGGGGAAGGACTGTGAAACGAGACATGTGTTGGGCATAGAGTTGCATGTGTGAGTCATGCATATTGCCATTGCATTGCATTGATGAATTCGAAAGGCATATAGATTATAAATGTACACTTTGCACATGCCACGCCTTAACTTTGTTCCTTGCATTAAAATTGTGTCATACCAGCAATTGTGCTGACCCCTCGTGAGATATCATATTACAGATAAGGCTCCCAGTACTTAAGACTTGAGGAAGTCTTAAAGAATGGAGGGGATATGGACCATGAAGGATATTTGGCCCTTGGGGCATATTTTGTATGTATGAGGGCATAAGCCCTAAGACATGTGCATTTATTTGTAGAAATCTTGTATATGATGAAAACAATGGGCAAGGCCCTATATTTGTAAAGAACGTGAGGTTATGACGTTTTAAATTTCAAGCATATGTGTATGTGTAGAGGATTGTATAGTTTAAATGATATATAGATGTTTAGTTGGATCAAAGGATATATTTGGTTGCTAATTTGAGAAATGATAGGTTGTGTTGTGAAAAATTAGGTGGAAAAAGGCTTAGAAAACAGAGGAAACCATGCTAAAATTTTGTGAAAATAAAAGGTTAGTTAGGTGTGTAAAACACCCTAAATATAGGTGGAAAAATTTTCAAAAAGGGAGGGTTAAAAACCTTGAGGAAATAGGCTAAAAATGGAAAAAAAAGAAAAGAAAAAAAGTAGCTTGCAAAACTTTGGAAAATAGAGAAAATTGGTTCCTGGACAGAGAAATTCAGCCGCAGCCAGCTACGGTAAACCTACAGGAAAAAAATCAAGTTTTGGACCAGACCAGCCCTACCCAGCCACCTAGTCGCGCGCGCGTGCCTACGCGCTGCGCGCCCATTCTTGCCTTGCCCCGCGCGCGCCTGTGCCACGCCCCCCTTGCCTACGCGCATGCGCGCCCAACACCCCTCCTGCGCGCCAGTTTCCAGATAGGCCCCTGACACCTGCCCTTGGCCACCTTTTCGAGCTATGTTTGGCCACTCTTTTGGGTCATGTTTGGCCAATTCTTAGACCACATTTGGCCACCCTTTTGGGCTATGTTTGGCCACCTTTTTGGGCCAGATTTGGCCACTCTATTAGGCCATATTTGGCCAATTCTTAGGCCATGTTTGGCCACCTTTTTGGACCATGTTTGGCCACTCTCATGGGCCATGTTTGGCCACTTTCTTAGACATATTTTGGTCTATTCTAGGCCCATGTCTTAGGGCATTTGGGGGCCATTTGGGCCATTGTTCCAATGCATATTTAAAGACATTTTTGGGCTATTTTAGAGATCATTTTTGAACATGACTTAGACTTATTTTAACTATTGATTGGGAGGAATGTTTGAGTGACATTAAGATATCATTTTGGTTAAGTCTAATAGTAAGTTTTTATTTCAAATCTTGGGGAAACATGGGGGAATAAATGCATAATAAACTAAATCCATCTTAATGGGCTTTTAATTATTTTTCTTAATTCATTTCACTCACTCCCCGGGTTTGTGATAATTCGGGGTGTGACATTTATAATCCGCTCAAAGGGGAGGTAACTAAGTGAAAAACATGTTCATGTCGGTTCGGAAGCCAAATCAAAAAAACTGGAAGAGAGGTGGCCAGGCCCCTTTCCGAGTGCCGATCGACACACAGAAAGGGGTGTTTTCCACCTCTTTATGTTGATCGGCACTCAAGGAGTGCCAATCAGGCCTGTGCTCCCTTGCTCTATTTTGTTTTGAAAAATCTTTCTTATTTTTAGGTCCTTTTCTTGGTTCAAGGTTAATTTTCAAGGGTCTTAATCCTTCATTTTCATCCCATTCTTCCTTTAAATCATAATCTAACATTTAATAAACATCTAATGTTACTTTTATTCATCAAGAAACAATACTTCAATTTCTTAGTTTCAAGTTCCATGCTCCATAACTTCTAAAAGGATCAAAAGAAGGCTAAGTGCCTTACAAGGTTTACATCACCATTCAACATCCTAATTCATATGAATTTTTATCAAAATATCCATAGTATAATTTTAAGAAAATCTCCATTCAAACAATCGCCCAAAATAATATATGATGTTCAAAGTACACAAAAATGAGTGTCTTCCCAAAAATAACTTGATACTTAATCTTCAACTTGTGGTCGGCTCCTTGCACACTCTTGCATCTAGTAGGGGTTAGTACAACAACTCCAGTAGGAGAAATCAAACCAAAGGTAAGAACATGTGGTGTTGCGTGTATGCTTGTGCACGTGTAGTGACATCCAAGTGATCACCGAACATGCATGGACAACAAAATAAGGATTCATGAGATAACCAAGCTCTCATATATCAAAGAATATTACCATTTAAAGAAAAACATCATTCAAGAGAAACAATATACATAAACTAACAATTGAGCTTTTGTTAATTTGAGTTCTTTCAGCTTAGCAAAGCTTTAAATTCCATTCTCTTAAGTCTAAATCCTAGCCTAATGCTCATTTCTTTCCAAATATAACATTGTCACCTTTTTATGGCCATCCAACCCAAGCTCATGTCCACATTATCTCATTTTGTTCTCCAATAGTTTAAGGAAGTCATAAAATCTCACTTAGGCTTTAAGAATCCACAATAACATTCACTTAAGCAATTTCACATACCCATTGTCTGCAACTACCAATATCAAGCATAATACATGTAACCCATTTTGTGATTTCACCCTAGTAATTCTTTTTGCATTTAACCGGGAGTACATTTGATAGTAAGACAATGTAGAAGCAAGTCATTTCATAACATGAATTCATCCAATACATGGATGTTCAAAGTACAAGCAACATATGCTCTCAAAATGCAAACATGAACAAATTCATAACATAAAATGAGATTAATGAGCAATATAACTACCTAGACATGTCCTATACCTAGGTTTAGAAATCCCCTACCATGATTCTTGAAAATTTTTCCAAACCCTAGCTTTGTTATTTGATGTTCTTGTTGAATCCTTCCAAACCCTAGCTTCCAATTAGTTGTAGGGGTTTCCTAGAGGATGATCCTTGCATTTGATGTCTTGATCCCTCCTCAAATCCCAAAGAATTCAAAGAAGAAAGAAGGAGGAAGTGAGAAAAATTGAGGGAACCCTAAGTCTCTCTAAGAAATGTCGCGAGAAGGAGAGAATGAGAGAGTGAGTGAGGTTGTGGCCTTTTAAAGCCAAAAAATCTAATTTTGGGTCAAGTAATCCTTTTGCCCCTCATTTGAATTGTCTTTTTTCTTGTTTCCATGTCTATTTGGGTCATTTCCTCATGCATATAATTTATCCCATGAACAAATTTAGATACATGAATGTATTTTAAGTCTGAATATAATATTCTTCCATTACAATGTTCGCGAAATCCCAATAATATAGAAAAATGACAATTTTGCCCCTATTAGTCCCTTAAGTGTCTAGACAAATTTAAAATGTTCCAAAAAAGTTTTGAACTCAATATTTTACATCAGGTGTCAGGTCTAGTTCATCAGGATACATCACTCTCATCATTTAATATTTATTTTCCTTTGTACAAAAAATTATAGGTCGGTATAAAAGTGTTCAAAATGACATTCACTATGAGTATCCACATATGGAGGGTCATCCAAGTGCACACAAAAATGAAGTCTTCCCAAAAATAGCTTCAAGGATGTTCTTCAACTAGCGACCGTCCCTTTTCCAGCTTCTCTATCTAGTAGTGGTCAGTACAACAACCCTAGTAGGAAATATCTAAACGGAGGTAAGAAAATGTAGTGTTACGTGTATGCTCGTGCATGTGTAGTGACACTCATTTGACCACCTAGCATGCATCTTCAACACAGTAAGAATTCAAGAAATAACCAAGTATTTCACATATCCAAGCATATAACCATCAAAGAGAAACAATGTCTAATGAAACATTATACATGAACTAACAATTTAGGACTTCATTCATTTATTTATTCTTTCACTTATTAAGGTATTCCTTCCAAATCTATGAAGTCTCAATCCTAAGACTATATTCCTTGTCGGCCCCCGGTAAGCCTTGTGTGCATTACGGGCTACTAACCCAATGGAGACATTCGACCACCTGTGCGAATTTATGACTTTCAAGCCGATGGGAAACACTATCCTGAACACTAATCAAAACCCTAGGTAAACACAATCTCATCACACTCAAAATCACACAATTGACGTGCCCAAATTTTTTATCAATGCTCATTACTTTTCAGGTGTTCATTGTCACATTTTCAAGGGTCTTACATTCATATTTATGTTCATAATTTATCATATATTCATCATAAATGATAAATATTCAAGTAACTTCATCCAATTATCACAATTACACATCAAACATATATTGAAGCATTTTCACAAACCTTTAGAGTGCAAATTGAATAAACAAGTATAATACCTATGTCACGCCCAGAATTCTGACCGAACCCGAGGCGCGACTGACGAGACAAAAAGTAAAATAAATAAAAGGACAAAAGTAATTAAATTCACTAAACATACGTCCATCATCATCCATACATCAAATAACATCGAATACATTGTTCATCAGTCATTCGGGCTTAAGCCCTTACATAACAAAATACCAGTTTCACGAATCACAAAATACATCATAGGCTTCACCCTATCAGGGCATCACCGAGTCTCTAGTGGCTGGAGGATCCTCATCTGAAAATGTTGCCCACGAATGGGTCAGCACAACTGCTGGTATGATGAAATGCTAATGCCAGAAATAAAGCTAAGGCGTGGCATGTGCAAAGTGTACATTTATTTCTAAATGACATTCAACATCGCAGTAATATATATATGAATGGTATGCATGACACACCTATGCACAACTCTATGCCACACCCATGTCTCATTTACGGGTACTCCCCGATGGCTCGAAGTACCAATGCAATGGCCAATTTTGGGTTTTTCACCACAGGATCTACACCCTCATAATGCAAAGCACCATGTGCTTACCCACGCCATGTTCTCAAGGAATTCATCATATGCCAATATGCCAATGCAATCTCAATGAACATGAATCTCAATAATATAACATGCTCGAGCAATAAGAAATAAATCACTAGTCAGTTTCATATACATGCCTATCTCAAATGTTCGTACATCATGATTCATGTTCTTCACTTTATTAACTTGCAAGTAACACATAACATGTGAACAACCAATTCCAAATAAACAGGTAAACACATTACAGATAAACACATACAGCATTCCAGTCATTCACAAATATTCCTAACTTAACTTCATTTCTAACACTAGCAAAACACCATACCTGATGGGTTGGTATCAACCCTAGAAGATCGTGCACTATATGTAACTGAACCGGCGAATGAAAATGCAGGAGGTCAGATCGCCTCCTCCTGTCCTGTCAGTGTCCCTAAAAGTAGAAATTACAACTCAGTCTATTGTTATTTGAATTTATGCTATTCATCAAATTTTATGTCTTTAAATTTATAGGTTTCTATTCTGCTAATTTAGACTCTACCATTGGTTCTAGAACGTTGAAGAAAATAAGTTTAGGTTCTCGTAGAACTCAATTCGGACACCGGGGTTCAAAAGGGCAAAACAGTCATTTTGCACTTTACACATGTCCTTACATTTTGTGACCTCTTTTCACAAATCGGACTCCACGGTTGAGTCCGGAATGTTCAAGATAATAAAATTTCACTATTTGTTTACCTAATTCGGAGTTCGTCTGACAGTGTTTCAAGTTAGGGGCATTTTGGTAATTTTAAGGGTTACTACGGGTCTTTTATTTTTCGGGACCCCGTCTTGTAAAACGGACCTCACCATTGGTCTCGGAATGGTCGAGATAGTCAAAATACACTAATGACTTGTCCCATTTGGACTCCGGGATGTTTTTGAATATTTAATTAATTAAATAATTAATTAATTAATTTAATTAATATTTTATTAATAATTTAATCAGGTGGGTCAAAGTGTAATTTCTAACAGTTGGGGGGTCAATTTGTAATTTCCGAAAGTTTAGGGTTAAGGTTCAAATTCTAAAAGGTTCAAATTCCAAAAGGTTCAAATCCCAAAAGGTTCAAATTGAAACTAGTTTAATTTGTTATTCTTAATCAGGTTAACCAAACAGGGGATAGGGCTAAAACTGGGATAGGATATCCCTGTCTCCAATTCAATTTTCAAATTTTCAATTTCTCATCCCCGTTGCCAAACACCCCCATTCCCCTTTTTAATTTAAAACAGAATGCGACACGTGGCAGGGTGGTTCGGCCCAAGCCCGACCCAGACCCGACCCGGACCTGAGACCCGACCCGCACAGCCCCCTTCTTCCCCGTTTTTCCAGCGAACCTCCGGTAGGGTTTCGGCGCCTTCTCCGGCGCCGGCGACTGTTTTCCGGCGATATTTTCAAGGTTTCAAAATGCAGTTTTCTTCATTTTCTCTCAAGGGTTTCATATCTAGGTTTAGTTTTTGATTTAAACCACTAGGTCTTCACGAAATAGGGCCCAAAGGCCCATGGCCGAATCTCCGGCCAACTGTAATTTTTTGATTTCGCGCTTATTTCTCTACTGTGTTTCATCATTTCTTTTTCCTTTGGTTTTCTGCACCACACAGGAACTTTTCCCCAACATTTGTTTCAAGGTTTACACATAAAATACCAAAGCTCATTTCTCCCAACCGTGACCTGTAACTCCCTATTTCTCTCTTGTTTCTAAACCATTTTCAATAATTCTTTTTGCATTATCTTCCATTTTTGATACTCTACCAGCCCCCATATTCAAATACACAATTTATGCATTGTAAAAATCAAAGACAGAACCGAATATGCTTACCAAATTTCGGATTTTTCTCTTTGTGCAGGTTTCTCTCTCACTTCTGCTCCTCTTGCTCCATTTCTGCTTCTCCCTTCTCAACCCCTTTCCTCTGTATTTTCCTTTAACTTTATGCAGTGTATACATATATACATGTATACACCATTGGACGGTTCTCTCCCTCTCTCCATTATTTGTCTCTCTGCTCTCTCTCTCTCTACCAGATCTGTGCACCCTCTGATAACCTTCTTACACACACCACCAACACACTGCCAGCTACTCTATGCCCTATTTAGTGTGCAACACTCAATCTCTACACACACCCTCATCCACACACTCACCCGTACACACACACCCACTTGCACAAATCTGATTTGTATATATATATATATATATATATTCATATACATCCATGCACATACATTACACTACACATATACACATACATACTATACATACACCATGCATATATATATATAATCCATGCCTCAAAAAAAAAAAACTTAACAATAATAATGATAATAATAAATAAAATAAAATAAAAAAATATATATATTTAATAACCGAAGAAAATTTTATAAAAAAAAAAAATTTTCGGGTTATCACAACCTATAAGCTCATTCCATGATTTCACCAAGCAAAGCTTTTCGTAAATAACCAGGAGTGCATTTGATAGTTAGACATGATTAAAACAATTCATTTCATGGTAGGAGTGCACCAATGATGTGGAAGCTCAATGTACATGCAATATATGTCCTAAAACTTCAAAAATGAACAATCAAATGGCAATAGATGAGATAGACATGCAATGAACCTACCTACACATCTTCTATACATAGGTTTAGAAATTTTCTAACTTAATCTCTTCAAATATTTATGAAACCCTAACTTGTTCTTGATGATTCCTTGTAGATTTTCCAACTTCCTTGCTTTAAGAATGGTGGCTTTTGGTGTAAGGAGTCTTGTGCCTCTCAGATCTTTAAGAATTGAGAAAAAAACATGGAACTCCCATAGATTTTCTCCCAATTTCCGTAGCTTTCTTCCCTGTCTTCTCTCTTCCTTTCCCTTCCTCTCTTTTACGTGAATGTGTGTGTGTGTTTCTAGTGTGTGTTTTAGGTGTGCATGGATTTTGACTTTTTAAGCCAAAAGTAAGACAAAGGTAATTTTCCCTTTTTGCCCCTCCTTGTTTCTTCAATCCTGTTTTAAATCCCAAGCCTTTTTTAGTCTTTTCATCTAAATTTTTAATTTCTTAATAAAATTTTACATTATTATTTTCAATGTTATTATTTTATAATTTGTAATTTGGAAAAAATTTCTAGGTCTTTAAATATGTGATCATGAAAATTCAAAGATCACTCACTACATATAAGGATCACTTAATAATAAGAACTAATCCTTATGTTCATAAATATCTCAAACTTTATAATAAATTGCATAATGCATTTTACAATTTAAATGAGCAATAAAACTATATTGGGAAATAATAAACTTTTACATGATATAAAATTCAAAGACCATGTCTAATATGCGATCAAATTATTTTCAAGACCATACAATCAACTTTTATCATGAAACAAACCTCATGTTCATGAACAATTCACACTTTCTCAAAAATGCATTAATTTAATTAATAGAACACCACACATAAATTAGACACAAACAATAAATAAACATTGCCTAAATAATTTGGACATGGCACTGAAAAAATATTGAAACAAATGCATACTTTAGTGCCCGAAATAATGTGCCAAGATTAGCCATAAAATTAATAAATAAGTAGACTCAAAATTTAAAATTTCTAAAACTACCCCAATGGGTCAAGTAGGGCACGTGGTCGCCACAGCACAAAGCCCAAAGCAAAATGGACAAAAAATCCCTTTCCATGCGCCTACATGTGTATTTCCCGTGACTGGCCATTATCATGGTCTAGTGTATTGTTCATCTTCCTCGAACATTCTTCACAACTTAGGCTAGCGTTTTCGCAATTTTTATTACCAAAAGTCAGTATTTCATGCAATTAAATCATACATAATGGTCTATATTTTCAATATGAAATTCATATGTTTTTTTTTTTTTTTTGTCCCTTTTTCATGGGTTACAAAATCCCTTAATTTTATTGACCTTTCATTCTATATGTACGAAATCCGAATCTACGATACATAGGCTTCAAAAGTTAGGGCTTTCTTTTTATGCCTATACAACAAACTATAATGCACAAAACACATGTGCAGATTCTTCAGCCAATGTGTAAGAAAAACCCTTCATGAATTTTGATAAAAAAACTAACAAATTAAATCTATTGAAAAATTCTTTACATACTTCAAATGTAACCCACATATAAGTTTTTTTATAATATATTAAACATGGCTCCAATATATAGGTGGGTCTCAAAAGTTATTTTAATTTGATTACGGTTATGCAATTTAAATCTTTATGCTAGACTACATAGCATGATACCACTAGTGTAAGCAATACTGGGATAATATATGTTTATGATAACAAGCAGAAGCGCATATTACTTACCTTCACTTATACTGTCTAAGCCTTTAAGCATTATCCAGTATTCACATCATCACGTCTTCAATTAATCACGAACAACTTGCATGACCCTTACACTATTCCTATATGGTAAGAGATGGAAGGGAGTTTATTACTTACTTTATGTTACGGAATATGCCTTACAACTGATATTTTTCACAAGCGGAATATATAGATAGGCATGGAACCACAGTCCAAAAGAGTTTAAATCTAAAAAATCTTCCTATTATCAAGAAAGTATAGTTTTCACAAACTCTTTGTATAACCACTTTAGATAGGAGTAATTATGTGTAACCTATCACCTGGGTTTTAACTTAGTAAAATATAATTATATATATATATATATATATTATGGAAAAGGTGATGTGGCATGTGGGTTACCTTAAGTCTCCAAAAGGAGATACATTTACAATTTTTAGTTGCTTCAGCTATCGAAACTTGAGAGACCTTAATTTGTACACTTGAACACACACACAAACATACACTGCCCAAAATTAAGCAGATGATGACATTAGAAGAGGATAGAAAAATATATAGGTGAAAATTATTTGGGAATGTGTTACTACATATATATATATATATGGTCGGATCAGAAATCATGAATAAGTTTGAAGTGCATGGAAGCATTGAATTATGTTGTGCCACAAGATATTTTAGTTATACTTACCATTTTTTTATATTTTAGTAGGTAATAAAAAAGAATTTTACACAATTTTTGAGGGAGCAATAGGGCATACCCTTTCTAAAAACAATTGATGATTCTAACTATTAAGGTAAAAACAATAAATATCATAACTCAAAACATAAAGAACATACTTACTCAAAGAAAACACAAAGCTCCCTGAGACTTATAACCTACCATGTCATTATGTACCTTATACCTAATTTAGTTTGTCTGAATTATGTTATAAGTTACAAGATTCATTTCATATAAATTATAACCTTGTTTTAATAATAATTTATATGATTAAATTATTTTAATATCATTTGAGGAGACCGGTTCGTAGTAATTGTTGCCTAGATATTTACCCCAAAGTGGGCGTGAATAGGGTATTTTGTAAATATTGATAACTTTTACAAACTTTAAAAATGATCGCAATATATGCACAAGTATGAAAAATAGTAGAAAGAGAAAGGAAGCAAACACCAGGATTTTTACAAGGTTCAAAAAACTTCTTACATTCCCGACTTAGGCATCATCACTTGGGTTTTTCCAATATCTTGATCTCCTTCGTAGGTGGAGATAAAACATTTACAATCATAGCTACTAGATCTTTGCACAGCAAAATACTCTTGTAAGTGCAAGCGTCGAAAAATTTTAGACACGACTTTTAAAGTCCGCTCCCTCAAAGTGGGAGAGGAACACACCCTTTTTTCGGATTGGGGTGTACATGAATACACAAAGGAGTCACTAGCTTATTTTAGGCAAAATAACAAGCAAACCTGATACAACCCATGAAGAATACTTGTAAACCGAATAGCAAAGAAAACTAAAATTACATCGCCTTGATCCTATTTACATCTTAAACCCTTTGACATGGGTTAAAATAAAGTAAAGCAAAACTAATCTACAATAAACCAAAGTATTCTGAATCCGAGAGCTAAGGCACAAGATGGGAAGGAGTTAGGCACCCATCCTGCCTAGTTCGAATGGACTGTCCTCAAGTGTTCATCCACAAGGCTTAATATTCTATGACATAAACAAGATGACGAGTGAGTATACAGAGATAATGACAACAATGACATGAACATATAAAATACATCTAACAAATAAGCCAAAAGAAGTGGAGAGAGAGAGAGAGAGAGAGAGAGAGAGAGAGAGATTGACATGAATGAAATAATAAAAAAGACATAATAAGAAATATGGGATGTGAGAAAAAAGACATAAAGTAAATAGCTTAAAAGAAAAGAGTAGACTCGGGCCCATGAGGTGTCCTACATATGCATTCAGATAATGGAATCAAAGCTAATGTAGTTCTCTAATTCAATTTATTCTATCAAGAGTGATAGGATAAACTAAATTAGGAAAATAAAGAATATTGGGGTTTTAGGGAGCGTGCTTGATTGTTTGTATTGAATCAGACAAGGCTTGAGCTTCAACTCATTGGATTGAATTTTCAATAGTGTAGAATTTCATCTTCAATGGATTAGAATCGTTGCTTGTGTAGGACAAGGCTTCAAGAAATATGAAAGAAGAAATATAGAAGAGAGAAGGATTATTATTGTAGCATCTGGCTTCTTAATGATAATGATGTGGAACTAGAACCCTTTCTCTATGGTGTGGCCAATGGGTCTTATTTATAGGGAAAAAATAAGGAAGTTTGATCTAAGGGCTCACAATGAATCTTATGGATGAATGACCAAGATTGAATGCTTAATGAGCAAACAATTAGATAGATATTTTTTTTGTGCACAAATCTAGGGTAAATCCCTTGGAATAAGGAAGGAACGGAATTTGGTAGGTATTTGGTAGACAAACGTATACTTACTAGATCGCCCCTAATTAGGGTAGAGAATTTAGGGACAAGAAAATTACAAAAATGCCACTAAGGCATAAAAAAGTCAAAATTGTCTATAAGGACCCAAAATTACCAAAGTAACCCAATATGGGTAAAATGACAAGGAAATTACATGTATGTTCATGAATGACCAAAAGTAACCTATAGGAGATAAGAATATTCTATAATTACCAAACTTCTCTCCAAATGATAAAATAACATTAATATTACAAAAATATTCCTAAAAGGTGGGAAACCTTTAGTATTTACTGAACTACCCCTAATGGGTAGGGAAACACTTAAAATTACCAAAATGCCCCTAGTGGACATTATGACTAGAATACCTCTTAATGCTCTTAATGTGTCAAATGACCAAAATACGTTTAGTGGGCATAATGACCAAAATACCCTTAGTGGGCATAATGACTAAAATGCCAAAAATTCCCTTAGTGGGCATAATAATCAAAATTTTGAAAATGCCCTATATGGGTGAAATTGTCACGCCCTGAATCTTCACAAACCAGGGGAGTGAGTGAAATGAATTTTAGAAAAGGAAATAAAAGACAATTTAATGGATTCAGTTGATTATACATTTATCCCCCCATGTTTCCCCAGGATTTGAAATGAAAACTTGCTATTAGACTTAACCAAAATTGTCTCCTAATGTCACTCAAACATTCCTCCCAATCAATAGTCAAATAAGTCTAAGTCATGTTGAAAAATGGTCTCCAAAATAGCCCCAAAATGTCTCTAAGTATGCCTTGAAATAATGGCCCAAATGGGCCCTAAATGCCCTAAGACATAGGCCAAGAATAGACCAAAAAGTCTACCAAAATATGTCTAAGGAAATGGCTAAACATGGCCCAATAGAGTGGCCAAACATGGCCCAAAATGGTGGCCAAACATGGCCTAAGAATTCGCCAAACATGGCCTAATAGAGTGGCCAAACATAGCTCAAAAAGGTGGCCAAGGGCAGGTGTCAGGAGGGGTGTTACGCTAGCGCGCATGGGGCAAGGCAGCAACCACGCATGGGCAGGCAGGCAGCACGTAGGGTGTGCGCGGGCAAGCGTAAGCGCAGGCACCCCTAGGGCATGTCTGGACTGTTTTTCCTGCAGGGTTACTGTAGCTAACTGCGGCTAAATTTCTTTGTCCAGCAACCAACTTTCTCTGTTTTCTAATTTTTTTTCCAAAGTTTTGCAAGCTAGTTTTTTTTTTTTTTTTTTCCATTTTAGCCTATTTCTTCAAGGTTTTTAAACCCCCCCCCCCCACCTTTTGGCACTTTTCCACCTATATTTAGGGTGTTTTACACACCTAACTAACCTTTTAATCTCACAAAATTTTAGCATGGTTTCCTTAGTTTTCTAAGACTTTTTCCACCTAATTTTTCACAACACAACCTATCATTTCTCAAATTAGCAACCAAATATATCCTTTGATCCAACTAAACATTTATACATCATTTAAAATATACAATTCTCTATACATACACTTATGCTTGAAATTTAAAACGTCACAACCTTACGTTCATTATAAATATAGGGCCTTGCCCATTGTGTTCATAATATATAAGATTTTTACAAATTTATCACATATGGCTTTGGGCTTATGCCCTTCATACAACTCAAAAATTATGCCCTAAGGCCAAATATCATTCATGGTCCATTTCTCCTCCGCTCTTCAATACTTCATCAAGTCTCAAGTACTGGGAACCTTCATCTGTAATATGATATCCCACGAGGGGTCAGCACAACTGCTGGTATGACACAATGCTAATGCAAGGAACAAAGTTAAGGCATGGCATGTGCAAGTGTACATTTATAATCTACATGCCTTCAAATTCATCAATACAATGCAATGGCAATATGCGTGACACACCCATACAAACTCTATGCTACAGCCCATGTCCCGTTTCACTGAATCGCTCCCATTGGGTTAAGCGAGTACCAATACCTGTGTTCACGGATCGCTCCTGTTGGATAAGTAAGCACCAATGCAATGACCAATTTTGAGTTTTTCACCACAGGATCTACACCCTCATAATGCATAGTACCAAGTGCTCAACCCACACTATGTTTTCAAAGAATCACCATATGCCAATATGCCTTGATTTTTCTATGCAATTTCAATAAGGCATTTTATCAAATACATGGCATACACTTTAAATGATGCATCATCCATAAAGTAAATTCTAACTTTCAAACCACACAACTTCTTCCACATGAACTTATGCTATATACAATCAATTTAAACACATGCTTATGTTACATGTTCATGATATTACCAATTCTCAAAGAACACATAATTACACAAAACATCAATGCATTAAACAATCATATCTTCCAAAACACAAGGTCTATTCACATGAACATAAGCCACAATGTAATGAATAAAACATATGTTCAAGTTACATGTTCATCATTTTGACGAATTCTCAAATAACTCAAAGAACACACAAGTATACAAATTACTAACTCTAGATTTTTCAAAGTAACTACATCCCAAGTGAATTTTTAACAATAAGTAAACATATAAATCACTCAATCAACATATAAAACACTCCTAAACTTAACCTTATTCTTTACTTAGCAAGATATCATAGCTAAAAGGGTTTTTCTCAACCCTAGGGAGTTGTGTCTACTGTGCAATCGAACCAATTGGTGAGAATGTAGCCCTTGATGTGGGGAACAACTTCCTAGAAGGAAGTCTTGTCAAAATCTAAGCCTAGAAGTGAGTTTTAGGAAGCTTGGAAGTTGAAAAATCCCTAGGTTTTCTTCATCTTTCTTTCCATGCACGACCTGCTATTGTATTCTTAGACCAAATTCTGTATTTTTTACACTAAGGGGTCCTATTTATAGTAAAGGGGCTAAGGGATAAAAAGACTCTTTTGCCCTTAATGAGTTCGGGACCCCGTTATACTACAACCCATCCCTAAACGCCTCAATTTAACATTCTGCTTTAGTCAAAGTTCTTAAAATTATTTTAAATGAAAATTTTCTAAATAAATTATTTTCGCTTGTGGCTGGGTGTGGCCGGTCCACTCGGGATGCCCTTTATGGTCCATTTTTGAATCTGTCTCCGATTAGGCTAAAATTTTCACAGGAAATGTATTTTAACATTCTAAGAATATTTTTCTTTTATGGCATACTCAAAATATTTTTTTAAACATGACTTATGCCTAAATGATACATGTATAACGCCCTACCAGGCAAACAGTGCATGAATAATGCCCTACCAGCAAAAACAAAAAATTTACCCTAATTTTTAGATCTTTACAGAGATGACCAAAATTTCCTCTATGGAAAAAATAACCAAAATCTCAAAAATGCCCTCTATGAGAAAAATGTCGTAAATGCCCTCTATGGAAAAAATGACCAAAATGCCCTCTATGGACAAAATGATCATAATGTCAAAAATCCCCTCTATAGACAAATTGAAGAAAATATTCTCTATAGGCGAAATGACCAAAATGCCCTCTATGGACGAAATGACCAAAATGTCAAAAATGAACTCTATGGGCAAAATAATGAAAATGTACTCTATGGGCAAAATGACCAAAATATTAAAAATACCCTCTATGGAAAAAATGACCAAAATGTCAAAAATACCCTCTATGGGCAAAATGATGAAAATTCCTTCTATGGCCGAAATGACCAAAATTTTCTCTATGGACAAAATGACCAAAATATCGAATATACGCTCTATGGGTAAAATGAAGAGAATGCCCTCTATGGAAAAAAGTGATGGGAATGACCTTTATGGGTGAAATAAAAAATTACTAAAATACCCCTAGATGGGACATATTGTAGCAACTTACCAAAAATTGGCAAAACCGACTTTATTCAATTAAGGGTCTCAAAATGAGGTGTCTACAATCCCCTTTTGCCTCACAAGGGTAGCAACTTTTGAAAAATCTCACCGCAATGAGAAAATACAAATAGTTTACTAAAGAATGATCTCTTCTAAGGCTGAATGGTATAATAAAAGTTCACTCTCTAACGATTGATCTATGAATGCTTGAGTATTTAAGAGATGAGAAAAATTTGAAATCTAAATATGAAATTTATGAGATCTCAAGTCACTTAGAAAGATTTGAAGGTAAGAGAAAGTATATGATTGTAAGTGTTACCAATAAATGTTTTTAACAACCTTTATTTATAGGCCTATGAAGAACATAGTCGTTTAATTAAAAAATTAGTTGTTCCCCCCCCCCCTCATTTTGATTTGTTTAAAATTTGAATTTGAAAGTGTTAGATCGATAAAAATGAGTGGATCGAGTTCATCTTTTGGTCGACTGAGTCATAATTCACATGACTCAAGAACTCAACTGATTTTTCTAGAGGGTAGAGGTTGATCTTTGTTCAAAGTCATTCAGTCGACTAATTTTTGGATCCAATCGATTGAATCTTTTAGTGTGAATTTGTACACAAGATTCCTTGTGTAATTAAGTAAACTGAAATGGGCAATGTGTTTAAGGCTTTGTGAACAAATACACATTCACTAGATTAATTCTTGTGTCCAATTAACTGAATTTAACATGAACAAAATAGGCATGTCTTATGAACATGGTTTAGTCGACTAGATCTGATAGTTTTGCATCATTGCCTATTTTTTTCAGTGTTCTATTTTTCAAATACATTGAATTTTCAAAGCTTAGTGTTTAACAATGTTATTCTTTTGAAAAATCATTTTGTTGATTGATTTTAGTTGATTAATTTAACGCTTAAACATTATTCATTTGATCAATCAATCCTAGTTCACCCAAAAATCTAAAATAATAGAAAATAAAGTTTTCACTTGATTCCTTGGGCTTGAGTGCTTTCATTTATCTTGCGTTTCACTTGATATTTGATCTTGTGAGAATATCTCCATGATTTTGATCCTTCTCATCCTTAGTCAAAGCTCGGTCAGCCATTCTTTGAGCTTATTGACCTGTTTTTATTGTCACTTAAGATAGATCATAGTCCACATAATCAATGCCTTGTTATCATCAAAATTACGGGAATGCTCTTAGTTGAAACCTTTAGGGCCAACAATAATGAATTTGGATATTCAAATTTGGGTTCTAATCTTAAAAAGACAATTCTGATCACCTAGTCCTGTTGTGTAAAAGAATTTTTAAACAAGGTTTGTCAAACCAAGCAGATAAACAAATGCATCCCCTGAATGAGGTATTTTTATATCTTAGTTTTAACATTGAATGGCCATGTTACTCTTTGTGAACCTACTATTAGATCAATTTTCTTTAAATTACCATCTAGACGGCGTATAACAGTGAGAGAAATATTTTTGTTATCCTAAAATTGATCAATTAAACTTTATAATTAGATCAGATCAATAGTAAACTTGATGAGTGTTGAGAATGACATTAGAAAAATAAAATAGAAACCAAGTTTATAAGTAAAAACAAAATATCGTTGAACATATATTACAATTTGAAAATCATATGATTTCTTACAGTTTAAAGTGGGATGTAACTGATTAAAATTATATAACATAATCAATTATTGACCAATGAAACTCGACAAGAAATCGAGGGAACGCTACTCGTTAAAACAAAAAGTGGCTGTTGGAGATGCATTAACCCCTTTGTTGCTCAGATATTTACCCTAAAGGCAAGTGACGAATGGGGGGTGAATAGGGTATTTTTTAATTACTAATAACTTTTACAACTTTAAAAATGACTGTAAAAAAGCACAAGTATGTGAAAGAGTAAAAAGTGCAAGATAGACCAAACACAATGATTTTTACGAGGTTATGAAAACTTCTTACATTCTCGACTCAAGCACCTCCACTTGAGCTTTTCAACTACCTTGACCTACTTGCAGGTGGAAGTCAAACCTTACAACCGTAGACAACTCATTTTGAAACCCTTGATTGTATAGGTTTAGTTACGTCATTTTTGAGAGGTTACTATAATATGTCCCACGTAGGGGTATTTTAGTAATTTCACATTTTTCCATTAGGGGCATTTCTATCTTTATGTCCACTAAGGGCATTTTGGTCATTTCACCCATCAAAGATATTTTTGTCATTATGCCTACTGATAGCATTTTGGCCATTTCGCCCAATGAGGCATTTCTATCATTATGCCCACTAAGGGCATTTTAGTCATTGGGCATTTCGGTCATTATGCCCACCAAGGGCATTTTGGTCATTTCATCCATCAAGAGAATTTCAGTCATATTTCCACTATGGGCATTTTGGTCATTTTTCCTATTGAGGGCATTTCGAGAATTATGCCTACTAAGGGCATTTCGGTCATTTCACCCACTGAGAAGCATTTCAGTCATTATGCTCACTAAGGGCATTTTGGTTATTTTTTCCATTAGGGGCATTTCAATCATTTTGTCCACCGAGGGCATTCTAGGCATTTCGGTCATTATGCCCACTGATGGCATTTTGGTCATTTCGCCTATTGAGGGTGTTTAGTTATTATGCTAACAAAGGGCATTTTGGTCATTTGGTGCCATTTTTTTTTCATTTGGAGGGCACTTTGGTAATTTTAGCATAATGCTATCCCTTATAGGTTATTTTGGTCATTTGAGTGCATACATGTACTTTTCATGCCATTTTAGCCATAAAGGATTAATTTGGTAATTTTAGCCCTTAGGGATAATTTTGACTTTTTATGCCTTAATGGAAATTTTGTAATTATCATGTCCTTAAATTCTCTACCAAATTAGGAGCGATATAGTAAATATAGGTGTGCACAAAAAACTTGCATATTTTCATCTCTTCTTTGTCTCAAGGGAATTTTGTTATCAACCTCCTTTCTTTTAAGGGATTTGCCTATATTTGTGGACAAACAAACTTTCTATATCTTGTTTGCTTCCACATTAAACATTAATCTAGGCCATCCATATGTAGGATTCATTGTGAGCCCTTCGATCAAACGCCTTTAATTGTTCTTATAAATAAGACCTTGGTCACCATAATTAGGAACAGAAATTTAGGAGCCACAGTGCTATTGTAATAATTCTCTCTCTTTCTCTATATTTCTCTCTCATATTTTTTAAGCTTTGTTCTATACAAGCCAGAGTTGTACTCAATTCAAGACGAAGTTCTACACAACAGAAGATTTGAAGTCAAGGAGTTCAAGCCAAGACTTTGTTTGATTAGCCGCAAATAATTAGGTAAGTTTCCTAAAACCCTTTTTTTCCCCCAATTCAATTCATCTTATCATTCTTGATCAAATAAATTGAATTGGAGAACTACATTGACGTTGCTTTCGTTATCTAAACGGATGCGTAGGACGCCTCATAAGCTTGAGTCTACTCTTTCCTTTATCCTATTTATTTCATGTATTTTTCTTATTTTATTCATTCATGTCATCATTATCTCTCTATTCTTTCCCTTATCTTATTTACGTTATTTATTTTATTTATTTTATTCATTCATGTAATCATTATTATTCTCTCTTTCTCTCTTTTATCTTATGTTATGTAATGTATGCCTTACGGATGAACACTAGAGGCCAGTCCATTCAAATTGGGCGAGATTGGTGCCTAACCCCTTCCCATCTCATGGCTTAGCTTCTGGATTCAAAATTCTCTTATTCATTATTTACTAGTTAGCCCATGTTAAGGGGTTTAGAATGTAACTAAGATTAAAGCATTGTAATTCTTAACTTCTTTGCTATTTCCTTTATCTGTATTTTCCATAGGTTGTATTAGGTTTGCTTGTTATTAGCCTAAAATAAGTTAGCAACACCTTCTTGCATTCTCATAATCCAAAAAAAGGGCGGTTCTCTCCCATCTCTAGGGAGCGGATAGCCGGGGTATTTTTCTAGCATTTGTGCTCATAGTGGTAACTCTGCTGAGGACTTAGAGAGCTAGACTCGTTATTGTATTCATCTATAAGGCTTCTATTATTGTTGTGTACTTATTTCCTAAATTATGTTGTTTATTTATTGCTTGAATGGATGAATGGATGTATGGAATTCATGAAATGATGAATTTAAAATTGGAATACCAAGGACACACTTCATATTATGACATATGCATATGCACTACATATCCTCTTAAACCCTCAGACAGCTAGTAGCCCTCGTCCTAGTTCATTCCTTACTGTAGAAAACGCCATTGAAAGCCTTCCGCTCTCTGATCCCGTACCACTTGACCATGGAAGCCTATGATAGTTCTATAGGAGTTATATCAATGGGATAGTATTATACCATGTGATTGTGGTCATTTGCTTAATGACCATATGAGGTATATAACACATCATGTCCGAGGTAGACTAAAGCCTATATTACCCAGTCTAATGTCATGCATTTAGTTCACCTTAAAACCTTGGTTTAAATGAAAAATCTAATTTGTTTTTGCATAAGACACTCACGGATCTGTGCAAAAATCACGCCCTGAGAAAACCTGAGAAAAAGCTAGATTGACACACTCTCTATGTGTGGATAGGCACACAAGCGAGTACCAATCGACACTCCCCTATGTGTCGATCAGTACATAGTGTGTACCCTACCCAGCTCCATAATTTCGTAAATGTTTTATATAGTTTTGACTTTTTAGTTTTTTTGAAAAAACTCTATTTTTCTCACTATTGGGCCTACAAAACTATTTTTTTTTCTTTCCTAACCATTAATGGATCATTAATAAGCGTGTCCTTCAAATAAATAGAGCAGATGAATTCAACCAGCTTAGAAACAGAATAGCCAAGGAAGACTGCTTCGAGCCTGTGGATGTTCTGAGAAAGAAACTACATTGCACATAGTTCCTATGGCCATGGATCAGAATAATTGCTCTATGTTCTAGTCGAGATAAGGAAATACATCTCAGGATCAAAGTGAAAAGTCACAAACATTCGCTTGAACTATCCAAGAGTTAGCACAACAGCGGTTACCACCACCCCCAACTCAAGTGGAATGAACAATGTCCCACCAGTTCCTTATCCAATCCCTCCAATACAGGGTCATGAGCCATTTTCTCAAAATCTTCCAATTCAAAACATAGATAATCCTTTTAAATGGGCTAAGCAATACCCACCTGTAGAGGAACTAAAACCTCAAGATGAAACCTTCATGAGGAGGCTTGAAAAGATAGAAACCCTTATCTACAAGTCTAATTAGGGTGATGACATGATTGACATCTATAAGTTATCTCTCCGCCCCGAGGTCTGTCTTCCTTAAAAGTTCAAAATGCCCAATTTGGACAAATTTGTCAGGACCGCCCGCCCGGAGATTCATCTCAAGCTCTATATGAGTCATGTAGCCTTTAGGAGCTAAAACCAATGTGCTAGCTCAAATGTTTCATCATACTCTAATGGGTGCCTCTATACATTGGTTCCTTAATCTAGAAGATGCTTATTTTTCAACGACTAGGAAGAATTGTGCAATGCTTTTGTGAAGCAATATGAGTACAACAATGGGCTTGATATTACTCTCAAAGACTTAAAAACTACCAAAAAGGAATCAAAATAGAGTTAGTTGAGACTCCACCTCAAACCCCCATCAAAGATGAGCTCCTCAAGCAGCTAAAGAAAACTCAAGCTAATTATTTTGTTTGTGGTTTGCTCAACTGATGAAGAAAACTCAGCTGAAGAAGACTTTCGAGAAAAAACCTTGGTCACCCGAGCCAAAAGAATCGCAAAAGAATAAGGATTGCCTCTAAAGCTACTTAAGCTCAAGTCTTACCTCATTACCTTAAACGAAAACTTTGTCAAGCAAAGGGAAGAACACTTCTACTATGGATTTCCATAACCTGGTTATGCCACATCGGCCAAAGTCAGGTTTCCTGATTGGGAGATCTTTGGGGACTGCACCTTTTGCTACGATGAGGTTATGACCAATGTTTTCCAAGATCGTTTAGTAGAGGATTGGGTAGAGAAGCTCCAAGGTTTTTTTGAACTCTTTGCCAAGATATAGCTGACAGAAGACATGGTCGGGATGATCGTTCAGAGAAATATCCAAGGGAGCCCCTGAGAAGCAGATTGTCCAAGTTCAAACACCAATTGAAAATTGGTTTATCATTAAGGGATCACAGGCTTCAAAGGACCAGCTTAAGGAGGAGTTCGGCTATTCCGAGCAAAGTGATACAAATTCTAAAAAATTTTACCTTTCTAACTCAAATGAGTCCCTTAATTTAAGTTTTCTTGATGAACTCATAGACTATGTTTATCCTAATTTTCTTTTCAATGAAATGAATGATTCTTTCGAGTATCCCTTGATTGTAAAGAATGATGAAAGTGATAATAAGAATCACCCTTACCAAAATGTTGATATAAAGGATAAGAATTTTTTAGTAGACATCACTAAAAAAATCACCAAAAAAGAAAATAGGGCTCAACCAGTTATGGAACAAACATTAAGCATCAATTTAGGGTCAGAAAATGAGACCAAAGAAGTACCGATTGGTGCAACCCTAGACCATACTGGAAAGGAAGCTCCAATTGTGTTGTTAAAAGAATTTCAAGATGTCTTTGCATAGTCCTACAAGAACATGCCAAAATTGTAGGGTATAATCAAATCAAAATGCACCCCAACTAAATGGAAAAGACTGCTTTCATAACACTGTGAGGTACTTATTGCTACATCGTCATACCCTTTGGATTTAAAAATGCAAGGGCTATATACCAAAGGGTAATAACCACTATCTTGCATGACCTAATTCATAAAGAGGTTGAGGTGTACATTGATGATATGATCATAAATTCCAAAGATAGGGAGAATCATCTTATTGCCCTTAAAAAATTCTTTGAAGGAATTAGAAAATTCCAAATGAGGCTTAACCTGTAAAAATGTGTGTTTGGAGTTGCATCTAGAAAACTCTTGGGCTTTATGGTAAGCCAAAGGGGAATTGAAGAAGATCCTACAACGGCCACGACAATGATTGAAATGCTTTCTCCCAAGACCGAGAAGCATGTTAGGGGCTTCCCTAGGAGACTATAATACATCAATAGGTTTATATCCCAATTAACCACCATCTTTAAGCTCTGGAAAAAGGATTCTCCGAAAAAGTGAAACACTTCATGCTAATAGGCCTTGAAGAAAATCAAGGCCTACCTAGCCAATCCCCCGGCACTAACTCTTTCTTAACAAGGCATTCCCTTATTACTATACCTCACTATAATAGACATAACTACAGGGGCTATGCTAGTTCAGAACCAAACACCAGAAAAGCAAAAAAAATGCCATCTACTAGACTAGTTGGAAGTTGATCTCATCTGAGTAGAATAATAGTGCTCTCGAGAAGATCTACATAGCCCTTGTTTGGGTCACTTAAAAACTCTGTCATTATATGATGGCCTATACCAAATACTTAGTGTCCAAAATGGATCCTATGAAGTACCTATTTGAAAAGTCAGCCTTGTCAAGCTATATAGCTCAGTGGCTCTTGCTCTTGTCCAAGTTCAAAATAATTTATTTAACCGAGAAATCTATCAAAGCAAAGGTTGTGACTAATTACCTAGCAAACTACCCATTCGAGGGAGAAGGTGTCAGAGAGACACGATTTCTAGATGAGGACATCATGAAAACCCAAGAAGATAGATGGTGCTTATTTTTTTATGGCACTGCCAATAAAAAAGGGTACGACATTGACATGTTCTTGATAGCCCCAGATGGAACACACATGCCTGGCCATGAAACTACAATACCCCACTCCTCTACAAAGAATACCATAGAATACAAAGCTTATATAGTTGACATGTAAGCCATACTCGAATTAAAATGCAAGTAACTTGATGTGTACGGGGATTCAACCCTTGTCATTAGCCAAATTTAAGGAAAATGGAAAATCAAAGAAGAGAACAGTTTGGTTTTGAGCTTAGTTTTGAGGATGTCTAGTTCCACTACTTACCATAGGCCAAGAACATCTTCGTGGATGCCTTGGCCACCTTGGCTTCTATGATAGACGTACCCGAATAAGTTAATGTCAAGCCTCTCTTAGTTCAGGTCAGAGAAACCTTAGTGTACTATTGCAACATCAATGAGGTCACTAGTAAGCTAAAACCCCTTACTTTGTACACCGATGTTTAGTCATTCATTAAACATTTACAATACCCTGAAGGATACATCAAAGGGGATAAGGCTGCCCTAAGACGTTGGGCCACTCAATTCATCATATGCAAAGAATGCTTGTACAACAGGTCATTCAATGGGATTCACCTCTTATGTTTGGATAAGCAAGAAGCCGAATACATGCCAACTTACAGCACCTCCGTCCTAAGGAGTTGTATAACTTAACATCTTTATGGCCATTCGCTACATGAGGAATTGACATCATTGGCAAGATCACACCAAAGCCACAAATACATCCTGGTGGCTATTGACTACTTCCCTATGTTTCGAGGTTTCCTACTAAGGTTGTTATATTGACCCTTACAAGATTGAAGGTATGGGCATGGAGCCCATATAATGGAGAAATCATAGTTGAAGCTTTTGTGGATATCTTGGTGACTTGAGCTTAGATGACCAATTACATATAGTTTGTTCAGTTGATATTCCCTTTGATTTGTGTAAACTTGTGTAAATGTGGTCATATGTTGGCCTTGATGTTGAGCTTATAGGATGCAAACTCTTTGAAATGAATTCAACCTTGAAATATGTTAGGATGTTTTGTATATACTTTGATGTTATGTGATTTGGGACTAATTGATGATGTGCATAATACTCTTAAATCTTGTAAAATGATGTCGTTTGATGTTAGGAATACTTTTTTTATGTTGTGTCAAAGTTTGATGATGAAGGAATTCAAAGGATGAACGAAAAAAAAAAAAGTAGGTTTAGATGTTGGACGACTGATTCAATCGACGGATTGGAAGAACCAGTCGACTGAATGTAAGAACCGGTCGACTAAAATTAATAGAAGTTAAAGAACCCTAAAATTCCAAAGTTTTAGTCAGCTGAATGGGAGAATCAATCGACTGACAGAAGGTAATTATGCTCTGCACAGACAACACTGTTTGTGGGCATCTTTTTTACATTATAATTTCATTAAGTAAATGAATGATTAATGACATTATAATGTAAATAAGTATGTAACCCACATTTGGAACCAATAAAAATAGGCCCAACACCCAATTCCTTAAGAATAAAAAATCAATTCCACATTCCAAGAATGAAATTTCCATTTTTCTGAAAATAGCATATTGTACCATAGCAAGTTGGGTAGGTTAATCTATAGTTAAAATTTATTTTTAGACTCTTGGAAACCTTAAGAACAATTACCGAAACTTTTGTAAGGCCAATTCTAAGGATTTCAAATATCAAATTTTCTATGCCTTAGCGGTTTCACAAAAGCATCCAAATGATTGTCTTTCTTCCAACATTGAAAAAGGACCAAGGGAGTGACTGGACCTCAATGCACGTCAAATTCAACAAATAGCTTACGAAGCCAAACCATCGTTTTGTGCATAAGTGCTTATAATGTCACTCCAACCATTTAAGCCAAACCATTTTCAATTTGACTTATTTTTATTTTATTTTTTGTTCATTAAATCAAATCAATTGGACAAATTATCAAAGATTTGAATTGCAGATTGCATTATTTTGTAATTGATTTAGACTGGCAAAGTAGATAATTTTGCTGCAAGGAGTTATTATTATAGATTTTGTATATCAAATTTAGTTATATTTTATCAAGTGTGGTTTTTTTCTTACAATAATAATAACATTATTATAGATTTTGTATATCAAATTTTGTTATATTTTATCTCATGCCATGTTTAATTAAACCATATATTATACATTTCTATCTCTATCTATCTTATTGCAAAAACAACTCCACGTGCAAAATAATTTAATTTTATTAAGAACTCATAACTTCGACTAGACATCAACACAACACAACACAACAGAAACACAAACACTATCGACCTTATTTAATAGTAAGGCATCGACAGATTGCCATTTGTTAGTCGATAAGTACAAACAAAGGATCGCCGAACACAGGCACTTAGCAGCAATTTCCATAGCAAACCCCTGGAATAATTAAGCAACCACAGCCAGGAGCGCAACTCATAATGTCATCAAGGCAAAAGGAACCCGAACATTTAGAACCAGTACCTTCAATTCCAGTAAGAATTATATTTAAGAGTGGATTGCTTTTGGTAGTAATCCCATCAGAGGAGAGTTCACGGGCAAAGGCTACTGGAACAAGAACCATGGCCACCACCAGGACAACGAGAAAAGAAACCTTCTTACCTTCCATTTCTACTTTTGTTTCTCTCTCTCTCTCTCTTGAATCTTGCTTCTCAATGTGTGTTGAATGCCTCTTCCTCGAATCCCTATTATACAAGACCAATGTTATCCATTTCAATTTAGTTATTTCACAAGTGAAATTTCATATGAGGTGATAGTAGTATATTAGTCGAATGTTACATCACAAATTTTTGTACTAAGAATTGCATCTTAAATGATATACAATTGATTATTGAGAAAATGTTGTCAGGATAAAACATTATCAATAGTCTAATGTCTCTTTATTTGAGATGCAAAATTTGAGACAAAAAATTTTACTGTAACATCAGAAAATCAAGATTGCAACAAGACAATTTAAGACATAAAACAAATTCTCTAAATGTTTTTTTTTTTAAAAAAAAATGAATGTAAAATTGTTTTTATGCAATATTAAGATTATAGAAGAACAAAATATATATAATTGTTTCGAAAGCTTTGTTTCATGTAATATTGTTTACCCTCGTAATGAAATTTGGAAAATATAAACTAGGCAATGTTAACAAAAAAACAATACATATATATATTCATATCTTTTTCTTTTATTTAAATGGATAGCAATAAAAAATACGAAATAAGATTTTCTTTTCCCGCATCTAGTTAATTATTACTATTAACACATAAAATTTTAGGTCCGTTTATTGGTGGGGTCTAAAAGGAGAGAAGAGACTGTCACACTATGTCATTATATGTTTCTTCTTCTTCTTTTTCGTAATCTTTATAGAGCACTTCTTATAGAATTAAAATTTCTTAGAAACTTTTAGATTTTCCATACACGATGGGAACTAACTTTTCTAAAAAGTTAAAAAAGTTTACAAAATTTGTGTGGCACTATTACGCAATGAGATAGTGTGACATTTTAACTAGATAATTATTCGAGAATAGGACCCTCATATATTTTATCACATTTCTAAATTCATAAAAAAGTCAAGTATTACAAATTTTTTAAAAATGATATTTTTGAGAGACCATCACACCAAATCTATAATAGCTTGAAGTGACCTCTCGCATCTGTTTTTTACTTTCACATGGGTGGGTCTTCTAATGCTAATCAAAGGTAGAAATAAAGTGATAAATATAGCAATTAATAGTGAAATTATGAAAACATGCATGCAAGACAGCTGGCCTTGTTTGGCCCTACGACCCTTTTATATTATGACTAATAATTTTAAAAAGTCACTACAATTATCATTAATAGCTATTAAAAACAGATCATCAATGTGTCCACTAATCTTTTAAATGAAATTATTACATTATTTTAGACAAAATTTTTATATTTTGTTTCTTTTACCAAATAAGTGATCATAGTCACTTGTTTCCCTCACTTGATTTGCAATAATTTTTAAAGAAGGTAAGTGATAAGCAAAGTATTTCTTTATTTAAAATCAAATTTTTAGTTACTTCAGCTATTGAGACTTATGAAATTTCCCCAAGAATTCTAGTTGTTTACAATTAAACCAACCTATTATTTCCTAGTGTGCGCATCACGTTTTTCAAAAATGCCAACCATGTCTCCCATACACAGTTTACTTATGAGACCTTGACCTTTTTCAAAAACTCCAACTGTGTTACCTTTTAGCAATTTTTCACTTATATTATTCTCTGATATATTATATTAATAATATAATAATTATAAATGTTTAATTATATGATAATTATATTAATAATATATTATAGGAGAGAATATTGATAATATAATATAATGATTATAATTAATTATTTAATAATGAATATATATATATTGATAATATAATATATAACATAATATTATCGTAATATTCTATTATAACATAACACAAGCTCAATGTGTATTCTTCCAAATGCCCTATTACCTTATTCTAGATAAAATTTCTATAATAATTTTGTTTATGTAACATTTTTCTTTTACCAAATACGTGATCGGTGGTCTATTTTGACTACCCCACTTCAATCTCGCAATGATTTTAAGGGGTAATGGAAGGCAAAGTTTAGTTATATGGGACCATGAAAAATCCAAAGATCACTCACTGCATATAAGAATTTCTTAATAACATGAAGTAATTCTTATGTTCATAATTTCTCAAACATCCCATAGGCATAAGATTGACATTTAATGTAAATCATATTGGCAACTTACCTTTAATGTGATATAAAATAAAGATACGATCATATTGGTGCAATATTTCTCTAGACCATGTATCAACTTTATATGATCAATCTCATGTCTGACAGTTCAAATTGTCATATGCATAATAATTTATTGCACCACATAAATAGGCAAAATAACAACGGTGCATAAATAACATGGACATGCCACTGAAAAAATATTAAAACAAATGCATACTTTAGTACCCAAAAAATGTTCTAAAATTAGCCCTAAAATAAATAAGTAATTAAACTCAAAATTAAAAAATTTCTAAAAATATCCCAATGGATTGAGCCGGGCAAGTGGCCCCCACAACACAAAGCCCGAAGCAAAATAGACAAAAAAAAAATCCCGTTCCACATGCCTACACACGTGGTGCCCGTGATTGGGCCTTGTCATGGCCTAGGGTATAGTACATCTTCCCCAAACATTCTTCCAGACCAAAGTGGTTTTTTTTTTGGCGATTTTGATTTCCAAAAGTTAGTATTTCATGCAATTAAATCAGACGCGATGGTGTATATTTTCAATACGAACATATTCATACAAGGATCAACAAATAGTATGTATATTTGAGAGATCAAAATGATCAAAAGGTGTGACAAGTAAATCTTTGGTAATCCAGAAAATTCATATGAGGTGGCAGTAAGTTTATTAGTCGAATATTACATCACAAGATAGTGCTACATATCATAAATTATTGGTGAAATGTTGTCAGGATCTTTAAAATACTATCAATAGTTTAATATCATTTTATTTGAGATACAAAATTTGATACTAAAATTTGAGACAAAGAAATTACTAAGAAAAAATTAGAGAAAATACAAATAAATATATAAAAAAATTAGAGAAAATACAAATAAATACAAAATACTAAGAAAAATAAAATAAAAATGTAAATTATGTTATACATTATGTGACCGATATATAATGAGGAGACCCAAATACACTGTGTGACTTTAAAAAACTATGCTGATCTCTCACTTCTTTTTTTATTAAAATGCCCGTAAATGTTCTTGAAAGTTAACCAAACTAAAATTCAACTTCTTTATTTAGAAACTATTTCCCGCTTGTCTTGTAGAATCATTGGTGTGATTCTCAAATATATCTTGAAGGCTATTTTAACATTATTAAAAAATAATACATAAATATTAAAATAATTCTTTAATAAAAAAAAAACTATAACATTTTTTATTTATTTAGAATTCCTCAAACAGGATTTTCTTTTTCATAAAATGTTATAATTTTTTTAAAATTGAATAAGTTATTTTATATATATATTTTTCTAAAATATATCTTGAAGGCTATTTTAGTCTAATTAGTTAATTTTTGTTTTAACGGTATTAATATGATAGTTAATAATTAGACTTTTTTGTATTAAATATTTTTTTTTTTAGATCTTTTAGATAGAAAAAATGTATTATAGTCTTTTTAGATTAAAAACTTTATTTTAAGACCTTTTTAGTATTTTTTCCAAAAAAATTATTCAATATTAAGATTTTAAAACAACAAAATATATATAATTGTTTTGAATACTTTGTTTCTTGTAATGGAATTTGAAAAATATAAACTAGGCAATGTAAATATATATATATATATATATATATATTCCCATCTTTTTCTTTTATCTAAACCGATAACAATAAAAAAACACGAAATAACACTTTATTATTGAAATTGAGAATTTTTTCGTTACAGAGCACTTGTCTTTTTTAGAATTAGACTTTAAAATTTTAGTTTTGGATTATATTTTTTTTTCCTTTTCTCGCATCTGGTTATTACTGTCACATGGGTGGGTCTTCTAATGGGCCTGGACTTCACTCATATAAAAAAGACAATAATCAAAGATAGAAGAAATAAAGTGATAAATATAGCATCATGTAGTCAACTTATGAAAACATAAATGCGAGACAGCTGGCTTTTTTACATAAATTTGGATTTAAATTTAAATAAAAATAAATTAGTTATAGGTTCGAAACTATCTTTGTTGAAAATTGAATGAGTTTGATTTACTGTTTTAACAGTTTTTCACTTATATTAGGAGTATGGTGTGCCCTTAAATAGTGTTGGGCGGAAAATTTTATAATGGAATTGGTGTATAACTGTTTTAATATGTTTTTAATAATATCATGTCATGTGTATTATGACTATTTCTCCAAGAGTTCTCGTTTTTTAGAGTTAAACCCGTTTGTTATTTCCTCCTGTGTCCCTCGTATTTTTTTAAAATGCCAACCATTTACCATACATAGTTTACTTACGAGGGACCTTGACTTTTTCAAACATTCCAACCGTGTTTCCTTCAACAGTTTTTCACTTATATTATTCTTTTATATATTATATTAATAATATAATATAGAAGATAATATTATTAATACAATTATTATAATTAATAATTTAATAATGATTATATTTATATTAATAATATAACATATAACATAACACAAGCTCAATGTGTCCAATATTCTTCCAAATGGCAATACTATGCTATTCTAGATAAAATTTCTATAATAATTTTGTTTATGTAACATTTCCTATTTACCAAATATGTGCTCGTGTCTATTTTGACTCCCATACTTCATTTTCAATGATTTTTAAAGAGGGTAAGTGGTTAGGCAAAGTATTTCTTTATGTTGTCACGCCCCAAAACCGAGGAGGGCCGGGTGTGATGTGAGTGACCTCATTTTCGAGCCACTCTAAGGTGATATAATTAAATGTAAAACATGTTCTTTTAATCTCTTTTTTTTTAAGTTAAATAGTTCATTGGGGGCAAATCGGGTGTCGAGAAGTCGGTCCGGAAAACAAACTGACAAAACTGGAGGAGATGTGGTCAGGCCCCTCTCAGTGTGCCGATCACAAAACTGGAGGAGATGTGGTCAGGCCCCTCTCTGAGTGCCGATCGGCACACTGAGAGGGGGGTTTTCCACCTCTTAGTGCCGATCAGGCATGGGACCGCTACTTTGGCCCATTTTGAAAACTTGTTTTGTTTTGCCTCTTTTTCTTGGTTCAACCTAATTCTCAAGAGTCAAAATCATTCATTTTCAATTCATCTAACATCCATAACATAATCAATCCTTCATTAATCATCCCACAACCATTTTCATTCATCTAGAAATAACACCTAAACCTTAAATGCAAGTTTCATGTTCCATAAATCCAAAAAGGGATCAAAAGATAGTCAAGTGCCCTACCATAATTACATCAGTATGATCATTAGAGTTCATATCCATTCTAGATACAATTCACATAGTCTATTCCAAGAAATATACAATCAAGAGTTTTCCAAGAGTTCACGACATTCAACGATAAAAAAGAAAATGGCCCTTCTAAAGAGGATTTCAATGACTCTTCAAGTGTTACACCAAACATGGCTTATTAAAATTATATATACATATGTTCAAAGTTGTCACTCCCTGAAACTGAGAAGGCTCGAGGGTGAGGTGAGTGACCCCATTTCTGAGCCACTCTAAGCGGAGGTAATTAAGTGAAAAACATGTTTATTTAACCTAATTTTAAGTTAAATGCTCAATTAAAGGAAAATCGGGTGGCGGAAAGTCAGTTTGGAAGCCAAACCGACAAAACAAGAAAAATTATGGTCAGGCCCCTCTCCGAGTGCCAATCGGCACACAAAGAGGTGGGTTTTCCACCTCTTTGTGCCGATTGGCACTTAGGGAGTGCCGATGAGGCCTGTGCTCTCCTGCTTTGTTTTGTTTTGAAAAATCTTTCTTGTTTTGGTTCAACCTAATTTTCTAAAGTCTTAATCCTTTATTTTCATCTCATCCATCCTTCAAATCATAATCTAACAATTAATAAACATCTAATGTTACTTTCATTTATCAAGAAACAATACTTCAATTTTCAAGTTTCAAGTCCCATGCTCCACAACTTCTAAAATGATAAAAAGAAGGCTAAGTGTCTTACAAGGTTTACATCACCATTTAACATCCTAATTCATATGCATTTTTTTTTCAGAATATACATAATCTACTTCTAAGAAAATTTCCATTCAAATAGTCCCCCAAAATAATCTATGATGTTCAAAGTGTAAAAAAATGAGTGTCTTCCCAAAAATAGTTTCATATTTAATCTTCAACTTGTGGCCGGCTCCTTGCCCACTCTTGCATCTAGTAGGGGTCAGTATAACAACCCCAGCAAGAGAAATTCAAACAAAGGTAAGTATGTGTGGTGTTGCGTGTATGCTTGTGCATGTATAGTGACATCCAAGTGATCATCGAACATGCATCATCAACAAAGTGAGGATTCAAGAGATAAGCAAGCTCGCACATATCAAATCACATTACCATCCAAATAGAAGCATCATTCAAGGGAAACAATATACATAAACTAACAATTGGGGTTTTGTTCATTTGAGTTCTTTCAATTTACCAAAGCTTCAAATTCCATTCTCTCAAGTCTAAATCCTAGCCCAATGCTCATTTCTTTCTAAATTTAACATTCTCACCTTTTTATGGCCATCCAATCCAAGTTCATGTCCACATTACCTTATTTTGTTTTCAGTGGTCTACGGAAGTCATAAAATCTCATTTAGGCCTTAAAAATCCACTGTAACATTCACTCATGCAATTTCACAAACACATTGTGTGAAACTATCAATATCAAGCATAATAAATGTAACCCATTTTGTGATTTCACCAAGTAATCCTTTTAACATTTAACCGAGAGTACATTTGATAGTAAGACATTGTAGAAGCAAGTTATTTCATAGCATGAATTCATCCAATACATGGGTTTTCAAAGTACAAACAACATATGTTTTTGTCACGACCCGAAACCCACTCTGTGCGGATCTCGCATCGCGACCGCCACCCTCAGGCCCGGGGACCTTTGGGCGAAGGCTCGCATAAGCAGCGGTATCGAATAGATGTGCGACACATGATTGCGAAAGCGTGAAAAACTTTTTTTCTTTTCTTTTCTTATTTTTAAATTACGCACATCCGTCTGGTACTACCGCTCTTTACATAGCATACATGATTTAACATTCAGAGTATAACTAAAAACTTAAAGACTTATAAACAATACATGTTTGGTTGCCCCGTGGGGCTTATACATAACAGGGTACCACTTTACTAATACAAGATTTCATAATTAATGTTCATAGTGCTAGACAAAAACTACTTGAACATAACTTCCAAAAACAGCAGATTCATCATCATCGTCCTCAAGTCAAGACTGCTGCTAATCACCTGAAAGGGGGATCCGAACAAAGTCCGGGTAAGCTAATCTAAGCTTATGAGCAATTCCAGTATTCGTCATGGGGTTTTCAATTAGTAGTGATTTTTAGTACGTAAGAGTTTGTAAAACATTCACTGCCAATTGCTCGTATACTTGAACATAGAACATATGCATTTCTTAAAACAGATAGCTTTGAAACATTTAAAGTATTCAAGCTATACTTATACTTATGAACTTCAAAACATATAACATAACATGCATTTCTTAAATAGAGTATATAAAACGCAAAACATATGCATATTGAAAATGAGGGTAAAAACCTACTTCCATTTTTAAACATAGCATCATATATACGTATTCCTTTAAAACATAAACTTGAAACATTTAAAGTATTCAAGTTAATCTTGTACTTCTTAAATAGAGTATAAAACTCGAAACATATGCATAGTGAAAACGGGGGTAAAACCTGCTTCCATTTTCAACTCATTTGTCATCTTATCTCTTCCATTAGTGGAATCCGTTTTAAACCAGACTCCCATTTTACTTATAAATGAAGATATCTTATGCCTGGGGGATTAGATCCTGCTACTTGGCATTTTATAGGGCAATTGAATTCCGGAGAACCCAAAATCCTACCTATTTTACAAGGCAACCGAAAACTCAGAATCCTGTCAAAGTGCTTATGCACCATTCATCTTGTGTTTAAAATACATTTAACACATGAGGATGTCAAATAGATATTTCTCATGAGTACTTTAAAACATAAAGTTCATAGCTTCGTGATAAACATTCGTATACTTGAAATAGGCAAACTCAGAATATTTAACAAGATTTGTATTTTAATTTAGACATGCTGAAAACACATTTTTAAGAAAACTGTAAAGAAAACATTTACTGAGCATGTCACAATAGGGTTTATAAGAACAGAAATAATTTAAAACTGAAATCATGTAATATACTGAATTTGGAATTCTAATACTTCGTATCTTTTGAACTTAAAACCTTTTCAAATCCATGGAGTTAAATCTCCACTTCAAATACAGGGTAACTCACCTTGGTCCTTTAGGGTTAGTGCTAATAATGCGCTTTCCCACTTTCCTTGTAGTTCCTATGAACAATTCATAAATATCTCATCAACTTCACATTCATTGTAAATCATCTCAATGTTCCTTAACTTATGCTTAAATAGTATTAGATCCTAAAACGATTTCATAAATTCATATGTACTTAACTTAACTCGTAACTTGTACTCTTAACCTATGACACACTTTAATGTGTTAGAAATTTAATTTATTTCAATTTATACTCTTCTGGTAGCTCTATTAACTTTAAATTAAAGTTATTTATCTTACACGTTTACGTTTCGTGTCTTTTCGTAA
Organism: Nyssa sinensis; assembly: GCA_008638375.1. Classification (NCBI taxonomy): domain Eukaryota; kingdom Viridiplantae; phylum Streptophyta; class Magnoliopsida; order Cornales; family Nyssaceae; genus Nyssa; species Nyssa sinensis. The sequence goes on along the minus strand of CM018050.1, from coordinate 3,095,628 downwards.
TTCATTTCTCGTACTTGCCTCAGTTTAGTTTTTCGACAATATTTCAGTTCATAGTCATCTAACAGATGCTATTCATCAAATTTTATGTCTTTTTATTTTAGACATTTCTTTTGGTTGAATAGACTCTACCATTGAGTCCGGAACGTCGAAGAAAGTTAGTTTAGACTTCCTCAGGGTTCAATTTGACTTTTAGGGTGGTAGGGGCAAATTGGTAATTTTACCCCCTTGGGTGTCATATTTTTCGGGACCTCATCTCACGATGCGGACCTCACCGTTGGACTCAGAAGGTCCAAGATAGTAAGAAAACACTAAAGGCTTGTCCCATTTGGACACCGGGGCATTTCGTGAATATTTAATTTAAAACCATAGTAAAACGCCGTCGTTCCAATAATTTGGTGGCAATCCAAGAGGCTACCACGTGTCCGAGTTGACTTAACCTAGTTTTTAAAGCCGAGTTGACTCATTGTCTTCTTCCCCATTTCGACCCCTACGTTGCCCTAGTTCCCGAATTTCTTTTTCTTTAATTTCATGAGTTTCTACTTAACTAATCTCTACTGTTTATAACCTAATCCATTTTTGGAACATTGGTTAAGAGTTTGGCATTCATTTTAGACTTTAAAACTTCTTCATGTGTTCGGTTTAGGATTGGATAATCCAAACTGTAAGTTGGTCGTTCATGCCCATTCCAAAGCCAAAATTCATGGGCTTCATTTGTTATGATCCCCTCTTCATGGGGATTCATATCTCATTCTTAAATGTCGATTTAACATAGAGTTTAAAGGATTGGGTTTCAAACCCGTAACCTATAACTTGTGTTTAGGTAGGTTTTCTTTGGGCTTTCTGATCGCGGCTAAGTGTTTCTAGCATGCTTGAAGGGTATAGTTTTAGTCTCAGTAAGCCAAACTTGGTTTGGTTGCCACTGGTTCAGACCTGCTAGAAGCAAGGTCCTCCAATGGTGGTTTGTTCATGGGTTGATGTTTTCAAATATTTTTAAGGCTTAGATTCATGCCAAATAAACTCTTAAACACTTATTTAACATTATACATGCATAACTAAGCTTCAAACAGTTTCTATTCATGCATATTTCTAGAGAAAGAAATTGAAGAGTTTTCATGGGTTCACCTTTTTGAGTCGGTTTCTTCCTTCCTTCTTGCTCTGAATCTCTTCCTCAACTTCTCAGTTTCTTTCCGTTCAGTTTCTTCCTTAGGTGATAAGCATGCAAGGCATGCATTGGCTTTTAAAGCCAATCCACCGACTTCCCTCTCTCTCATGCTCTCTCTCTCTCTCTCTCTCTCTCTCTCTCTCTCTTCAATTTGACTCCATAGCCCTACCTTAGCCCTCACTTCTCATAAATCCCTCTTACACATTTTTAATTTTGCTTTTTCTCTTTGTTGCTTTACATTTATTGTTGTAGGATATTTGGTATATTATATATACATATAATACACATACACTTACACATTTGAGACTCACACACACACCAGCCGACACACACACACACCTTAGATATTTTGGGTTTCAATATACCTTTATATATCTATACATACATAATATTTTAATTATCTTATATACATACTTATACATATACATGTGTATATATATATACACATACTTGGCTCATATACACAAACATATAGATATTTATATATTAAATATATTTTCTCTTGTTTCAATGTGTACATATATATATATATATATAGATATACATATACATACTTATATACACTTGATAACATACACACACAATACACCATAAATGTGTGTATATGTGTGTTTATTTAATTTTAATAATTAAATATATTCTCATATTTTAAATTAATTAATTATTTAATTAATTAATTTTTCTCTTAAGTGTAAAAACCTTTACACAATTTTTCATTGCCTCGTAATACGTGCCATATGACCCGGTATCTCGGGTCGGGATATTACAATTTTCAAAATATAAACATAAACAAATCCATAACATAGAATGAGATGAATGAGCAATATAATTAGATACACATGTCCTATACCTAGGTTTAGAAATCCCCTACCTCAATTCTTGGAGATTTTGCCAAACCTTAGCTTTGTCTCTTGATGGTTTTGTTGAATCCATCCAAACCCTAACTTCCAATTAGTTGTAGGGGTTTCTTAGATGATGATCCTTTCATTTGATGTCTTGATCCCCCCTCAAATCCCAAAGAAATCAAAGAAGAAAGGTGGAGGAAGAGAAAAAATGGAGAAAACCCTAGGTCTCTCCAACAAATGTCGTGAGAGAGGGAGAGAATGAGAGAGTGAGTGAGGTTTTGGCCCATTAAAGCCAAGAAATCTAATTTTGGGTCAAATGACCCTTTTGCCCCTCATTTGAATTATCTCTTTTCTTGCTTCCATGTCTATTTTGGTCATTTTCGAATGCATATAATTTATCCCATAAATAAACTTAGATATATGAATGTATTTTAAGTCCCAATATAATATTTTTCAATTACAATGTTCACAAAATCCTAATATTATGGAAAAAAGATGATTTTTCCCCTATTAGCCCATTAAGTGTCTAGACGAGTTTAAAATGTTTCAAAAAACTTTTGAACTTATTATTTTACATCAAGAGTCAAGCATAATTCATCAGGATGCATCACTCTTATCATTTAATAGTTATTTTCCCTTTTACGAAAAAATATAAGTTGTTACATTTTCCCCCTTTAAAGGAATTTTGTCATCGAAATTTGGTCATTGTAGTTCCCTCATTTTTTTTGACCTCCTGATTAATCAATTATCATTTCCTTACACAACTTTAGGCTACCATAAAATCCATTGCTCTTTAAGCAATCCTCAAAGTTTCCCACAAATTCTATGCTTATAAATCTTCCATGTTCTTATTTGTTTTGCTTTCTAAACATAAGAAACTTCACCATTTACCATTTATATTAGTATCGATTTCCCTTTCAAGGTTCCATGCTACAAATCCCTAACTTTACCAGAACTAAGTAAATATAATCTAGAGCACACACATGTGTTACAATGTCTTCGCTCGACTATTTCCTTATCTCTTCTTGTGGTTGGTCGATTCATTTATGTGGGTACCTTTACATATTTTCAAAGATGATTATACTAGAAATTTTAGCCTTTTTGTTCGCATTCTTTCATCTTCAATTGTTCATAGAGTTCACGTGCCACCAAGTTTACTTGCCTTATCAATTCATGATTGGTTCATGATTAAGTTTTTCATCTTGGTCAAATTTAACGTGTAATTCTCATGAATCCCACCATTTCCACAAGGAAATCTCCAAAACAATTTAAGTTTTTCAGATTAATCAATTGTGGTACCTAAGTTCACCCTTGTGCTAGTTATAGGGTTTTTGCCAAGCAGATCTCTTTTACTTTTTACATTAGTTTATGGTCATTCCATTAGAGATAAGAGGGAAAATCCAACCTCTCTTCATTTTTGTCAATAACTCTACAACTCTAATCATGTCATTACTACTTAGTCTCCCAAATTAATCTATTTATGAATACTCAAAGTCTTGTCAATTCTACACAATTGGACCGAAGTCTTTATTCTCTAACAATAACGTAAGATATAAGTGCATTTATTATCACTCTTTTCAAAGTTATAAAACTAACAAAATTTTTCTGTTATAATTACCATGATTTATTTCTTTGATCGCCTATGTCTTATAGATATCACATGAGTTTCCTTAAATAGCTTCAAATATTTTATTTCTCCTACTTTATTGCATTTACTTATGTTTAACTTCCACTAACTTTTTTTTCCTTCTATGCAATCATGGTGTAATCTTTGTTTTCCATTCACGTATGGTTTCCATTTACAATGATAAGTAGAAATAATCTCACAAAATTACATGGAAACTTAATTATCAGAAATATACCTCTAGTATCAAAAAGACCTAGTGGTCCATGTCTCACGGTAATGGGATTAACATCCCTACTACCACCCTAATTCTGATAGTATTTCATTTGGCCCTCCAACGGGTCATTTACTTTGGTAAAAGAAGCCCCATGGATGTGTCTATGAGCTTGAGTTAGTGTCATAAACTGGGGTGGTCTTGCTAGGTTGAGTGCACGACTTTCCCCTGGACAATATTTCTGGATATGGTCTAGTTGGCCATACCGGTGGCATTTCACAATCCTCACTACCTTACTTTGAGCTAGCATGTTCGTTGGACATTCTCTCTTACAATGTACAAGTTGACGACAATGATAACATATGGGTTGTCCCTGGGTAGTCTTCCACCTAGATTGGCTTGGTTCTAGCAAGTTAACTAGTGTTTTCCTATAAAGGTTTTTCACAGCCTCTCTTTGTCTCTCCTTCGGTCTCTTCCCCTACCCCACTTGAGGTCCAATCCTATGTCTTTTTGGTGGGTTTAATCTTTCTTCCTTAATTGTTAAGGCTCTAGGCCTTGCCTCTTCAAGGTATTGTTGGGCTCTCTTTTATGCTTCTCTAGCTATTTTCCCCATGGCCCTAGCCATTTCCCTTAAAATTTAAGCCCTTTCCACTGGCCCACATGATAAGGAAGCTAGTCCCATTTGGTTCTCTTGAGGCTGCATTTCCTATATCAAAATAAGGGCATTAAGTAAAAGACATTCACTAGGTTTCTCACAATCATCCTAGGCAAGAATTTAAGTTTTCGCTATTTAAGGTCACTCATAAGCTTCTACAAACACTGCTACATAACTCATTTACAGTTTAAATATAACTAACAACTGTAATTCACCAATCTTTTTTCTTTAATTAGCATTAGTGCTACCAACACATCCCCAATGACTTATTATCATTCCTAGTGAGACATGGATTTAAACCTACAAGTGTAGTCTATCACTCCCTTATACATGACGCTAACATCGAAAGGTTTTGGGTTTATTATGTTCATAACATGCCAAAAAAGTGTCATCATCAAATAACTACAACATGCATTATTGTCAAGCAAGCACTGAATCACTCATGCTAATATATAGTAAACATTGTAGTAAGGTTAATCTTAAGGAATTCATAATGTTCTACATTATAACCCTAGTGATTCACATAATATATTCACAAGATGCAAAAAGTGTCATTTAAGCATACACATGTTAAATCAACTTAAATCTTCATTCCTAAAATCATTGCACACTCATTGGATTCACAAGTATATAGAAAATAATGATATCAAGCAATCAGTATACCTATACATATCTATCTCATCATTGAATATGCACCTACTCATATACAATAGTACATAACATAACACATAGTAACTCAACATCGAGAAGTGACATCCTTTTTGTACCATACTCGTGGTGATTTACATAATATCATTTCAAGACAAAAAAGTGTCATTTAATCACACACATAATCATATAACAGGAGAAATTCATATATAGCCTACAAACAATTCTTCCAAGAACCTCTCTAATAAACATAGAATGAACATAACAAGGAATTATCCTACTTAGATTACGTTAAAGAGTATAACTAATCTAAGAGGTGATTATAAGAGGTGATTAACATACTAGATCTCTCCTCCAAGACAAGCCATGATACAATCAATACTTATGTTCCTAATTATTTTACAATTCGACTCCCAAGAATGTTTTAAATATTACGTCCAAGTGTAGAATCCTAACTCATATCTAAGGTACTTGACTAATAATAACCCAACTACTTGTGTGGCGCAAAATTTTCTAAGTTTAGTCCCATCTTCCCTAGGTATTTTAAACATAGAGCTTTGATACCATTTTGTCACATCCCAAAATCGAGGAGGCTTGGGGGTAAAGTAAGTGACCCTATTTTTAAGCCACTCAAAGGGGAGGTAATTAAGTGAAAAACATGTTCTTTTAACCTAATTTAAGTCAAATGGTCTATTAAAGGAAAATTCGGTGTTGAAAAGTCACTCCGAAAGCCAAATCGATAAAACAGGAAGAGAGGTGGTCAGCCCCCTCTCTGTGTGCCGATCGAAAGCCAAATCGACAAAACAGGAAGAGAGGGGGTTTTCCACCTCTCTATGTTGATTGGCACTCAGGGAGTGCCGATCAGGCCTGTGCTCACTTGCTCTATTTCATTTTGAAAAATCTTTCTTAGGTCCTTTTCTTGGTTTAACGTGATTTTCAAGGGTCTTAATCTTTCATTTTCATTTCATCTTTCCTTCAAATCATAATCTAACATTTAGTAAACATCTAATGTTACCTTTATTCATCAAGAAACAATATTTCAGTTTCCAAGTCCATATCACCATTTGACATCCTAATTCATATTAATTTTTGTCAAAATATACATAGTATACTTTTAAGAATATTTCCATTAAAACAATCCCCCAAAATAATATATGATGTTCAAAGTGCCCAGAAATGAGTGTCTTCTCAAAAATAACTTGATACTTAATCTTCAACTTGTGGTCGGCTCCTTGCACACTCCTAGCATCTAGTAAGGGTCAGTACAACAACTTCAGTAGGAGAAATCAAACCAAAGGTAAAAACGTGTGGTGTTACGTGTATACTTGTGCACGTGTGTGACCGAACCGACTTGCGAGTCATGGTCGGCCCCTCGATGAGGACGTCGAGTTTGCGTAGGGGGGTGAAGTCTGAGGGAAACTCGTCCCATATCGCCTGGGGGGAAAGTGAAGGGTATTCATAAGTAAGGGTGCTACTCTCCAATGGTATGAGACTGTTTGGGCGAAAGCCCAGGAATAAAATTGTACGGGCTGAAGTCCCAAAGCGAACAATATTATGCCATTGTGGATCGGGCCAGTTACAGAACATATTTTATAATAAACAGAAGAGTCTGTGGGAAGCTCTTCCTACATCGCCTGGAGGGCAAAAGTGAAGGGTATTCATAAGTAAGGGTGTTGTTCTCCAGTGGTATGAGTCCTTTTGGGCGAAAGCCCAAGAACCAAACCATACGGGTCGAAGGCCTAAAGCGTACAATATTATGCCATTGTGGATCGGACCATTACAGATGGTATCAGAGCTAAACCCTAGCCGAAAGTGTGCGACCTAGCCGACTTGCGAGTCATGGTCGGCCCCTCTACGAGGACAGTTGAGTCTGCGTAGGGGGGTGGAGTTTGAGGGAAGCTCAGTCCCACATCTTCTGGGGGGGAAAAAGTGAAGGGTATTCATAAGTAAGGGTACTGCTCTCCTAATAGTATGAGGCCTTTTGGGCGAAAGCCCAAGAACAAAACCGCGCGGGCCGAAGGCCCAAAGCGGACAATATTATCCCATTGTGGATCGGGCCTGTTATAGAACATATTTTATACTAAATAAAAGAGTCTGAGGTACGTTTGTCCCACATCACCTGGGGGGGAAAAGTGAAGGGTATTCATAAGTAAGGGTGATGTTCTCCAATGGTATGAGGCCTTTTGGGCGAAAGCCCAAGAACAAAACCGTGGGGGCCGAAGGCCCAAAGTGGACAATATTATGCCATTGTGGATCTAGCCATTATAGATGGTATCAGAGCCAGACCCCAGCCAGAAGTGTGCGACCCAACTAACTTGCGAGTCATAGTTGGCCCCTCGACGATGACGTCGAGTCTGCGTAGGGGGTGGAGTCTGAGGGATGCTCGTCCCATATCGAATGGGGGGAAAAGTGAAGTATAACATCCTGACCCAAATTACCTAGGCAATTTGGCTCGTGTTACGAGATTTAAATTTTATAGTTATTCTAGACTATGAAAAAAATCGAGTGTTGGGAATAATACAACTAAGTAAGCGATGTAAGGGCATACGCAGTTACGAGTAAACACATACATAAATTTGATACATATATATGTATCTATATATATATGTATATGTATAATTAATACACACATTGAGGTGTGTTTATGTAATAATACATATATACGTAGGTAAATGTATGCATATATATATATATATATATGGAATTAAAATACAGAATTAGAATGGAGAGTGCGAGTGGACTGAAGTCAGTGAGGGCTGGGGGCTGTCGACAGCACACACCAAAAGGTGCAAGTGTGTGTTGTATGCTGTAATACATATACATATATATAATACAAAATATCTACAAACATTAAATGAAAGCAGAAAAGAAAGGAAACAGAAAGGAAGTCAGGAAAGGGAAGGAAAGAAAGAAAAATAGTGGGCTGCAAGTGGCAAGCAAGTAGGTGGTTTTACACACACACACACATACACACACACACACACACATATATATATATATATATGGTGGGTTAGTTTTAGAGAAAATTCAGAAGAAGCATGAAGAAAAGATAGAGGAACTGAGAGCTAGTTTGGGTTCAAAGAAGTTAGAAGAGGAAGGAAACAAGAAGAAGAAGGAGGAGGATACCACTATTGAGCTAAAAACATCAAAACTCACCATTTTTCTCTCTTTAAGATTTTTACATATATACAAGCTGTTTAGGTCTTGTTCATGCATGCATGATATCTAGGGTATGTAATCTTGATTAAGGCATGAAAATAGGACCTTAAAACAACCCTAGAATCCTAAGCCGTACACAGGCCACCATTGATGAACCTTGTAACAGTGGGTCTGAATCCAACCAAACAAAATGGGATTTGGCTTATTGAAACCTCAACAAGACCTCACCAAGTGTTCTAAAAACACCAAGTTGTGACCTAGAAACCCAAAGGAAGCCTCTAAAATTTGGAAGTTGCAGGTTCGGGTTTTGAAACCCAACGTCACAAACTTACACCAAAACCAAATTTTGGGAATGGAGACTTAAACCCCATGATCAATAGGTGACAATAGAAGAAACCCTAAGAATTTTGGGTAAAAAATGAACGCATATGGATGAGTTGTAGGTTCGGTTATCAAACCTTAGATCGAATGCTTGAACTCAATTTGAGCTCTCAAATGAATGCCAAACTCTACTTTGGTGTTCCAAAAACGTTTTGGGATGAAAAACAGAAGAAATTACCCACACAAAAGTCAAGAAATTGAAAAGATAGGAGACTAAAATTAGGGCTAAAGTGCGGGGTTGTTGGGGAAGAAGATGAATAGTGTTGGGTCGAATCGGGTTCGGGTCGGGACCCGACCCATCCCACATAAGGTCTTTAGTGGGACGACACCGTTTTGTGGGTTATGTTTTAATGTTTAAAACTGAAATGAAGCTATTTGGTTACAAAAATAAGGAAATTGAGTTGATAGCCGCATACAGAACTAGGGATAGCGTATCCCTGATTTCCCCTTGTCTACTGTTTGGATTAGGAATCCTTTGAGAACCAAAAAATAAAAATAAAATTAAAAAAATAAGGGAGGGGGGCTGCGCCCTTTGGGGTTCGAAAGGCCAACCATCAAAAGCCAAGACCCAAAGCCTCCATGTTCTGCCACTAAGCCACCACTGTTAATGTTAAACATTTTCAACTAAAAATATATATATATATATATATATATATTATATTTACGTAATTAATTAAATTAAATTAATTTAATTAATTTAAAAATAATAAAATAATATGAAGTCCAAATAAAATAAGTAAATAGTATATTTTAACTATCTCGGGCATTACGGACCCAATGGTGGGGTCTGTTTTGTGAGACGGGACTTCAAAAAATAAAGACACGTAAAAGTGTAAAATGACTATTTTACCCCAAGTGCCCCTGAAGTCCGAATGGAAGTCCAAGAGAGTCTAAGTTGACTTTCTCTAGCGTTCTGGACTCAATGGTGATGTCCATATTATGAAATGAAGTATGAAAAATATGACATGTAAACATGTGAAGTTATAGAATCAAACCTAAAATTTAATGAAGCTACTAGAAGAGTATACTTAAAAGGTATAAAAGCCCTAAGATGAAAACTAGGATTTAAACACGATTTAAGCAAAAGTTAAGAGCATTAATAGGTGATATTGAAGTGAATGTGAAGTTAATAGACTCTTTATAAATTGTTCTTAGGAACTGACAAAGGAAAGGGGAAAGGCACATCAGTAGCGCTAACCTTGAAGTTTGAGATGAGTAATCTTGTATTTGAAGTGGAGATTTAACTCCACGGAATTTGAAGAAGTTTTAAGTTCAAAATATCTGAAGCATTTGAACTCCAAATTCAGTAATTACATGATTCCTTATTTTAAAGTATTTTTGTTCCTTATAAAACCTTATTGTGACATGCTCAGTGAATAGTTTCTACTACAGTTTCTCTTTAAAATATGTTTCAACATGTCTAAGTTTAAAATGCCAAATCTTGTAAAATATTCTGAATTTTCATATTCCAAGTATTTGAAGATTCCATCATGAAGTCATGAACATCATGTTTTAAATGTTTTGAAAACATTTATTTGAAGAAGTTATATTTTAAATGCTCATGAAAACCATCAATTTGAAGAAGTCATGTGTTAAATATTTTTAAATGCAACTACAAGGAGGCCATGTTTTAATGCTTTTAAATAGCATCTACTTGTAAATTTTTTATACCTCTCATTGCCACTGGTAATGCAAGATAAAACGTGCATAAGCACTAAGACTGATTTTGGGTTCTGCGGAACTCAATTAACATGAAGAATGCCAGGTAGTAGGATCCAATCCCCTAGGCATGAGATTTCTCCACAGGAAGTAAGACTGGAATCTCGTTCGAAACAGATTTGCACCTAATCAAAGTGAAAAGATGAGACATTTAAAAATGGTAGCATGTTTATCCCTCCATTCCTAAATGTACTATATATGTTGATTTCATGCACTAAAGTTTTCATGGTTTCATAAGAAATGGCAGAAGGTTTTTCAAACCCCTTTCACATGAAGAAGTATTTGTTTTAAAGGAAACGACCCAGTTTTAAAATAAAGGATCATACCCTTATGTTTACAAGAAGAAAGATTTTTATTCATCCTATTGAGAAGTAAAAGATTTAAACTCTTTTGATCACATTGGCCACCATATACATGTTACAAGTTTACATTGCATATTGCATATCCCACTCGAGTGCTTTAAATGCCCCGTGTTATATTTTTTAAGATTCTTACACTTTGTATACTTGAAATATCTATTTTACTCGAATGTTTTAATTTGCTTCGTATTACAGTGTTTTGAAGTTTCATATACTCTATTTGAAAAAGCACATGTTTAGCTTGAATACCTTGAATGTTTCAAAGCTATTTATTTAAAGAATTCCTATATTCTTATTTGAAGTATGCGAACAATTAGTAGTGAATGTTTTATAAACTCTCTTATACTAACCATTGCCAATTGAAAACCCATGACAAATGCTGGAATTACTCACAAGCTTAGTTTAGCTTACCCAGATTTATCCGACCCACATATAGGTATCTGAAGGCACCTATAACTCTTTTTGGTGATGAAGATGGTTAAAGCTTTGCCCATTTTGAGGAAGGGCCGTAGAAAGCTCCTTACAGGATTAGCAGTTTTTGGGAAGCACTAAGGACTTATAGTTAGTCACTTTTGTTATAGAAGATATTTAAATGTTATATAACTAAGTCCTCAAGGACAACTGAACATTTATTGTTTATAAAGCTTTAAAAGTTTTTTATTATGCTCTAAATGTATTATCATGTGTACCGTTCTGAAGAGCGGCAGTATCGGGCAAATGTGCAAAAAATTTGAAAGAAGAAAAGAAAAAAAAAGTTTTTCACGCTTCTGCAAACACAAGCCGCACCGCCATCTGGCACCGCTGCTTACTTGAGCCTCGCCCGACGGCCCCTGGGCCGAAGGGTGGCAGTTGCTATTCGAGATTCGCACTAGGGTGGGTTTTGGGTTGTGACGTGAAGGGCATTCATAAGTAAGGGTGTTGCTCTCCAATAGTATGAGGCCTTTTGGGCGAAAGCCCAGGAACAAAACCATGCGGGCCGAAGGCCTAAAGCGGACAATATTACGCCATTGTGGATCAAGCCGTTACAAATGGTATCAGAACCGAACCCTAGCCAGAAGTGTGCGACCCAGCCGGTTTACGAGTCATGGTCGGCCCCTCGACGAGGACATCGAGTCTGCGTAGGGTGGAGTCTGAGAGAAGCTCGTCCCACATCGACTGGGCAGAAAAGTGAAGGGTATTCATAAGTAAGGGTGTTGCTCTGGTATGAGACATTTAGGGCAAAAGCCCAGGAACAAAACCGTGTGGGCAGAAGGCCCAAAGCGGATAATATTATGCTATTATGGATCAGGCCGTTATAGATGGTATTAGAGCCGAACCCCAGTTGGAAGTGTGCGACCTAGTTGACTTGCGAGTCGTGGTCGGCCCCTTGACGAGGACGTTGAGTCTGCGTAGAGGGGTGGAGTCTGAGGGAAGCTTGTCCCACATCGCTTGGGGGGGAAAAGTGAACGGTATTCATAAGTAAGGGTGCTGCTCTCCAATGGTATAAGGCCTTTTGGGCGAAAGCCTAGGAACAAAACCGTGCGGGCCGAAGGCCCAAAACGAAAAATATTATGCCATTGTGAATCGTGCTGTTACAGATGGTATCAGGGCATTACAGATGGTATTAGGGCCAGACCCCAACCGAAAATGTGTGCTCTAGTCGACTTGCGAGTAGTGGTCGGCCCCTTAACGAGAACGTCGAGTCTGCGTAGGGGGGATAGAGTTTGGGGGAAGCTCATCCCACATCGTCGGGGAAGAGGGAAAAGTGAAGGGTATTCAAAAGTAAGGTTGCTGCTCTTCAATGGTATGATGCCTTTTGGGCGAAAGACGAGGACAAAACCGTGCAGGCCGAAGGCCCAAAGCGGAAAATATTATGCAATTGTGGATCGGGCCGTTACAGATGGTATCAGAGTCAGACCCCAACAGAAAGTGTGTGACCCAGCTGATTTGCGAGTCATGTTCAGCCCCTCGACGAGGACGTCGAGTTTGCGTAGGGGGGGTGGAGTCTGAGGGAAGGTTGTCCTACATTACTTGGAGGGGAAAAATAAAGGGTATTCATAAGTAAGGGTGCTGCTTTCCAATGGTATGACGCATTCTGCGCCCAGTGGTGGGCTGACATGGTTAAAACCGTGCAGGCCGAGGGCCCAAAGTGGACAATATTATGCCATTGTGGATCGAACCGTTACAAATGGTATTAGAGCTGGACCCCCGCCAAAAGTGTGTGACCCAACCGACTTGCGAGTCGTCGACCCATCGACGAGGACGTCGAGTCTGCGTAGGGGGTGGAGTCTGAGAGAAGCTCATCCTACATCGCTTGGGGGGGAAAAGTAAAGGGTATTCATGAGTAAGGGTGCTGCTCTCCAATGGTATAAGGCCTTTAAAGTGAAAGCCCGAAAACAAAACCGTGGGGGCCGAAGGCTCAAAGTGGATAATATTATGCCATTGTGGATTGGGCCATTACAGATGGTATTAGAGCTGAACCCTTGCAGGAACTATGTGACCCAGCGGACTTACGAGTCAGGGTCAGCCCCTCGACGAGGACGTCAAGCCTATGTAAGGAGGTGGAGTTTGAGGGAAATTCGTCCCACATCGCTTGTGGGGGAAAAGTGAATGGTATTCATAAGTAAGGGTACTGCTCTCAAATGGTATAAGGCCTTTTGGGCGAAATCCTAGCAACAAAATCGTGCGGGCCGAAGGCCCAAAGCGAACAATATTATGCCATTCTGAATCATGCTGTTATAGAAGGTATCAAAGCATTATAAATGGTATTAGGGCCAGACCCCAGCCGGAACTGTGCGATCCAATCGACTTGTGAGTAGTGGTCGGCCCCTCGACGAAAACGTCGAGTCTGCGTAGGGGTGGAGTCTAGGGGAAGCTCGTCCCACATCGCTTAGGGGAAAAAGTGAAGGGTATTCATAAGTAAGGGTGCTGCTCTCCAATGGTATGAGGCCTTTAAAGTGAAAGCCCAAAAACAAAACTGTGGGGGTCGAAGGCCCAAAGCGGACAATATTATGCCATTGTGGATCGGGCCATTACAGATGGTATTAGAGCCGAACCCTTGCAGGAAGTGTGTGACCTAGCAGACTTACGAGTCAGGGTCAGCCCCTCGACGAGGACGTCAAGCCTACGTAGGGAGGTGGAGTTTGAGGGAAGTTCATCCCACATCGCTTGTGGGGGAAAAGTGAAGGGTATTCATAAGTAAGGGTATTGCTCTCAAATGGTATAAGGCCTTTTGGGCGAAATCTTAGCAACAAAAATGTGCGGGCCAAAGGCCCAAAGCGGATAATATTATGCCATTGTGAATCATGCTGTTACAGAAGGTATCAAAGCATTATAAATGGTATAAGGGCCAGACCCTAGCCGAAAATGTGTGATCCAATCGACTTGCGAGTAGTGGTCGGCCCCTCGACGAGAACGTCGAGTCTGCGTAGGGGGTAGAGTTTAGGGGAAGCTCGTCCCACATCACCAGGGGGAAAAATGAAGGGTATTCATAAGTAAGGGTGCTGCACTCCAATCGAATGAGGCCTTTTGGGCGAAAGACCAGGAACAAATCCGTGTAGGCTGAAGGCCCAAAGTGGAAAATATTATGCCATTGTGGATTGGGCCGCTACAGATGGTATCAGAGTCCGAGCCCAGCTGAAAGTGTGCGACCCAGCTAACTTGCGAGTTGTGGTCAGCCTTTCGACGAGGACATTGAGTCTGCGTAGGGGGTGGATTCTAAAGGAAGGTTGTTCGACATCGCCTAGCGGGGAAAAGTGAAGGGTATTCCTAAGTAAGGGTTCTGCTCTCCAATGGTATGAGCCCTTTTAGGCGAAAGCCTAGGAAAAAAACTGTGGGGGCCAAAGGCCCAAAGCAGACAATAATATGCCATTGTGAATCGTGCTGTTATAGATGGTATCGGGGCATTACAGATGGTATCAAGGTCGGACCCCAGCCATAAATGTGTGACCCAGCCGACTTGCGAGTCGTGGTCGAACTCTCGACGAGAACGTTGAGTCTGCGTAGAAGGTGGAGTTTGGGGGAAGCTCGTCCCACATCGCCTGGGGGGAAAAGTGAAGGGTATTCATGAGTAACGGTGCTGCTCTCCAATGGTATGCAACCTTTAGGGCGAAAGCCTAGGAACAAAACCGTGCTGGCCGAAGGCCCAAAGCGGACAATATTATGCCATTGTGGATTGGGCCGTTACAGATGGTATTAGAGCCGAACCCCAGCCGGAAGTTTGTAACCCAGTCGACTTACGATTCAAGGTCGGCCCCTTGACGAGGACGTCGAGTCTGCATAGGAAGGTGGAGTCTGAGGGAAACATGTCCCACATCGCTTGTGGGGGAAAAGTGAAGGGTATTCATAAGTAAGGGTGCTACTCTCCAATGGTATGAGGCCTTTTGGGTGAAAGCCTAGGAACAAAATCGTGCGGGCCGAAGGGCCAAAGCAGACAATATTATGCCATTGTGAATCATGCTGTTATAGATGGTATCAGGGCATTACAGATGGTATCAGGGCCGGACCCCAGCTGGAAGTGTGCGATCCAGCTGACTTCTGAATAGTGGTCAGCCCCTCGACGAGAACGTCGAGTCTGCATAGGAGGGGTGGAGTCTGGGGAAGCTCGTCCCATATCGCCGGGGAGGGGGGAAATGAAGGTTATTCATCAGTAAGGGTCCTGCTCTCTATTGGTATTAGGCCTTTTGGGCAAAAGGCCGGGAACAAAATTGTGCAGACCGAAGGTGCAAAGTGGATAATATTATGCCATTATAGATGGGGCCGTTACAAATGGTATCAAAGTCAGACCCTAACTGAAAGTGTGCGACTCAACTGACTTGCGAGTCGTGGTCAACCCCTCACGAGGATGTCGAGTCTGCGTAGGGGGGGTGGAGTCTGAGGGAAGGTTGTCCCACATCGCCTGGGGTGGAAAAGTGAAATGTATTCATAAGTAAGGGTGCTGCTCTCCAATGGTATGACGCGTTCTGCAGCCAGTGGTAGGCTGACAGGGAGAAAACCGTGCAGGCCAGAGGCCTAAAGCAGATAATATTATGCCATTGTGGTTCAGACCGTTACGGATGGTATTAGAGCAGGACCCCAGCCGAAAGTGTGCGACCCAACCGACTTGCGAGTCATGGTCGGCCCCTTGACAAAGACGTCGACTCTGTGTAAGGGGGTGGAGTCTAAGGGAAGCTCGTCCCACATCGCCTGGGGGGAAAAATTGAAAGGTATTCATAATAAGGGCGTTGCTCTCCAATGGTATGAGGCCTTTTGGGCAAAAGCCAAGGAACAAAATCGTGCGGGCTAAAGGCCCAAAGCGGACAATATTATGCCATTATGGATCGGGACGTTACAGAACATATTTTACAAAAAAAACAGAAGCATTTGAGGGAAGCTTGTCCCACATCGCCTGGGGGGGAAAAGTGAAGGGTATTCATAAGTAAGGGTGCTGCTCTTCATTGGTATGAGGCCTTTTAGGCGAAAGACCAGGAACTAAACCGTGCAGGCCGAAGGCCCAAAACGGATAATATTATGCCATTGTGGATGGGGCCATTACAAATTGTATCAAAGTTAGACTCCAGCTGAAACTGTGCGACCCAACTGACTTGTGAGTTATGGTCAGCCCCTCGACGAGGACGTCGAGTTTGCGTAGGGGGTGGAGTCTGAGAAAAGGTTGTCCTATATCGCTTGGAGGAAAAATTGAAGGGTATTCATAAGTAAGGGTGCTACTCTCCAATGGTATGAGGCCTTTAGGGCGAAAGCCTAGGAACAAAACCGTGCTGGCCGAAGGCCCAAAGCGGACAATATTATACCATTGTGGATTGGGCCGTTACAGATGGTATTAGAGCCGAACCCCAGTCAAAAGTGTATGACCCAACCGACTTATGAGTCAGGGTCAGCCCCTCAACTAGGACGTCGAGCCTGCGTAGGGAGGTGGAGTCAGAGGGAAGCTCGTCCCACATTGCTTGGGGGGGAAAATGAAGGGTATTCATAAGTAAGGGTGCTGTTCTCCAATGGAATGAGGCCTTTTGGATGAAAGCCTAGGAACAAAACCGTTCGGGCCGAAGGCACAAAGCGGACAATATTATGCCATTGTGAATCCTGCTGTTACAGATGGTATCAGGGCTTTACAGATGGTATCAGGGCCGGACCCCAGCTGGAAGTGTACGATCCAGCCGACTTGCGAGTAGTGGTCGGCCCCTCGACGAGAACGTCAAGTCTGCATAGGGGGGTGGAGCCTAAGAGAAGCTCGTCCCACATCGCCGGGGGGGAAAAGTGAAGGGTATTCATAAGTAAGGGTGCTGCTCTCCCATGGTATGAGGCCTTTTAGGCGAAAGACTAGGAACAAAACCGTGCAGGCCAAAGGCCCAAAGCAGATAATATTATGCCATTGTGGATCGGGCCGTTACAAATGGTACCAGAGTCAGACCCCAGCTAAAAGTGTGCGACCTAGCTGACTTACAAGTCGTGGTCAGCCCCTCGATGAGGATGTCGAGTCTGCGTAGGGGGGTGAAGTCTGAGGGATGGTTGTCCCACATTGCTTAGGGGGAAAAGTGAAGGGTATTTATAAGTAAGGGTGTTGCTCTTCGATGGTATGACACATTCTATGCCCTGTGGTGGGCTGACAAGGACAAAACCGTGCAGGCCGAAGGCCCAAAATGAATAATATTATGCCATTGTGGATCGGACCATTATAGATGGTATCAAAGTCGGACCTTAGCTGGAAGTGTGTGACCCAACCGACTTGCGAGTCGTTGTCGACCCTTCGACGAGGACGTCGAGTCTGCGTAAGGGGGTGGAGTCTGAGGGAAGCTCGTCCCACATCGCCTGAGGGGGGAAAAGTGAAAGGTATTCATAAGTAAGGGTGCTGCTCTCTACTGGTATGAGGCCTTTTGGGTTAAAGCCCAAGAACAAAATCGTGCGGGGCAAAGGCCTAAAGTGGACAATATTATGCCATTGTGGATTGGGACGTTACAAAACATATTTTACAATAAACATAAGAGTCTGAGGGAAGTTCGTCCCACATCGCTTGGAGGGGAAGTGAAGGGTATTCATAAGTAAGGGTGTTGCTCTCCAATGGTATGAGGCCTTCTGGGCAAAAGCCCAACAACAAAATCGTGCGGGCCGAAGGCCCAAACGGACAATATTATGCCATTGTAGATCTGGCCATGATAGTTGGTATTAGAGCCGGACCCCAGCTGGAAGTGTGCAACCCAACCGACTTACGAGTCATGGTCGGCACCTCGACGAGGATGTCGAGTCTGCGTAGGGAGGTAGAGTTTGCGGGTAGCTCGTTCCACATCGCCTAGGGGAGAAAAGTGAAGGGTATTCTTAAATAAGGGTGCTGCTCTCTAGTGGTATGAGGCCTTTTGGGTGAAAGCCTAGGAACAAAATTGTGCTGGCCAATGGCCCAAAGCGAACAATATTATGCCATTTCGGATCAGGCCATTACAGATGGTATTAGAGCCGGACCTGAGCCGGAAGTGTGCGACCCAGCCAATTTGTGAGTCATGGTCGGCCCCTCGACGAGGACATCGAGTCTGCGTAGGGGGTGGAGTCTGAAGGAAGCTTGTCCCACATTGCTTGGGGGGAAAATTTAAGCGTATTCATAAGTATGGGTGCTGTTCTCCAATGGTATGAGGCCTTTTAGGCAAAAGGCCAAGAACATAACTGTACAGGCCGAAAGCCCAAAATGGAAAATATTATGCATTTGTGGATCGGGCCATTACACAACATATGTCCGAAAACTTCAAAAATGAACAATCAAATGGCAATAGATGAGATAGACAAACAATGAACCTACCTACACATCTTCTATACCTAGGTTTAGAAATTCCCTAACTTAATCTCTTTAAATCTTGATGAAACCCTAACTTGTTCTTGATGGTTCCTTGTAGATTTTCCAACTTCCTTGCTTTAAGAATGGTTGGTTTTGGTGTAAGGAGTCTTGTGCCTTTTAAATCTTCAAGAATTAAGAAGAAATTATGGGACTCCCATGGATTTTCCCTAGCTTTCTTCCCTTTCTTCTATCTTCCTTTCCCTTCCTCTCTTTTATGTGAATTTGTGTGTTTGTTTCTTATGTGTGTTTTAGGTGTGCATGGATTTTAGATTTATAAGCCCAAAGTATGACAAGGGTAATTTTTCCTTTTTGCCCTTCCTTGTTTCTTCAATCTTCTTTTAAATCCCAAGTCCTTTTTATTCTTTTCATCTAAATTTTTAATTTCTTAATAAAATTTTACTTTATTATTTCCATTGTTATTATTTTATAATTTGTAATTTGGAAAAAATTTTCAGGTCTTTAAATATGTGATCATGAAAATTCAAAGATCAGTCACTGGATATAAGGATCACTTAATAACAAGAACTAATCCTTATGTTCATAAATATCTCAAACTTTATAATAAATTGCATAATGCATTTTACAATTTAAATGAGCAATAAAACTATATTGGGAAATTATAAACTTTTATGTGATATAAAATTCAAAGACCATGTATTTATATGCGATGAAATTATTTTCAAGATCATGCAATCAACTTTTATCATGAAACAAACCTCATGTTCATGGACAATTCACAATTTCTCAAAAATGCGTTAATTTAATTAATTGAACTACATATAAATTAGACAAAAACAGTAAATAAATAGTGCCTAAATAATTTGGACATGGCACTGAAAAAAATATTAAATCAAATGCATACTTTAGTCTCTAAAAAATGTGCCAAGATTAGCCATAAAATTAATAAATAATTAGACTCAAATTTTAAAATTTCTAAAACTACCCCAATGGGTCGAGTAGGGAACGTGGCCGCCACAACACAAAGCCGAAAGAAAAATGGACCAAAAATACCTTTCCACACGCGTACATGCGTATTTCCCGTCATTGGGCCTTGTCATGGCCTAGGGTACTGTTCATCTTCCTCGAACATTCTTCAGAACCTAGGCTAGTTTGTTTGCAATTTTTATCACCAAAAGTCAGTATTTCATGCAATTAAATCATACATAATGGTGTATATTTTCAATATGAATGTACTCAAAATGATCAAAATGATAAATAAATATTATGTTTATTTGAGTGATCAAAATGATCAAAAAGTGTGACAGGTAGATCTTCGGTATCCAAAAAATCTAGTCGAATAATTCTATTTGTAAGATATGAAATTTATATGTTTTTTTAATCCCTTTCTCATGGGTAACAAAAACCCTCAATTTTATTTACCCGTCGTTCTATATGTACGAAATCCGAATTTATGATACATAGGCTTCAAAAGCTAGGGCTTTCTTTTTATGCCTATACAACAAACTATAATGCACAAAACATCTGCAGATTCTTCAGCCAATGTGTAAGCAAAAGCCTTCATGAATTTTGATAAAAAAACTAACAAATTAAATCCATTGAAGAATTCTTCACATACTTCAAATGTAACCCACATATATAAGTTTTTTTTATAATATATTAAACATGGCTCCAATATATAGGTGGGTCTCAAAAGTTATTTTAATTTGATTACGGTTATGCAATTTAAATCTTTATGCTAGACTACATAGCATGATACGACTAGTGTAACACCCCAATTTCTTAACTGATATGTTTTGTATATGAGAAACTGTTTTGGGAATGAAATGTCAGGTTTAGCTAATTTAATGTCTATTTTTAATAGTGATAAAACTTGAATTAGCTAATTATGGAAAACTCGAGAAAATAAAAACCGACATTGGACCATGGTCAATGAAAGATATTCTGAGTAGGAAGTGACAGAAAGAAACCGCACTGAAAAAGGAGTTACGGATTGGGAGTTAAGGCCAAAACAGTGAAACTGGAATTCTGCGACAACCAAACAGGGCCTTAACCAGAAAAATAGGAGAAAATGGTCACTTGGGAGGCCAAGGGGAATTGAACCCTTGACCTACCAAGGTAGGTAAAATCTGTCCCAAAAAGTTACCAACTAGGCTGTTGGTTACTTTGTGCATATATACAGCAATATATGTATATAACCTAAAATCTTGCCCAAGCCACCACCCAAATTGGCCAATGGCCTTGCATGCATTCCCTTCATCATAGCCCTCCATCACCTCCATCAGTCAACAACCACTAACCCCACTAAGGGCAGAGATACACTCATATACATGTATATGTGTATAGCCCTATATGTATATATAAACCTATAATATATATATATATATAAGCTATAACTTGCATCAAATTCTCTCTTTAGAGAATTCTGAAAATACAGAAACTGTGTGAGTCCTATTGTGTACGTGAGGTTAGTAGAGTGAGAGTGTAGAGAGAGAGAGGGAAAGGAAGCTTTGCATGCAAGGGAATTTGAGGAAGAAATTTGGCCATTTGGAGTGCAAGGGGAGACTTGAGGACTACGGTGCATAACCTGAGAAGGTTTTTGAGAGACTGAACTGAGCCAAAGAGAATAGATAGCCACTGTTGAAGGTAATACTCAAAATTATCTTCATTCTCTTGATTTTAAATTTTGAATTGTTTAGTGGATTTGCTACGGGTATAGACTGCATGCATGTTTTATTTTTGGTCCTAGGAATTATTCTGAGTGTATTGCATGGCTTAGAGGTCTCGGATAGGTCAAGAACCATGAAACCCGAGACCAACCTCCATTGATGAAGCTTGGAAACACCAAGTCTGATTCGACCATAACCATTTGAGATTTTGCATGTCGAGACCTGAAATAGACCCTAATAGTATCTCATATATATACCTACGCGACTCCAGAACTCACTGTAGCCCCACGAATTTGAAAATGAAGCTACGGGTTTGAAACCCAAATCTTCTAAAACCGAGGCCAAACTGAAAAATAAAAATAAGGTCTTGATCCTTATGATTTTTAGATCACATAGCTTCAAAAATCACATGAAATGGTGAAGAATCGAGGGAGTAGTATCGAGTTGCAGGTCACAGCTATCCTTTTGAAAACAGAACCTGTTAGGTTAATTCGAAGCTCAAAACCGATGCCAAAGTATTGGTGTGACCATCAGGAGTCGAAACCACCCAGAAACAGAGACCAAAACAACCTAAGATCTCACGAAATAGAAATTTAAAAATCTGCAGGTTTAGGGCAACACTGTGTAGGGTTTGATGAAGGAGACGATGCTGAGTCGACTCTGTGTCTTTAAAACCAAGTTGACGGGTTGGCTCGGACACGTGGAGTAACCTGGGACTGCCACCGAATTAAATGGGACGGCGTCGTTTTGGGCATCATATGTGTAAACTGATACGTTTAAAAGAAAAGAAAGGGAAGGAAGGAAAAACGGGGCTACGGGGTTTCGAACCGCTGACCGGACGCGCCCAACACCACGCCTTACCACTCGGCCACGCGCTTGCGTGTGTCAGCTTTGGGGCACAATATATATATATATATTTTATATTTCATTATATCAGAAAAATAAAAGACGCATTTTGCGCCTTATAAGGTTCGAACGCAGTGTCTATTGGAGAGGGAGGTGGCACGCGTCCGCTGTGCCACCCTATTTGACCGTTCATTATTCTGCCAAAATAATATATATACTATATATATTCCGAAATTAATTTAATTAAAATTATTTAATTAAATTAAATACTCCGAATTAGTCCGTTATCCAAAAATCATAAGTTATATATGTATTCCTACTGTCTCGGACCTCCTGAGTCCAATGGTGAGGTCCGTGACTGCAAATGAGGTACCGAAAAAAATATGATGTATGAAATTACCATAATACCCCTGACCCTGTACAAGGCCCAAATGAAATCCGATTTCAACGGAACTGATACCAGTAGTAGACCTGACACTTGTAAGACTGTATACATGAATAGATGACGAACCCGAGACAGAAATTATGTGACGGCAAAAATGACCAAAATACCCCTGACATACCCGAACCCAAATTAAAAGCCAAGAGAGTCTAAATTTACTTTTTTCGACCTTCCGAACTCAATGGTTAGGTCCATAATATGAAAATCAGAACCGATAAATGTGTGAAGGCATCTGTTCTAACATGTTAAACTTTGTTCTAGGTAAAAATATCACTTAAACTGCCATGGACAAACAGGGCAAGAAATTCACCATCATGACTAAGGCCCAGAGGTTAGCCGATAAGAAACAGCAAGGGTTTATGCAAGAATTACTGAGGCAGCAAAGAGTTATTGAGCGCCATATTAGGATAGCTAAGTCCACTGAAATTGTTTCCGTCCAGCCCTTCATATATAAGGCACGTACTAAGGAAATGATTGCCGAGGCCAAGATGAAAAGCAGGAAGATACTGAAACCCTAAGCCAAATGCTTAAGAGGTAAGACCTATGAACTAGCCACTATAAGTTAGTTCCACGAAACCCATCATAGGGTAGACTTACTCAGTCTATGGTCATGATTTGATAAATCTTTATAAATTGTTTTAGGCTTAAAGAGAAAAAGAGGAAGGCTCCGTTCATAGCTTCAAACTCAAATATTGAAGGTGAGTAACTTCTGACACTGTTTAAGTTACTGCTCCTTGATCTGCTAAATTGTTTCGAATACCATATGTTTTAAATGCAATTGTTTTAAATGCATGCTTTTATCACCGATGACATGGTTTTTAGTTTCTCAAATGATTAACTATACTTCTGATTGATATGCTAGCACTCTGAACCGTTTATCTGTTTTGATCTATTGAACTTGACTTGGATTTATTGAACTATTAATTCCAAACTGATTTAATTACCATGTGATTTAAGCAAAGATTGAATTCGAAACTCTTGCCTGGATATCTGTGTTACTCACTGGGCTTTTTAAAGCTCATTCCATTATTTTAATAATTTCAGGGGAACTCTCAGATGGACAGGTTTAGCAGGTCCAGAACTTAGGGGGAAAATGTTGGAGACCCCCAGATAAAATGATAACCCATTTTTGTGAATCTATACCATTTTTGTACTTTTTGTGTAACTGAACAGACTATGACCTTTTGTGGTGAGACTGTTTGTAATCTTGATAAGATAGGACTGACTATGATATATCCTGAATGCTCTGCCAAGTATATATGTATGCATTCTCTTGTGAAAATTCCGCTGCTTAAATTATATATGTTGAATGCATTATGCTTGGGATTTATATCTGAATGGCCTGTGGTTAGGATTACCGTCGGGGTTTTGTTTAAAAAAAAAAAAAAACTGATAAAACCCGATGGGTGCCTAACTGGCCTTTGTCACGTGCCCCAAATCCGCACAGGGTTGGTCTGGGGGATGTGACAAAAGAGTGGTATCAGAGCTACAGGTTTGAAAGTCAGTATAGACCAGAACCTTAGGGTTATTTTAACACTGAATCCTTAGAAAGCAAATACTTAAGTCATAGAAATTCTGAATCGATGAACAACCTGAATGACATTCTTACTATGACACATTGAATGAGGATATTTAGAATACTTTTTATCTTGCTTTAGATGCCGCCTCGAACTAGGAGTAACAAGAGGGAACCGCGGGCCCCAACGGAGAGCGTAGCCCTACGGGAAATGCGGGCCACATTAGCTCAATTCGGCCAGGCCATTGAGGGACTATCAAGAACTTTACAGCAACACCAGGCCGGACCAGCAAATAACCCGGTAGAGCCTCCGGTAGTTCCGCCTCCGGCCGCCCCAGCGCAGCCGTTGGAAATCGGCATTCGTAATGACTTGTTAGATCGCTTCCATAAGCTCAAACCCCCGACTTTCGATGCTGTTACCGACTCCGAGAAAGCTGAGCTGTGGGTCATGTCAATGGAAAAGACCTTTAAGCTCTTGATTTGTTCGGAAGCCGAGAAAGTGATGCTAGCCATTTACATGTTACAGGGAGAGGCTTACAAGTGGTGGCTCGAGATGCAAGTACAGAACCCCACCATTACCTGGGCCGATTTTATTGAAAAGTTTTATGGCATGTTCTTTCCCCCTACAATCCGGGAGAGAAAAATTCAGGAGTTTGCCACCCTAAAACAAGGGGACATGACCGTAATTCAATATGCAGCCAAGTTCTCTGCGTTGTCCAGATTTGCTTCCTTTTTGGTGAGGGAAGAGCATAATAGGGCAAGGAAATTTCTCGCAGGTCTTCGGATCGGGATACGGACTAAAGTCTCGGCCTTTGAACTACACACCTATTCCGATGTTCTTAACAAAGCCCTAGTTATTGAAAAGGACATGGAAGAGTTCAACCAACTGAAGGACCAGGAAAGAAAGAAAAAGGGCAAAAACTTTAAGAAGGAGCAGCCGAGCAAGAAGCAAAGGACTGAGGGCCCAAGTAAGAGCAACAAGGGTCAGAAGAAAACTGAGGAAGTGTCCAGATGCCCTCACTGCCAGAACTTACACCCTGGAGAATGTCGCCGACTGACTGGTGCATGCTACCGATGTGGAGATAAGGGGCACCAAGTCAAAGATTGCCCGCAACATCCACCAATCCCGAGAACACCTGCCTCAACTACCGGCACCGCAGAATGGAAGCCTATTCCAGTACCTCTTGCCAAGACAAAGGATAAAGGAAAGGAGCCACAGGGCCGCCCGGGAAGAGTCTTTGCACTGCTACCAGGAGACACCTCTGCTGCAAATGCTGTAGTAGCAGGTATACTCCCGATTTCTAGAATTTCTGCATATGTGTTGATTGACCCTGGATCCACGCATTCTTTTGTGTCCCTATCTTTTGTTGATAAACTGCATAAGATACCTGAACCTATGGATGAACTGTTATCGGTACAAATTCCTTCTGGGATGTCAATGATTGGGTCCACGATCCTTTGGGACTGCAGAGTAATGATTGGAGACCAGGAGTTGTTAGTCAATCTAATACCTTTAGCGATAAAAGGATTTGATGTGATATTGGGCATGGATTGGTTGTCACACAATCATGCCACCATCGATTGTTTTGAGAAAAGTGTATTGTTTCAGCCCCCGGGACAGCCCGAGTTTATGTTTAGGGGAAAGGGCATTACCCCACCGCCCTACCTAATCTCTGCCATTCAGGCAGGGAGGTTATTAAAGAAAGGGTGTCGTGGTTATTTATGTAGTGTCTTGGATACCCAAGCCCAGAATCCCCCACTGCCCGAAGTGCCAGTTGTGTGTGAATTTCCCGACGTGTTTCCAGAGGAACTACCGCAAGGAACGGTCGATCGAGAGATCGAGTTTTCTATTGATCTTATCCCTGGAACTCAATCTATATCCAAAACTCCCTACCGAATGGCCCCATCAGAGTTAAGGGAGTTGAAAGCCCAATTGGAGGAATTGTTGGAGAAAGGGTTTATCCGACCCAGTGTATCTCCTTGGGGAGCACCCGTGTTGTTTGTGAAAAAGAAGGACGGCTCCCTAAGACTGTGCATTGATTACTGTGAACTAAATAAAGTGACGGTAAAGAATAAGTACCCTCTTCCGCGTATCGATGAATTGTTTGACCAGTTACAAGGGGCGAGTGTATTTTCAAAAATTGATTTGAGGTCGGGGTACCATCAACTCAAAGTCAAGGATACTGATGTACCAAAGACGGCCTTCCGAACCCGATACGGTCACTATGAGTTCCTGGTCATGCCTTTTGGCGTGACTAACGCCCCTGCCGCGTTCATGGATTTAATGAACCGGGTTTTTAAACCGTATTTGGATAACTTCATCGTTGTGTTTATCGATGATATACTAGTATACTCGCGCAACGAGGATGAGCATGAAAAACATCTAGGGATAGCACTACAAACCCTGAGAGAGCACAGACTATATGCAAAATTCAGCAAGTGTGAATTCTGGTTGTCCAGCATTACCTTCTTGGGCCATGTGATTTCCAAAGAAGGCATCGCTGTTGATCCTCAGAAGGTGGAAGCCATATTGGATTGGCCCCAGCCGACCACTGTGACAGAAGTCAGAAGTTTTCTTGGACTGGCTGGGTACTATCGGCGTTTTGTGAAAGATTTTGCAAAGTTGGCCAAACCGCTCACACATTTGACCAAGAATAATGTGCCATTCATTTGGGCAGATGAGCAAGAAAAGAGTTTCCAGCTGCTAAAAGAGAAACTGACCACAGCGCCAGTATTGACTATTCCCTCCAGAGAAGGGAAGTTTTTCATTTACTGTGACGCCTCTTATAAGGGACTGGGTTGTGTCCTTATGCAGAATGATAGAGTCATCGCCTATGCTTCCCGATAGCTCCGACCTCATGAGCAAAACTATCCTACCCATGATCTAGAATTAGCTGCAGTGGTGTTTGCCCTAAAAATCTGGCGCCACTACCTATATGGGGAGGTGTGTGAGATTTTTACTGATCACAAGAGTTTAAAATATTTCTTCAAACAGAAGGAATTAAACATGAGGCAGCGAAGATGGCTCGAACTAATTAAGGATTATGATGTGGCTATTCAGTACCATCCGGGTAAGGCAAATGTGGTGGCCGACGCCTTGAGTTGACGATCTGGAAGCCTTGCCTACATGATTACCTCTCAGGAGGAGTTAATTCGAGATCTGGATGAAATGGGTATCGAGGTAGTTCCACCAGGTAGTGCGGCTTGTCTAGCCAATTTGACTATTGGATCTACATTGGTGGAGCGAATTAAAGCGGGACAGACTCAAGATGAGGAGTTGATTAGAATCTGTGATGAAGTAAAGGCAACGGGGAAAGTTGATTTTGGAATTCAGGACGGGATTCTACGGTATCGAGGTAGGTTGTGTGTGCCCAAGATACCCGAGTTAAGAAAGGAGATTCTGGAAGAAGCCCATGCCTCGAGATTCACAGTACACCCTGGGATTACGAAGATGTATCATGACCTCAGGGAGTTATACTGGTGGACCGGATTAAAGAAGGACGTAGCAAATTTTATTGCTCACTGCACACGATGCCAACAGGTGAAAGTTGAGCATCAACGTCCTAGCGGACTTCTGCAACCACTCCCTATTCCGGAATGGAAGTGGGATCATATTACTATGGATTTTGTGTCCGGTTTTCCCAAGTCACCGAAAGGCTCTGATGCTGTCTGGGTCATAGTGGACAGATTGACCAAGTCTGCTCATTTTCTACCTGTCAGGACCACTTATAGCTTAGAGAAGTTTGCCGCATTGTATATTCAAGAAATTGTACGCTTACATGGCACACCATTGTCCATTGTATCCGATCGAGATCCCCGATTTGTGTCACAATTTTGGAAAAGTCTACAGGAGGCACTCGGCACGGAACTCAAGTTCAGTACAGCATATCACCCGCAAACTGACGGGCAATCTGAAAGAGTGATACAGATGTTGGAGGATATGCTGCGACTGTGTGCACTGGACTTCAAAGGAAACTGGGCAGAGCATCTGCCACTTGTCGAGTTTGCCTATAATAACAGTTACCAAGCCAGCATTAAAATGGCACCATATGAGGCACTATACAGGAGGAGGTGCCGATCTCCACTTTGCTGGATTGAAGCCGGTGAACAGAAGCTGCTTGGGCCAGATTTAGTCCAAGCCACCACGGAACAAATTCAGAGGATCCGGAACAGACTGCAAACGGCCCAGAGCCGGTACAAAAGCTATGCCGACAATCGGAGGAAGGATCTTGAATTCCAAGTAGGCGATCTTGTGTTTCTAAAAGTGTCGCCACTAAAGGGAGTACTCCGGTTCGGCAAGAAAGGTAAGTTAAGTCCTCGTTACATTGGTCCTTTTGAGATTTTAAAGAGAATTGGCCCGGTTGCATATAGTCTGGCATTACCGCTTGAGTTGGACAAGGTACACCGTGTATTTCACGTATCCATGTTACGAAAGTGTATACAAGAACCGGGGCAAGTCGTCGAGTATGAGCCACTCAAGTTGAGAGACGACTTAACGTATGAAGAACGGCCAGTCCAGATCCTTGACCGGAAAGAAAAGACCTTGCGTAACAAGGCAATTCCGTTAGTCAAAGTCTTGTGGAGAAATCACTCTAGTGAAGAAGCAACCTGGGAACTTGAAGCTGAAATGCATGAAAAATATCCCGAGTTGTTTACTTGATGTTGTAGACTGAGTTTTGGGGACAAAACTCTTCTGAAGGAGGGGAGGATGTAACACCCCAATTTCTTAACTAACATGTTTTGTATATGAGAAACTGTTTTGGGAATGAAATGTCAGGTTTAGCTAATTTAATGTCTATTTTTAATAGTGATAAAACTTGAATTAGCTAATTATGGGAAACTCAAGAAAATAAAAACCGACATTGGACCATGGTCAATGAAAGATATTCTGAGTAGGAAGTGACAGAAAGAAACCGCACTGAAAAAGGAGTTACGGATTGGGAGTTAAGGCCAAAACAGTGAAACTGGAATTCTGCGACAACCAAACAGGGCCTTAACCAGAAAAATAGGAGAAAATGGTCACTTGGGAGGCCAAGGGGAATTGAACCATTGACCTACCAAGGTAGGTAAAATCTATCCCAAAAAGTTACCAACTAGGCTGTTGGTTACTTTGTGCATATATACAGCAATATATGTATATAACCTAAAATCTTGCCCAAGCCACCACCCAAATTGGCCAATGGCCTTGCATGCATTCCCTTCATCATAGCCCTCCATCACCTCCATCAATCAACAACCACTAACCCCACTAAGGGCAGAGATACACTCATATACATGTATATGTGTATAGCCCTATATGTATATATAAACCTATAATATATATATAAGCTATAACTTGCATCAAATTCTCTCTTTAGAGAATTCTGAAAATACAGAAACTGTGTGAGTCCAGTTGTGTACGTGAGGTTAGTAGAGTGAGAGTGTAGAGAGAGAGAGGGAAAGGAAGCTTTGCATGCAAGGGAATTTGAGGAAGAAATTTGGCCATTTGGAGTGCAAGGAGAGACTTGAGGACTACGGTGCATAACCTGAGAAGGTTTTTGAGAGACTGAACTGAGCCAAAGAGAATAGATAGCCACTATTGAAGGTAATACTCAAAATTATCTTCATTCTCTTGATTTTAAATTTTGAATTGTTTAGTGGATTTACTACGGGTATAGACTGCATGCATGTTTTATTCTTGGTCCTAGGAATTATTCTGAGTGTATTGCATGGCTTAGAGGTCTCGGATAGGTCAAGAACCATGAAACCCGAGACCAACCTCCATTGATGAAGCTTGGAAACACCAAGTCTGATTCGACCATAACCATTTGAGATTTTGCATGTCGAGACCTGAAATAGACCCTAATAGTATCTCATATATATACCTACGCGACTCCAGAACTCACTGTAGCCCCACGAATTTGAAAATGAAGCTACGGGTTTGAAACCCAAATCTTCTAAAACCGAGACCAAACTAAAAAATAAAAATAAGGTCTTGATCCTTATGATTTTTAGATCACATAGCTTCAAAAATCACATGAAATGGTGAAGAATCGAGGGAGTAGTATCGAGTTGCAGGTCACGGCTATCCTTTTGAAAACAGAACCTGTTAGGTTAATTCGAAGCTCAAAACCGATGCCAAAGTATTGGTGTGACCATCAGGAGTCGATACCACCCAGAAATAGAGACCAAAACAACCTAAGATCTCACGAAATAGAAATTTAAAAATCTGCAGGTTTTAGGGCAACACTGTGTAGGGATTGATGAAGGAGACGACGCTGAGTCGACTCTGTGCCTTTAAAACCGAGTTGACGGGTTGGCTCGGACACGTGGAGTAACCTGGGACTGCCATCGAATTAAATGGGACGGCGTCGTTTTGGGCATCATATGTGTAAACTGATACGTTTAAAAGAAAAGAAAGGGAAGGAAGGAAAAACGGGGCTACGGGGTTTCGAACTGCTGACCGCACGCGCCCAACACCACGCCTTACCACTCGGCCACGCGCTTGCGTGTGTCACCTTTGGGGCACAATATATATATATATTATATATTTCATTATATCAGAAAAATAAAAGACGCATTTTGCGCCTTATAAGGTTCGAACGCAGTGTCTATTGGAGATGGAGGTGGCACGCGTCCGCTGTGCCACCCTATTCGACCGTTCATTATTCTGCCAAAATAATATATATACTATATATATTCCGAAATTAATTTAATTAAAATTATTTAATTAAATTAAATACTCCAAATTAGTCCGTTATCCAAAAATCATAAGTTATATATGTATTCCTACTGTCTCGGGCCTCTTGAGTCCAATGGTGAGGTCCGTGACTGCAAATGAGGTACCGAAAAAAATATGATGTATGAAATTACCATAATACCCCTGACCTTGTACAAGGCCCAAATGAAATCCGATTTCAACGGAACTGATACCAGTAGTAGACCTGACACTTGTAAGACTGTATACATGAATAGATGACGAACCCGAGACAGAAATTATGTGACGGCAAAAATGACCAAAATACCCCTGACATACCCGAACCCAAATTAAAAGTCGAGAGAGTCTAAATTTACTTTCTTCGACCTTCCGAACTCAATGGTTAGGTCCATAATATGAAAATCAGAACCGATAAATGTGTGAAGGCATCTGTTCTAACATGTTAAACTGTGTTCTAGGTAAAAATATCACTTAAACTACCATGGACAAACAGGGCAAGAAATTCACCATCATGACTAAGGCCCTGAGGTTAGCCGATAAGAAATAGCAAGGGTTTATGCAAGAATTACTGAGGCAGCAAAGAGTTATTGAGCGCCATATTAGGATAGCTAAGTCCACTGAAATTGTTTCCGTCCAGCCCTTTATATATAAGGCACGTACTAAGGAAATGATTGCTGAGGCCAAGATGAAAAACAGGAAGATAGTGAA
This sequence comes from Nyssa sinensis, assembly GCA_008638375.1. Lineage (NCBI taxonomy): Eukaryota > Viridiplantae > Streptophyta > Magnoliopsida > Cornales > Nyssaceae > Nyssa > Nyssa sinensis. The sequence goes on along the minus strand of CM018050.1, from coordinate 3,064,231 downwards.
ACCCTAAGCCAAATGCTTAAGAGGTAAGACCTATGAACTAGCCACTATAAGTTAGTTCCACGAAACCCATCATAGGGTAGACTTACTCAGTTTAAGGTCATGAGTTGATAAATCTTTATAAATTGTTTTAGGCTTAAAGAGAAAAAGAGGAAGGCTCCGTTCATAGCTTCAAACTCAAATATTGAAGGTGAGTAACTTCTGACACTGTTTAAGTTACTGCTCCTTGATCTGCTAAATTGTTTCGAATACCATATGTTTTAAATGCATGCTTTTATCACCGATGACATGGTTTTTAGTTTCTCAAATGATTAACTATACTTCTGATTGATATGCTAGCACTCTGAACCATTTATCTGTTTTGATCTATTGAACTTGACTTGGATTTATTGAACTATTAATTCCAAACTGATTTAATTACCATGCGATTTAAGCAAAGATTGAATTCGAAACTCTTGCCTGGATATCTGTGTTACTCACTGGGCTTTTTAAAGCTCATTCCATTATTTTAATAATTTCAGGGGAACTCTCAGATGGACAGGTTTAGCAGGTCCAGAACTTCGGGGGAAAATGTTGGAAACCCCCAGATAAAATGATAACCCATTTTTGTGAATCTATACCATTTTTGTACTTTTTGCGTAACTGAACAGACTATGACCTTTTGTGGTGAGACTGTTTGTAATCTTGATAAGATAGGATTGACTATGATATATCCTGAATGCTCTGCCAAGTATATATGTATGCATTCTCTTGTGAAAATTCCGCTGCTTAAATTATATATGTTGAATGCATTATGCTTGGGATTTATATCTGAATGGCCTGTGGTTAGGATTATTGTCGGGGTTTTGTTTTAAAAAAAAAAAAAAACTGATAAAACCCGATGGGTGCCTAACTGGCCTTTGTCACGTGCCCCAAATTCGCACAGGGTGGGTCTGGGGGATGTGACAACTAGTGTAAGCAATACTGGGATAATATATGTTTATGATAGCAAACGGAACCACATATTACTTACCTTCACTTATACCGTCTAAGCCTTTAAGCATTATCCAATATTCACATCATCACGTCTTTAATTAATCATGAACAACTTGCATGACCCTTACACTATTCCTATATGGTGAGAGATGGATGGGAGTTTATTACTTACTTTATGTTATAGAATATGCCTTACAACCGATATTTTTCACAAGCCGAATGTATAGGTAGGCATGGGAGTAAATCTAAAAATATGCCTTACAACTGATACAGTAAATCTAAGAATATTCCTATTATCATGAAAGTATAGTTTTCACAAACTCTTTTTATAACCATTTTAGATAGGAGTAGTTATGCGTAACCTATCACCTGGGTTTTAATTTAGTAAAATATAACTATATATATATATTATGGAAAATGTGATGTGGCATGTGGGTTACCTTAAGTCTCCAAAAGGAGATACGTTTACAATTTTTGGTTGCTTCAGCTATTGAAACTTGAGAGACCTTAATTTGTACACTTGAACACACACACAAACATACACTACCGAAAATTAAGAAAACGATGACATTATAAGAGGATAGAAAAATATATAGGTAAAAATTATTTAGGAATGTGTTACTAGATATATATATATATATATATATATATATATGGTCGGATCAGAAATCATGAATGAGTTTAACGTAAAGACCCGAAACTTTTTATTTTTATTTTTGGAATAAATATTTTTTTTATATGAATATATGTGTGTACGTATGAAATGTGTATTATGTATTTTATATGTGTATATATATATATATGTATATGTAATATTATATGTTATATGTATATACATGTATTTAAATATGTATATATGCCACACGTGTGAGTTGTCTATGTGTATGTGTATATATGTATATATTTAATGTATTATATATATGTATATATATATATATACACAAAAAGGGGAGTGGGAAACAGCAAGCAAGTGGGTGTGTGTGTGTGGCAATGGCTGTGTGTGTGTGTGATATAATATATATCTAACATCCAATGCAAGCAAGCATTAAATGGGAGCAGGGAGAAAAGAAAGAAAGTAAAAAGGAAATCAAAAAAAGGAGAAAATGGTGAGCTGAGCAAGTGAGTAAGGGAAGAGAGATTTTGTGTGTAGGTGTGCTATCACATGGATATATATATATATATATATATATATATATATATATATATATGCATATGTCTTTGTATATGAGTGTTGCGTGTGAGGGTTGAGTTTCAGAAGAGCAGGAAATCAGACCTGAAGGTGTACAGGTCTGATGTAGAGAGAATAGGTAGAGAGAGAAAGAAAAAGAGGGGCAGTCCACTATGCTGCACATACATATATATATATACATACACACATATAGGGATACACTGAACGTGTATTTGGAAGGAAGGGAAGGGAGCTGTGAAGGTTGAGAGGCTAAGAAGGTTTAGAAATGTGAACCAAGAGAAGGAGGAGAGATACAACGACTGGGACAAAAGTCAGAAAAAGGTGAGTGATAATAAAATTTTGTTTTTCAGTTTTGAAGCATGATAGATAGTTTAAAGTTTGGGGCCATGTAGCTGAGTTTAAGAGGATTAAAAAGCAAGAAAAATCAGTGGGAATAGTTAAAAACCAAGGGAGAAATAAAGCCAGTTACAGGTCAAGGATAATGATCGGGTTCCTTAATATTTTATGCATGAAATACTGTTTAAATGGTTTAGATGTGATCCCCTTAGGTGCAGGAAATAAAGGGGAAAGGATAGAGGTCAAAACAGTAAGAAACCAAGCATGAAATGTGAATTTTCAAATCACCGGAAAAATCAATTCTTCACATGAAACCCTTTGTTCGAGAGGTTATGGTGGTTTAAATTAAAAACTAACAATAGAAATGAAAATCTTATAGAAAATAGAAGAGGACGACATTTAATTTAGGCCTGAATATGGCCGAAAAAAGTTGGCCGTCACCGGAAGGGGTGACGGAACCCTACTGGAGACACGCCTAAAAATCGGGGAAGAAGAAAACTGTTTGGGGGGTTTTTTGTCACATCCCGAACCCCACCCTACGCGGATGTCGAGGACGTGACTGCCAGTCGATCGCGACGCGACCAACCAAAGGCAAATTCTGAACTTTCCGACGAATTGCACTCCAACTGTAGGGTCAGATGCAGCGGAATTTAAAACTTTTTCTTTGTGTCACGAGAATGCAACTCACTTATCCATCATAAGTATATGTATCACAGAGCAAGACTAAATCCAGTCAGTCAACAATTCTAATCTCAGAGCATATCTAAAATCAAGCATATAACAACATAGCAGATCTAATATCTCTAGAGTACCATTTAGTTCCATGAGCCATGTTCCAATATCTAGTGCATGTCAATCAAGTCAACCGTATCATATTACTTACCTGGATATACGGATTCGATTCACAAGAATGTAAGTCTCTACAAATCAGTGCCATCTGATCCTTATTTGCAATGCCACTTGGCCTATTCACGTCATGTCATAGTACCTTCTAATCCAATGGAGGTAATTCCTGAAAACGTCAGAATAACGGGGTGAGCTTAAATAAGCCCAGTGAGTAACACAGATTCCCTATCATGGGTTTCAAAACCAGTCCTTGCTTCCAAGTCACGTGGATAATTTAATCATTTCAAAATAACAATTTTCTAAATCCATTTCATAAGCAGTCTAGTACAATGGAACAAGATTGCACAAACAGTACAAACGAATCGGAACATAACATAACCAATCGGACCAAACCAATAACCATTGCCAATATATCGATCAAGACACAGACTCTTCATTAACGGAACGAATCACAGCTGAGACTGAGTGGGAACAATAAGTCAATCAAGACAGAGGCATATCATCGACGGCTAAAACATAGCGGATCTGAACAAGACATCAATCAAGACGAAAGCATACCTTCAATAGCTAGAACATAACGGAACTGAACAAAATCAATATACTATCAAGACACAAGCACATCATGAACGGAACGAAACATAACGGAGCTGAGTAGAAATGATATAACAATCAAGTCGGAGACATATCACTAGCGGAACAAATCATGACCGAACTGAACAATGTTTTAATCAAGACAGGGGCATGTCATTACGGGTAGAACATAACGGAACTGAACAATACATCAATCCAAACAGACCTATTATCGACCGGCGGTATACAATGGAATCGAACGTATCAATCAGGGACATAGACATAGCATTAACGGATAGCACATAACCGAACTGAACAGAATTCCTAATTCAAAGGACACAATCACATCGTGTGAAATGTAGTGCAAAGGGCCTACATTAAGTACGTACATTTAAACAATATAGTATTTAGACAGTATACTATACAAGTAGTACGGTACGACAAAATATCGTTCTTTGCCTATATCACATGGTTAGTTTAATCATTTCGGGAATAATGGTTCAATACATCCATTTATCTCAACAGTTCAAAACAGGCAAAACAGTACGGGATGCTAGCACAGGGATCAGGAATATAGTCAATTATTTAAAAAGACTAAAACCATGTCATAAGTGATATAGTACAGAAAGGCATGCATTTAAATAATTGCACTTAAATAATTGTATTCAAAACAGATCAATAAATCAAAGGACAGTATCAAAACAGTGTCAGAAGTTACTCACAAACTTTTAGGTTTATCTCCTTGCACAAATAATCTGACAACCTCCAAACATTGTTTCAGGCACATCCTTGTACATCCTGAATAATCATCATTAATCATAGATAGATCAGAATTCATCCATTTAGGTCTTATTCGTCATCTTAGGTGTCTATCGGATTACCTAAGATAGTCTAGTAGCCTATCGCCCTTCCATTGGGTCTCACCCGAGGCTATTTCATTCTTTAATTAGGCTTAGCAATTATTAGGATTACATCCTAAGTCATTTAGACTTCAATTGTTATCAGTCAGGCACTCATTCAACCTTAGGGGCAAAATGGTAATTTTACCATTTTTGTCTCGGACCCTGTCGTGGTCTTCGAAATAGTCTTTATATCTTAAGTACAAAGTTCTACGTCCTTTGGACTCCAATCGGTATTAGTTAGGTTCTCATTTTAACCATAGGGGCAAAATGGTAATTTTGCCATTCTTATCCCGGACCCTGTCGTGGTCTTCAGAATATTCCATATATCGTATATATGAAGTTTTAAGTCTTTTAGACTTTAGTCGGTATCAGTTGGGTACTTATTTAGTCTTAGGGGCAAAATGGTAATTTTGTCATTTTTGCCCGGGACCCTATCATGGTCCTCAGAACGTCCCATATATCTCATGTATAAATTTGTAAGTCCCTTGGACTTCATTTGGTATCTGCTTTAGATCGTCGGGACACATCGGTCATTTCTCGTTTTACGCGTCGACTGTCTCGGAGTCTTATTTAGCCTTTCAGTGTTCATAATTATCCCTATGATAATTTATCATATCAGTTTGACCTTTATTCGACCTCTACTTTGCACTTACGGTGCTCAGGGGTATTTTGGTCATTTTACGTTTTGTATGATTCTGACCCCGATTCGTCATCTAATCAACTATACAGTCTCACCAGTGTCTGGGCTCCTACCGGTATCAGTTTCGTCCCAATCGGACTTTGTTTACGTCTCGTACGGTATCAGGGGTAATTTGGTAATTTCATGTGTCGTATTTTTCGGCACGTCAGTTCATAAAATGGACCTCACCATTGGGTCCAGAGTGTCCAACATAGTGAAATTGGACTATCTGTTATGTTTAATCGGTCCTGGGTATGATTAAGGGCAATTCGGTCATTTATACCTACGTGTCTGTATTTTTCGGGACCTCGGTTCATTAAACGGACCTCACCGTTGAGTTCAGAATGCACGAGATAGTCAAAATAGGCTATCTGATATTTTTATTTGGGTCTGGGTACCATTAGGGGCAGTTCGGTCATTTATCACTTACGGGTCTGTATTTTTCGGGACTGTATTTCCAAAATCGGACTGTACCATTGAGTCCAGAATGCTTGAAATAGTGAAAATACACTATTTATTTAATTTATTTGGACTCCGTTTGACATATTTAATGTCCAAGGGTAAAATTGTAATTTTACCCATTTAATAAAATAATAAAATAATAATTTTATTATTTAATTAATTTGGCAGGGGCTTAAATGTATAACTTTCCCAAAATATGGGCCACAGTATAATTTTTAAAACTGTCAGGGGTTAATCGTAATTTTAGGAAACTTCAGGGGTCAAAATGTATTTACATAAATATTTGGTTCAGACCCATTGGTTTTAGGGTTTAAGAACTGAACCGGCCCAAATACGTTGTGAACCAACCGGTTCACTGACCCTAGTAAACCGGAATTAAATGTTCCAATTAACCTCAATTGCCTTTAATCCTCGGATAGCTTATCCTCAAAACCTGATTTTAATTTATTAGTCCCGCATCCAAACAGGCAGAATTTGATTTTTAAAACAATCAGTTTAGCCAAAACGACACCGTCCTATTAATTCGGTGGCACGCTCGTGGACAGACACGTGTCCGAGTTGGCTCGGTTGACTCGGCTCAAGGCAGCGAGTCAACTCGGTCGTCTTCTTCATCAAATTACCCTCGGTTGCCCTAGTTTCTGCAGATTTCTTCTTCCAATTTCGTGAGTTTCCCTTCACTGAAACTCCCTGTTTTCTATTCTAAATCATTTCTGGATTGTTAAGGGTTGATTTGGCATTGCTCTAGGTCCCTGATTTGGGCTCACGGTCACGGCTGGGAGAAACGATAGGGAGGCCTGCAACTTGCTCTAGCACCCTCATTTCTCAACCATTTTACGTGTGGTTTGAAGCTACGTGACCTACAAACCCTAAGGATCAAGACATTATTTATATATTTCAGTTTAGTCTCGAGTTTTAACGGATTGGATTTTAAACCCGTAGGTTCATTTCCAATTTCGTGGGGCTACAGTGAGTTCTGGGGTCGCGTAGGTACATATTTGAGATCCTCTTGGGGTCTATTTCAGGTCTTAACATTCAAAACTCTGAACTGTTATGGTCGATTCAGACCTGGGTTTTCCAAGGTTCATCAATGGAGGTTGGTCTCGGGTTTTATGGCTTTTGACCTATCCGAGACCTCTAAGCCATGCTATACACTCAAAACAGTTCCTAGAGTCAATAATGAGGCATGCATGTAGTCTATATCCTTAGTAACCCATCAAACAGTTCTAAAATTCAAAAATAAGAAATGAAGGAAATTAGTATTTACCTTCAACAGTGCCTCTCTCTCTCTGTCACGACCCAACTCAGAGCTTCCTTGGTTGCTGCAGGTATGCCCAGTTCCTTCCTCCCGTACACACAGTGCTTATACTCACTTGTATCAAGGCTTTTCACTCTCTCCCTCTCTCTAAGAATTTCTCCCACTCCAAACCTCTCATGCATTCACCAACCAAATATATATATAGAGACATGGCAGCACACAGCTTGCTAGGTGGTTTGTCTTCAAAACCATGGTTTAGGTTTTGCATGCAATTTGGTTGGTGGATGGGGGTGTATCTTGACCATTATGATGTCTCTCATATATGTATTCAGATATGCATATCAATGGAGTCTCGGTTGATTTGAAAAACTGATGTGAGAGGAGATGAGGTAAGCTAATAATGGGAGTCTTGCATGTAATCTCATTGGTCCAATTTGAGGTGGGGCTTGGGGCAATTCAGGGATATATACAATTAAGTTGTATATATAAGCACAAAGGTCTGGGTAGCCCAACTGATAAGTTTTTTGGATAAAATTCTTTCCCTCCATGGGTCAAGGGTTCAATTCCCCTTGACCACCAATTTGGCCATTTTTCCACATTTTGGGCTAAGGCCCTGTTTGGCTGCGCATTAATTTAGTTTCTGATGTTTGCCTCATAACTTTCATTCCGTAACTCCTTTTTCGATGCAGTTTCTTCCGGTCAGTTCCTATTTCAGTTATCTTCAGTGTCAGAGGTTCCGTGTCATTTATTAGTCATTCGGGATTTCTGGGGTTAACTAATTCGGGTTCCGTCAGTGTTAAATTGACATTATTTCACCTAATTAAATAATAATTAAGTTCGGGTATTGTACCCTATTCTCGAACATGTTTAATCATTCTATTGGTCTAGTGTGACCACCGGGAGATTAAGGTTAATTCCCTTGATTATTCTCTGAGCCGGTATTAATTAATAATTAATATTTAATTATTAATTATACAGGATCGGGGTGTTACATTTTTGGGTTTGGGTCAGTTCGTGTTCGGGTCAGACCCGACCCACTCACACCATATATGACCTTGAAGCTACGTCGTTTCATTTTATAAGTTAAGTGGGAAATTAGGGTATTTGGCTATGGGTTTTGGAAAAATCGAAATGGGAATTAAATTAGGAATAAAGGGATACGCTATTCCAGTTTAGGGGCTAAACGATGTTTGGCTTTAGGAGAATTTGAAAAATAAAAAGGGCTGCGCACAAAGGCGCAACCTTGTGTTTCGAATCGTGGACATGTTGGAGAGTGACCCAAGCCTAAGCCCACTGAGCCATGTATGCTCTTATGAGTTAACCCTGAACCAAAATATATATATATATATGTATTATAATTAATATATATAATGAAATGAAAAAAAAAGGGTGCGCAGCACCCTCGGAAGGGATCCGAACCAGGGATCAATTGGGTGGAAAGGGGCACGTGTAACTAGTTAGGACAGGACAATCCCGTGTCCTTTAGTTGCACAAATATATATATATATATATATTATAACTTTATTTAATTAATTAAATGAATTTAATTAAATTAAATATCACGAGATGGCCCGGAGTCCAAATGGGACAAGTCATTAGCGCATTTTGACTATCTCGACCATTCTGAATCCAATGGTGTGGTCCGTGACTCAAGATGAGGTCCAGAAAAATAAAAGACCTGTAGGATCATTAAAAATTACCAAAATGCCTCTGAGTTAAAAAGCAGTCAAACGAACTCAGATTAAAGTGAACAAATAGTAAATTTTTATTATTTCAAGCATTCCGGACTCAACCGCAAAGTCTGATTTGGAAAAGAGGTCTCGGGGAATGAGAACCCTTAAAAGTGAAAAATGACCGTTCTACCCTTTTAATCCGGATATCCAAATTGAATTCCGTAAAAGCCTAAACCGACTTTGTTCGACGTTTCGTAGAGTCTATTTTAGTAAAATAGAAAGTCATGAAATAAATGCATAAAATTTGTTGAATAGCATAAATCAAGTAGCAATAGACTCAGTTATATTTCATGCTTTTAGGAACACTGAAAGGAAAGGAAAAGGTGGCCAGATCTTCTACATTCTAACTGTTTAGTTCAGTTATACAGCGAGCACGATTTCTTAGGGTTGAGACCAACCCATCAGGTATGATATTTTGCTAAGTAAGGAATAAGATTAAGTTTAGGAATGATTTGCATGTTGATTGAATGAATCATATGTTTATTTGATGTTAGAAAATCACATAGGAAATGGTTGCTTTGAAACAAAACCTGGAATTAATGTTATGTGTTTATGTGTTCTTTGTTATCCTTTGGGAGTTATGATTTATTTCATGTGCTAGTGTCGTGTGTGATTAGGTTTTTAGAGAATGGTTGAGATTATGAATGTGTGAATCTAGCATGTGTTTAAATTGATCGTGTATAGCATGCATACATGTGGAATGAGTTTCATGATTTAAATGTTGTTATTGCTCAAGTATAATACATTATTTAAAGCTTGCTTTCTTGTATGGATAAGATGTTTCATTGATATTGTATTGTTGCATGGTGGGATCAAAGCATATTGGCATAGTGTGATTCCTAGAAAGCATGGTGTAGGTTGAGCAATTAGTACCCAGTATCCAACGGATGTGTTCCGTGAATGGGTGTTGGTGCCTAGAATCCAACGGATGTGTTCCGTGAACGGGTGTTGGTGCCTAGAATCCAACGGATGTGTTCCGTGAACGGGTGTTGGTACTCAGGATCTATCGGATGTGTTCCGAAAATGAGACATGGATGCAGCATAGAGCTGTATGGGCATGTCATGTATATTCTCATGATCATCGCATTAAGGAATTCATGGATGGGGTGTAGAGTTTGTATGAATGCGTTATGAATCTTATCAGTGCATGATATGAATGAATTGGATGACATGTAGATATAACTGTACACTTGCACATGCCACGCCTTAATTTTGTTCCTTGCATTAGCATTGTATTATACCAGTAGTTGAGTTGACCCATTCGTGGGATAACATATTACAGATGACGCTCCCGGCACTTGAGACTTGAGAAAGTCTTGCAGAATGGAGGAGACATGAGCTTAGAATGATTTTTCGCCCTTGGGGGCAAATTTTGAGATGTAAGGGCTTAGGCCTGGATGATGTGAACGATATGGTTATTTGGATATACTTTACATGTTTATATGTTGATGAAGATGGAATGCATGTTTAATTAAATTTGTTAAATTGTCTTTTGTTTACGTTGCTTGTTTTATATCGCTCACCCTTAGGTTCGTGGAAATTTAGGACGTGACAACGTGGTATCAGAGCATAGGTTCGAATACCTAGGGACAGTGGGAGAAGTTTAGACCTTGAGTTATTTGGGGCTAGTTTGGTTGGTATGTTTTATGTGCACGAATTGCATTGGTGTGCGCGGGTATGTACTATACTTGATTTCCCGATTGACTGAGAGTATGTGATTGTCTGATATAATGGTTGAATAAGATTAGAAACTCATGTCTATGTGATAGACCGTATATTTTATGGGATAGGCCGTATGCCTAGTTATTTGAGATATAGGTTATGTACTTGGTTATCTATACGGTAGGCGGTGTGCCTAGTTATTTATGAGATAGACTATGGACCTAGTTATCTACCTGGTTGGTTGTGTTCTTATATATATATGTATATGTATGCTAGGTTGGTAATCGATATTCATGGACTATAGTACTATGACTATGATATTTATATAGACTGGATTGGTCTCAAGTCTTGCGTTACAGTTGATGGATGGTGCCCTATCAGCCAGTAACAAAAGGAGTTGTGATCCATGAAGGGTTATCACCTAGCTATAAAAGCAAGAAATAATGAAAGAATTATAAAACCTTAAATGAACAAATACCAATGAGGTAGAAAACCCTAAATAAAAAGACACATAAGACCTTAGAATGTTGAAATGAGAAATTAGACTTATTTTGTGTATGAACTGGATGGTGGATACTCAAAGTAATTGTACCTAAAAATTTTGAAGATGTCATTGTGTTAAATTCTTTTGTGGAGAGATGAGTTATTTTTGGATAGCATTCACTTAGGGTTGAGTATTGGCAGGCTAGTTGAATATTAGCATGACTTGAGTATGTATATTGTAAGTTTAAATAAATCCCTTCCTTGCGAAGGGCTGTGTTAGAAACTCGGTGTTAGTTGTTAGTATAACCAATAGGTGAGAGATGGTTGACGTGAGTTGTATAATTGTTGATTAGGCAAGTGTGTCATGACATGTTATGTCTGTTACTTGTGTAATGTGAATTGTTGACAAGTACATGCTTAGTATTCGTTTAATACCATGTCTAAACTAAAAATGGGGGTGTTAGCGGATCCTTCTAGGATCCACTCTGTTATGAATTAGGGAGGTTAGACCTCGACTTAATTATGTTGGTTTGGATTACGTGATTAGGTGAGTGCTTGTTACTTTAGTGTGTGAAATTGTACAATATGTGGTATGCTTGATTATTGATGAACTGGGATTAGATGCTTATATCTATGTAGCAGACCGAGTGATCTATAAGATAGACCATATGATTAGTTATCTGTGAGATAGGCTATAAGCCAGGATACCCATAAGGTTAGACGTATACCTAGTTACCTATATGGCAGGTAGTATGCTTATTTATGTATATGTATATTCTTGGGATGGATGTTATACTTGGGTGCTGATGTGGTAGGTTACGTGTTAGCTATTGAACGTTGCTTGTAAATTCTATATATGCATGCTAATTTAGTACCTATTATAGCACTATGATTATGAGATCTATACAGACTGGGTTGATATTAATGCATGTATAAGGGTATGTTTAACAATGTGTTTATATGTATGTGTGTTTCAATACATGTGTGTAAGGATTGAAGTATATTCACTACTTAAATTGGTAAAGAATTTCACTAAGAATCTCAATGGTTATGAGACTTTGATTAATGTATTGACTAAAACGATGATGAGTTAGAATAACCTTAGAAGAAATAGATATATTTCTTTTTACCTTTTCTAATGATTTGTTCTTTTGAACCTTGATGTATTGCTTTACGTTTCATGATTAGAGTTCATAAACTAGATTGTCCTACGCTCGAATATTCAGTAAATATATGTATGCTTGAAATAAATAGGCAAATCTTTATTAATGCAGACACTCAGTCTAGTCTCGGGTATATATAGGCTAAGGTCAATGATGATGGCTTTACTTTAAGATCTTATTATTGATGTCTTGTGGACGATTATAGTAGTTGGAGAATAGCGGGTTATTGAAATGCATTGAGGTGCCAGTGATGTATTGATGACATGGTGATAAATTACTTGGTGATTACGTAGCTTGATTTGAGGTTAGTTAGGTGGTCATCACATGTGTGAGAGACTTTGGGGTACCCTTGTTAACATTGAGATTTTTCTTTATTTTTATTATTATGTTGCATTATTAAGGTGGTTGATGATACTTGGGTGGATTTGGAAAAATTGGCATTGATAAGCCAACATGTTTGAGGATTTCATTATGCGTTATGCCATGTGGAGTGGGCCGTTACAGATGAGATCGAAACTAGACCCTAGCAAGGAGTGTGGAGATGTCTGCACACCGTTGCACGGCCACCCGAGTAGACGAGGTTCCTTTGGGGGAGAGGGTAATGGGAGAGGGTAATACATGCCACATCGCCTGGCTGAGGGAAAGGTGAATGATCCATAAGTAAGGCTGCACGTCTCTATGTTACAATGCGTTTTGTATTGATCTTTCTAAATTTTGTCGAAGAGGTACATTTTTGAGTTTCGGGACGAAATTTATTTAAGGGGGGAATGATGTAAAGACCTATTTTTTTTTGAATATATATATATATATATATATATATTTATGAATATATGTGTGTACGTACAAAATGTGTATTATGTATTTTATATGTGTGTATATATATATATGTATATGTAATATTATATGTTATATGTATATACATGTATTGAAATATGTATATATGCCACATGTGTGGGTTGTCTATGTGTATGTGTATATATGTATATATTTAATGTATTATATATATATATATATATATACACACAAAAAGGGGAGTGAGAGACAGCAGGTAAGTAGGTGTGTGTGTGGCATCGGCTGTGTGTGTGTGTATACTGCTGTGGTGTGTGTGTGTGATATAATATATATAATATATATGTAACATCCAATGCAAGCAAGCATTAAATGGGAGCAGGGAGAAAAGAAAGAAAGTAAAAAGGAAATCAGAAAAAGGAGAAAATGGTGGGCTGAACAAGTGAGCAAGGGAAGAGATGATTTTAGTGTGTAGGTGTGCTGTCACATGGATATATATTTATATATGCATATGTCTTTATATATGAGTGTTGCGTGTGAGGGTTGAGTTTCAAAAGGGCAGGAAATCAGACCTGAAGGTGTACAGGTCTGATGTAAAGAGAATAGGTAGAGAGAGAAAGAAAAAGAGAGGCAGTGCACTACGCTGCACGTACATATATATATATATATATATAGACACACATATATAGGCATACACTAAATGTGTATTTGGAAGGAAGGGAAGGGAGCTGTGAAGCTTGAGAGGCTCAGAAGGTTCAGAAGTGTGAACCAAGAAAGGGAGGAGAGATACAACGATTGGGAGAAAAGTCAAAAAAAGGTGAGTGATATTAAAATTATATTTTTTCAGTTTTGAAGCATGATAGATACTTTAAAGTTTGGGGTCATGTAGCTGAGTTTAAGAGGATTAAAAAGCAAGAAAAATCAGCGGGAATAGTTAAGAACCAAGGGAGAAATAAAGCCAATTACAGGTCAAGGATAATGATTGGGTTCCTTAATATTTTATGCATGAAATACTGTTTAAATGGTTTAGATGTGATCCCCTTAGTTGTAGGAAATAAAGGGGAAATGATAGAGGTCAAAACAGTAAGAAACCAAGCATGAAATGTGAATTTTCAGATCACCGGAAAAATTAGTTCTTCACATGAAACCCTCTGTCGAGAGGTTATGGTGGTCTAAATTAAAACCTAATAATAGAAATGAAAAGCTTATAGAAAATAGAAGAGGACAACATTTAATTTAGGCCTGAATATGGCCGAAAAAAGTTGGCTGTCGTTGGAAGGGGTGACAGAACCCTACCGGAGACACACTTGAAAATCGAGGAAGAAGGAAACTGTTTGGGGGGTTTTTGGGTTTGGGTCAGTTCGAGTTCGGGTCAGACCCGACCCACCCGCACCATGTATTGTCACGCTCCGAATTTCTGCGAACCAGAGGCGTGAGTAACGAAACTAAAAGAAAATAAAATAATAAGGAAATAAAGGACAATCACATGCATTCCAAACACTAACCCAGTTCGTATTCTGATACAATCTATAAGGCCTTGCCCGTTACCTCATAACATACAAATAACATGAAATAGTTTAGGGCTTATGCCCTTGTACAACATCAAAATACGCCCCACGGGCCAAAACACTTCAAGTTCTTTCTCTCACTAAGACATCACCAAATCTCATGTGGCCAGAGCATCATCTGAAATGGTATCCCACGAATGGGTCAGCTCAACTGCTGGTATAATATAATGCTAATGCAAGGAACAAAATTATGGCGTGGCATGTGCAAGGGTACATTTATATCTACATGGCATTTAATATCATCCATACAATGTACTAGCAATAATCTACATGTCATCTAACTCGTTAACATAACTTAAGGCGTGGCATGTACAAGTGTACATTTATATCTACATGGCATTTGATATCGTCCATACAAACTTTGTACCACATCCATGAATTCATTAATATGATGTAATGAAAATGTACGTGACACATCCACACCACTCTACACAACACCCACTGTCAACTCTATGCCACACCCACTGTCAACTCTATGTCATGTCCATGTCTCATTTTCAGAACATATCTGATGGAACCTGAGTACCAATACAATATCTCATTTTTGGAACACATCCGATGGAAGCTGAGTACCATGTCTCATTTTCGGAACAGATTCGATGGAAGCGGAGTACCATGTCTTATTTTCGGAACACATCTGATGGAAGCTGAGTACCATGTCTCATTTTCGGAACACATCTGATGGAACCTGAGTACCAATACAATATCCAATTTTTGGGTCTTTCACCGTAGGGTCTACACCCTCACAATGCATAACACCCCGTGCTCAACCCACACTATGCTTTCAATGCACCACACTATGCCAATATGCCTTAGTTCCACCATGCAATAACACAATCTCAGATAAGCAATTTACCAACACATGGAGCATGCTTTTAAACAATGTATTCCACTTAAAGCAATCACAGCATCTGAATAATAAACCCCTTCCACATGAATGTATGCAAGACAGAATCACGTAAACGCATACTCAAGTCACGTATTCACCATCTTAACAACTCATCAAGAACATAAATCATGTACAAGCATCAACGCATAAAATAAATCATATCTCCATGGAACAGCAAGAAACACAAAAGCAACGTAAACAATCAACTCAAGGTTTCTTTTTGAAGCAACATTCCTTATGTGATTTTCTAACATCAAACAAATAAATCTATGATTCATTCAATCAACATGCAAATCATTCCAAAACTTAACTCTATTCCTTACTTAGCACAATATATCATACCTGATGGGTTGGTCTCAACCCTAAGAAATCGTGCTCGCGGTGTAGCTGAACCAACAGTGATAACGTAGAAGGTCAGACCACCTTCTCCTTGCCTTTCGGTGTCCCTAAAATCATAAAATGTAACTCAGTTCATTGCCACTTTGAATTATGGTATTCATCAAATTTTATGTCTTTATTTCATGGGTTTCTATTATGCTAAAATAGATTCTACCATTGAGTCCGGAACGTCGAAGAAAGTCGATTTAGGATTTCGCAAAATTCAATTTGGGTATCTGTACTAAAAAGGGCAAAACAGTCATTTACACTTTTACAGGCTCTTACTTCTCGAGGCCTCTTTTCGCAAATCGGAATCCATAGTTGAGTTCGGAATGCTTGAAATAATAAAAATTCTCTAGTTGTTCACTTTAATCAGAGTTCGTTTGCTACTCTTTGTCTTAGGGGCATTTTGGTCTTTTACTCTTTCATGCATCGTAGTGTTCGGTGCTTCTTTTGTTAGTATGGACTCCACCATTGAGTCCAGAATGTCCGACATAATTAAAATGGGCTATCTTCTATGCTTAAACAGCCTTGGATATTGTTAAGGGTAATACAATCATTTATGATTTACGTGTCCGTATTTTTTGGGACTTAATTTCGCCAATTGGACTCCACCTAGTGAGTCCAAAGTGCCCGAATAGTAAAAATATACTATTCATTTATTTATTTTGAACTTCGTTTGACTTATTTAATGTCCAAGGGTAAACTCGTCATTTTACCCATTTAATAAAATAATTAAATAAATTATTTTATTATTATTTTTTAGGGGTGTATTTGCATAAAATTTCTGAGAATTGGGCCAAAATATAATTCTGCAAAACTGTTTGAGGCTAAAATGGAATTCCAGAATTTCTTGGGGTCCAAATAAAATTTTTGAAAGTTTTGATTTATTTATTTTTAAAATTTAACATTGAACCGGTGGGTTTATTTCAGTTTTAAGTGAACCGGTCCAAAGTCTCATTGAACCAACCGATATGCCTGGTTCAACATGTCATGCTGATGTCATGCTGACGTCAGCCCTATATTATTAAAACATATTCCCTCAAAACGACGTAGCTACAAGACCATTTTTGTGTTTGGTCGGGTTCCGACCCGACCCAAAGTTCAGGCCCAACAAGGTCATCTCCCTTGCCCGATTTTTCCGGTAGGGCACCTAGTAGGGTTTCGTCGCCATCTCCTGGCGATGGCGACCCAATTTCAGCAAGTTTTCACTTCGTTTTAAACTGTGGTTTTCCTCAGTTTTTCCTAAGCTTTAAGTCTCTAACCTCGGTTTTCCATTTAAACTAATTGGGTCTCTCAAATATGGAGGTTTACACCTCGATTGAACCCTTCCCATTTTCACGCTTATTCCTTTACTATTTTCATCTATTTCTTCCTCAGTTCATTTCCTGCACTTCCTAGGGTTATTTCTAGGTAAATTTCATAAAGTTTCATGCATAAAATGTTAGGGACCCGTGTCATCACCCTAGACCTGCAATTGAGATTTTCTCTTTCATTTCTTGACCATTTCGAGTAATTCTTTTTGCTAAATAATTCTTATAACATTCTCTTCAAGGCCCTATGCTCAAGGTCGAACAATCGTGCTTGAAAAATTAAAACAGAAGCTAAGCCTGGGTATACCTATTTTCGGGTTTCTCCTTGTTGCAGCTTCTTCCCCTCTGCTTTCCGCTTCTTGGTTCATCCTCTGAGTTTCTCTCAATGCGCACGCCTCTTCTACACAACCTCTCTCTTTCTGATTTCCTCTCCAACCGATGTACACATACACATATACCTATCAAGCACACTGCCCCTTTCTCTCTTTCTACTATTTCTCTTTTCACCTATCCCCTCATAACCCCTTTTCTGACTTGTCTCTACTGTTTTCTTTCTTCCACTTCTTCTTTTTCAGAATGCATTAAATGCATTTCTTGCAGCTTTGGTTTTCCATATATATATATATGTATATTATATTAAACATTCACACAAACACACACACACACACCCGTCCACACACACTGCACACACAGTACACACACCCACTTGCACAAGCTGTTGTGCACCACTTGTGTGTGTATATATATATATATATATATAAACATAACACATGACATTATACACATATACATGTACACATACACAATACACTATTCATAAACATCTCACACATACACACATTTATCAAAAATAAAAATAAAATAAAAATAATAATAAAAAAAAAAATTGCTTTAAAAATTCAAATCTTTACATGTATGACCCTGAAGCCACGTCGTTTCATTTTATAAGTTAAGTGGGAAATTGGGGTGTTTGGCTACGGGTTTTGGAAAAATCGAAATGGGAATTAAATTGGGAATAAAGGGATACGCTATTCCGGTTTAGGGGCTAAACGTTGTTTGGCTTTGGGAGAAGTTGAAAAATAAAAAGGGCTGAGCACAAAGGCGCAACCCTGAGTTTCGAACCGTGGACGTGTTAGAGAGTGACCCAAGCCCAAGCCCACTGAGCCATGTATGCTCTTACGAGTTAACCCTGAACCAATATATATATATATATATATATATATATATATATAATGAAATGAAAAGAAAAAGGGTGCGCAGCACCTTGGGAAGGGATTCGAACCAGGGATCAATTAGGTGGAAAGGGACACGTGTAACCAGTTAGGACAGGACAATCCCGTGTCTTTTAATTGCACAAATATATATATATATATATATATATTACATTATAACTTTATTTAATTAAATTAAATATCACGAAATGGCCCCGGAGTCCAAATGGGACAAGTCATTAGTGTATTTTGAATATCTCGACCATTCTGAATCCAACGGTGAGGTCCATGATGCAAGATGAGGTCCCAAAAAATAAAAGACCCATAGGAACATTAAAAATTATCAAAATGCCCCTGAGTTAAAAAACAGTCAAACGAACTTCAATTAAAGTGAACAAATAGTGAATTTTTATTATTTCGAGCATTCTGGACTCAACCATGGAGTCCAATTTGCCAAAAGAGATCTCAAGGACTAAGAACCCGTAAAAGTGAAAAATGACCGTTCTACCCTTTTAATTTGGATATCCAAATTGAATTCCGCAAAAGCCTAAACCGACTTTGCTCGACGTTCCGGACTCAATGGTAGAGTCTATTTTTGTAAAATAGAAACTCATGAAATAAAAACATAAAATTTGATGAATAGCATAATTCAAGTAGCAATAGATTGAGTTATATTTCATGTTTTTACGAACACTGAAAGGAAAGGAAAAGGTGGTCCAGATCTTCTACATTCTAACTGTTTAGTTCAGTTACACAGCGAGCACGATTTCTTAGGGTTGAGACCAACCCATTAGGTATGATATTTTGCTAAGTAAGGAATAGGATTAAGTTTAGGAATGATTTGCATGTTGATTGAATGAATCATATGTTTATTTGATGTTAGAAAATCACATAGGAAATGGTTGCTTTGAAACAAAACCTGGAATTGATTGTTATGTGTTTATGTGTTCTTTGTTATCCTTTAGGAGTTATGATTTATTTCATGTGCTGGTGTCGTGTGTGATTAGGTTTTTAGAGAATGGTTAAGATTGTGAATGTGTGAATCTAGCATATGTTTAAATTGATCGTGTATAGCATGCATACATGTGGAATGAGTTTCATGATTTAAATGTTGTTACTGCTCAAGTATAATACATTATTTAAAGTATGCTTTCCTGTGTAGATAAGATGTTTCATTGATATTGTATTGTTGCATGGTGGGATCAAAGCATATTGGCATAGTGTGATTCCTTGAAAGTATGGTGTGGGTTGAGCAATTGGTACCCAATATCCAACGGATGTGTTCCGTGAACGGGTGTTGGTGCCCAGAATCCAACAGATGTGTTCCGTGAACGGGTGTTGGTGCCTAGAATCCAACGGATGTGTTCCGTGAACGGGTGTTAGTACTCAAGATCCATCGAATGTGTTCCGAAAATGAGACATGGGTGTAGCATAGAGTTGCATGGGTGTGTCACGCATATTCTCATGATCATCGCATTAAAGAATTCATGGATGGGGTGTAGAGTTTGTATGAATGCGTTATGAATCTTATCAGTGCATGATATGAATGAATTGGATGACATGTAGATATAACTGTACACTTGCACATGCCACAGCCTTAATTTTGTTCCTTACATTAGTATTGTATTATACCAGCAGTTGAGCTGACCCATTCGTGGGATAACATATTACAGATGACGCTCCCTGGCACTCGAGACTTGA
This sequence comes from Nyssa sinensis, assembly GCA_008638375.1. Lineage (NCBI taxonomy): Eukaryota > Viridiplantae > Streptophyta > Magnoliopsida > Cornales > Nyssaceae > Nyssa > Nyssa sinensis. The sequence continues at coordinate 3,044,130 of CM018050.1, read as the reverse complement.
GGAATTCTTGCAGAGTGGAGAAGACATGAGCTTAGAATGATTTTTTTGCCCTTGGGGGCATATTTTGAGATGTAAGGGCTTAGGCCCGGATGATGTGAACTGATATGGTTATTTGGATGTACTTTACATCTTTATATGTTGATGAAGATGGAATGCATGTTTAATTAAATCCGTTAAATTGTCTTTTGTTTACCTTTCTTGTTTTACATCGCTCACCCCCGGGTTCGTGGAAATTCAGGGCGTGACATTTAAAGTGCATGGAAACATCTAATTATGTTGTGCTACAAGATATGTTAGTTATACTTACTATTTTTTTATATTTTGGATAGGTAATAAAAATCAATTTTACACAATTTCTGAGGGAGCAATGGGGCATACCCGTTCTAAAACAAATTGATGATTCTAGCTATTAAGGTAAAAACAGTACATATCATAACTAAAAACATAAATAACCTACTTACTCAAAGAAAACACAAAGCTCTTTGAGACTTATAACCTACTATGTCATTATGTACCTTATACCTAATTTGGTTTGTCTGAATTACGTTATAGGTTACAAGATTCATTTCATATAAATTATAAACTTATTTTAGTAATAATTTATATGATTAAATTATTTTAATATCATTTGAGGAGGCCGGTTTGTAGTAATTGTTGCTTAGATATTTACCCCAAAGTGGGCGTGAATAGGGTATTTTGTAAATATTGACAACTTTTACAAACTTTAAAAATAATTGCAATATATGCACAAATTCAGTAAAAGAGTAGAGAGAGAAAGAAAGCAAACACCGAAATTTTTACAAGGTTCATAAAACTTCTTACATCCCTGACTCAGGCATCATCACTTGAGTTTTTCCACTATCTTGATCTTCTTCGTAGGTGGAGATAAAACATTTACAATGATAGCTCCTAGATCTTTGCACAGCAAAATATCCCTATGAGCATAGGTGCCGAAAAATTCTAGACACTACTTTTAAAGTCCACTCCCTCAAAGTGGGAGAGGAACATACCCTCTTTTCGGATTGGTGTACATAAATACACAAAGGAGTCACCAGCTAGTTTTAGGCTAAATAACAAGCAAACTTAATACAACCCATGAAGAATACATGTAAAAAGAATAGCAAAGAAAACTGAAATTACATCGCTTTGATCCTATTTACATTCTAAACCCCTAGATATGGGTTAAAATAAAGTAAAGCAAAACTAATCTATAATGAACCAAAGAATTCTGAATCCAAGAGCTAAGGTACGAGATAGGAAGGGGTTAGGCACCCATCCCACCTAGTCCGAATGGACTGGCCTCAAGTGGTCATCCACAAGGCTTAATATTCTATGACATAAATAAGATGACAAGTGAGTATACAGAGATAATGACAATAATGACATGAACAGATAAAATACATCCAACAAATAAGCCAAAAGAAGTGGAGAGAGAGAGAGAGAGAGAGAGAGAGATTAACATTAATGAAATAATAAAAAAGACATAATAAGAAAGATGGGCTGTGAGAAAAAGACATAAAGTAAATAGCTTAAAGAAAGAGAGTAGACTCGGGCCTATGAGGCGTTCTACGTATCCATTCAGATAATGGAATCAGAGCCAACGTAGTTCTCTAATTTAATTTATTCTATCAAAAGTGAAAAGATAAATTAAATTAGGAAAATAAAGACTATTGGGGTTTTAGGGAGCATGCCTAGTTGTTTGTATTGAATTAGACAAGGATTGAGTTTCAACTCCTTGGATTGAATTTTCAATGGTGTAGAACTCCATCTTGAATGGATTAGAATCCTTGCTTATGTAGGACAAGGCTTCAAGAAATATAGAAGAGAGAAGGATTATTACTATAACACCTAGTTTCTCAATGATTATGATGTGGAACTGGAACCCTCTCTCTAAGGTTTGAAACTGGAACCCTCTACCTGTGAACCCCTAATTATAGTGGCCAATAGGTCCTATTTATAGGAAACATATAAGGAGGTTTGATGCAAGGGCTCATAATGAATCCTATGGATGAATGACCAAGATTGAATGCTTAATGAGCAAGCAATTGATATATATATATATATATATATATATATATATATATATATATATATTTTGTGCACGAATCTAGGGAAGATCCCCTGGAATAAGGAAGGAAGAGAATTTGGCAAGTATTTGGTAGACAAATGTATTATATCATCCCTAATTAGGTAGAGAATTTAGGGACAGGAAAAATTACAAAAATGCCACTAAGGCATAAAAAAGTCAAAATTGTCCATAAGGACCCAAAATTACCAAAATAACCCAATATAGGTAAAATGATAAGGAAATTACATGTATGCTCATGAATGACCAAAATAACCTATATGGGATAAGAATATTCTATAATTACCAAGATTCCCTCCAAATGGTAAAATAACATTAATATTACAAAAATACTCCTAAAAGGTGGGGAACCTTTGGTATTTACCGAACTACCCCTAATGGGTAGAAAAACACTAAAAATTACCAAAATACCCTTAGTGGACATTATGACTAGAATACCCTCAATGGTCTTAATGTGTCAAATGACCAAAATACCCTTAGTGGGCATAATGACCAAAATGCCAAAAATTCCCTTAGTGGGCATAATAACCAAAATGTTAAAAATGCCCTTTATGGGCAAAATGACAAAAATGTCCTCTATAGATCAAATGACCGAAATGTCAAACATGCCCTCTATGAGAAAAATGTCATAAATTCCCTCTATGAAAAGATAACCAAAATGCCCTCTATAGACAAAATGACCAAAATATCGAAAATGTCCTTTATAGACAAAATGAAGAAAATGCTCTCTATGGGCGAAAGGACCAAAATACCTTCTATGGGAAAAATGACCAAAATGTCAAAAATGCCCTCTATGGGCAAAATGATGAAAATGCCCTCTATGGGCAAAATAACCAAAATATCAAAAATGTCCTCTAAGGGCAAAATGACAAAAACGCCCCTTATGGGCGAAATGACCAAAATGTCCTTTATAGACAAAATGACCAAAATGTCAAAAATACCCTCTATGGGCAAAATGACAGAAATGCCTCCTATGGGCGAAATAACCAAAATTCTCTCTATGGACAAAATGACCAAAATATCGAATATGTGCTTGATGGGCAAAATGAAGAGAATGCCCTCTATGGACAAAAGTGATGGGAATGCCCTCTATTGTTGAAATAAGAAATTACTAAAATACTCCTAGATGAGACATATTGTAGTAACTTACCAAAAATGGCAAAACCGATTTTATTCAATCAAGGGTCTCAAAATGAGGTGTCTACAATCCTCTTTTTCTGCACAAGGGTAGCACATTCTCACAAATCTTACCGCAATGAGAAAACACAAAGAGTTTACCAAAGAATGCTTTCTTCTAGGGCTGAATGGTGCAATAAAAGTTCACAATCTAATGATTGATCTATGAATGCTTGAGTATTTAACAGATGAGAAAAATTTGAGATCCAAAATATGAAATTTATGAGATCTCAAGTCACTTAGAAATATTTGAAGGTAAGAGAAAGTATATGATTGTAAGTGTTACCAATAAATGCTTTTCACAACCTCTATTTATAGGCCTATGAATAACATAGTCGTTTGATTAAAAAATTAGTCATTCCCCCTCCATTTTTGATCTATTTAAAATTTAAATTTTAAGGTTTCAAATCAATAAAAATGAGTGGACCAAGTTTATCTTTTAGTCGATTGAATCATAATTCACATTACTTAAGAAATCAACTGATTTGTCCAGAGGGTAGAGGTTCATCTTTGTTCAAAGTCATTCAGTCGACTAATTCTTGGATTCAGTCGATTGAATCTTTTAGTGTGAATTTGTACAGAAGATTGCTTATGTAATTAAGTCGACTGGATGTCCACTTTGGTCTACTAAAATGGACAATGTGTTTAGAGCCTTGTGAACAAATACACATTCAATCGACTAAGTCTTGGGTCCAGTTAACTGAATTTAACATAAAGAAAATAGGCATGTTTTGTGAATATGATTTAGTCGACTAGATCTAAAAGTTTTGCACCATTGTCAATTTTGTTCAATGTTTTCTTTTTCAAATACATTGAATTTTCAAAGCTTAGTGTTTAACAATGTTATTCTTTTGAAAAATCATTTTTTTGATTGATTTTAGTTTATCAATTTAACGCTTAAACATTATGCATTTGATCAATCAATCCTAGTTCACCCAAAAATCTAAAATAATAGAAAATCAAGTTTTCACTTGATTCCTTGGGCTTGAGTGCATTTCATTCATCTTGTGTTTGACTTGATGTTTGATCTTGTGAGAATATCTCCATGATTTTGATCCTTTTGATCCTTAGTGAAAGCTTGGTCAACCATTTTTTAAGCTTAGTGACCTATTTTTATTGTCACTTAAGATAGATCATTAGTCTACATAATTAATTCCTTGTTATCATCAAAATTACGGAAATGCTATTGGTTGAAACCTTTAGGGCCAACAATAATGAATTTGGATATTCAAATTCGGGTTCTAATCTTAGAAAGAGAATTCTGATCACTTAGTCCTGTGGTGTAAAATAATTTTTAAACAAGGTTGATCAAACCAGACAGATAAACAAATGTATCCCCTGAATAAGGTATTTTTCTATCTCAATTTTAGCATTGAATGGCCATGTTACTCTTTGTAAACCTACTATTGGATCAGTTTTCCTTAATTTACCATCTAGATGGCGTATAACATTAAGAGAAATATTTTTGTTATCCTAAAATTGATCAATTAAACTTTGTAATCAGATTAGATCAATAGTAAACTTGATGAGTGTTGAGAATGACATTAGAAAAATAAAATAGAAACAAAGTTTATAAGTTAAAAAAAAATATCGTTGAACATATATTACTGTTTGAAAATCACATGATTTCTTACAGTTTAAAGTGGGATGTAATTGATTAAAATTATATATCATAATCAATTGTTGACCAGTGAAACTCGACAAGAAATTGAGGGAACGCTACTCATTAAAACAAAAAGTGGTTGTTGGATATGCCCTAACCCCTTTGTTGATCAGATATTTAGCCTAAAGACAGCGATGGATTGGGGGTGAATAGGGTATTTTGTAATTATTGACAAATTTTACAAACTTTAAAAATGAATGTAAGAAGAGCACAAGTATGTGAAAGAGTAAAGAGTGTAAGACAGACCAAACACAGTGATTTTTATGAGATTATGAAAACTTTCTATGTTCTCGACTGAAGCATCTCCACTTAAGCTTTTCCGCTATCTTGATCTACTTGTAGGTGGAGGTCAAACCTTACAACTGTAGACAACTCATTTTGAGACCCTTGATTGTATAGGTTTAGTTATGTCATTTTTGGAAGTTACTATAATATGTCCCACCTAGGGGTATTTTAGTAATTTCACATTTTTTCATTAGGAGAATTTTAATCATTATGCCCACCAAGGGAATTTTGGTCATTTCAAACATTAAATATATTTCGGTCATTATGCCTACTAAGGGCATTTTGGTCATTTTTCCCAGTAAGGCATTTTTGTCATTATGCCTACCGAGGGCATTTTGGTCATTATGCCCACCAAGGACATTTTGGTCATTTCATCCATCAAGAGAGTTTCAGTCATATTTCTATTAAGGGTATTTTGATCATTATGCCTACTAAGGGCTTTTCTGTCATTTCACCCACTAAGGAGCATTTTAGTCATTATACCCACTAAGGGCATTTTGGCCATTTTTTTCATTAGGGGCATTTCAGTTATTTTGTCCACCGAGGGCATTTTAGGCATTTCGATCATTATGCCACTGATGGCATTTTGGTTATTTCGCCCATTGAGGGTGTTTGGTCATTATGCCAACAAAGGGCATTTTGGTTATTTGGTGCCATTTTTTTTCTTTGAAGGGAACTTTGGTAATTTTAGCATAATCCTATCCCTTATAGGTTATTTTGGTCATTTGAATGCACACATGTAATTTCCATGCCATTTTAGCCATAAAGGGTTAATCGGTAATTTTAGCCCTTAGGGACAATTTTTACTTTTTATGCCTTAATGGCAATTTTGTAATTACCATGTCGTTAAATTCTCAACCGAATTAGAAACAATATAGTAAATATAGGTGTGCATAGAAAACTTGCCTATTTTCATCTCTTCTTTGTCTCAAGTGAAATTCTTTAGCAACCTCCCTTCTTTTTAGGGATTTGCCTATATTTGTGCACAAAAGACTTTCTATATCTTGTTTTCTTGCACATTAAGCATCATCTAGGCCATCCATATGTAGGATTCATTATATGCCATTGGATCAAACCTTCTTATCTTTTTTTATAAATAAGACCTTGGTCACCATAATCAGGAACAAAAATTAAGAGCCAGAGTGCTGTTGCAGTAAATTCTCTCTCTTCTCTCTCTATATTTCTCTCTCAGATTTTTTAAGCTTTGTTCTATACAAGCCAAAGTTGTACTCAATTCAAGATGAAGTTCTGCACAACTGAAGATCTGAAGTCAAGGAGTTCAAGCCAAAACATTGTTTGATTAACCGCAAATAATTATGTAAGCTACCTAAAACCCTTATTTTTATTTTTCCCAATGTAATTCGTCTTATCATTCTTGATAGAATAAATTGAATTGGAGAACTATGTTGGCGTTGATTCCGTTATCTAAACAGATGTGTAGGACGTTTCATGGGCTTGAGTCTACTCTTTCCTTAATCTTATTTATTTCATGTATTTTTCTTATTTTATTCGTTCATGTCATCATTGTCTCTCTACTCTTCCCCTCATCTAATTTACTTTATGTATTTTACTTTTCTTATTCGTTCATGTAATCATTATTATTCTCTCTTTTATCTTATGTTATGTAATGTATGCCTTGTAGATGAGCAATAGAGGCCAGTCTATTCAGACTGGGCAAGATGGATGTCTAATCCCTTCCCATCTCATACCTTAGTTTCTGGATTCAAAATTCTCTTATTCATTATTGACTAGTTGGCCCATGTCAAGGGGTTTAGAATGTAACTAAGATTAAAGCATTGTAATTCTTAACTTCTTTGTTATTTCCTTTATATGCATTTTTCATAGGTTGTATTAGGTTTACTTGTTATTAGCCTAAAACAAGTTGACAACACCTTCTTGCATTCTCATAATTCGAAAAGAGGGCATTTCTCTCCCACCTCGAGGGAGTGGATAGCCGAGGTATTTTTCTAGTGTTTGTGCTCACGGTGGCAACTCCGCTGGGGACTTAGAGAGCTAGACTCGTTATTGTATTCATCTATAAGGCTTCTGTTATTGTTGTGTTCTAAGGTCAAAAGGAAGAGGAAAGGAAAGAAAAGAAAGAGGAATGAAGAGAACAGAGAAGAGCATGAGGGGTATGAGTCTGCAGGAATTGGAAGATGAGGTCCAAGATGATCTGAAACGTGCCGTTGGGGAATTCATCAAGGATGGAGATAATGCAAACAAGTTAAATCGCATTCTTCAACTCACTGGATTTAGCGATCCAGTGTATGTTGGAGGGTATGTTACGGTCCATCACTATGAGATCGTCCTTGACATCACAGTTATCAACTATGTGGGCGGAGTTTGAGTGGAAAAATAAGGTTGCTGTCACCACTATAATCTTGGATGAAAAACAATTCCTTGATCATATTATTAAATCAACTAACATGATTTGTCTCACTACACCATCAACACTGGATGGTGATTGTGAATTCTTGGCTGCAAACTTATGTGCAGAGAAAAGGAGATTCAGAAATGAGGAACAGAAGAGGAATGAGGAGAAACGACAAGAGAAAGGTTAGGAAAAATTTACTGTAACTCAAGTTCCAATTTCTGGGTTTTTCATAAAGTTGCATGAAGCTTAGAAATATTTGTATTGTTAGATTCTATGAGAAAAATGCACGTAGAAAGAAACCAGCAAGTGAAACGGTGAAGAAATGAAGGAGAAAAATGAATTTATCGGAAAGATGTAAATATGGAAAGTTTGATTTTCAATGGGTTTTAATGGCTTAAAATGTCATCAAAGGGTCTTAAAATGTGTTTTAGGGCATTAGAAATGAAATGTGGCTTCAAAATGAAGAAAAATGAAAAAACAAATATATATATATATATATAGACACACACACACACACACCAGTAGTGCAAGTCCGGTCACTAGCGCCGGAGAAGGTGACTTGGAAACTGCCCTGTGTATGGCCGAAAAGTCAGGGGAAGGGGGAAGACAAGGTGGGCCACCCAGACCAGGTCGGGCCTTCAGGTCAGGTCGGAACCCGCCCAGGCACAGTGATAACCCGTCACTGTTGAGAGGCTGATGTTTTGTTTTTGTTTTATTTTAAAAAAAGGGGGTGAACAGTGGGGTTGAGGAGACTCGAACCCTGGTACTGTGGGTGTGAGGTACTTAAGGCAAGGAAGGCTACCACTGTGACACTTGAGGCACGTGTGGTTAAAGGTTAGAATATTATATTATAGTATTAATTAATTAAATTACTTAAATTAATTAATTATTATTTTAAATCCCGATGTCCAAACTTAACAAATAAATAGTGTAAATTTATTATTTTGGACCTTCTGGACCCAATGATAAGGTCCGTTTCATGAGACGGGGTCCCGAAGAATAAAATACCCGTAAAAGTGCCAAATGACCAAAATGCCCCTGAGTTGAATATGAGTCAAACAGACTCCGATTAAAATGAATGAATAGTAAATATTTATTATTTCAAACATTTTGGACTCCGACTGTGAAAACCAATTGGTGAAAATAGGTCCCAAAAATAAAAAGACATGTAAAATGACCATTTTGCCCTTTTCGGTATAGAAGTCCAAATTGGAAACCGTGAAAGCCTAAACTGACTTTCTTCGACGTTACGAACTCAATAGTAGAGTCTAAATTAGAAAAAGAGATACTTATGGTAATGAAAGTATAAAATTTTATGAATAGCATCAGAACTAAGACATGTTTATTGAATTTATTGGCAAGTCAAAGGGAAATGAGAAAATTACGGAATAGTGAGGCAGATCACTCGTATAAAAGATAAGTAAACCCTTATCTCTTACATGTGGTCTTCCAAGCCACGTTCATTCTATTACTGGCAATTTTGTACTTTCGTACGTACCAACTGTTATTGTTACACAATTGATATTGTCCTATCTTGTGGATGTTTATTGACTGTTATATCATTGAATGTTATGTTGTACTGTGCATTGAAAGGCCTACTGTTATATGTCTATTGCATGATATTCCATTTGTATGCACTTCTTATGTAATCTCAAATACTCATGTTTTATTATGAATGCCAGATTTGTGCTCAGTCATAATATCCATCCGATGCTTTCTAAGTTGACAAGATCTACGGGTCGATTGACAGGACCTACGGGTTGATTTGACTAGGACCTACGGGGTGATTGACAAGATCTATGGGTCGAGTATGTGAAAGGACCTATGGCAATGTGGTCGTTTTTACGCATTGAGTTATGAGGGCATTTTATATGCATTGAGGTTAAGGGGGGTATGCTGGGCCCTAAAAGACCGAGGGTCTGCCAAACCCTAAATAGAGTAAATGCATCAGCTTATGATTGACTGATATGGTTATGTTTATTGGATTTATTGGATGTTGTCATTCCCTATGAATATTTCTATGTTGACAGTTCATTCATTGATTGTACTTGATTGTAACCGATTTATTGTGGCAGTATTCTTATGTTTACTGATGTTATTGAGCTTTTCCATGTTCATGTTATACCGTTACTCATGCTTGATCATTGTGACTTACTGTTCATTGGCCTATTGTGACCTTTTACCGTTATTGACCATCACAACAACTGATTTCATGATTGGCTATCATGTTCACCCTATGAGTTCATGTTCTTTCTATGTTAATCCTAACCCGTGTCGGAGATACGGATTTTACTTACTGAGCTTTGTTAGCTCACCCCAACTTACTATTTTTCAAGTAAGGAATGCTGTAGGACCACAGTAGGAGTCCAAGAGCATAGAGGGAATGTTTGAGGATTATGTTAGAAGTAATTTAGTTCTCTCATGTATTCACTACCTAAGGTTAGGTTTATGTCGGTTCTTGTTTTGGCATTATAGAACCATCTGATGTATTTAAGACTTTCGCTGATTTATTTGTTTACGTTTTACATTATATATTGTTGGCATTGATACAAAGAAAGAAAAAATTAGGGACGGCCATAAGGGTTAGCCCCGTGATACGAGATCCACATAGGGTGGATTTAGGGTCGTGACAGCTTGGTATCATAGCAATTTGTTTAGATTGATTAGGCTCAGCTAATACCAAAGGCTTGGTATCGGAGGTGAGCCTTATGTTCTAGTGGGTCAGAGGAGACAAGATTAAAGTATTAGAACTGTTAAAGTCTAAGAGTCAGTTGATAGATAACACTAACATTACTAAGGCAGACTCTTATGTGAACACTGACTGTTATTTTACGTATACATTGACGGATTATCTTTTACAGAAAAGGTTAACACCAGGAATACGCCGATGGCTAGAAATCATCTGACTAAGATGGATCGGATAGATCAATTGAACAGAATAGAACATCTTATGAAAAGAGTCATCAATGGCTCTACCCAGAATCAGGCCCCAATGGTTGACCACTTACAATGAAGTAGTAGCACCAGCGAAGACCATAAAACGAGGCAGGGAAAAAATTTGCCAGAAAGAGTCAATTATGACAATAGAGGCATAATTACATGCCCCAACTACCTAAAAGTCCACGAAGGATAATGTCTCAAAAATAACACCATGGAAATGATCGGGCTACTGTACCAGTAGTCACAGGTATTTTCTAATTTTTTACAATCTGCCCACATATTGTTTTAATATTGGCTTTACGTATTGATTTATAGTTCCTGCATTTACTGCTAAGTTGAACTTAGAAACAGAACCCCTAGGTTACATGTTAACTATTTCAATACCATCGAGAGATTATTATTGATGAATACTATATATCGGGGGAAAAGACTCTATGTTATGACGGGAATTGGTGATTCTTGAACAATTGAGATGATTAAGTAAATAGTGACCTTTAAGGAATGGTAGTATATTTAAAGATAAACGATGATGATTCTCGAGGAATGACACTGAAAATACTAGAGGAGATTTCGATAAATATTATAGATAAATAAATGAGGCTTGAATGAGAGATAGTCTGAAGGAAACTTAGTGAAAAATTACAAGAGAAGTTGATACTCTGAATAAATTGACTGTTGTACCAAAAATATGAAAATTCTTGAGAAAGTCATAAGTAGACCCTGATAGGGTAAAGATGAATAGTGTCTTGAAGACAATTACTAATTGAACGAGATTGTTAGAATTGACCTTATGAAATGTGATGATTTTGACAAGAGGCTGACACATGATGAATAAATATTAGGCAAAAAATTCAATCAATCTTGTGATCTAAAATGATGTGTAATCCGATTTGAGTCAATACTTTATCAAGTTAGATGAAGGTAAATGATAAATGATTCTAAATAATTGTTAGAGATCAATGTGATTTAAATAATCGTAAAGACTAAACTGGTAGTAAATCATTTAGAGAAACCATGAAATTGAGATGATATATGATTTTTGAGGTACTACGAGGAAATCATTATTCATGAATGATATACATTGAGCATATGAGGTACAGATCATAAGTACAAGGCGATTAACCGATTAGACACCCTTAAAGAAACTAAGAATTCGATTATTTAAATAGTTGAATGATCGGTGACTTTTGAGGACGATAGCTTGTTTAAATACTAAGTTTAACAGTTTTTGGGAAAGACTATGCTATGACTGACTTTGATGTTTCTTGGACGATTGAGATGATCAAATGAATAGTGACTTTTGTGAGAAAGTAGTATGCTTAAGGGCAAAGGTTAAGGATTCTTGGGAAGAATCATACCAGTGTTGAGGTTGATGACTCTTAAGTCATTAAACTATGAATTGATCAATGAAGTGGGGGAAACTATCACTTGAACAAGGGCAATGGTTAATGCTCTTTTGGAAAGATATAAGGTGACATAGAGTTGGGATTGTGAAATCTTGAAAAGTCGATGGATTTAACAACGAATCTATATAAAAGATGGTCTGAGGAAGACTTAATGAATAGTAACGTGAGGAGTTTGAGGCTCCAGATGGATTAATGATAGATTAGATATATGAGGATTCTTGAGTGAGTCATATAGGGTAAAGACAAATGGATCATTGGGGGGGAAAATACTGATTGAATGAAACTATCAAGTGAATGTTATGAAATGTGATGGTTCTAAAAGGAGATGGACACATGATGAATGATCATTGGGAAAAATTCAATGACTCTTATCGATATAGGTGACAATATGACCCAATTGTGGACTGGTACTTTATGGAGTTAACTGAATCTATTTCAAAAGATAAATGATTGATGACTATGAATGACTTTTGTGGATTAACGTAATCTGACAATTAAAGAGACGAAAATTATGGCATAATGTCTAGAAAAACTAGTAAGGACAACAACTGTGCTGAAGTGATACATAATTCTTTGAGATACTACGAGAATAATTAAGATTGAAGTAGAAAGTAAGAATAACTAAATCTGTGAAACTAAGGAAGTAGAGAATTTCCATGGTAGGAAAAACTTGACATAATCTTGATAAACTTTGAATTTCAAATGTAACGATAAAATGATGAGATGGCTAATTGATGTGAACAATCTTGAAAGATGATATGAAGTCAGAGAATGTACAAAGAATTCCCTATACGGTTGAATAAGTTCTTGAAAGAACAAATTTCAAAAAGTTGAATAATGACTGGGGAGAGAAATGTAACATATGATGAAAAACCTGAATATGATGACGAGTATAAGAAATGAGAAAGTTGAACAACCTTTCTGAGCAAAGGTAAGTAAAACCAATATAATGGTTATAAATTAAAAAGTCATAAGACTTTGAGACTTTGAAATAATCAAATGGTTTGGAAAATTTAAGGTAAACCAAATATGATAACACCATTAAGAACACTTTTGAAGTAGACTATCATATGAAGAATCAATGACTGGGTTAAAAGACTACCCTAAAATTTTCTAAGTATATGTACTATACTTTAATCTATGAAGGGATGAGAAATCAAAATCTGTGAAAATATCGATTGTGAGAAAGAAATAAAAGGCCTTCGTACTAGTCTATAATTTGAGAAAATAGATGAATTGATTTTCTCAACCTATCTAATTCATAAAAGGGTGAATGCATACTGAATTTGAAAACAAAGGCAGGTATGTCAATGAATAGTATAAAAAATAATGACATAATACAAATGAAATGAAAAGATCAAGAATTGATAAATCTTCAAGAAATGGACACGTGATTAAGAATTACAAATGAAAATTTTGAATAAATCTACAGTTACCCGTGCATGGGAGAAATATTATAATGCAAAAAGAATACGAGTAAACCATCCTGGAACAAACCAAAAGATAGTTCATGAAAACAAAAGGGAATATGACACTGAAAATGCCAAAGGCAAATAGTCAAGTAACTGAAAAAATGACTCAGGGTAAGTAATGAAAGTCATAGACCCCTAGCCATAGATCTAAGAACTAAAGAGATATGCATGAGAATGTTAATACTAAGATTGGGAGACAATGAGTTAAAAGCCCGAGGAAGTTAAAAGGTCAAACCCTTGACTTTTAAAATTCACTATGGAATTAAAACAAAGAGGGATACAAAAGAACTGTGAACCCTGTATAAAGAAATCTTCTTACTTGAGAATATAGTACTGGAATGCTAGAGATAACTCCAAGAGATAGATTAAAAAAGGAATTATGATGATGAAATTGGCATGATGAGATAATAGAGATTCCTAGATATGCACATTCGAGTTTTGAGGACAAAACTCATTTTAAGGGGGGTAGAATGTAACATCCCGACCCAAATAAATCGGACTAATTTCAAAACTACCCAAAAAGAGTCAAATAATAATACCGAGGGAGACCGAGCCAACGAATGTAATACCAAAATAGAACCTGGGCTATCATAATGATTTATGTACAGTAATGGACAGTTTTGGAATCCGAATAATCCTATATATACGAACGATGCCCGAGCGATACTTGAGCAAGCCGTGAGTAAGCATCGAAATACGTGTACATATATGTATATATATATGGGTATGTATATATATATAATGTAAATTAATATATATAGCCAAGTAAATAAAAAAAATATTATGTAGATATATATATAGTATATAACCATATGTATATAAATATATGTATGTGTATATGTGTGAGGTATGTACATGTATATGTGTATATATATATATATATATACGTATTACACGGGCAGGTATATACATATTTATTAGATATATTATCATGTGCATAAATTAGGTGTGTTATATATATAACATACATATGTAACCTACAAAACTAAAGCACAATATAATAAGGGGATGGGGTTACAAATTCAGAAATTTAATAGAAAAAGAGAAGGTCAAAAGGAAGAGGAAAGGAATGAAAAGAAAGAGGAAGGAAGAGAAAAGAGAAGAGCAGGAGGGGTATGAGTCTACTGGAATTGGAATATGAGGTCCAAGATGATCTGAAACGTGCCACTAGGGAATTCATCAAGGATGGAGATAATGTAAACAAGTTAAATCACATTCTTTAACTCACTGGATTTAGCGATCCAGTGTATGCTGGAGCATATGTTACGGTCCATCACTATGAGATTGTCCTTGATGTCATAGTTATCAACTATGTGGGCGGAGTTTGAGTGGGAAAACAAGGTTGTTGTTAACACTGTAATTATGGAATGAGAAAGAATTCCTTGAATCATATTATTAAATCCACCAATATGATGTGTTTCATTGCACCGTCAGCACTGGATGGTGATTTTGAATTATTGGTTGCAAACTTGTGTGCAGAGAAAATGAGATTCAGGAATAAGAAACATAAGAGGAAGGAGAAGAAACGACAAGGGAAAGGTTAGGAAGAATTTATTGTAATTCAAGTTTCAATTTCTGGGTTTTTCATAAAGTTGCATGAAGCTTAGAAATATTTTTATAGTTAGATTCTATGATAAAAATGAAACACGTTGGAAGAAATCGCAAGTGAAACGGTGAAAAAATGAAGGAGAAAAATGAATTTATTGGAAAGATGTAAATTTGGAAAGTTTGATTTTCAGTGGGTTTTAATGGCTTAAAATGTTATCAAAGGGTCTTAAAACGTGTTTTAGGGCATCAGAAATGAAATGTGGCTTCAAAATGAAGAAAAAATAAAAAAACATATATATATATATACCTGTAGTGCAGTCCGGTCACCGATACGGAAGAAGGTAACTGAAAATTGCCTTGTGTATGGCCGAAAAGTCAAAGGAAGGGGGAAGGCAAGGTGGGCCACACGGACCGAGTCGGAACCTACCCAGGCGCAGTGACGATTCGTCATTGTTGAAGGGCTGATGTTTTGTTTTTGTTTTATTTAAAAAACAAGGGGGTGAACTGTGGGGTTTAGGAGACTCGAACCCTGGTGCTGTGGGTGTGAGGCACTTAAGGCAAGGAAGGCTACCACCATGCCACTAAGGCACGTGTCGTTAAAGGTTAGAAAATTATATTATTGTATTAATTAATTAAATTACTTAAATTAATTAATTGTTATTTTAAATCCCAATGTCCAAAATTAGTAAATAAATAGTGTAAATTTACTATTTTGGACCTTCTGGACCCAATGGTAAGGTTTGTTTCATGAGACGGGGTCCCGAAGAATAAAATACCAGTACAAGTGCCAAATGACCAAAATGAACCTGAGATGAATATGAGTCAAACAGACTCTGATTAAAATGAATGAATAGTGAATATTTATTATTTCAAACATTCTAGACTCCACGATGAAATCCAATTAGTGAAAATAGGTCCCAAAAAATAGAGACATGTAAAATGACCATTTTGCCCTTTTGGTATAGAAGTCCAAATTGGAAACCATGAAAGCCTAAACTGACTTTTCTTCGACGTTCCGGACTCAATAGTAGAGTCTAACTTAGTAAAATAGATACTTATGGTAACGAAAGTATAAAATTTGATGAATAACATTAGAACATAGACATATTTACTGATTTATAGGCAAGTCAAAGGGAAACGCGAAAATTATGGAATACTGAGGCAGATCGTACGGATAAAAGGTAAGTAAACCCCTATCTCTTACATGTGGTCTTCCAAGCCACGTTCATTCTATTACTGCCAATTTTGTACTCTCGTACGTACTAACTATTATTGTTCCACAATTGATATTGTCCTATTTTGTGGATGTTTATTGACTGCTATATCATTGTTATATGTCCTATTGCATGATATTCCAATTGTATGCACTTCTTATGGAATCACAAATACTCATGATTTATTATGAATGCCAGATTTATGCTTAGTCACAATATCCATCCGATGCTTTCTAAGTTGACAGGACCTACGGGTCGATTGACAAGACCTACCGGTTGATTTGACAAGAGCTACAGGATCGATTTGATAGAACCTATGGGTCGAATCCGTGAATGGGCCTATGGCAATGAGGGTGTTTTTACGCATTGAGTTATAAGGACATTTTATATGCATTGAGGTTAAGGGGGGTATGCTGGGCCCTAAAAGACTGAGGGTCTACCAAACCCTGAACAGAGTAAATGCATCGCTTATGATTGATTGATATTGTTATGCTTATTAGATTCATAGGATGTTGTCATTCCCTATGAATAATTCTATGTTGACAGTTCATTCATTGATTATACTTGATTGTGACCGATTTGTTGTGGCAGTATTCTCATGTTGACTGATATTTACTGAGCTTTTCCATTTTCATGTTATACCATTACTCATGCTTGATCATTGTGACTTACTGTTCATTGGCCATTATGGCATTTTACCGTTATTGACCATCACAGCAACTGATTTCATGATTGGCTATCATGTTCACCCTATGAGTTTATGTTCTTTCTATGTTAACCCTAACCCGTGTCAGAGACGGGATTTTACTTACTGAGCTTTATTAGCTCACCCTAACTTACTATTTTTCAAGTAAGGATGCTACAGGACCACAGTAGAAGTCCAAAAGCATAGGGGGAATAGTTTGAGGATTATGTTAGAAGTAATGTAGTTCTCCCATGTATTCACCACCTAAGGGTGAGGTTATGTCGGTTCTTGTTTTGGCATTGTAGAACCATCTAATGTATTTAAGACTTCTGCTGATTTATTTTTTAAGTTTTACATTATATATTATTGGCATTGATACAAAGAAAGAAAAAAGTAGGGACGGCCATAGGGTCGGCCCTGCGATATGAGATCCGCATATGGTAGGTTTTGGGTCGTGACAGTTCTTATGGCCATGGATCAAGAATAATTGTCCTATGTTCTAGCCGAGATAAAGAAATACATCTCAAATCAAAGTGAAGAGTCACAAACACTCGCTTGAACTATCCAAGAGTTAGCACTAGCAGCGGTTACCACCACCCCTAGCTCAAGTGGAACTGAACAATGTCCCACCCATTCCTCATCCATTCCCTCTAGTATAGGGTCAAGATCCATTTTCCTCAGAATCCGCCTAATTCAAAACATAGATGATCCTTTTGATTGGGCTGAGCAGTACCCACCTATAAAGGATCCCAAACCTCAAGATGAAACCCTCACGGAGATGGCCCGAAAAGATAGAAACCCTCATCTATAAGTCTAATCGGGGCGATGACATGATTGACATCTATAAGCTATCTCTCTGCCCTGAGGTCCGTCTGTCTTAAAGGTTTAAAATGCCCAATTTGGACAAATTTGTTAAGACGGCTTGCCCAATGATTCATCTCAAGCTCTATATGAGAGTCGTGTAAGCCTTTAGGAGCCAACACCAATATGCTAGCTCAAATGTTTCATCAGACTCTAACGGGCGCCTCTATGCATTGGTTCCTCAATCTAGAAGACGCATTTTTTCTAGCGACTAGGAAGAATTATGCAATGCTTTTGTGAAGCAATACAAGTATAACAACGGGCTTGATATCACTCTCAAAGTCTTAAAAACTACCAAAAAGGAACCAAAATAGAGTTTATCAGCCTTTATCACCCGCTAGCGGGGCAAGGCAACACAAACGAGCAACCTGACCAAGTGAGGTAGAGCAAGTGTAGATAGTCAAGAAGAATCGAGTCCTGGTTTATTATGAGCCTTTCTTTGCTCACTATTTTAAAACATTCAAAGCACTGGTAAAGGGTGGAACCCAGTTTAAGGAAGCAATCAACGATGGCACTCTAAAGCCAAACGATATTAGATCGCTGAAAGTGATTCCCAATTCAAAGCCTGGTGGGACAACTCACATGATTATTGCTCTCAATACTTCCCAATCATTCTATTGGCCTACTTCACAAAGTGCATCGTCAAAGTAGCCGCCAAGGAAGTTCTCTAATTTTCCAACTCAGTATGGGGGACGTTTATAAGAATCTTTATGAAAAGGGGCTTCTTCAGCCTCTAGAGCCTAGACCCGTCACCAGTCATTTTCCTAAAGGATATAATCCAAACTAACACTATGTCGATCACCAAGGTAATGAACATAACATCAATCAATGTCGAGCCTTAAAACTCGCTATCTAAGATCTCATTGATGGAGGAACCATTGGGGCTCCCCCACCATAGCCAAATGTGACTACCAACCCTCTACCAGTTCATAACTCCCACTTCAACTATCAACATGTTGAGCCTAAAAAATGGTAATTCCACTAGGTTCATCACCAGGTCTAATCAACATATGGCTAATGCCATAATTATCATGAACTTTAATATGATCATTTAAAATGATCTCACGGGGAGCAATAATCAAGCAAACTCAGCCAATGTAGTGCACATCACTCGAGGGGCCCTCTTCAACCCAGTCACTTATAAGCAGATGATCCCGTGACTGAATTTCTAAAAACTAAGTGGTTAGTCGAGACTCCACCTTAAATACCCATCGAGGACGAGCTCCTCAAGCAGCTAAAGAAAACTTAAGCTAATTTCTTTGTTTGGGGTTTGCTCAACTGATGAGGAAAACTCAGCTAAAAAAGACTTTCGAGACAAAACCTTGGTGGCCTGAACTAAAAGAATCACAAAAGAACAGGGATTTCCCCTAAAGCTAGTTAAGCTCAAGTCGTACTTCCCTACCTTAAACGAAAACTTTGTCAGGCAAAGGGAAAAACATTTCTACTATAGATTTCTAGAACCTAGTTATGACACATAGGCCAAAGTCAGGTTTCCCGATTGGGAGATCTTTGGGGACTGCACCTTTTGCTACGATGATGTTATGACCAATGTTTTCCTAGATCCTCTAGTAGAGGATTGGGCAGAGAAGTTTCAAGGTTTGTTGGAGCTCTTGGCCATGATACAGCTAATATAAGACATGGTCTGGATGATCGTCGAAAGAAATATCAAAGGGAGCCCCGAGAAATAGATTTTTAAGGTTCAAACACCAACTGACAATTAGTTTATCGTCAAGGGATTACAGGCTTCAAAAGACTAGCTTAAGGAGGAGTTCAGCTATTCCGAGCAAAGTGATACAGATTCTAAAAATTTCTACCTTTCCAACTCAAAGAAGTCCCTTAATTTAAATTTTCCTGATGAACTCATAGAGTATTATCTTCCTAATTTTCTTTTCAATGAAATGAATGACTCTTTCGAGTATCCTTTGATTGCAAACAATGATGAATGTGATAATGCAAGATAAAACGTGCTAAGCACTAAGACTGACTTTGGTTCTTCGGAACTCAATTAACATGAAGAATGCCAGGTAACAGGATCTAATCCCCTAAGCATGAGATTTCTCTACAGGAAGTAAGACTGGAATCTCGTTCGAAACAGATTTGCACCTAACCAAAGTGAAAAGATGAGACATTTAAAAATGGTAGCATGTTTATCCCTTCATTTGCTAAATGTACTATATATGTTGATTTCATGAACTAAAGTTTTCATGTTTTCATAAGAAATGGCAGAAGGTTTTTTAAACCCCTTTCACATGAAAAAGTATTTGTTTTAAAGGAAACGACTTGATTTTAAAATAAAGGATCATACCCTCATGTTTACAAAAAGAAAGATTTTTATTCATCCTATTGAGAAGCAAAATATTTAAACTCTTTTGATCACATTGGCCACCATATACATGTTAGCTGAAGGCCCAAACGGACAATATTATGCCATTGTAGATCTGGCCATGATAGTTGGTATCGACCCTAACCGGAAGTGTACGACCCAGCCGACTTATGAGTCATGGTCTGCCCCTCGATGAGGACGTCGAGTCTGTGTAAGGAGGTAGAGTTTGTGGCTAGCTCGTCCCATATCGCCTGGGGGAGAAAAATGAAGGGTATTCTTAAATAAGGGTGCTGCTCTCCAATGGTATGAGGCCTTTTGGGCGAAAGCCCAAGAACAAAATCGTGCAGGCCAATGGCCCAAAAAGGACAATATTATGCCATTGTGGATCAGGCCATTACAGATGGTATCAGAGCCGGACCCGAGCCGAAAGTGTGCGACCCAACCGATTTGTGAGTCATGGTCGGCCCCTCGACGAGGACATCGAGTCTGCGTAGGGGGGTGGAGTCTGAAGGAAGCTTGTCCCACATTGCTTAGGGGGAAAATTTAAGCGTATTCATAAGTAAGGGTGCTGCTCTCCAATGGTATGAGGCCTTTTAAGTTAAAGGCCAAGAACAAAACCGTGCAGGCCGAAGGCCCAAAGTGGAAAATATTATGCATTTGTGGATCGGGCCGTTACACAACATATGTCCTAAAACTTCAAAAATGAAAAATCAAATGGCAATAGATGAGATAGACAAGCAATGAACCTACCTACACATCTTCTATACCTACGTTTTGAAATTCCCTAACTTAATCTCTTTAAATCTTGATGAAACCCTAACTTGTTCTTAATGGTTCCTTGTAGATTTTCCAACTTCCTTGCTTTAAGAATGGTCGGTTTTGGTGTAAGGAGTCTTGTGCCTTTTAAATCTTCAAGAATTAAGAAGAAATTATGGGACTCCCATGGATTTTCCCTAGCTTTCTTCCGTTTCTTCTATCTTCCTTTCCCTTCCTTTCTTTTACGTGAATTTGTGTGTTTGTTTCTTGTGTCTGTTTTAGGTGTGCATGGATTTTAGATTTATAAGCCCAAAGTATGACAAGGGTAATTTTCCCTTTCTGCCCCTCCTTGTTTCTTCAATCTTCTTTTAAATCCCAAGTCCTTTTTAGTCTTTTCATCTAAATTTTTAATTTCTTAATAAAATTTTACTTTATTATTTTCGTTGTTATTATTTTATAATTTGTGATTTGGAAAGATTTTTCAGGTCTTTAAATATGTGATCATGAAAATTCAAAGATCACTCACTGCATATAAGGATCACTTAATAACAAGAACTAATCCTTATGTTCATAAATATCTCAAACTTTATAATAAATTGCATAATGCATTTTACAATTTAAATGAGCAATAAAACTATATTGGGAAATTATAAACTTTTATGTGATATAAAATTCAAAGACCATGTATTTATATGCGATGAAATTGTTTTCAAGATCATGTAATCAACTTTTATCATGAAACTAACCTCATGTTCATGGACAATTCACAATTTCTCAAAAATGCGTTAATTTAATTAATTGAACCACACATAAATTAGACAAAAACAATAAATAAACAGTGCCTAAATAATTTGGACATGGCACTGAAAAAATATTAAAACAAATGCATACTTTAGTGTCTAAAAAATGTGCCAAGATTAGCCATAAAATTAATAAATAATTAGACTCAAATTTTAAAATTTCTAAAATTACCCCAATGGGTCGAATAAGGAATGTGGCCGCCACAACACAAAGCCCAGAGAAAAATGGACCCAAAATACCTTTCCACACACCTACATGCGTATTTCCCGTGATTGGGCCTCGTCATGGCCTAGGGTACTGTTCATCTTCCTCGAACATTCTTTAGAACCTAGGCTAGTTTGTTTGCAATTTTTATCACCAAAAGTCAGTATTTCATGGAATTAAATCATACATAATGGTGTATATTTTCAATATGAATGTACTCAAAATGATCAAAATGATAAATAAATATTATGTTTATTTGAGTGATCAAAATGATCAAAAAGTGTGACAGGTAGATCTTCGGTATCCAAAAAATCCAGTCGAATAATTCTATTTCTAAGATATGAAATTTATATGCTTTTTTAATCCATTTCTCATGGGTTTCAAAAACCCTCAATTTTATTTACCTGTCATTCTATATGTACGAAATCCGAATCTACGATACAGAGGCTTCAAAAGCTAGGGCTTTCTTTTTATACCTATACAACAAACTATAATGCACAAAACATGTGCAGATTCTTCAGCCAATGTGTAATAAAAAGCCTTCATGAATTTTGATAAAAAAACTATCAAATTAAATCCATTGAAGAATTCTTCACATACTTCGAATGTAACCCACATAAATAAGTTTTTTTTTATAATATATTAAACATGGCTCCAATATATAGGTGGGTCTCAAAAGTTATTTTAATTTGATTACGGTTATGCAATTTAAATCTTTATGCTAGACTACATAGCATGATACGACTAGTGTAAGCAATACTGGGATAATATATGTTTATGATAGCAAACGGAAGCACATATTACTTACCTTCACTTATACCGTCTAAGCCTTTCAGCATTATCCAGTATTCACATCATCACGTCTTTAATTAATCATGAACAACTTGCATGACCCTTACACTATTCCTATATGGTGAGAGATGGAAGGGAGTTTATTACTTACTTTATGTTACAGAATATGCCTTACAACTGATATTTTTCACAAGCCGAATGTATAGGTAGGCATGGGAGTAAATCTAAAAATATGCCTTACAACTGATACAGTAAATCTAAGAATATTCCTATTATCAAGAAAGTATAGTTTTCACAAACTCTTTTTATAACCACTTTAGATAGGAGTAGTTATGCGTAACCTATCACCTGGGTTTTAATTTAGTAAAATATAACTATATATATATATATTATGGAAAATGTGATGTGGCATGTGGGTTACCTTAAGTCTCCAAAAGGAGACACGTTTACAATTTTTGGTTGCTTCAGCTAGTAAAACTTGAGAGACCTTAATTTGTACACTTGAACACACACACAAACATACACTGCCCAAAATTAAGAAAACGATGACATTAGAAGAGGATAGAAAAATATATAGGTAAAAATAATTTGGGAATGTGTTACTAGATATATATATATATATATATATATATATATATATATTTGGTTAGATCATAAATCATGAATGAGTTTAACGTAAAGACCCAGAATTTTTTTTTTTTGGAATAAATATTTTTTTTATATGAATATATGTGTGTACGTACGAAATGTGTATTATGTATTTTATATGTGTATATATATATGTATGTAATATTATATGTTATATGCATATACATGTATTTAAATATGTATATATGCCACATGTGTGGGTTGTCTATGTGTATGTGTATGTGTATGTGTATATATGTATATATTTAATGTATTTTATATATATATATATATATATATATATACAAAAAAGGGAGTGGGATTATGCTGTTGTGGTGTGTGTGTGTGATATAATATATATCTAACATCCAATGCAAGCAAGCATTAAATGGGAGCAGAGAGAAAAGAAAGAAAGTGAAAAGGAAATCAAAAAAAGGAGAAAACGGTGAGCTGAGCAGGTGAGCAAGGGAAAAGAGATTTTGTGTGTAGGTGTGCTATCACATGGATATATATATATATATATATATATATATATGCATATGTCTTTGTATATGAGTGTTGCGTGTGAGGGTTGAGTTTCAGAAGATAAGGAAATCAGACCTGAAGGTGTACAGGTCTGATGTAGAGAGAATAGGTAGAGAGAGAGAAAAAGAGGGGCAGTGCACTACGTTGCACATACATATATATATATATATACACACATATAGGCATACATTGAACGTGTATTTTGAAGGAAAGGAAGGGAGCTGTGAAGCTTGAGAGGCTCAGAAGGTTTAGAAATGTGAACCAAGAGAGGGAGGAGAGATACAACGACTGGGACAAAAGTCAGAAAAAGGTGAGTGATAATAAAATTCTGTTTTTCAGTTTTGAAGCATGATAGATAGTTTAAAGTTTGGAGCCACGTAGCTGAGTTTAAGAGGATTAAAAAGGAAGAAAAATCAGTGGGAATAGTTAAGAACCAAGGAAGAAATAAAGCCAGTTACAGGTTAAGGATAATGATCGGGTTCCTTAATATTTATGCATGAAATATTGTTTAAATGGTTTAGATGTGATCCCCTTAGGTGCAGGAAATAAAAGGGAAAGGATAGAGGTCAAAACAGTACGAAACCAAGCATGAAATGTGAATTTTCAGATCACCGGAAAAATCAATTCTTCACATGAAACCCTTTGTTCGAGAGGTTGTGGTGGTTTAAATTAAAAACTAACAATAGAAATGAAAAGCTTATAGAAAACAGAAGAGGACGGCATTTAATTTAAGCCTGAATATGGCCGAAAAAAGTTGCCCGTCGTCGGAAGGGGTGACGGAACCCTACTGGAGACACGCCTAAAAATCGGGGAAGAAGAAAACTGTTTGGGGGCTTTTTGGGTTTGGGTCGGTTTGAGTTCGGGTCAAACCCGACCCACTCGCACCATGTATGACCCTGAAGCTACGTCGTTTCATTTTATAAGTTAAGTGGGAAATTGGGGTGTTTGGCCACGGGTTTTGGAAAAATTGAAATGGGAATTAAATTGGGAATAAAGGGATACGCTATTCTGGTTTAGGGGCTAAACGCTGTTTGGCTTTGGGAGAATTTGAAAAATAAAAAGGGCTGCGCACAAAGGCGCAACCCTGTGTTTCGAACCGTGGACGTGTTTGAGAGTGACCCAAGCCCAAGCCCACTGAGCCGTGTATGCTCTTATGAGTTAACCCTGAACCAATATATATATATATATATATATATATATATATATTATAATTAATATATATAATGAAATGAAAAGAAAGGGAAGGGATTCGAACTAGGGATCAATTAGGTGGAAAGGGGCACGTGTAACCAGTTAGGACAGGACAATCCCGTGTCCTTTAGTTGCATAAATATATATATATATATATATATATATATATTATAACTTTATTTAATTAATTAAATGAATTTAATTAAATTAAATATCACGAGATGCCCCGGAGTCCAAATGGGACAAGTCATTAGTGCATTTTGACTATCTCGACTATTTTGAATCTAACGATGTGGTCCGTGACTCGAGATGAGGTCCAAAAAAATAAAAGACCCGTAGGAACATTAAAAATTACCAAAATGCCGCTGAGTTAAAAAGTAGGCAAACGAACTCCGATTAAAGTGAACAAATAGTAAATTTTTCTTATTTCAAGCATTCCGGACTCAACCATAGAGTCCGATTTGGAAAAGAGGTCTCAGGAAATAAGAACCCTTAAAAGTGAAAAATGACCGTTCTACCCTTTTAATCCGGATATCCAAATTGAATTCCGCAAAAGCCTAAACCGACTTTGTTCGATGTTCCGGACTTAATGGTAGAGTCTATTTTAGTAAAATAGAAACTCATGAAATAAATGCATAAAATTTGATGAATAGCATAAATCAAGTAGCAATAAACTAAGTAATATTTCATGCTTTTAGGAACAATGAAAGGAAAGGAAAAGGTGGCTACATCTTCTACATTCTAACTATTTAGTTCAGTTACACAGCGAGCACGATTTCTTAGGGTTGAGACCAACCCATTAGGTATGATATTTTGCTAAGTCAGGAATACGATTAAGTTTAGGAATGATTTGCATGTTGATTGAATGAATCATGTGTTTATTTGATGTTAGAAAATCGCATAGGAAATGGTTGCTTTGAAACAAAACCTGGAATTGATTGTTATGTGTTTATGTGTTCTTTGTTATCCTTTGGGAGTTATGATTTATTTCATGTGCTGGTGCCGTGTGTGATTAGGTTTTTGGAGAATGGTTAAGATTGTGAATGTGTGAATCGAGCATGTATTTAAATTGATCGTGTATAGCATGCATACATGTGGAATGAGTTTCATGATTTAAATGTTGTTACTGCTCAAGTATAATACATTAATTAAAGCATGATTTCTTGTGTGGATAAGATATTTCATTGATATTGTATTTTTGCATGATGGGATCAAAGCATATTGGCATAGCGTGATTCCTTGAAAGCATGGTATAGGTTGAGCAATTAGTACCTCGTATCCAACGAATGTGTTCCGTAAATAGGTGTTGGTGCCCAAAATCCAACGGATATGTTCCGTGAACGGGTGTTGGTGCCCAGAATCCAACGGATGTGTTCCGTGAATGGGTGTTGGTACTTAGGATCTATAGGATGTGTTCCGAAAATGAGACATGGGTGTAGCATAGAGCTGCATGGGCATGTCACGCATATTCTCATGATCATCGCATTAATGAATTCATAGATGGAGTGTAGAGTTTGTATGAATGCGTTATGAATCTTTTCAGTGCATGATATGAACGAATTGGATGACATGTAGATATAACTGTACACTTGTACATGCCACGCCTTAATTTTGTTCCTTGCATTAGCATTGTATTATACCAGTAGTTGAGCTGACCCATTCGTGGGATAACATATTACAGATGACGCTCCCGGCACTTGAGACTTGAGGAAGTCTTGCAAAATGGAGGAGACATGAGCTTAGAATGATTTTTGGCCCTTGGGGGCATATTTTGAGATGTAATGGCTTAGGCCTAGATGATGTGAATGATATGGTTATTTGGATATACTTTACATGTTTATATGTTGATGAAGATGGAATGCATGTTTAATTAAATCTGTTAAATTGTCTTTTGTTTACCTTTCTTGTTTTATATCGCTCACCCCCGGGTTCGTGGAAATTCGGGACGTGACAACATGGTATCAGAGCACAGGTTCGAATACCTAGGGACAATAGGAGAAGTTTAGAACTTAAGTTATTTGGGGCTAGTTTGGGTGGTATGTTTTATGTGCACGTATTGCATTGGTGTGCGCGGGTATATACTATACTTGATTTCCCAATTGATTGAGAGTATGTGATTGTCTGATGTAATGGTTGACTAAGATTAGAAACTTATGTCTATGTGATAGACCGTATATTTTATGGGATAGACCGTATGCCTAGTTATTTGAGATATAGGTTATGCACTTGGTTATCTATACGGTAGGAGGTGTGCCTAGTTATTTATGAAATAGACTATGGACCTAGTTATCTACCTGGTTGGTTGTGTTCTTATATATATGTATATGTATGCTAGGTTGGTAATCGATATTCATGGACTATAGTACTATGACTATGATATTTATATAGACTGGATTGGTCTCAAGTCTTGCATTACAGTTGATGGATGGCGCCTCATCAGCCAGTAACAAAAGGAGTTGTGATCCATGAAGGGTTATCACCTAGCTATAAAAGTAAGAAATAATGAAAGAATTATAAAACCTTAAATGAACAAATACCAATAAGATAGAAAACCCTAAATAAAAAGACACATAAGACCTTAGAATGCTAAAATGATAATTTAGAATTATTTTGTGTATGAACTGGACGGTGGATACTCAGAGTAATTGTACCTAAAAATTTTGAAGATGTCATTGTGTTAAACTTTTTTGTGGAGAGATGTGTTATTTTTGGATAGCATTCACTTAGGGTTGAGTATTGGCAGGCTAGTTGAATATTAGCAAGACTTGAGTATGCGTATATTATAAGTTTAAATAAATCCCTTCCTTGCGAAGGGCTATGTTAGAAACTCGATGTTAGTTGTTAGTATAACCAAGAGGTGGGAGATGGTTGACGTGAGTTATATAATTGTTGATTAGGCAAGTGTGTCATGACATGTTATGTCTGTTACTTGTGTAGTGTGAATTGTTGACAAGTACATGCTTAGTATTCGTTTAATACCATGTCTAAAGTGAAAAGAGGGGTGTTAGCGGATCCTTCTAGGATCCACTCTGTTATGAATTAGGAGAGGTTAGACCTCGACTTAATTATGCTGGTTTGGATTATGTGATTAGGTGAGTGCTTGTTACTTTAGTGTGTGAAATTGTACAATATGTGGTATGCTTGATTATTGATGAACTGGGATTAGATGCTTATATCTATGTAGCAGACCGAGTGATCTATGAGATAGACCATATGATTAGTTATTTGTGAGATAGGCTATAAGCCGAGATATCCATAAGGTTGGACATATACCTAGTTACCTATATGGCAAGTTGTATGCTTATTTATGTATATGTATATTCTTAAGATGGATGTTATACTTGGGTACTGATGTGGTAGGTTACGTGTTAGCTATTGAACGTTGCTTGTAAATTCTATATATGCATGCTAATTTAGTACCCGTTATAGCACTACAATTATGAGATCTATACAGACTGGGTTGATATTAAGGCATGTATAAGGGTATGTTTAACAATGTGTTTATATGTATTTGTGTTTCAATACATGTGTGTAAGGATTGAAGTATATTCACGACTTAAATTGGTAAAGAGTTTCACTAAGAATCTCAATGGTTATGAGACTTTGATTAATGTATTGATTAGAACGATGATGAGTTAGAATAACCTTAGAAGAAATAGATATATTTATTTTCACCTTCTCTAATGATTTGTTCTTTTGAACCTTGATGTATTGCTTTACGTTTCATGATTAGAGTTCATAAACTAGATTGTCCTACGCTCGAATATTCTGTAAATATATGTATGCTTGAAATAAATAGGCAAATCTTTATTAATGCAGACACTTAGTCTAGTCTCGGGTATATATAAGCTAAGGTGGATGATGATGGCTTTACTTTAAGATCTTATTATTGATGTCTTGTGGACGATTATAGTACTTGGAGAATAGTGGGTTATTGAAATGCATTGAGGTGCCAATGATGTATTGATGACATGGTGATAAATTACTAGGTGATTACGTAGCTTGATTTGAGGTTAGTTAGGTGGTCATCACATGTGTGAGAGACTTTGGGGTACCCTTGTGAACATTGAGATTTTTCCTTATTTTTATTATTATGTTGCATTATTGACGTGGTTGATGATACTTGGGTGGATTTGGAAAAATTGGCATTGATAAGCCAACATGTTTGAGGATTTCATTGTGCGTTGTGCCATATGGAGTGGGCCGTTACAGATGGGATCGGAACCAGACCCTAGCAAGGAGTGTGGAAATGTCTGCACACCACTGCACGCCCGCCTGAGTAGACGAGATTCCTTTGGGGAGAGAGGGTAATGGGAGGGGGTAATACATTCCACATCGCCTAGCTGAGGGAAAGGTGAATGATCCATAGGTAAGGCTGCACGTTTTTACGTTACAATGCATTTTGTATTGATCTTTCTAAATTTTGTCGAAGAGGTACATTTTTAAATTTCGAGATGAAATTTCTTTAAGGGGGGAATGATGTAAAGACCCAGAATTTTTTTTTTTTTGAACAAATATATATATATATATATATATTTATGAATATATGTGTGTATGTACGAAATGTGTATTATGTATTTTATATGTGTATATATATATATGTATATGTAATATTATATGTTACATGTATATACATGTATTGAAATATGTATATATGCCACATGTGTGGGTTGTCTATGTGTATGTGTATGTATGTATATATTTAATGTATTTTATATATATATACAAAATGGGGAGTGGGAGACAGCAGGTAAATAGGTGTGTGTGTGTGTGTGTGTGGCATCGGCTGTGTGTGTGTATGCTATTATGGTGTGTGTGTGTTTGATATAATATATATAATATATATGTAACATCCAATGCAAGCAAGCATTAAATGGGAGCACGGAGAAAAGAAAGAAAGTAAAAAAGAAATCAAAAAAAGGGGAAAATGGTGGGTTGAACAAGTGAGCAAGGGAAGAGAGATTTTGTGTGTAGGTATGCTATCACATGGATATATATATATATATATATATATACATATCTCTTTGTGTATGAGTGTTGCGTGTGAGGGTTGAGTTTCAAAAGAGCAGGAAATCAGACCTGAAGGTGTACAGGTCTGATGTAGAGAGAATAGGTAGAGAGAGAAACAAAAAGAGGGGCAGTGCACTACGCTGCACATACATATATATATATATATATATACACACATATATGCATACACTAAATGTGTATTTCGAAGGAAGGTAAGGGAGCTGTGAAGCTTGAGAGGCTCAGAAGGTTCAGAAGTGTGAACCAAGAAAGGGAGGAAAGATACAACGACTGGGACAAAAGTCAAAAAAAGGTGAGTGATATTAAAATTATGTTTTTCAGTTTTGAAGCATGATAGATAGTTTAAATTTTGGGGCCATGTAGCTAAGTTTAAAAGGATTAAAAAGCAAGAAAAATCAGCGGGAATAGTTAAAAACCGAGGGAGAAATAAAGCCAGTTACAGGTCAAGGATAATGATTGGGTTCCTTAATATTTTATGCATGAAATACTGTTTAAATGGTTTAGATGTGATCCCCTTAGGTGCATGAAATAAAGGGGAAATGATAGAGGTCAAAACAATAAGAAACCAAGAATGAAATGTGAATTTTCATATCACCGAAAAAATTAGTTCTTCACATGAAACCCTCTGTTCGAGAGGTTATGGTGGTCTAAATTAAAAACTAACAATAGAAATGAAAAGCTTATAGAAAATAAAAGAGGACGACATTTAATTTAGGCTCGAATATGGCCGAAAAAAGTTGGCTGTCGCTGGAAAGGGTGACAGAACCCTACTGGAGACACGCCTGAAAATTGGGGAAGAAGGAAATTGTTTGGGGGGTTTTTGGGTTTGGGTCAGTTTGGGTTCGGGTTAGACCCGACCCACCCGCAACATGTATTGTCACGCCCCGAATTTCTGCGAACCTGAGGCGTGAGTAACGAAACTAAAAGAAAATAAAATAATAAGGAAATAAAGGACAATCTCATGCATTCGAAACACTAACCCAGTTCCTAGTCTGATACAATCCACAAGGCCTTGCCCGTTACCTCATAATATACAAATAACATGAAATAGTCTAGGGCTTATGCCCTTGTACAACATCAAAATACACCCCACAGGCCAAAACACTTCAAGTTCTTTCTCTCACTAAGACATCACCAAATCTCATGTAGCCAGAGCGTCATCTGAAATGGTATCCCACGAATGGGCCAGCTCAACTACTGGTATAATATCATGCTAATGCAAGGAACAAAATTATGGCGTGGCATATGCAAGTGTACATTTATATCGACATGGCATTTGATATCGTCCATACAAACTCTATACCATATCCATGAATTCATTAATACGATATAATGAAAATGTGCGTGACACATCCACAATACTCTACACCACACCCATGTCAACTCTATGCCATGTCAACTATATGCCACACCCATGTTAACTCTATGCCATGTCAACTATATGCCACACCCATGTCAACTCTAGGCCATGTCAACTCTATGCCACACCCATGTCAACTCTATGTCATGTCCATGTCTCGTTTTCAGAACATATCTGATGGAACCTGAGTACCAATACAATATCTCATTTTTGGAACACATCTGATGGAAGCTGAGTACCGTATCTCATTTTCGGAATAGATTCGATGGAAGTTGAGTACCATGTCTTGTTTTCGGAACACATATGATGAAAGCTGAGTACCATGTCTCGTTTTTGGAACACATTCGATGGAACCTGAGTACCAATATAATATCCAATTTCTGAGTCTTTCACCATAGGGTCTACACCCTCACAATGCATAACACCACATGCTCAACCCACACTATGCTTTCAATGCACCACACCATGCCAATATGCCTTGGTTCTACCATGCAATAACACAATCTCAGATAAGTAATTTACCAACACATGGAGCATGCTTTTAAACAATGTATTCCACTTAAAGCAATCACATCATCTGAATAATAAACCCCTTCCACATGAATGTATGCAAGACAAAATCACGTAAACGCATACTCAAGTCACGTATTCACCATTTTAATAACTCATCAAGAACATAAATCACGTACAGTATTAACGCATAAAATAAATCATATCTTCATGGAACAGCAAGAAACACATAAGCAACGTAAATAATCAACTCAAGGTTTCTTTTTTAAGCAACATTCCTTATGTGATTTTCTAACATCAAACAAATAAATCTATGATTCATTCAATCCACATGCAAATCATTCCTAAACTTAACTCTATTCCTTACTTAGCACAATATATCATACCTGATGGGTTGGTCTCAACCCTAAGGAATCGTGCTCGCGGTGTAGCTGAACCAACGGTGATAATGTAGAAGGTCAGACCACCTTCTCCTTGCCTTTCGGTGTCCTTAAAATCATAAAATGTAACTCAGTTCATTGCCACTTTGAATTATGCTATTCATCAAATTTTATGTCTTTATTTCATGGGTTTCTCTTTTGCTAAAATAGATTCTTCCATTGAGTCCGGAACGTTAAAGAAAGTCGATTTAGGCTTTCGCGAAATTCATTTTAGGTATCTGTACTAAAAAGGGCAAAATGGTCATTTATACTTTCAACGTCTCTTACTTCTCGAGGCCTCTTTTCACAAATCGGGCTCCACAGTTGAGTCCAGAATGCTTGAAATAATAAAAATTCTCTAGTTGTTCACTTTAATCGGTGTTCGTTTGCTACTCTTTGTCTTAGTGGCATTTTGGTCTTTTACTCTCTCATGCATCGCAGTGTTTGGTGCTTCGTTTGTTAGTATGGACTCTGTCACGACCCGAAACTCACCCTATGCGGATCTCGTGTCGTGGGGCCAACCCGAAGGCCGTCCCTACTTTTTCCATTCCTGTATCGTAGTACTAATATGTAATGTACTAAAAAATTTTAAACAATGATCAGCGGAAATCTTTATCAATTACAGTAATCCAGTGGAAGTCTTTAAAATAAATTTAACAGCGGAAGTCTATTAAATACATGACATAGTTCTACATAAGACAAAATGAGAACTAAACGTAACCAGCACCCGGGGGTGGTGAATACATGGGAGAACTAACATAGACTGATAGAATACTTCAAAATGTCCCCCTACGCTCTCAGACTCCTACTGGGGTCTCGTAGCGTCATCACCTGAAATGGGGGTAAATGGGGTGGAATGAGCTACAAAGCTCAGTAAGTAAAACAGATCTCCAACACTGGTATCGATGATCAATAAATCCATGAATAAGATAATGATAGCCAATCATAAGGAAGGAGATGCTGTGATAGCCAATGAACATAATTGCCACGAGG
The DNA here is from genome assembly GCA_008638375.1 of Nyssa sinensis. Lineage (NCBI taxonomy): Eukaryota > Viridiplantae > Streptophyta > Magnoliopsida > Cornales > Nyssaceae > Nyssa > Nyssa sinensis. The sequence continues at coordinate 3,010,891 of CM018050.1, read as the reverse complement.
GCCAATGGAAACAATTGCCACGAGGGCCAGTGAAAAGTAATCACAATACACAATCAGAAGTAATAGTGTAAAATGAAAATATAACAATAATGAAGTACTGCCACAATGAACCGATCACAATCAAATCAATCAATGCAAGTCTTTCGAGACTTGAAGAATTATAAGGAATAGTGCCATTCAACAATCAAGTTCTGTCAATCATAAGAGATGTTGTTATTCTGTTTCAGGGCTCGGCAGACGCTCGATCTTTTGGGGCCCGGCATACCCTCCAGTCAATTCCAGTAAATTGCCATTTGTCCGTTCACGGACTTGACCCGTAGGTCCCATTCAATCAGATAGCATCAGATGGGTGTTGTGGCTGAGCACAACACCCGTGTCCATAAACATGTCATGATCATAGTAATTGCATAGAGTATAAAAATGGAATATCATTCATTCAAATGAGGATACAATAGTAGGCCTTTCAAGGCATGGTTCAACATGATAACAATGATATAGCAATCAATCAAGGTCCACAAGATAGAACAATATCATATTGTGGATAGCAATAACATGTGTGCTTTCAAAGCACAGTGACACATGATAACAATGATACATCAGTCAATCATATGTCCACAAGATAGAAAATATCAAATTGTGGAACACAAGGATATCAATACATTCAAGAGTACGAGTTTGGCAGTAAAAGAATAAACTTGGCTTATGGAAACACCATATGTAAGAGAGAGTGATCCACTTACTTCTATCGTGATAAGAAATCCGTGAGTATACCCTTGCCTTTCGAGTTCCTTATATATCAGTGAATACGTTTTAGAATAGATTCTATTCATCAAATTTTATGCCTTTCTATCATAAGTATTTTAAATACTAATTTAGACTTTACCATTGAGTCCGGAATGCCGAATAAAGCCGGTTTAGGCTTTCGCGGAATTCCATTTGGACTTTCGTATTAAAAAGGGCAAAATGGTCATTTTGTACTTTTACGGTATTTTATCCTTCGGGCTCTTATCTTGTAAAACGGACCCTACCATTGGACTCAGAACGTCCGAGATAATAGGTTTTGACTATTCATTTGTATCGTTTGGACTTCGTTTGACCCATACTTGAAACAGGGGCATTATTGTAAAAATTAATATTTAATTAATTTTTTTATGTTTGGGCAACAGTGAAATTTCTTAAAATATTTGGGGCCGGTTCATAAATTCCAAAACCTGCGGTCTGAACCAGTTGGTTCAGGACCAGAAACCCTAAACCGGTCCACCCTTCCCCTAAACCAAACGGTTCACTTTAGTTTAAAAACCGGATTTCAATAACCCTGTTTCCCTATCCCATCCTTGGTTTGGATAACCCCAAACCCAATTTCAATTTACTATTTGTGTAACCAAACAAGCCCAATTCGATTTAAATTAAAAACCCAAAACGACACAGCATCACTTACCCTCTTATTTCCGGTCAGGTCCCGACCCGATCCGAACCCGGATCAGGTCCAAACTTAACCCGGTAGCCCCCACGATTTTTCGGTCATCTTCTCGACTGCTCCGGTAGGGTTCCGGCGTGAACAGTCGTCTTCTCCGGTGACTGTCACATATTTTTCGATGGTTTTTCCCCCCCATTTTGAATGCCATTTTATTCCCTTCTTCCCAAGGATTTCAAATCCACTCTCGGTTTCCATTGAATCCCTCCCCATCTTCACGAAATAGGGTTTAAATATCTCCGGCCGATTCTCCGGCCAAGTGATATTTTCTATTTTCATGGCGTTTTGATCACTGTTTTGACCCCTAATTGTTTCTAACAGTTTTCTGCACATTATAGGGTCATGCTTGGGTCGATTAAACAAGATTTAATGCATGAAATGACCCACGGCCGATTATTCTCTATAACCTGCAACTTGGAATATCTCTATGGTTTCTAAACCTTTTTCTATCATTCTTCTTGCATTTAAAAGCTAAAAGCATGCTTATCAGGACCCTAGATTTGGATCAAACATTCATGCTTAAAATCTCAAAAACAGAACTAAATGGCTTACCTGGGTGTTCGGATTTTTGCCCTCTATGACCCTCCAAACCTTCCTGTTTATGCTCCTAAGTTCTTTGCTAATGCTTCTCTCAATCTCAGTTTTCTTTTTGCCTTTCAACTCTCACCCGTATGTACATATATAGAGAGAAGGGTTCCACCGCCTCTCTCCCTTTTTCTCTTTCTCTCTCTCGGTTACTCCCCCTTTTATGGCCCCTTTCCTTGACTGAAACCTGATGTTCCCTCTACCAAATGCAAACTTGCATTAAATGGCTTGGGAGACTTGTTGTGCACTCATATATATATATATATATCACACACACACATTTCTCACCTAACCGACACACACACACACCCTCACATACATTACACCTGTATACTGCCCAAGGGCAGTTTCCCCTTTTCCCTTTTCTTTCCTTTTATTTCTTATGCATATATACATATATACATAAATACATCATATTATATATATATATAAATATATATACACATTAAATACATGTTCTTATACATGTATATACATGCATGTGTAGGGGTACAATTTCATTTTTAATCCTATTTACATACACTTATTTTAATCGAGCTACGAATCTATGTTCACGTATGCATGCATGAAAATACGTGCATGCACGTATTACGATGCAATGCCCTGTGGGGCTCGGGTGTTACCCAACCTTGATCATTCATTTCCATCATTCACAGTTCCAGTCATTCATTTCTATGAAAATACTATGATATACATATCTTACCGTTCAAGTTATATGTGTTAACCGACCTACCTCGGTATACGTGACGTATCCCGGGTCGGGATATTACATTCTTACCTCCTTAAAAATAAGTTTGTCCCCAAACTGAGCATATACTACTATGAAAATAAGTGTGGGTACTTGGCGTGCATATCATCTTCTCGCTCCTAAGTAGCCTCTTCCATCCAATGATTTCTCCACAGAACTTTGACTAATGGAATAGTCTTGTTCCGTAGCACCTGATCTCGACGATCCAAAATCTGAACTGGATGCTCTATGTAACTCAGATTTTCCTGGATGTCTAATGGTTCGTGCTCGATCACTTGATCTGCACTCTGTATACACTTCCTTAGCATCGAGACATGAAACACATTGTGAACATGTGCTAATTCTGAAGGTAAGGCAAGCTTGTAAGCTACGGGTCCAACCCTCTTTGTGATCCTGAATGGCCCAATGTATCTGGGACCAAGCTTTCCTCTCTTGCCAAACCTGACTACTCCTTTCATGGGTGATACCTTCAAGTACACATAATCGTCTTTTGCAAACTCTAAGTCTCGTCGATGAACATTTGCATAGCTTTTCTGTCGACTTTGAGTTGCTAATAAACGCTGTCGGATCAGTTGTATCCTTTGTGCGGTCTGTTCCACTATCTCTGGCCCATAGAGTTTCCTTTCTCCTACCTCTGTCCAACACAGTGGTGATCGGCACTTCCTGCCGTACAATGCCTCATATGGCGCCATACCAATACTAGCTTGATAGCTATTATTGTACGTGAACTCCACTAATGGCAACTGATCTTCCCAACTTCCTTCAAAGTCTAGACACAGAAACGCAGTAAGTCTTCTAAAGTTTGTATCGTCCTTTCCGACTGGCAGTCGGTCTCGGGATGATACGCAGTGCTAAGACTCAGTTCCGTGCCCATAGCTTGTTGTAATCCCTTCCAGAATCGTGATACAAACCGGGGGTCCCTATCAGAAACAATTGATACTAGAACTCCGTGAAGTCTAACAATCTCTCTGATGTATAACTCGGCTAGTCGCTGAAGAGATTGTGTCGTCTTGGTTGCCAGGAAGTGAGCTGTCTTAGTTAATCTGTCTACGATGACCCAGATAGAATCACTCCCCTTGACTATCTTTGGCAATCCTGACATAAAGTCCATCGTGATGTGTTCCCATTTCCATTTAGGAATGAGCAGTGACTGCAGAAGTCCTCCCGGCTTCTGGTGTTCTACCTTAATTTGCTGGCACTTGGTACATCGTGCTATGTACTCAGCTATGTGACGTTTCATTCCAGACCACCAATAAGTATCTTTAACATTGTGATACATTTTGGTGCCCCCTAGATGTAAGGCAAACTTCGAACTGTGTGCCTCATCAAGAATCTCTTTCCTGATCTCGGGCACGTCGGGTACACAGATCCTACCCTGATAATATAATATTCCATCTCTCACTGTGTACTCAGAATCTATGTTTGTCTCCATTCCTTGAAGAAGCTTAGCCAACTTCTCGTCCTGAGTCTACTGTCCCCTGATCTTGTCCACAATCGACAAACCGACTGTGACGTTGGCACATAGTGCCTTGGGACTGGGCAGAACTATCTTTATTTCCATGTCCTCCAATTCTCTCAGTATTTCTGTCTGTGTTGTCAACAGGCAAGCTAAATTTCCTGATGACTTTTTACTAAGAGCGTCAGCTACCACATTTGCCTTTCCTGGGTGGTACTGTATGTTGACCTCGTAGTCTTTCAATAACTCCAACCAACGACGTTGTCTCATATTGAGCTCCTTTTGTGTAAATAGACACTTGAGGCTCTTATGATCGGTGAAGATTTCGCACGTGGTTCCGTATAAATAGTGCCTCCATATCTTCAAAGCGAAGACAATGGCTGCTAGCTCAAGGTCGTGTGTCGGATAGTTCCCCTCGTGGGGTCTCAACTGTCGGGAAGCATAAGCTACCACTTTTCCGTTCTGCATTAACACACACCCTAAGCCCTTGTATGAGGCATCGCTGTAAATTACGAACCCGTTAGTCCCTTCTGGTACCGTCAATATAGGAGCTGTAACCAGACGCTCCTTTAACTCTTGGAAACTCTTTTCTTGTTCCTTTGTCCAAACAAAAGGAACACCTTTTCCGGGTCAGTTTGGTGATAGGCGTAGCTATTTTGGAGAAGTCGTGGACAAATCTCCTATAGTAGCCTGCTAACCCCATGAAACTTCGCACTTCCGTGACACTCGTAGGTTGAGGCCAATTCATGATTGCCTCGATCTTCTGGGAATCAACAGAGATTCCCTCTTTACTGATCACGTGTCCCAGAAATGCTATACTAGGAAGCCAGAATTCGCATTTCTTCAACTTGGCGTATAACTTCTGCTCCCCTAACTTCTGTAGGACTCTCCTCAAATGTACCTCGTGTTCTTCCTGGTTCTTAGAGTAAACCAAGATGTCGTCTATAAACACAATCACGAAGTCGTCCAAGTATGGCTTGAACACACGGTTCATCATGTCCATGAATGCAGCTGGGGCATTGGTCACCCCAAATGGCATAACAAGGAACTCGTAGTGTCCATACCGTGTCCTAAATACTGTCTTCTGAATGTCAGTGGGCCTGACCTTCAACTGGTGATAACCGGAACTCAGATCAATCTTCGAGAACACCTGGGCCCCTTTCAATTGGTCGAACAAATCATCCACTCTGGGCAGTGGATATCTGTTCCGGATGGTAACTTTGTTCAACTCACGATAGTCGATACACAGTCTCATAGTTCCATCCTTTTTCTTTACGAACAATACAGGTGCACCCCATGGTGACGAGCTGGGTCGTATAAAACCCTTGTCCAATAATTCCTGCAACTGGAGCTTCAGCTCCTTCAATTCTGTCGGTGCCATCCTATATGGAGTCTTGGATATCGGCGTAGTGCTCAGCAATACGTCGATACAAAACTCGATCTCCTTGTCTATGGGCATTCCTGGAAGATCATCCAAGAACACTCCGGGAAATTCCCTAGCAATGGGAATCTTTTCTAACTCAGGCTGCTGAAAGTCAGTGTCTTGAACACTACATAAGAATCCGTGGCATCCCTTGCGAAGTAGACGCTTTGCCTGGATAGAGGAAACGAAGTAGGGTGGGGAAGCCACTCCTGTCCCCTCAAAGTCAACTGTCGGAAACTGTGGATTCTGTATGAGAACTCGTTTGGCCATACAGTCTATCGTAGCGTAATTGGCGGCCAGCCAATCCATTCCAAGGATAACATCGAATCCACAAGTTTCCAAGGGTATAAGGTCAGCCAATAAGTGTGTATCCCCAATCTGTATCCCACAATTCCTATACATGGTATCCCCCAACAATGATTTCCCCGATGGTATAGAAACATTCAGTAAATACCCTAAGGGTTCCGTCACTAGGTTCAATCTAGCAGTATATGTAGGGGATATAAATGAATGTGTAGATCCAGTGTCAAATAAAACATGAGCAGGCTGTGAGCATACTAAAAGAGTACCTGCGACTACAGAGGTTGTAGCCTGCACGTCTCCTGGTAAAAGGGAGAAAACTCGTCCTGCCTGCTGCTGGACGTTCCCCTGTCCACTTCTTTGGGCCGGAAGTCTAGGTGGTGCTACTCCAGTTGTTGGTGCTCTAACCGAAGCAGTATTGGGCGTGGCCTGATCCTTCTGAGGGCATTCTCTTGCAAAATGTCCCTCTTGGCCACAGCAGTAGCAGGCGTTGCTGTCCTTGAGACATTGGCCCTTGTGGATCTTATTGCAACGAGAGCACTTGGCTGCCCCTTTTTTAGTGTTGCCTTGTTTCTTTTGACCGGACCCTGTCGCCTGTGAAATGGCTCCAGGTCTGGTAAATGTAGATCCATGTTCTGAAGTAGAAGGCCCTTGCCTCTTTTTCTGATTGCCTCCATGCTTCAGGTTCCCTTTCCTCTTGGCGAATTCCTCGCCACTCCTTTCAATGACTCGAGCTGTCTCCACTACATCATCATAGGTAGCCAGTCGATGAGGTACTAGTCTATCCTTGATAGCCCATCTCAATCCCTCCTCGAACTTGCGAGCTTTCAGATCCTCGGTATTGACAGCACTTGGAGCAAACCTGGCCAATTCAGTAAATTTGGCCTCGTATTGCTTTACCGTCATTCCCCCCTGTTGCAGTACCATAAACTCTGCAACTCTTCGGTTTCGTACTTCTTGGGAGAAGTACTTCTTGTTGAAGATATCAATGAATCGTTGCCAGTCCATGCCTGGCTCCTTATCTTCCTCTATCATCCACCATTTATGTGCCATCCCTTTGAGCATATAGGTGGCGTATGCCACTTTTTAGACTTCAGTGCATATCAGGATTTTGAAGATCCTGTTCATCTCTAATAACCACTCCTCAGCTATAGTGGCCCCTCCCGTACTGTCGAATGTCGGGGGTTTCATTTTCTGAAACCGCTCATATAAATATGCAGCGTCTCGCTCGTTTCCTTGACGATGTCCTACATTGTCGCCTGCATTGACAGGCTGCTTCTATTGTACTGGTTGTGCTGGTTGGTCAGCACCAGCCTGAATCCGTGGTAGACTTTCAATGATAGTCTGCATCATTCTTTCCAATTGTTCTAAACGATCCATAGGCAACGGACCTTGCCTCGTGTTTACCATGACTGTGAATAGAATCAATGAAGCTAACCAATGAGATAACCAGTGAGATAACCAATGAAATAACCAGTGAGATAACCAATGAAGTAACCAATGAGATGACTAGTCAATGTATAAGACAATATAAAATGTCAGTCATATCTAACAGTCTTAACTCTAGTCCTATCTCCCATGACTCACAATCGAACCTATAGCTCTGATACCAAGCTTTCACGACCCGAAACCCACCCTATGCGGATCTCGTGTCGCGGGGCCGACCCGAAGGCCGTCCCTACTTTTTCCATTCCTGTATCATAGTACTAATATGTAATGTACTAAACAATTTTAAACAATGATCAGCGGAAGTCTTTATCAATTACAGTAATCCAGCGGAAGTCTTTAAAATAAATTTAACAGCGGAAGTCTATTAAATATATGACATAGTTCTACATAAGACAAAATGAGAACTAAACGTAACCAGCACCCGGGGGTGGTGAATACATGGGAGAACTAACATAGACTGATACAATACTTCAAAATGTCCCCCTACGCTCTCAGACTCCTACTGGGGTCTTGTAGCATCATCACCTGAAATGGGGGTAAATGGGGTGGAATGAGCTACAAAGCTCAGTAAGTAAAACAGATCTCCAACACTGGTATCGATGATCAATAAATCCATGAATAAGATAATGATAGCCAATACATTCAAGAGTACGAGTTTGGCAGTAAAAGAATAAACTTGGCTTGTGGAAACACCACATGTAAGAGAGAGTGATCCACTTACTTCTATCGTGATCAGAAATCTGTGAGTATACCCTTGCCTTTCGAGTTCCCTATATATCAGTGAATACGTTTTAGAATAGATTCTATTCATCAAATTTTATGCCTTTCTATCATAAGTATTTCAAATACTAATTTAGACTTTACCATTGAGTCCGGAATGCCGAAGAAAGCCGGTTTAGGCTTTCGCGGAATTCCATTTGGACTTTTGTACTAAAAAGGGCAAAATGGTCATTTTGCACTTTTACTGTATTTTATCCTTCGGGGTCTTATCTCGTAAAACGGACCCCACCATTGGACTCAGAACGTCCGAGATAATAGGTTTTGACTATTCATTTGTATCGTTTGGACTTCGTTTGACCCATAGTTGAAACAGGGGCATTATTGTAAAAATTAATATTTAATTAATTTTTTTATGTTTGGGCAACAGTGAAATTTCTTAAAATATTTGGGGCCGGTTCATAAATTCCAAAACCTGCGATCTGAACCAGTTGGTTCAGGACCAGAAACCCTAAACTGGTCCACCCTTCCCCTGAACCAAACGGTTCACTTTAGTTTAAAAACCGGATTTCAATAACCCTGTTTCCCTATCCCATCCTTGGTTTGGATAACCCCAAACCCAATTTCAATTTACTATCCGTGTAACCAAACAAGCCCAATTCCATTTAAATTAAAAACCCAAAACGACACAGCATCACTTACCCTATTATTTTCGGTCGGGTCCCGACCCGATCCGAACCCGGATCCGGTCCAAACTTAACTCGGTAGCCCCCACGATTTTTCGGTCATCTTCCGCACTGCTCCGGTAGGGTTTCGGCATGAACAGTCGTCTTCTCCGGCGACTGTCACATATTTTTCGATGGTTTTTCCCCCCCATTTTAAATGCCATTTTATTCCTTTCTTCCCAAGGATTTCAAATCCACTCTCGGTTTCCATTGAATCCCTCCCCATCTTCACGAAATAGGGTTTAAATATCTCCGGCCGATTCTCCGGCCAAGTGATATTTTCTATTTTCATGGCGTTTTGATCACTGTTTTGACCCCTAATTGTTTCTAACAGTTTTCTGCACATTATAGGGTCATGCTTGGGTCGATTAAACAAGATTTAATGCATGAAATGACCCACGGCCGATTATTCTCTATAACCTGCAACTTGGAATATCTCTATGGTTTCTAAACCTTTTTCTATCATTCTTCTTGCATTTAAAAGCTAAAAGCATGCTTATCAAGACCCTAGATTTGGATCAAACATTCATGCTTAAAATCTCAAAAACAAAACTAAATGGCTTACCTGGGTGTTCGGATTTTTGCCCTCTGTGACCCTCCAAACCTTCCTGTTTATGCTCCTGAGTTCTTTACTAATGCTTCTCTCAATCTCAGTTTTCTTTTTACCTTTCAACTCTCACCCGTATGTACATATATAGAGAGAAAGGTTCCACCGCCTCTCTCCCTTTTTTTTCTTTCTCTCTCTCGGTTACTCCCCCTTCTATGGCCCCTTTCCTTGACTGAAACCTGATGTTCCCTCTGCCAAATGCAAACTTGCATTAAATGGCTTGGGAGACTTGTTGTGTACTCATATATATATATATCATATTATATATATATATATATATCACACACACACACTTCTCACCTAACCGACACACACACACACCCTCACATACATTACACCTGTATACTGCCCAAGGGCAGTTTCCCCTTTTCCCTTTTCTTTCCTTTTATTTCTTATGCATATATACATATATACATAAATACATCATATTATATATATAAATATATATACACATTAAATACATGTTCTTATACATGTATATACATGCATGTGTAGGGGTACAATTCCATTTTTAATCCTATTTACATACACTTATTTTAATCGAGCTACGAATCTATGTTCACGTATGGATGCATGGAAATATGTGCATGCACGCATTACGATGCAATACCCTGTAGGGCTCGGGTGTTACCCAGCCTTGATCATTCATTTCCATCATTCACAGTTCCAATCATTCATTTCCATGAAAATACTATGATATACATATCTTACCGTTCAAGTTACATGTGTTAACCGACCTACCTCGGTATACGTGACGTATCCTGGGTCGGGATATTACAGACTCCACCATTGGGTGTAGAATGTCCGACATAATTAAAATGGGCTATCTTTTATGTCTAAACAGCCTTGGGTATTGTTAAGGGTAATACAATCATTTATAATTTACGTGTCCGTATTTTTTGGGACTTAATTTCGCTAATTGGACTCCACCAGTGAGTCCAAAGTGCCCGAAATAGTAAAAATATACTATTTATTTATTTATTTTGGACTTCGTTTGACTTATTTAATGTCCAAGGGTAAAATGGTCATTTTACCCATTTAATAAAAAATTAAATAAATTATTTTATTATTTTTCAGGGGTGCATTTGCATAAAATTTCTGAGAATTAGGCCAAAATATAATTCTGCAAAACTGTTTGAGGCTAAAATGGAATTTCAAAATTTCCTGGGGTCCAAATAAAATTTTTGAAAGTTTTGGTTTATTTATTTTTAAAATTTAACATTGAACCGGTGGGTTTATTTTAGTTTTAAGTGAACCGGTCCAAAGTCTCACTGAACCAACCGATATGACTAGTTCAACATGTCATGCTGATGTCATGCTGACGTCAGCCCTATATTATTAAAACATATTCCCTCAAAACGACGTAGCTATAGTATCGTTTTTGTGTTTGGTCGGGTTCCGACCCGACCCAAAGTCTGGCCCAACAAGGTTATCTCCCTCACCCGATTTTCCGGTAGGGCAGCAGTAGGGTTCCGTCGCCATCTCCGGCAATGGTGACCCAATTCCGACAAGTTTTCACTTCCTTTTAAACGTGGTTTTCCTCAGTTTTTCCTAAGCTTTAAGTCTCTAACCTCGGTTTTCCATTTAAACTAATTGGGTCTCTCAAATATGGAGGTTTACACCCTGATTGAACCCTTCCCATTTTCACGCTTATTCCTTCACTATTTTCATCTATTTCTTCCTTAGTTCATTTCCTGCACTTCCTAGGGTTATTTCTAGGTAAATTTCATGAAGTTTCATGCATAAAATGTTAGGGACCCATGTCATCACCCTAGACCTGCAACTGAGATTTTCTCTTTCATTTCTTAACCATTTCGAGTAATTCTTTTTGCTAAATAACTCTTACAACATTCTCTTCAAGGCCCTATGCTCAAGGTCTTACAATCGTGCTTGAAAAATTAAAACAGAAGCTGAGCCTGGGCATACCTATTTTCGGGTTTCTCCTTGTTGCAGCTTCTCCCCTCTGCTTTCCTCCTTTTGGTTCATCCTCTAAGTTTCTCTCAATGCCCATGCCTCTTTTACACAGCCTCTCTCTTTCTGATTTCCTCTCTAACCGATGTACACATACACATATACCTATCAAGCACACTGCCCCTTTCTCTCTCTCTACTATTTCTCTCTTCACCTATCCCCTCATAACCCCTTTTCTGACTTGTCTCTACTGTTTTCTTTCTTCCACTTCTTCTTTTTCAGAATGCATTAAATGCATTTCTTGTAGCTTTGGTTTTCCATATATATATATAAATATATATATTTATATATATATATTGTAACACCCCAATTACTTGACTGGCATGTTTTGTGTATTGAAAACTGTTTTGGAAATGAAATGTCGGGTTTAGCTAATTTAATGTCTATTTTTAATAGTGATAAAACTTGAATTAGCTAATTATGGAAAACTCGAGAAAATAAAAACTGACATTGAACCATGATCAATGAAAGATACTCTGAGTAGGAAGTGATAGAAAGAAACCGCACTGAAAAAGGAGTTACGGATTGAAAGTTAAGGCCAAAATAGTGAAACTGGAATTCCGCGACAACCAAACAGGGCCTTAACCAGAAAAATAGGAGAAAATGGTCACTTGGGAGGCCAAGGGGAATTGAACCCTTGACCTACCAAGGTAGGTAAAATCTGTCCCAAAAAGTTACCAACTAGGCTGTTGGTTACTTTGTGCATATATACAGTAATATATGTATATAACCTAAAATCTTGCCCAAGCCACCACCCAAATTGGCCAATGGCCTTGCATGCATTCCCTTCATCATAGCCCTCCATCACCTCCATCAGTCAACAACCACTAACCCCACTAAGGGCAGAGATACACTCATATACATGTATATGTGTATAGCCCTATATGTATATATAAACCTATAATATATATATAAGCTATAACTTGCATCAAATTCTCTCTTTCGAGAATTCTGAAAATACAGAAACTGTGTGAGTCCTGTTGTGTACGTGAGGCTAGTAGAGTGAGAGTGTAGAGAGAGAGAGGGAAAGGAAGCTTTGCATGCAAGGGAATTTGAGGAAGAAATTTGGCCATTTGGAGTGCAAGGGGAGACTTGAGGACAACGGTGCATAACCTGAGAAGGTTTTTGAGAGACTGAACTGAGCCAAAGAGAATAGATAGCCACTGTTGAAGGTAATACTCAAAATTATCTTCATTCTCTTGATTTTAAATTTTGAATTGTTTAGTGGATTTGCTACGGGTATAGACTGCATGCATGTTTTATTCTTGGTCCTAGGAATTATTCTGAGTGTATTGCATGGCTTAGAGGTCTCAGATAGGTCAAGAACCATGAAACCCGAGACCAACCTCCATTGATGAAGCTTGGAAACACCAAGTCTGATTCGACCATAACCATTTGAGATTTTGCATGTCGAGACCTGAAATAGACCCTAATAGTATCTCATATATATACCTACGCGACTCCAGAACTCACTGTAGCCCCACGAATTTGAAAATGAAGCTACGGGTTTGAAACCCAAATCTTCTAAAACCGAGACCAAACTGAAAAATAAAAATAAGGTCTTGATCCTTATGATTTTTAGATCACATAGCTTCAAAAATCACATGAAATGGTGAAGAATCGAGGGAGTAGTATCGAGTTGCAGGTCACGGCTATCCTTTTGAAAACAGAACCTGTTAGGTTAATTCGAAGCTCGAAACTGATGCCAAAGTATTGGTGTGACCATCAGGAGTCGATACCACCCAGAAACAGAGACCAAAACAACCTAAGATCTCACGAAATATAAATTTAAAAATCTGCAGGTTTTAGGGCAACACTATGTAGGGTTTGATGAAGGAGACGACGCTGAGTCAACTCTGTGCCTTTAAAACCGAGTTGACGGGTTGGCTCGGACACGTGGAGTAACCTGGGACTGCCACCGAATTAAATGGGACGGCGTCGTTTTAGGCATCATATGTGTAAACTGATACGTTTAAAAGAAAAGAAAGGGAAGGAAGGGAAAACGGGGCTACGGGGTTTCGAACCCCTGACCGCACGCGCCCAACACCACGCCTTACCACTCGGCCACGCGCTTGCGTGTGTCACCTTTGGGGCACAATATATATATATTATATATTTCATTATATCAGAAAAATAAAAGACGCATTTTGCGCCTTATAAGGTTCGAACGCAGTGTCTATTAGAGAGGGAGGTGGCACACGTCCGCTGTGCCACCCTATTCGACCGTTCATTATTCTGCCAAAATAATATATATACTATATATATTCCGAAATTAATTTAATTAAAATTATTTAATTAAATTAAATACTCCAAATTAGTCCGTTATCCAAAAATCATAAGTTATATATGTATTCCTACTGTCTCGGACCTCCTGAGTCCAATGGTGAGGTCCGTGACTACAAATGAGGTACCGAAAAAAATATGATGTATGAAATTACCATAATACCCCTGACCCTGTACAAGGCCCAAATGAAATCCGATTTCAACGGAACTGATACCAGTAGTAGACCTGACACTTGTAAGACTGTATACATGATTAGATGACGAACCCGAGACAGAAATTATGTGACGGCAAAAATGACCAAAATACCCCTGACATACCCGAACCCAAATTAAAAGCCGAGAGAGTCTAAATTTACTTTCTTCGACCTTCCGAACTCAATGGTTAGGTCCATAATATGAAAATCAGAACCGATAAATGTGTGAAGGCATCTGTTCTAACATGTTAAACTGTGTTCTAGGTAAAAATATCACTTAAACTACCATGGACAAACAGGGCAAGAAATTCACCATCATGACTAAGGCCCAGAGGTTAGCCGATAAGAAACAGCAAGGGTTTATGCAAGAATTACTGAGGCAGCAAAGAGTTATTGAGCGCCATATTAGGATAGCTAAGTCCACTGAAATTGTTTCCCTCCAGCCCTTCATATATAAGGCATGTACTAAGGAAATGATTGCCGAGGCCAAGATGAAAAAACAGGAAGATACTGAAACCCTAAGCCAAATGCTTAAGAGGTAAGACCTATGAACTAGCCACTATAAGTTAGTTCCACGAAACCTATCATAGGGTAGACTTACTCAGTCTAAGGTCATGAGTTGATAAATCTTTATAAATTGTTTTAGGCTTAAGGAGAAAAAGAGGAAGGCTCCGTTCATAGCTTCAAACTCAAATATTGAAGGTGAGTAACTTCTGACACTGTTTAGTTACTGCTCCTTGATCTGCTAAATTGTTTCGAATACCATATGTTTTAAATGCAATTGTTTTAAATGCATGCTTTTATCACCGATGACATGGTTTTTAGTTTCTCAAATGATTAACTATACTTCTGATTGATATGCTAGCACTCTGAACCGTTTATCTGTTTTGATCTATTGAACTTGACTTGGATTTATTGAACTATTAATTCCAAACTGATTTAATTACCATGTGATTTAAGCAAAGATTGAATTCGAAACTCTTGCCTGGATTTCTGTGTTACTCACTGGGCTTTTTAAAGCTCATTCCATTATTTTAATAATTTCAGGGGAACTCTCAGATGGACAGGTTTAGCAGGTCCGAACTTAGGGGGAAAATGTTGGAGACCCTCAGATAAAATGATAACCCATTTTTGTGAATCTATACCATTTTTGTACTTTTTGTGTAACTGAACAGATTATGACCTTTTGTGGTGAAATTGTTTTGTAATCTTGATTAAGATAGGACTGACTATGATGTATCCTGAATGCTCTGCCAAGTATATATGTATGCATTCTCTTGTGAAAATTCTGCTGCTTAAATTATATATGTTGAATGCATTATGCTTGGGATTTAGATCGGAATGGCCTGTGGTTAGGATTACCGTCGGGGTTTTGCTTTTAAAAAAAAAACTGATAAAACCCGATGGGTGCCTAACTGGCCTTTGTCACGTGCCCCAAATCCGCACAGGGTGGGTCTGGGGGATGTGACAAAAGAGTGGTATCAGAGCTACAGGTTTGAAAGTCAGTATAGACCAGAACCTTAGGGTTATTTTAACATTGAATCCTTAGAAAGCAAATACTTAAGTCATAGAAATTCTGAATCGATGAACAACCTGAATGACATTCTTACTATGACACATTGAATGAGGATACTTAGAATACTTTTTATCTTGCTTCAGATGCCGCCTCGAACTAGGAGTAACAATAGGGAACGGCGGGCCCCAACGGAGAGCGTAGCCCTACGGGAAATGCGGGCCACATTAGCTCAATTCGGCTAGGCCATTGAGGGACTATCAAGAACCTTACAGCAACACCAGGCCGGACCAGCAAATAACCCGGTAGAGCCTCCGGTAGTTCCGCCTCCGGCCGCCCCAGCGCAGCCGTTGGAAATCGGCATTCGTAATGACTTGTTAGATCGCTTCCATAAGCTCAAACCACCGACTTTCGATGCTGTTACCGACCCTGAGAAAGCTGAGCTGTGGGTCATGTCAATGGAAAAGACCTTTAAGCTCTTGATTTGTTCGGAAGCCGAGAAAGTGATGCTAGCCACTTACATGTTACAGGGAGAGGCTTACAAGTGGTGGCTGGAGATGCAAGTACAGAACCCCACCATTACCTGGGCCGATTTTATTGAAAAGTTTTATGGCATGTTCTTTCCCCCTACAATCCGGGAGAGAAAAATTCAGGAGTTTGCCACCCTAAAACAAGGGGACATGACCGTAATTCAATATGCAGCCAAGTTCTCTGCGTTGTCCAGATTTGCTTCCTTTTTGGTGAGGGAAGAGCATAATAGGGCAAGGAAATTCCTCGCAGGTCTTCGGATCAGGATACGGACTAAAGTCTCGGCCTTTGAACTACACACCTATTCCGATGTTCTTAACAAAGCCCTAGTTATTGAAAAGGACATGGAAGAGTTCAACCAACTGAAGGACCAGGAAAGAAAGAAAAAGGGCAAAAACTTTAAGAAGGAGCAGCCGAGCAAGAAGCAAAGGACTGAGGGCCCAAGTAAGAGCAACAAGGGTCAGAAGAAAACTGAGGAAGTGTCCAGATGCCCTCACTGCCAGAACTTACACCCTGGAGAATGTCGCCGACTGACTGGTGCATGCTACCGATGTGGAGATAAGGGGCACCAAGTCAAAGATTGCCCGCAACATCCACCAATCCCGAGAACACCTGCCTCAACTACCGGCACCGCAGAACGGAAGCCTATTCCAGTACCTCTTGCCAAGACAAAGGACAAAGGCAAGGAGCCACAGGGCCGTCCGGGAAGAGTCTTTGCACTGCTACCAGGAGACACCTCTGCTGCAAATGCTGTAGTAGCAGGTATACTCCCGATTTTTGAAATCTCTGCATATGTGTTGATTGACCCTGGATCCACGCATTCTTTGTGTCTCCATCTTTTGTTGATAAACTGCATAAGATACCTGAACCTATGGATGAACTGTTATCGGTACAAATTCCTTCTGGGATGTCAATGATTGGGTCCACGATCCTTCGGGACTGCAGAGTAATGATTGGAGACCAGGAGTTGTTAGTCAATCTAATACCCTTAGTGATAAAAGGATTTGATGTGATATTGGGCATGGATTGGTTGTCACACAATCATGCCACCATCGATTGTTTTGAGAAAAGTGTATTGTTTCAGCCCCCGGGACAGCCCGAGTTTATGTTTAGGGGAAAGGGCATTACCCCACCGCCCTACCTAATCTCTGCCATTCAGGCAGGGAGGTTATTAAAGAAAGGGTGTCGTGGTTATTTATGTAGTGTCTTGGATACCCAAGCCCAGAATCCCCCACTGCCCGAAGTGCCAGTTGTGTGTGAATTTCCCGACGTGTTTCCAGAGGAACTACCGCAAGGAACGGTTGATCGAGAGATCGAGTTTTCTATTGATCTTATCCCTGGAACTCAACCTATATCCAAAACTCCCTACCGAATGGCCCCATCAGAGTTAAGGGAGTTGAAAGCCCAATTGGAGGAATTGTTGGAGAAAGGGTTTATCCGACCCAGTGTATCTCCTTGGGGAGCACCCGTGTTGTTTGTGAAAAAGAAGGACGGCTCCCTAAGACTGTGCATTGATTACCGTGAACTAAATAAAGTGACGGTAAAGAATAAGTACCCTCTTCCGCGTATCGATGAGTTGTTTGACCAGTTACAAGGGGCGAGTGTATTTTCTAAAATTGATTTGAGATCGGGGTACCATCAACTCAAAGTCAAGGATACTGATGTACCAAAGACGGCCTTCCGAACCCAATACGGTCACTATGAGTTCCTGGTCATGCCTTTTGGCGTGACTAACGCCCCTGCCACGTTCATGGATTTAATGAACCGGGTTTTTAAACCGTATTTGGATAACTTCATCGTTGTGTTTATCGATGATATACTAGTATACTCGCGCAACGAGGAGGAGCATGAAAAACATCTGGGGATAGCACTACAAACCCTGAGAGAGCACAGACTGTATGCAAAATTCAGCAAGTGTGAATTCTAGTTCTCCAGCATTACCTTCTTGGGCCATGTGATTTCCAAAGAAGGCATCGCTGTTGATCCTCAGAAGGTGGAAGCCATATTGGATTGGCCCCAACCGACCACTGTGATAGAAGTCAGAAGTTTTCTTGGACTGGCTGGGTACTACCGGCGTTTTGTGAAAGATTTTGCAAAGTTGGCCAAACCGCTCACACATTTGACCAAGAATAATGTGCCATTCATTTGGGCAGATGAGCAAGAAAAGAGTTTCCAGCTGCTAAAAGAGAAACTGACCACAGCGCCAGTATTGACTATTCCCTCCAGAGAAGGGAAGTTTGTCATTTACTGTGACGCCTCTTATAAGGGACTGGGTTGTGTCCTTATGCAGAATGATAGAGTCATCGCCTATGCTTCCCGCCAGCTCTGACCTCATGAGCAAAACTATCCTACCCATGATCTAGAATTAGCTGCAGTGGTGTTTGCCCTAAAAATCTGGCGCCACTACCTATATGGGGAGGTGTGTGAGATTTTTACTGATCACAAGAGTTTAAAATATTTCTTCACACAGAAGGAATTAAACATGAGGCAGCAAAGATGGCTAGAACTAATTAAGGATTATGATGTGGCTATTCAGTACCATCCGGGTAAGGCAAATGTGGTGGCCGACGCCTTGAGTCGACGATCTAGAAGCCTTGCCTACATGATTACCTCTCAGGAGGAGTTAATTCGAGATCTGGATGAAATGGGTATCAAGGTAGTTCCACCAGGTAGTGCGGCTTGTCTAGCCAATTTGACTATTGGATCTACATTGGTGGAGCGAATTAAAGCGGGACAAACTCAAGATGAGGAGTTGATTAGAATCTGTGATGAAGTAAAGGCAACGGGGAAAGCTGATTTTGGAATTCAAGACGGGATTCTACGGCATCGAGGTAGGTTGTGTGTGCCTAAGATACCCGAGTTAAGAAAAGAAATTCTGGAAGAAGCCCATGCCTCGAGATTCACGGTACACCCTAGGATTTCGAAGATGTATCATGACCTCAGGGAGTTATACTGGTGGACCGGATTAAAGAAGGACGTAGCAAATTTTATTGCTCACTGCACACGATGCCAACAGGTGAAAGTTGAGCATCAACGTCCTAGCGGACTTCTGCAACCACTCCCTATTCCGGAATGGAAGTGGGATCATATTACTATAGATTTTGTGTCCGGTTTTCCCAAGTCACCGAAAGGCTCTGATGCTGTCTGGGTCATAGTGGACAGATTGACCAAGTCTGCTCATTTTCTACCTGTCAGGACCACTTATAGCTTAGAGAAGTTTGCCGCATTGTACATTCAGGAAATTGTACGCTTACATGGCACACCATTGTCCATTGTATCCGATCGAGATCCTCGATTTGTGTCACAATTTTGGAAAAGTCTACAGGAGGCACTCGGCACGGAACTCAAGTTTAGTACAGCATATCACCCGCAAACTGACGGGCAATTTGAAAAAGTGATACAGATGTTGGAGGATATGCTGCGACTGTGTGCACTGGACTTCAAAGGAAACTGGGCAGAGCATCTGCCACTTGTCGAGTTTGCCTATAATAACAGTTACCAAGCCAGCATTAAAATGGCACCATATGAGGCACTATACGGGAGGAGGTGCCGATCTCCACTTTGCTGGATTGAAGCCGGTGAACAGAAGCTGCTTGGGCCAGATTTAGTCCAAGCCACCACGGAACAAATTCAGAGGATCCAGAACAGACTGCAAACGGCCCAGAGCCGGTACAAAAGCTATGCCGACAATCGGAGGAAGGATCTTGAATTCCAAGTAGGCGATCTTGTGTTTCTAAAAGTGTCACCACTAAAGGGAGTACTCCGGTTCGGCAAGAAAGGTAAGTTAAGTCCTCGTTACATTGGTCCTTTTGAGATTTTAAAGAGAATTGGCCCGGTTGCATATAGTCTGGCATTACCGCCTGAGTTGGACAAGGTACACCGTGTATTTCACGTATCCATGTTACGAAAGTGTATACAAGAACCGGGGCAAGTCGTCGAGTATGAGCCACTCAAGTTGAGAGACGACTTAACGTATGAAGAACGGCCAGTCCAGATCCTTGACCGGAAAGAAAAGACCTTGCGTAACAAGGCAATTCCGTTAGTCAAAGTCTTGTGGAGAAATCACTCTAGTGAAGAAGCAACCTGGGAACTTGAAGCTGAAATGCATGAAAAATATCCCGAGTTGTTTACTTGATGTTGTAGACTGAGTTTTGGGGACAAAACTCTTCTGAAGGGGGGAGGATGTAACACCCCAATTACTTGACTGGCATGTTTTGTGTATTGAAAACTGTTTTGGAAATGAAATGTCGGGTTTAGCTAATTTAATGTCTATTTTTAATAGTGATAAAACTTGAATTAGCTAATTATGGAAAACTCGAGAAAATAAAAACTGACATTGAACCATGATCAATGAAAGATATTCTGAGTAGGAAGTGACAGAAAGAAATCGCACTCAAAAAGGAGTTACGGATTGAAAGTTAAGGCCAAAATAGTGAAACTGGAATTCCGCGACAACCAAACAGGGCCTTAACCAGAAAAATAGGAGAAAATGGTCACTTGGGAGGCCAAGGGGAATTGAACCCTTGACCTACCAAGGTAGGTAAAATCTGTCCCAAAAAGTTACCAACTAGGCTGTTGGTTACTTTGTGCATATATACAGCAATATATGTATATAACCTAAAATCTTGCCCAAGCCACCACCCAAATTGGCCAATGGCCTTGCATGCATTCCCTTCATCATAGCCCTCCATCACCTCCATCAGTCAACAACCACTAACCCCACTAAGGGCAGAGATACACTCATATACATGTATATGTGTATAGCCCTATATGTATATATAAACCTATAATATATATATAAGCTATCACTTGCATCAAATTCTCTCTTTAGAGAATTCTGAAAATACAGAAACTGTGTGAGTCCTGTTGTGTACGTGAGGTTAGTATAGTGAGAGTGTAGAGAGAGAGAGGGAAAGGAAGCTTTGCATGCAAGGGAATTTGAGGAAGAAATTTGGCCATTTGGAGTGCAAGGGAAGACTTGAGGACTACGGTGCATAACCTGAGAAGGTTTTTGAGAGACTGAACTGAGCCAAAGAGAATAGATAGCCACTGTTGAAGGTAATACTCAAAATTATCTTCATTCTCTTGATTTTAAATTTTGAATTGTTTAGTGGATTTGCTACGGGTATAGACTGCATGCATGTTTTATTCTTGGTCCTAGGAATTATTCTGAGTGTATTGCATGGCTTAGAGGTCTCGGATAGGTCAAGAACCATGAAACCCGAGACCAACCTCCATTGATGAAGCTTGGAAACACCAAGTCTGATTCGACCATAACCATTTGAGATTTTGCATGTCGAGACCTGAAATAGACCCTAATAGTATCTCATATATATACCTACGCGACTCCAGAACTCACTGTAGCCCCACGAATTTGAAAATGAAGCTACGGGTTTGAAACCCAAATCTTCTAAAACCGAGACCAAACTGAAAAATAAAAATAAGGTCTTGATCCTTATGATTTTTAGATCACATAGCTTCAAAAACCACATGAAATGGTGAAGAATTGAGGGAGTAGTGTCACATCCCGAACCCCACCCTACGCGGATGTCGAGGACGTGACTGCCAGTCGGTCGCGACGCGACCAACCAAAGGCAATTTCTGAACTTTTCGACGAATTGCACTCCAACTGTAGGGTCAGACGCAGCGGAATTTAAAACTTTTTCTTTGTGTCACGGGAATGCAACTCACTTATCCACCATAAAGGTATGTACCACAGAGCAAGTCTAAATCCAAAACAGTTAACGGTTCTAAATTCAGAGCATATCTAAAATCAAGCATATAGTACAGAGCAGATCTAATACCTTTAGAGTACCGTTTATTTCCATGAGCCATAATTATCCATCCAGTACATGTAAATCAGGTTAGCCGTATCATATCACTCACCTGAATAACAGAATCAGTTCACAAGAATCCAGTCTCTACAGATCAGTGCCGTCAGATCCTTTACTTGAAGTGCCACTCGGCCTACCATGTCATATCATGGTGTCTTCTAATCCATCAGAGATAATCCCTGAAAAATGTTAGGGAATGAGGTGAGCTTCGAAAAGCCCAGTGAGTAACACAGGTTCCCTGTCATGGGTTTCAAACCCGGTCTTGTTTATAAATCACAAGGATAGTTCAATCGCTTTAAAATAACAGTTTTATAGATCTACTCGAATACAGTTTAAGTAGAATAAAACGGGACTGAACAAAACAGAACAACAAATCAAAATAGACGGAACAGTGCATGATGCCAAATATCAATCGAGAGTATAGGCAATTAATTCAATATTAGAACAGGTCAGTACTGGGCGGAATATAACAGGGCATAACAAACAATATATCAGTTAGGCACATAATCAAGCCTACTTATGCCAGACCGCTCATAATCAGAATGGTACCCAGAGTCAGACACATCATAGCAGAACAAAATCAGACAGACCATAAAACGGGACAAGACAGACCGAACAAAACAATAGTAGGACGGGACAAAATCATGCCGCGTACAATACAGTATAAAAGTTTGCATTTAAAAACATGCATTCAGACAGTATAACTTTTAAAACCGTACAGTGCATCAAAATACAGTATCTATGCAGTAACTTATATACCAAGTGAAGAATCTGGACAGATCATAACGGAACTGGACCATATATCACTCAAGGCAGATAGACCATTAACGGACGGAACATAACGGAACCAGACGGAGCAAAACACCAGTTCAAGTCACAGGTGAACAATCAAGACAGACAGATCATTAACGGTCGGGATATAACAGAACCAGGTGGATCAATACGTCAGTCAAAACAAGGACATATCAGTAACGGACAGACCATGAAACAGATAGATCATAACGGACGGAACGAAACGGAACAATATCAATCAGGACAAGTCATATCGGAACTGAACATGACGGAACAAAACGGAACAATACATCAATCAGAACAAGACATATCAGAGCTGAACATGTCAGAACAAAGCAGAACAATACATTAATCAGAACAAGACATATCGGAACTGAACATGTCGGAACAAAACGGTACAATATCAATCAGATCAAGACATATCGGAACTGAACAAGTCGGAACAAAACGGAACAATATCAATCAGATCAAGACATATCGGAACTGAACAAGACATCAATCAGAACAAGACATATCGGAACTGAACATGTCGGAACAAAGCGGAACAATATCAATCAGGACAAGGCATATCGTACATTAAATATATGCTTTTTAAACAGTATAACATTCAAAACAGTACAGAGCTTCAAAATACAGTATCTAGACAGAACTTATACACCAGTTCAGGAGTCAGGGTTACTCACAAACTGTTACGGTTATCTCCTTGCACAAACAATCCGATAACCTCCAGATACGTCAGGCATCTCCATGTATATCCTGAACAATAATCATCAATCATATACAGATCAGAACTCATCCATTCAGTTCTCATTTGTCATCTTAGGTATCTATCGGATCACCTAAGATAGCCTAGTAGCCTATCGCCCTTTCACTGGGTCTCTCCCGAGGCTATTTCATTCTTTAACTAGGCTTAGCAATCATCAGGATTATGATTTAAGTCATTTGGACTTCATTCGTTATCAGTTAAGCACTTATTTGACCTTAGGGGCAAAATGGTAATTTTTCCATTCTTGCCCCGGACTCTGTTATGGTCCTCAGAATAGTCTACATATCTTATGTATGAAGTTCTAAGCCTTTTAGACTTAAATCGGTATCAGTTAGGTGCTTATTTAGTCTTAGGGGCAAAATGGTAATTTTTCCATCCTCGCCCCGGACCCTGTCGTGGTCTTCAGAATGTCCCATATATCATGTATGTGAATTTTCCAGTCCTTTGGACTTCGTTTGGTATCTGCTTTAGATCATCGGGACACATCAGTCATTTCTCGTTTTACGCGTTGACTGTCTCGGAGTCTTACTTAGCCCTTCAGTGTTCATAATTATACTTACGATAATTTATCAGATCAGATTGACCTTTATCTTGCACTTACAGTGCTTAGGGGTATTTTGGTCATTTTACGTTTCGTAAGATTCTGACCCCGGTTCGTCATTTATTCGGGTATACAGTTTCACCAGTGTTCGGGTTCCTATCGGTATCAGTTTCGTCCCAATCGGACTTCATTTGGGCTTCGTACAGTATCAGGGGTAATTTGGTAATTTCACGTGTCATATTTTTCGGCACGTCAGTTCATAAAATGGACCTCACCATTGGGTCCAGAGTGTCCGACATAATTAAGTTGGACTGTCTGTTATGTTCAACTGACCCTGGGAAGCATCAGGGGCAGTACGGTCATTTACACTTTATGTGTCTGTATTTTTCGGGACTCCGGTTTGTTAAACGGACCTCACCGTTGAGTTCAGAATGCCCGACATAGTCAAAATAGACTGTCTTTTATTTTTATTTGGGTCTGGTGCCATCAGGGGCAGTACAGTAATTTATCACTTACAGGTCTGTATTTTTCGGTACAATATTTCCCAATTTGGACTGTACTATTGAGTCCAGAATATTTGAAATAGTGAAAGTACACTATTTATTTACTTAATTTGGACTCCGTTTGACATATTAAATGTCTAGGGGTAAAATCGCAATTTTACCTATTTAATAAAATAATCAAATAATTATTTTATTATTTAATTAATTCTTTAGGGGCTTGATTGCACAAAATTTCAGAAATCAGGGCCACTGTGCAATATTCAGAACTATCAGGGGTAAATCCGTAATTTCAGAAATCATATAGGGGTCAAAACATAGTTTCTTAAGTTAGGGGTTCAACCCACAGGGTTCAAGGGTCTAAGGATTGAACCGGTCCAAAAATCTCAGAAGCCAACCGGTTCAGTGACCTTAAGAAAACCGGAATAAGATACTCCAGTTATCCCCAATTTCTTTCTTATTCTCGGTTCGGATAGGCCCCAAATCAATTTCCCAATTTTTGATTTATTAACTCTGTTGCCAAACGGTCCGAATTCAATTTTTTTAAAACACATCAGTTTAGCCAAACGGTGCCGTTCCATTAAAACGGTGGCACGTTCGTGGACAGACACGTGTCCGAGTCAGTTCAGTGGGTCTAGGCGTGTTGGACGAGTCGACTCGGTCGACTCGTCGTCTTCTTCACCAACCAGTGTACTGTTGCCCTAATTCCCAGTCCCCATTTTTCTCTATTTCGTGCCATTTCAGGTGCGGATTCCTACTGTTTTTGGTTCCGATCGATTCCTGGGAGTCAAGCCATCAATTTGGCATTCATTTTATGGATCGAACCAAGCTCAAGGCTCGGTTCACTCCATTATCCCGCAGACCTGCAAGTCGACCATATAGCTTCATTTCTTAACCAAATCTCGTGAGATTTGGTTCCTTGTGATCCCTAGGTCATGGAGGTTCAGTTCATGTGCTTAAAACAAGTTTTAAAGCCTTGTTGATAAAAATGGGTCATGGACCCGTGACCTGCAAGTTCAGATTTGAGGGCCTTTCCTAGGGTGTTGGGGTCGCGGTCTAGGGTTTTTAGAACCCTATTGAGGTCTAGATCAGGTTCAGAGTGTCAGAAATCAGTTTGACTGCAGCTGTTTCAGAACTGCTATCCGAGGTCCATCAATGGCGGTCTGTTCACAGTTCTGGGTGTTTCTACCCTATTCGAGCCTCCCAATTGATTCAGAATCGTTCTAAGGCCTCACAGGAACTCATTTATACAGTTTAAATGGATTAAAGCTATCAGAACAGTATGTCAAATTTTAACAGAAAATTTTTCAGTTTAAAGAGGAGTATACCTTGGTTCAGGCCATTGTTCCTCTCTCCCATAGCTCAGTTGTGGTTTCTGTGCATGTTGCACCAGTGCAGTCGTGTGTTGCTTAGCCCTCAGTTCTCTTTGGTGCATCCCTTTTTGAAGACACACCATGCACACACACTCAAGCTTGTACATACACGCTCAAGCCATGAACACATACACATGCAAGGCTCACCTAACCGCCCTCTCACTCTATGTGTCTTACCCCAACAGATCTGTCTCTCATTATAGCAGACATTTTGATTTTAGAGAATCACCATTTTCTCCTAGTATACCTATACATAATATCTCTATATGTATATACATCAATGAGATGACTGAAAATCAGAGAGTCATGTGAGCTGAGGTGGGCTGATGTAGGGGTGATTCAGTCAATCATGTGGGGTTTGCATGGGTTGCCATTGGTCAGTTTGGGTGGCAGCTTGGGGCAATTCAGTGTTATATACCATTAAGTTGTGTATATGGGCACAAGGTAATGGCAGCCAAGTTGGTAAGTTTTTGGATAAAATTTCTTTCCACTCAAAGGTCGAGGGTTCAATTCCCTTGGCCTCCCATTTGGCCATTTTTCCCATATTTTCGGTTAAGGCCACGTTTGGTTGCACAGAAATTCAGTTTCAGTGTTTGCTACATAACTTTCATTCCGTAACTCCTTTTTCGACGCGGTTTCTTCCGGTCAGTTCCTATTTCAGTCTTCTTCAATGTCATAGGTTCTGTGTCATTTATTAATCATTCAGGATTTTTCGGGTTAGCTAATTCGGGTTCCGTTAGTATTAAAACGGCGTTATTTCACCGAATTAATCAGTAATTTGGATTCGGGTAAGGTACCCTTCCCTCCAGACATTTTCTTTATTTAATCGGTCTATAGCGACCGTCGGGATTATGATTAATTCCCTAAATCATTCTGTAAGTCGGTATTAATTAATAATCATTAATTAATTATTAATTTCACGGGATCGGGGTGTTACAAGTAGTATCGAGTTGCAGGTCACGGCTATCCTTTTGAAAACAGAACCTGTTAGGTTAATTCGAAGCTCAAAACCGATGCCAAAGTATTGGTGTGACCATCAGGAGTCGATACCACCCAGAAACAGAGACCAAAACAACCTAAGATCTCACGAAATAGAAATTTAAAAATCTGCAGGTTTTAGGGCAACACTGTGTAGGGTTTGATGAAGGAGACGACGCTGAGTCGACTCTGTGCCTTTAAAACCGAGTTGACGGGTTGGCTCGGACACGTGGAGTAACCTGGGACTGCCACCGAATTAAATGGGACGGCGTCGTTTTGGGCATCATATGTGTAAACTGATACGTTTAAAAGAAAAGAAAGGGAAGGAAGGAAAAACGGGGCTACGGGGTTTCGAACCCCTGACCGCACGCGCCCAACACCACGCCTTACCACTCAGCCACGCGCTTGCGTGTGTCACCTTTGGGGCACAATATATATATATATTATATATTTCATTATATTAGAAAAATAAAAGACGCATTTTGCGCCTTATAAGGTTCGAACGCAGTGTCTATTGGAAAGGGAGGTGGCACGCGTCCGCTGTGCCACCCTATTCGACCGTTCATTATTCTGCCAAAATAATATATATACTATATATATTCCGAAATTAATTTAATTAAAATTATTTAATTAAATTAAATACTCCAAATTAGTCCGTTATCCAAAAATCATAAGTTATATATGTATTCCTACTGTCTCGGACCTCCTGAGTCCAATGGTGAGGTCCGTGACTGCAAATGAGGTACCGAAAAAAATATGATGTATGAAATTACCATAATACCCCTGACCCTGTACAAGGCCCAAATGAAATCCGATTTCAACGGAACTGATACCAGTAGTAGACCTGACACTTGTAAGACTGTATACATGATTAGATGACGAACCCGAGACAGAAATTATGTGACGGCAAAAATGACCAAAATACCCCTGACATACCCGAACCCAAATTAAAAGCCGAGAGAGTCTAAATTTACTTTCTTCGACCTTCCGAACTCAATGGTTAGGTCCATAATATGAAAATCAGAACCGATAAATGTGTGAAGGCATCTGTTCTAACATGTTAAACTGTGTTCTAGGTAAAAATATCACTTAAACTACCATGGACAAACAGGGCAAGAAATTCACCATCATGACTAAGGCCCAGAGGTTAGCCGATAAGAAACAGCAAGGGTTTATGCAAGAATTACTGAGGCAGCAAAGAGTTATTGAGTGCCATATTAGGATAGCTAAGTCCACTGAAATTGTTTCCGTCCAGCCCTTCATATATAAGGCACGTACTAAGGAAATGATTGCCGAGGCCAAGATGAAAAAACAGGAAGATACTGAAACCCTAAGCCAAATGCTTAAGAGGTAAGACCTATGAACTAGCCACTATAAGTTAGTTCCACAAAACCCATCATAGGGTAGACTTACTCAGTCTAAGGTCATGAGTTGATAAATCTTTATAAATTATTTTAGGCTTAAGGAGAAAAAGAGGAAGGCTCCGTTCATAGCTTCAAACTCAAATATTGAAGGTGAGTAACTTCTGACACTGTTTAGTTACTGCTCCTTGATCTGCTAAATTGTTTCGAATACCATATGTTTTAAATGCAATTGTTTTAAATGCATGCTTTTATCACCGATGACATGGTTTTTAGTTTCTCAAATGATTAACTATACTTCTGATTGATATGCTAGCACTCTAAACCGTTTATCTGTTTTGATCTATTGAACTTGACTTGGATTTATTGAACTATTAATTCCAAACTGATTTAATTACCATGTGATTTAAGCAAAGATTGAATTCGAAACTCTTGCCTGGATATCTGTGTTACTCACTGGGCTTTTTAAAGCTCATTCCATTATTTTAATAATTTCAAGGGAACTCTCAGATGGACAGGTTTAGCAGGTCCGAACTTAGGGGGAAAATGTTGGAGACCCCCAGATAAAATGATAACCCATTTTTGTGAATCTATACCATTTTTGTACTTTTTGTGTAACTGAACAGATTATGACCTTTTGTGGTGAAACTGTTTTGTAATCTTGATTAAGATAGGACTGACTATGATGTATCCTGAATGCTCTGCCAAGTATATATGTATGCATTCTCTTGTGAAAATTCTGCTGCTTAAATTATATATGTTAAATGCATTATGCTTGGGATTTAGATCGGAATGGCCTGTGGTTAGGATTACCGTCGGGGTTTTGCTTTTAAAAAAAAAAAAAAAAACTGATAAAACCCGATGGGTGCCTAACTGGCCTTTGTCACGTGCCCCAAATCCGCACAGGGTGGGTCTGGGGGATGTGACATATATATATATATATATGTATATTATATTACACATTCAACCACACACATACCTGCACACACCCGTCCACACACACTGCACACACAGTACACACACCCACTTGCACAAGCTGTTGTGCACCACTTGTGTGTATATATATATAAACATAACACATGACATTATACACATGTACATGTACACATACACAATACATTATTCATAAACATCTCACACATACACATATTTATCAAAAAATAAAAAATAAAAAATAATTATAATAATATAAAAAAAATTGCTTTAAAAATTCAAATCTTTTCATGTATGACCCTGAAGCCACGCCGTTTCAT
Source organism: Nyssa sinensis (assembly GCA_008638375.1). Lineage (NCBI taxonomy): Eukaryota > Viridiplantae > Streptophyta > Magnoliopsida > Cornales > Nyssaceae > Nyssa > Nyssa sinensis. Next base: position 2,981,520 of record CM018050.1, on the reverse strand, counting down.
TTTATAAGTTAAGTGGGAAATTGGGGTGTTTGGCTACGGGTTTTGGAAAAATCGAAATGGGAATTAAATTGGGAATAAAGGGATATGCTATTCCGGTTTAGGGGCTAAACGTTGTTTGGCTTTGGGAGAATTTGAAAAATAAAAAGGGTTGCGCCTTTGAGTTTCGAACCCTGGATGTGTTGGAGAGTGACCCAAGCCCAAGCCCACTGAGCCATGTATGCTCTTATGTGTTAACCCTGAACCAAAAATATATATATATATATATTATAATTAATATATATAATGAAATGAAAAGAAAAAGGGTGCGCAGCACCTTGGGAAGGGATTCGAACCAGGGATCAGTTGAGTGTAAAGGGGCACGTGTAACCAGTTAGGACAGGACAATCCCGTGTCTTTTAGTTGCACAAATATATATATATATATATATATATTAGATTATAACTTTATTTAATTAATTAAATGAATTAAATTAAATTAAATATCACGAAATGGCCCCGGAGTCCAAATGGGACAAGTCATTAGTGTATTTTAACTATCTCGACCATTCTGAATCCAATGGTGAGGTCTGTGATGTGAGATGAGGTCCCAAAAAATAAAAGACCCGTAGGAACATTAAAAATGACCAAAATGCCCCTGAGTTAAAAAGCAGTCAAACGAACTTCAATTAAAGTGAACAGATAGTGAATTTTTATTATTTCGAGCATTCTGGACTCAACCATGGAGTCCGATTTGCAAAATGAGGTCTCGAGGAATAAGAACCCGTAAAAGTGAAAAATGACCGTTCTCCCTTTTAATCCGGATATCCAAATTGAATTCTGCAGAAGCCTAAACCGACTTTGGTCGACATTTCGGACTCAATGGTAGAGTCTATTTTAGTAAAATAGAAACTCATGAAATAAAAGCATAAAATTTGATGAATAACATAATTCAAGTAGTAATAGATTGAGTTATATTTCATGTTTTTAGGAACATTGAAAGGAAAGGAAAAGGTGGCCAGATCTTCTACATTCTAATTGTTTAGTTTAGTTACACAGCAAACATGATTTCTTAGGGTAGAGACCAACCCATCAGGTATGATATTTTGCTATGTAAGGAATAGGATTAAGTTTAGGAATGATTTACATGTTGATTGAATGAATCATATGTTTATTTGATGTTAGAAAATCACATAGGAAATGGTTGCTTTGAAACAAAACCTGGAATTGATTGTTATGTGTTTATGTGTTCTTTGTTATCGTTCAGGAGTTATGATTTATTTCATGTGCTGGTGCCGTGTGTGATTAGGTTTTTAGAGAATGGTTAAGATTGTGAATGTGTGAATTGAGCATGTGTTTAAATTGATTGTATGTAGCATGCATACATGTGGAATGAGTTTCATAATTTAAATGTTGTTACTGCTCAAGTATAATACATTATTTAAAGCATGCTTTCCGGTGTAGATAAGATGTTTCATTGATATTGTATTGTTGCATGGTGGGATCAAAGCATATTGGCACAGTGTGATTCCTTGAAAGCATGGTGTGGGATGAGCAATTGGTACCCAGTATCCAATGGATGTGTTCCGTGAACAGGTGTTGGTGCCCAGAATCCAACGGATGTGTTCCGTGAACGGGTGTTGGTGCCCAAAATCCAACGGATGTGTTCCGTGAACAGGTGTTGGTACTCAGGATCCATCGGATGTGTTTCGAAAATGAGACATGGGTGTAGCATAGAGTTGCATAGGTGTGTCACGCATCTCTTCATGATCATCGCATTAAGGAATTCTTGGAAAGGGTGTAGAGTTTGTATGAATGCGTTATAAATCTTGTCAGTGCATGATATGAATGAATTGGATGACATGTAGATATAACTGTACACTTGCACATGCCACGCTTTAATTTTGTTCCTTACATTAGCATTGTATTATACCAGCAGTTGAGCTGACCCATTTGTGGGATAACATATTACAGATGACACTCCCGGCACTCGAGACTTGAGGAAGTCTTGCAGAGTGGAAGAGACATGAGCTTAGAATGATTTTTTGCCCTTGGGAGCATATTTTGAGATGTAAGGACTTAAGCCCGGATGATGTGAACGATATGGTTATTTGGATGTACTTTACATGTTTATATGTTAATAAAGATGGAATGCATGTTTAATTAAATCCATTAAATTGTCTTTTGTTTACCTTTCTTGTTTTATATCGCTCACCCCCGGGTTCGTGGAAATTCGGGGTGTGACATTTAAAGTGCGTGGAAGCATGGAATTATGTTGTGTTACAAGATATGTTAGTTATACTTACTATTTTTTTATATTTTGGTGGGTAATAAAAATCAATTTTACACAATTTTTTAGGGAGCAATGGGGCATACCCGTTCTAAAAAAAATTGATGATTCTAGCAATTAAGGTAAAAATAGTACATATCATAACTAAAAACATAAAGAACCTACTTACTCAAAGAAAACACAAAGCTCCCTGAGACTTATAACCTACTATGTCATTATGTACCTTATACCTAATTTGTTTTGTCTGAATTACGTTATAGGTTACAAGATTCATTTCATATAAATTATAAACTTATTTTAGTAATAATTTATATGATTAAATTATTTTAATATCATTTGAGGAGGCCAGTTTGTAGTAATTGTTGCCTAGATATTTACCCCAAAGTGGGCGTGATTAGGGTATTTTGTAAATATTGACAACTTTTACAAACTTTAAAAATGATTGCAATATATGCATAAATATGTAAAAGAGTAGAGAGACAAAGAAAGCAAACACCGAAATTTTTACAAGGTTCGAAAAACTTTTTACATCCCCGACTCAGGTATCATCACTTGAGTTTTTCCACTATCTTGATCTTCTTCGTAGGTGGAGATAAAACATTTACAATGATAGCTCCTAGATCTTCGCACAGCAAAATATCCCTGTGAGCGTAGGTGCCGAAAAATTCTAGACACGACTTCTAAAGTCCACTCCCTCAAAGTGGGAGAGGAACACACCCTCTTTTCGGATTGGTGTACATAAATACACAAAGGAGTCACCAACTAGTTTTAGGTTAAATAACAAGCAAACTTAATACAACCCATGAAGAATACATGTAAAAAGAATAGAAAAGAAAACTAAAATTACATCGCTTTGATCCTATTTACATTCTAAACCCCTAGACATGGGTTAAAATAAAGTAAAGCAAAACTAATCTACAATGAACAAAAGAATTCTGAATCCGAGAGTGAAGGTACGAGATAGGAAAGGGTTAGGCACACATCCCACCTAGTCTGAATGGACTGGCCTCAAGTGTTCATCCACAAGGCTTAATATTCTATGATATAAATAAGATGACAAGTGAGTATACAGAGATAATGACAATAATGATATGAACGGATAAAATACATCCAACAAATAAGCCAAAAGAAGTGGAGAGAGAGAGAGAGAGAGAGAGAGAGAGAGATTAACATTAATGAAATAATAAAAAAGACATAATAAGAAAGATGGGCTGTGAGAAAAAGACATAAAGTAAATAGCTTAAAGAAAAAGAGTAGACTCGGGCCCATGAGGCGTTCTATGTATCCATTCAGATAATGGAATCAGAGCCAACGTAGTTCTCTAATTCAATTTATTCTATCAAAAGTGATAAGATAAATTAAATTAGGAAAATAAAGAATATTGGGGTTTTAGGGAGCATGCCTAGTTATTTGTATTGAATCAGACAAGGATTGAGCTTTAACTCCTTGGATTGAATTTTCAATGGTGCATAACTCCATCTTGAATGGATTAGAATCCTTGCTTATGTAGGACAAAGCTTCAAGAAATATAGAAGAAGAGAAGGATTATTACTGTAACTCCTAGCTTCTCAATGATTATGATGTGGAACTAGAACCCTCTCTCTATGGTGTGGAACTAGAACCCTCTATCTGTAAACCCCTAATTATAGTGGCCAATGGGTCCTATTTATAGGAAACAAATAAGGAGGTTTGATCCAAGGGCTCACAATGAATCTTATGGATGAATGGCCAAGATTGAATGCTTAATGAGCAAGCAATTAGATATATATATATATATATATATTTATTTATTTTGTGCACGAATCTAGAGTAAATCCCTTGGAATAAGGAAGGAAGGGAATTTGGCAAGTATTTGGTGGACAAACGTATTATATCGTCCCTAATTAGGTAGAGAATTTAGGAACAGGGAAATTACAAAAATGCCACTAAGGCATAAAAAAGTCAAAATTGTCCATAAGGACCCAAAATTACCAAAAGAACCCAATATAGGTAAAATGATAAGGAAATTACATGTATGCTCATGAATGACCAAAAAACCTATATGGGATAGGAATATTCTATAATTACCAAGATTCCTTCCAATTGGTAAAATAACATTAATGTTACAGAAATACTCCTAAAAGGTGGGGAGCCTTTAGTATTTACCAAACTACCCCTAATGGGTAGGAAAACACTAAAAATTACCAAAATGCCCTTAGTGGACATTATGACTACAATACCCTCAATGGTCTTAATGTGTCAAATGACCAAAATATCCTTGTGGGCATAATGACCAAAATGCCAAAAATGCCCTTAGTGGGCATAATAACCAAAATGTTAAAAATGCCCTCTATGGGCAAAATGACCAAAATGTCCTCTATGGATCAAATGACTGAAATGTCAAACATGCCCTCTATGAAAAAAATGTCATAAATGCCCTCTATGGAAAAAATAACCAAAATGCCCTCTATAGACAAAATGACCAAAATATCGAAAATGTCCTTTATAGACAAAATGAAGAAAATGCTCTCTATGGGAAAAATGACCAAAATACCTTCTATGGACAAAATGACCAAAATGTTGAAAATGCCATCTATGGGCAAAATGATGAAAATGCCCTCTATGGGAAAAATGACCAAAATATCAAAAATGCCCTCTATGGGCAAAATGACAAAAACGCCCCCTATGGGCGAAATGACCAAAATGTCCTTCATAGACAAAATGACCAAAATGTCAAAAATACCTTCTATGGGCAAAATGACGAAAATGCCTTCTATGGGCGAAATGACCAAAATTCTCTCTATGGACAAAATGACCAAAATATCGAATATGTGGTTGATGGACAAAATGAAAAGAATGCCCTCTGTGGACAAAAGTGATGGGAATGCCCTTTATTGTTGAAATAAGAAATTACTAAAATACTCCTAGATGAGACATATTGTAGTAACTTACCAAAAATGGCAAAACCGATTTTATTCAATCAAGGGTCTCAAAATGAGGTGTCTACAATCCCATTTTTCTGCACAAGGGTAGCACCTTCTCACAAATCTCACCGCAATGAGAAGACACAAAGAGTTTACCAAAGAATGCTCTCTTCTAGGGCTGAATGGTGCATTAAAAGTTCACAATCTAATGATTGATCTATGAATGCTTGAGTATTTAATAGATGAGAAAAATTTGAGATCCAAAATATGAGATTTATGAGATCTCAAGTCACTTAGAAATATTTAAAGGTAAGAGAAGGTATATGATTGTAAGTGTTACCAATAAATGCTTTTCATAACCTCTATTTATAGGCCTATGAAGAACAAAGTCGTTTGATTAAAAAATTAGTCGTTCCCCCTCCATTTTCGTTCTATTTAAAATTTAAATTTTAAAGTGTCAAATCAATAAAAATGAGTGGACCAAGTTTATCTTTTAGTCAATTGAATCATAATTCACATTACTCAAGAAATCAACTGATTTGTCCAGAGGGTAGAGGTTCATCTTTGTTCAAAGTCATTCAGTCGACTAATTCTTGGATTCAGTCGATTGAATCTTTCAGTGTGAATTTGTACAAAAGATTGCTTATGTAATTAAGTCAACTGGATGTCCACTTTGGTCTACTGAAATGGACAATGTGTTTAAAGCCTTCTGAACAAATACACATTCAATCGACTAAGTCTTGGATCCAGTTAACTGAATTTAACATAAACAAAATAGGCATGTTTTGTGAACACGATTTAGTCGACTAGATCTAACAGTTTTGCATCATTATCAATTTTGTTCAATGTTTTCTTTTTCAAATACATTGAATTTTCAAAGCTTAGTGTTTAACAATGTTATTCTTTTGAAAAATCATTTTTTTGATTGATTTTAGTTTATCAATTTAACGCTTAAACATTATGCATTTGATCAATTAATCCTAGTTCACCCAAAAATCTAAAATAATAGAAAATAAAGTTTTCACTTGATTCCTTGGGCTTGAGTGCTTTCATTCGTCTTGTGTTTGACTTGATGTTTGATCTTGTGAGAATATCTCCATGATTTTGATCCTTTTGATTCTTAGTGAAAGCTTAGTCAACCATTTTTTAAGCTTAGTGACCTATTTTTATTGTCACTTAAGATAGATCACTAGTCTACATAATCAATTCCTTGTTATCATCAAAATTACGGAAATGCTCTTGGTTGAAACCTTTAGGGCCAACAATAATGAATTTGGATATTCAAATTCGGGTTCTAATCTTAGAAAGAGAATTTTGATCACTTAGTCCTGTTGTGTAAAAGAATTTTTAAACAAGGTTGATCAAACCAAGCAGATAAACAAATGTATCCCCTGAATAAGGTATTTTTTTATCTCAATTTTAGCATTGAATGGCCTTGTTACTCTTTGTGAACCTACTATTGGATCAGTTTTCCTTAATTTACCATCTAGATGGCGTATAACAGTAAGAGAAATATTTTTGTTATCCTAAAATTGATCAATTAAACTTTGTAATCAAATTAAATCAATAGTAAACTTGATGAGTGTTGAGAATGACATTAGAAAAATAAAATAGAAACAAAGTTTATAAGTTAAAAAAAATATCGTTGAACATATATTACTGTTTGAAAATCACATGATTTCTTACAGTTTAAAGTGGGATGTAATTGATTAAAATTATATATCATAATCAATTGTTGACCAGTGAAACTCGACAAGAAATCGAGGGAACACTACTTATTAAAACAAAAAGTGGTTGTTGGAGATGCCCTAACCCCTTTGTTGCTCAGATATTTAACCTAAAGACAGCGATGGATTGGGGGTGAATAGGGTATTTTGTAATTATTGACAACTTTTACAAACTTTAAAAATGAATGTAAGAAAAGCACAAGTATGTGAAAGAGTAAAGAGTGTAAGACAAACCAAACACAGTGATTTTTACGAGATTATGAAAACTTCCTATGTTCTCGACTCAAGCATCTCCACTTAAGCTTTTCCGTTATCTTGATCTACTTGTAGGTGGAGGTCAAACCTTACAACTGTAGACAACTCATTTTGAGACCCTTGATTGTATAGGTTTAGTTATGTCATTTTTGGAAGTTACTATAATATGTCCCACCTAGGGGTATTTTAGTAGTTTCATATTTTCCCATTAGGGGCATTTTAATCATTATGCCCCCAAGGGCATTTTGGTCATTTCAAACATCAAATATATTTCGATCATTATGCCTAATAAGGGCATTTTCGTCATTTTGCCCAATAAGCCATTTTTGTCATTATGCCTACCGATGGCATTTTGGTCATTATGCCCACCAAGGACATTTTGGTCATTTCATCCATTAAGAGAGTTTCAGTCATATTTCTATTAAGGGCATTTTAGTCATTTTTTTAATTGAGAGTATTTCGATCATTATGCCTACTAAGGGCATTTCTGTCATTTCACCCACCGAGGAGCATTTTAGTCATTATACCCACTAAGGGCATTTTGGCCATTTTTTTTTCATTAGGGGCATTTCAGTTATTTTGTCCACCGAGGGCATTTTAGGCATTTTGGTCATTATGCCACTGATGGCATTTTGGTTATTTCGCCCATTGAGGGTGTTTGGTCATTATGCCAACAAAGGGCATTTTGGTTATTTGGTGCCATTTTTTTTCTTTGAAGGGAACTTTGGTAATTTTAGCATAATCCTATCCCTTATAGGTTATTTTGGTCATTTGAGTGCATACATGTAATTTCCATGCCATTTTAGCCATAAAAGGGTTAATTTGGTAATTTTAGACCTTAGGGACAATTTTAATTTTTTATGCCATAATGGCAATTTTGTAATTACCATGTCCTTAAATTCTCAACCGAATTAGAAGCAATATAGTAAATATAGGTGTGCATAGAAAAATTGCCTATTTTCATCTCTTCTTTGTCTTAAGTGAAATTCTTTAGCAACCTCCCTTCTTTTTAGGGATTTGCCTATATTTGTGCACAGAAAACTTTCTATATCTTGTTTTCTTGCACATTAAGCATTCATCTAGGCCATCCATATGTAGGATTCATTGTATGCCATTGGATCAAACTTTCTTACTTTTTCTTATAAATAAGACCTTGGTCACCATAATCAGGAACAAAAATTTAAGAGCCAGAGTGCTGCTGCAATAATTCTCTCTCTATATTTCTCTCTCAGATTTTTTAAGCTTTGTTCTATACAAGCCAGAGTTATACTCAATTCAAGATGAAGTTCTGCACAACTAAAGATCTAAAGTCAAGGAGTTCAAGCCAAAACATTGTTTGATTAACCGCAAATAATTATGTAAGCTACCTAAAACCCTTATTTTTCTTTTTCCCAATGTAATTCATCTTATCATTCTTGATAGAATAAATTGAATTGGAGAACTATGTTAGCGCTGATTCCGTTATCTAAACAGATGTGTAGGACGTTTCATAGGCTTGAGACTACTCTTTCCTTAATCTTTTTTATTTCATGTATTTTTCTTATTTTATTCATTCATGTCATCATTATCTCTCTACTCTTCCCCTTATCTAATTTACTTTATGTATTTTACTTTTCTTATTCGTTCATGTAATCATTATTATTCTCTCTTTTATCTTATGTTATGTAATGTATGCCTTGTAGATGAACAATAGAGGCCAGTCCATTCGAACTGGGCAAGATGGATGCCTAATCCCTTCCCATCTCATACCTTAGCTTCTGGATTCAAAATTCTCTTATTCATTATCGACTAGTTGGCCCATGTCAAGGGGTTTGGAATGTAATTAAGATTAAAGCATTGTAATTCTTAACTTCTTTGTTATTTCCTTTATCTGCATTTTTCATAGGCTGTATTAGGTTTGCTTATTATTAGCCTAAAACAAGTTGGCAACACCTTTTTGCATTCTAATAATTCGAAAAGAAGGCATTTCTCTCCCACCTCGAGGGAGCGGATAGCCGAGGTATTTTTCTAGTGTTTATGCTCATGGTGGCAACTCCGCTGGGGACTTAGAGAGATAGACTCGTTATTGTATTCATCTATAAGGCTTCTGTTATTGTTGTGTACTAAGGTTAAAAGGAAGAGGAAATGAAAGAAAAGAAAGAGGAATGAAGAGAAAAGAAAAGAGCATGAGGGGTATGAGTCTGTAGGAATTGGAAGATGAGGTCCAAGATGATCTGAAACGTCCCACTAGGGAATTCATCAAGGATGGAGATAATGCAAACAAGTTAAATCGCATTCTTCAACTCACTGGATTTAGCGATCCAGTGTATGCTGGAGGGTATGTTACGGTCCATCACCATGAGATCGTCCTTGACATCACAGTTATCAACTATGTGGGTGGAGTTTGAGTGGAAAAATAAGGTTGCTGTCAACACTATAATTTTGGATGAAAAACAATTCCTTAATCATATTATTAAATCAACCAACATGATTTGTCTCACTGCACCATCAGCACTGGATGGTGATTGTGAATTCTTGGCTGCAAACTTGTGTGCAGAGAAAAAGAGATTCAGAAATGAGGAACAGAAGAGGAAGGAGGAGAAACGACAAGGGAAAGGTTAAGAAAAATTTATTGTAACTCAAGTTCCAATTTCTGGGTTTTTCATAAAGTTGCATGAAGCTTACAAATATTTGCATAGTTAGATTCTATGATAAAAATGGACGTAGAAAGAAACTGCAAGTGAAACGATGAAGAAATGAATGAGAAAAATGAATTTATCAGAAAGATGTAAATTTGGAAAGTTTGATTTTCAATGGGTTTTAATGGCTTAAAATGTCATCAAAGGGTCTTAAAATGTGTTTTAAGGCATTAGAAATGAAATGTGACTTCAAAATGAAGAAAAATGAAAAAACAAATATATATATATATATATACACACACACACACACACACACCAGTAGTGCAGTTCGATCACTAGCGCCGGAGAAGGTGACCGAAAACTGCCTTGTGTATGGCTGAAAAGTTAGGGGAAGGGGGAAGACAAGGTGGGCCACGCAGACCAGGTCGGGCCTCAGGTCAGGTCGGAACCCGCCCAGGCACAGTGATAACTCGTCATTGTTGAGGGGCTAATGTTTTGTTTTTGTTTTATTTAAAAAACAAAGGGGTGAACAGTGGGGTTGAGGAGACTCGAACCCTGGTGCTATGGGCATGAGGTACTTAAGGCAAGGAAGGCTACCACTGTGACACTGAGGCACGTGTGGTTAAAGGTTAGAATATTATATTATAGTATCAATTAATTAAATTACTTAAATTAATTAATTATTATTTTAAATCTCGATGTCCAAAATTAACAAATAAATAGTGTAAATTTATTATTTTGGACCTTCTGGACCCAATGGTAAGGTCTGTTTCATGAGATGGGGTCCCGAAGAATAAAATACCCGTAAAAGTGCCAAATGACCAAAATGCCCCTGAGTTGAATCTGAATCAAACAGACTTCGATTAAAATGAATGAATAGTGAATCTTTATATTTCAAACATTCTGGACTCCATGGTGAAAACCAATTGGTGAAAATAGGTCCCAAAGAAAAAAAGACATGTAAAATGACCATTTTGCCCTTTTCGGTATAGAAGTCCAAATTGGAAACCGTGAAAGCCTAAACTGACTTTCTTCGGCGTTCCAAACTCACTAGTAGAGTCTAAATTAGAAAAAGAGATACTTATGGTAATGAAAGTATAAAATTTTATGAATAGCATCAGAACTAAGACATGTTTATTGATTTATAGGCAAGTCAAAGGGAAATGAGAAAATTACGGAATAGTAAGGCAGATCACACGTATAAAAGATAAGTAAACCCTTATCTCTTACATGTGGTCTTCCAAGCCACGTTCATTCTATTACTGGCAATTTTGTACTTTCGTACGTACCAACTATTATTGTTCCACAATTGATATTGTCCTATCTTGTGGATGTTTATTGACTATTATATCATTGAATGTTATGTTGCACTGTGCCTTGAAAGGCCTACTGTTATATGTCCATTGCATGATATTCCATTTGTATGCACTTCTTATGTAATCACAAATACTCATGTTTTATTATGAATGCCAGATTTGTGCTCAGTCACAATATCCATCTGATGCTTTCTGAGTTGACAAGATCTACGGGTCGATTGATAGGACCTACGGGTTGATTTGACAGGACCTACGGGGCGATTGACAAGATCTACGGGTCGAGTACGTGAAAGGACCTATGGCAATGTGGTCGTTTTACGCATTGAGTTATGAGGGCATTTTATATGCACTGAGGTTAAGGGGGGTATGCCGGGCCCTAAAAGATCGAGGGTCTGCCAAACCCTAAATAGAGTAAATGCATCGCTTATGATTGACTGATATGGTTATGTTTATTGGATTTATTGGATGTTGTCATTCCCTATAAATATTTCTATGTTGACAATTCATTCATTGATTGTACTTGATTATGACCGATTTATTATGGCAGTATTCTTATGTTGACTGATGTTTATTGAGCTTTTCCATGTTCATGTTATACCGTTACTCATACTTGATCATTGTGACTTACTGTTCATTGGCCATTGTGGCATTTTACCGTTATTGACCTTCACAACAACTGATTTCATGATTGGCTATCATGTTCACCCTATGAGTTCATGTTTTTTCTATGTTAACCCTAACCCGTGTCGGAGATAGGATTTTACTTACTGAGCTTTGTTAGCTCACCCCAACTTACTATTTTTCATGTAAGGATGCTGCAGGACCATAGTAGGAGTCCAAGAGCATAAGGGGAACAATTTGAGGATTATGTTAGAAGTAATTTAGTTCTCCCATGTATTCACCACCTAAGGGTGAGGTTATGCCGGTTCTTGTTTTGGCATTATAGAACCATTTGATGTATTTAAGACTTTCGCTGATTTATTGTTTAAGTTTTACATTATATATTGTTGGCATTGATACAAAGAAAGAAAAAATTAGGGACGGCCATAGGGTTAGCCCTACGATACGAGATCCGCATAGGGTGGATTTAGGGTCGTGACAGCTTGGTATCATAGCAATATGTTTAGATTGATTAGGCTCAGCTGATACTAAAGGCTTGGTATCAGAGGTGAGCCTTATGTTCTAGTGAGTCAGAGGAGACAAGATTAGAGTATTAGAACTGTTAAAGTCTATGAGTCAGTCGATAGATAACACTGACATTACTAAGGTAGACTCTTATGTGAACACTGACTGTTATTTTACGTATACATTGACGGATTATCTTTTACAGAAAAGGTTAACACCAGGAAAACCCCGATGGCCAAAAATCATCTGACTAAGATGGATCGGATAGATCATTTGAACATAATAGAACACCTTATGAAAAGAGTCATCAAGGCTCTACCCAGAATCAGGCCCCAACGGTTGACCACTTACAATGAATTAGTGGCACCAGCAAAGACCATAAAACAAGGCAGGAAAGAATTTGCCAAAAAGGGTTAATTATGACAATAGAGGCATAATTACATGCCCCAACTACCTAAAAGTCCACGAAGGATAATGTCTCAAAAATAGCACCGGGAGATGATCGGGATACTGTACTAGTAGTCACAGGTATTTTCCAGTTTTTTACAATCTGCCCACATATTGTTTTAATGTTGGCTTTACGTATTGATTTATAGTTCCTACATTTACTACTAAGTTGAACTTAGAAACAGAACCCCTAGGTTACATGTTAACTATTTCAATACCATCGAGAGATTATTATTGATGAATACTATATATTGGGGGAAAAGACTCTATGTTATGATAGGAATCGGTGATTCTTGAACAATTGAGATCATTAAGTAAATACTGACCTTTAAGGAATGGTAGTATATTTAAAGATAAACAATGATGATTCTCGAGGAATGACACTGAAAATACTAGAGGAGATTTCGATAAATGTTATAGATAAATAAATGAGGCTTGAATGAGAGATAGTTTGAAGGAAACTTAATGAATAATTACAAGAGAAGTTGATACTCTAAATAAATTGATGATGTACCAAAAATATGAAAATTCTTGAGAAAGTCATAAGTAGACCCTAATAGGGTAAAGATGAATAGAGTCTTGAAGACAATTACTAAATGAGCGAGATTGTTAAAATTGACCTTATGAAATGTGATGATTTTGAAAAGAGGCTGCCACATGATGAATAAATATTAGGAAAAAAATTCAATGAATCTTGTGTTCTAAGATGATGTGTAATCCGATTTGAGTCAATACTCTATCAAGTTAGATGAAGGTAAATGATAAATGATTCTAAATAATTGTTAGAGATCAATGTGATTTAAATAATTGTAAAGACTAAACTGGTAGTAAATCATTTAGAGAAACCATGAAATTGAGATGATATATGATTTTTGAGGTACTATGAGGAAATCATTATTCATGAATGATATACATAGAGCATATGAGGTACAGATCATAAGTACACGGTGATTAACCGATTAGACACCCTTAAAGAAACTAAGAATCCGATTATTTAAATAGTTGAATGATCGGTGACTTTTGAGGACTATAGCTTGTTTAAATACTAAGTTTAACAGTCTTTGGGAAAGACTATGCTATGACTGACTTTGATGTTTCTTGGACGATTGAGATGATCAAATGAATAGTGACTTTTGTGAGAAAGTAGTATGCTTAAAGGCAAAGGTTAAGGATTCTTGGGAAGAATCGTACCAGTGTTGAGCTTGATGACTCTTAAGTCATTAAACTATGAATTGATCAATGAAGTGGGGGAAACTATCACTTGAACAAGGGCAACGGTTAATGCTCTTTTGGAAAGATATAAGGTGACATAGAGTTGGGATTATGAAATCTTGAAAAGTCGATGGATTTAACAACGAATCTATATAAAAGATGGTCTGAGAAAGACTTAATGAATAGTAACGTGAGGAGTTTGAGGCTACAGATGGATTGATGATAGATTAGATATATGAGGATTCTTGAGTGAGTCATATAGGGTAAAGACAAATGGATCATTGGGGGGGAAAATACTGATTGAACGAAACTATCAAGTGAACGTTATGAAATGTGATGGTTCTAAAAGGAGATAGACACGTGATGAATGATCATTGGGAAAACTTCAATGACTCTTATCGATATAGGTGACAATATGACCCAATTGTGGACAGTACTTTATGGAGTTAACTGAATCTATTTCAAAAGATAAATGATTGATGACTATGAATGATTTTTGAGGATTAACGTAATATGACAATTAAAGAGACGAAAATTATGGCATAATGTCTAGAAAAACTGGTAAGGACAACAACTGTGCTAAAGTGATACATAATTCTTTGAGATACTACGAGAACAATTAAGATTGAAGTAGAAAGTAAGAATAACTAAATCTGTAAAACTAAGGAAGTAGAGAGTTTCCATGGTGGGAAAAACTTGGCATAATCTTGATAAACTTTGAATTTCAAATGTAACGATAAAATATGAGATGGCTAATTGATGTGAACAATCTTGAAAGATGATAAGAAGTCACAGAATGTACAAAGAATTCCCTATACGGTTGAACAAGTTCTTGAAAGAACAAATTTCAAAAATTTGAATAATGACTGGGGAGAGAAATGTAACATATGATGAAAAACTGAATATGATGACGAGTATAAGAAATTAGAAAGTTAAACAACCTTTCTAAGCAAAGGTAAGTAAAACCAATATAATGGTTATAAATTAAAAAGTCATAAGACTTTGAGACTTGAAATAATCAAATGGTTTGGAAAATTTAAGGTAAACCAAATATGATAACACCATTAAGAACACTTTTGAAATAGACTGTCATATGAAGAATCAATGACTGGGGTAAAAGACTACCCTAAAATTTTCTAAGTATATGTACTATACTTTAATCTATGAAGGGATGAGAAATCAAAATCTTTCAAAATATCGATTGTGAGCAAGAAATAAAAGGCCTTCGTACTAGTCTATAATTTGAGAAAATAGAGGAATTGATATTCTCAACCTATCTAATTCATAAAAGGGTGAATGCATACGAATTTGAAAACAAAGGCAGGTATGCCAATGAATAGTACAAAAAATAATGACATAATACAAATGAAATGAAAAGATCGAGGATTGATAAATCTTCAAGAAATGGACACATGATTAAGAATCACAAATGAAAATTTTGAATAAATCTACAGTTACCCGTGCATGGGAGAAATATTATAATGCAAAAAGAATATGAGTAAACCATCCTGGAACAAACCAAAAGATGTTCATGAAAACAAAATGGAATAGACACTAAAAATGCTAAAGGCAAATAGTCAAGTAACTGAAAAAATGACTCAAGGTGAGTAATGAAAGTCATAGAGCCCTAGCCATAAATCTAAGAACTAAAGAGATATGCATGACAATGTTAATACTAAAATTGGGAGACAATGAGTTAAATGCCCGAGGAAGTTAACAGGTCAAACCCTTGACTTTTAAAATTCACTATGGAATTAAAACAAAGAGGGATACAAAAGAATTATGAACCCTGCATAAAGAAATCTTCTTGCTTGAGAATATAGTACTGGAATGCTAGAGATAACTCCAAGAGATAGATTAAAAAAGGAATTATGATGATGAAATTGGCATGATGAGATAATAGAGATTCCTAGATATGCACATTCGAGTTTTGAGGACAAAACTCATTTTAAGGGGGCTAGAATGTAACACCCTGACCCAAATAAATCGGACTAATTCCAAAACTGCCCAAAAAGAATCAAATAATAATACCGAGGGAGACTGAGCCAATGAATGTAATACCAAAATAGAACCCGGGCTATCATAATGATTTATGTACAATAATGGACAGTTTTGGAATCCGAATAATCCTATATATACAGACGATGCCCGAGCGATACTTGAGCAAGCCGTGAGTAAGCATCGAAATACGTGTACATATATGTATACATATATGGGTATGTATATATATATATAGTGTAAATTAATATATATAGCCAAGTAAATAAAAAAATATTAGGTAGATATATATATATATATATAACCGTATGTATATAAATATATGTGTGTGTATATATGTGAGGTATATACATGTATATGTATATATATATATATACATATTACAAAGGTAGTATATACATATTTATTAGATATTGATGCTGCACTTTTCGACTCGCAATAAATCTGGGCTCCGCGACCTATAGAACACTCAAAAAGGGTGATTAGAGGACCACCGGATTGGCTCCGGCAGTAGCCGCTCCGATGCTTAAGTAAGTAAACTGAATTGAAAAAGTTGTATTGAAAGCCAAAGAATGAGCATGAAAATAAAACGTACCTTTAGGGTTTAATTTATAGACCGTGGCCTTCCTAAGTTGATTAGGATTTGGAGCCATGAATATCGGGATTTGATCATCGGAGATTGCAATTACCTTGTTGGATTCATCACAGATAAAGATGAACATGTATGGCAGTTTCCTTGTTGAAGACTGTTTCCTTATTCCCTGCTCGGCGGCCGCTAAGGCGGTAACGAGCTCTGGGGTGTTGGTCTGGAGTCCTGTAATTAACTCTGTGATCCTTATCCGAATGTGTATGTGCTCTGGAGGCATATGCTCAGCTGCTTCATTTGTTGGAAGCTCTAAATGTCCAAGCGCTTAACCACTGGTTGAGCGCGAGCCGAGTTAGCCGAGCGTGAGCTGGACTTAAAGGCATACGTGTCAAGTGCTAATTGGTTTTGCTCTTTTGTGGTATATCAGTTACTCCCCCTCCCCCCCAAGTCCTAGTTTGATGTTAACAGGCAACTAGGGCTAGGCCTTTTTCGGAGAGTCATGTATCTTGTCTGTTTGCCTTTCAAGGTGACTGTTGGCACACCATTTATTGCACAGCCAGAGATTGGATTTTTTCAAAGCCATCATTGTATTGAACCGATGGTTGGGTTTCTAGAAGTCATCATTGTTCCGAACCGTCATGGCGCTTGGGCTTGGTGGGCCCCTTTTGATACTGCGCTTATAAATACAAGGAGAGATTTGAAATGAGCTTTCCCCCGTCATTTTCACTGTGCCAGAAGATCTTGTCCGCCATTGTTGGTTTGTGCGACTTCGAAGAACACTGGTTGTCTGAGGCTCTGGTCTAGAACAGGTTTGATCGATCTTCTTCTTCTTTGCTTCTTCCTCTTTAAGTCTGAGAGTAATGTCTACTCCTCTTGAATCTTCAAATGCTAGTAAGGGGGTAGGAAATCCTTCAGAGATGGCTATGCCGCCTCATTTAGAGAATGTAAGTAGTCTTGCTGCCGAAGATGTTGAGGAGAGGCTTGTTGAATCTCCCCACAGTCCTAAGACTAGGATTGTGGATGCCTTCATAGAGCCCCGAGACAGGTCTGGGGGGACTTCTAGCAGGTCTTCCCGTAGAGAAGAGGGCGAAAGTGCTGTTACCCAAAGCTTGTTGGACGAGTGGAGGGTGAAGTAAAATTTCCCCTCGAATGTTACTTGCAGAGTACCAGGCCCAATGGATCGTCCTCATGATGTTGAAGCCGGGGAGATATGTGTTTATCTTGCCTGGTTTGAAATGGGTTTGAGACTTCCGTTGCTTGATTTAGTTAGGCAGTTCTTCTGTTGGTACAAGCTCTGTCCTGCCGATCTTAATCTCAATAGTTGGCGGCAACTTTTAGGGTTTGTAGTATTAGGGCACAAAAATAATGTAGATGTATCCATAGATCTAATCCATAGTAATATGGATCTGAAGTATAAGAAGGCAGAAGGTCTTTTTTACATGTCTTTTGAGAAGGGGTTCCGACTTCTGTTCTCTGTTCCCACTTCTAATAAAACGTGGAAGAAGTGGTACTTCTTTGTTGGAGGAGGATGGGAGCATGAAGACTTCCAAGATGATGTCTCGATATTCCCTCGTACCACGGGTCATAAGGGTGAGGCTTATTTCCTTAGGTTTGTTTTAGCTTTGTTATGCCTTCCGAACTGATAATTTGATATGCCATTTCTTACTTATGTGCAGTCAGGAGTGCTTGGGGGAGGTCTAAGTTTACTGACGAGCTCCAAGATCAGTACCGCGTGCTTCTTTCGACTTTCAACCGGGCTCACACCGCCATTGTCAACCCGGAGAACTTGATGGCCACTCGTACTGATGAGCTTAAGAAAAGGCTGACATCGAGATGGGCAGAGACGGAGGCCCAAGTGGCAGGGGAGGCTTCCTCCCAAGCTGAGCCTGAGCCTCCTCTTGAAGTAAAAAGGAGGAGGTTGATTTCTGGCTCTCCCGAGCCACCTCCTGCCGAAGCCGAGAAGGAGGCCGAACCTGCTGTTCCAGTCTCGGCCGTTCCTCTTGCCCCTTCCGTTCCGAGCAAACGGACTAGGAAGGGGAAGGCATCTGCCGTGCCGTTCGAGCCGTCTGATGAGCCGGACTATCAGATTGCTAAGAAGGCCTTTGACCAAATATGGTCTTAGGGCCCTCATCGGTACAGGGGGGATCACCTTGCGAAGCTGATGAATGAGATGATGAATCTCCAAATGAAGGTAACCTCTGAAGCTTTTCCTTGTCTTTCCTTGCATGCTTGTTCGGCCTAATTTGTCTGTTTTGTGTTGTGTAGAGTATGCATAGTTTAGTTGCTCTGATGGTGACTCTTATGAGCCTTGAGGAGGCTGATATGCTGAAGGCCGAGTTGGATGAAGTGAGGCTGGAGCTCAGAACGGCTCAATCCAAGGTTCATGCTGCCGAGGAGAATCTGAAGGAAGTTGGCACTAACCTTGCCGTGGCGGAGTCTGAGAGGGATATCTACGCTTGGCAGGTTGTAGGACTTCAGAGGGAGTTGGTCGACCTCCGAAGCACCTTTGATCAGAAGGTTCAGGAGGCAGTTGATCATGCCAGGACTGAGACTGAGACGGAATTGAGAGAGGAAGTTGACCAGATGGGAGATGAACTGATCCGGTTTGGTTTTGAAAGCTTCCGATCTCGGTTTCTGGCTAAGTTTCTAGATTTTGACGTTTCGTCAATTGTTGCTCCTAGAGCTACTTCATCTGGTGCTGGTCCGAGCAAAGAGGCCGTGACTACCGACCTTCCTTCGGTAGAGGATCCTGGCCCTTCCAATAAAGCTTGAGGCTTTATCAGTTTTCCTCTTTTGTTTTGCCAGCCTTTTGATGTAATGAATATCTTCTGATCAATAAAATTGGATTTTCTCCCGATTTTTCTTGTGTTCTTTGCTTTTTGCGAAATTTGTTGCAAGTATAGCTACTCTGAGCCCATTGCATGTCAGATCAGCTTTCTACTAGTTAATAGTTGCCTTATGAGCTTCAATACTTGTAATAAAACAGTGACTGCAAATTAACTTCGATTGTCTCATCATAATAAGATAAGAAAGCAAACATAATCGGATAAATACGAACCCGATATTGATCTTGTGTCACATATATTGAGAGTAGATTTTGAAGAATTCTGAGGCAGTTTGTTCTGAATCCCAAGTTTTGTAGCAGAAATTCGATGTCTCGTGTCTGTCACTCTGATGATTGAGACTCCTGCCTCTTAGGTCATTCAGACCAAGACTAGGGGATACTTCCGAACTGGTGGTCTTTTGTTGTACACGTGGTTCGTTAAGGATCAACGGAATGGCCAAGACTGAGAGGTCTGTATGCTGGTCCTGAGGGCCTTTGTATAAATATGGATCGGACTCTTGTTTGTTTGACCAGTTCGGTATGCTTGGGGAAGCCTTGTATCTTGTCTCCTAAGTATTCGAAAGGACGGTTTTATACGTCATTAATTTATATAGCTGTCTTTTGGGTTTTCGAGGCCAACCCTTTATTTAACCATTGCGGCGGTACAACTAGGTGACTTTTGGACTTCAAGGGTCTATATATATGAGAAAGGTGGTGTACGGTTGTGTTCAATCCTCTTGTTCCCAAATTTTTCCCGTTGGATAGAATTTAGATGTTGTCGAAAACTCGCCGTTCGCCTGGAGATGATTGACGATTCTTAGACTGAGTTAGGAATGTTTAAACTGTGGCCGAGAGTTAACCTTCCCCTTGATTCAGTCTCCAAGGAAGGATTAGAGGAGGCACGAGTCCTCTTGTCCATCTTGGCATCCGGTCGAGATTTCTCCGATTGAAGGTGGACCCTCCTTGTTTCAACCGAGGCTTGGAGCATTGGTGATGAAGACGAAGGTGGGATGCCTCCTTCCGTTTGTGTCTTGGTAGAGACCCTTGCTCAAATCGGTTGGGGTGCCACGCCGATTTTTAGGAAGACAAAGGTGGAGAATGAAAAGTCTCCTGAGACCCAGAGCCCTCATCATCCGTTGGTATAGAGATAAGTGATAGTGATGATGAAATGGCCTGGGTGCTTCTTGATGCAGATTGGGGTTCAGGGTTCCTTCCTTTCAAATAGAAGCCGACAGCGGCGGTAATGGAAGTTGGAACTTGGGCCCCTTTCCCATCCAAGAAAGAAAGCCATGATGTTGCAGATTGTAGTGATGTCTTTATTGTAGCTTCTGTAATGATGTCTTTGTTTTAGCTTTTCTGTATTTGCTTTATTTCCAATCTCCTTATACTCATGTAAACTTTTATGAATCATCAATAAAATTGAGTTCTTTCTTCAAATCTGATGTTATTTCTGTTCGAATGTGCTCTTCTGGAGTTAAAACACCTTCTTGTGCACTTCTGATGAATAACCCTTCTGTATGTTCTAAGAGTATATCAAAGAAACTCGTATAAAACTTGAAGTCTTGAATGACTGTACTTTAAGCCTGCTCGGTAGTGTAGCATTTGTTGTTTGTCAAGCTAAATACTCTAAGTATCATCTTTAAGGTATTTCGATCTAGGAAACTTTATCTTTGGGTGGACTGGATCATAGAATCTGCGTATTGAAGACGGACCAGGCTCGGAAGGCCTGTGCATTAAAAGATTGACCAAGTTCTAAGACTTGTACATTATAGATGGACCAGGCTCTGGAGGCCTGTGCATTAGATATGGACCAAGTACTGAGACTTGTGCATTATAGATGGACCAGGCTCTGGAGGCCTGTGCATTATAAGATGGACCAAGTACTAAGACTTGTACATTATAGATGGACCAGGTTCTGGAGGCCTGTGCATTAGATGGACCAAGTACTAAGACTTGTACATTATAGATGGACCAGGCTCTGGAGGCCTGTGCATTATAAGATGGACCAAGTACTAAGACTTGTACATTATAGATGGACCAGGCTCTAGAGGCCTGTGCATTAGATGGACCAAGTACTAAGACTTGTACATTATAGATGGACCAGGCTCTAGAGGCCTGTGCATTATAGATGGACCAAGCTCTGGAGGCCTGTACATTATAAGATGGGCCAAGTACTAAGACTTGTACATTATAAATGGACCAGGCTCTAGAGGCTTGTGCATTATAAGATGGACCAAGTACTAAGACTTGTACATTATAGATGGACCAGGCTCTAGAGGCCTGTGCATTAGATGGACCAAGTACTAAGACTTGTACATTATAGATGGACCAGGCTCTGGAGGCCTGTACATTAGATATGGACCAAGTACCGAGACTTGTGCATTATAAATGGACTAGGCTCTAGAGGCTTGTGCATTAGATAGACCAGGTACTAAGACTTGTACATTATAGATGGACCAGGCGCTAGAGGCCTATGCATTAGATATGGACCAAGTACCGAGACTTGTGCATTATAGATGGACCAGGCTCTGGAGGCCTATGCATTAGATATGGACCAAGTACCAAGACTTGTGCATTATAGATGGACCAGGCTCTGAAGGCCTGTGCATTAAAAGATGAACATTCGATGGAAGTAAAAAAGAAAGAAACATCTCTATTGATAATACTTTCGTAAATGTTCCACGTTCCATGGCCTAGGAATAGGCTTCCCAGTCATGTCTTCTAGCCAGTAGGTGGTAGGCCTAATAACCTTCGTTACTCTGTAGGGGCCCTCCCAGTTCGGTGACAACTTTCCCATAGTGGGATCCTTGGTGTTTTGAAAGACTCTTCTTAAGACAAAGTCTCCGACTTGAAAGCTGACCGTCTTAAGCCCCACCTTGGATTTGTTGACCATTCTCTACTGATAGGCTTCCATCCTGATGCTTGCTTGATCCCTTCTCTCTTCAAGCAAATCTAAATTTTCCATCAGCTGCTGATCATTGGATTCTTGCTTGAAGGCTTCCGTCCTCAGGGTTGGCATACCGATCTCAACCGGGATTACTACTTATGCACCGTAGGCTAGTGAGAATGAAGTTTCAGAGGTGGGAGTTCTTCTGGTTGTTTTGTAAGCCCAAAGAACTCCAGGGAATTCCTCTACCCACTTTCCTTTGGCCTGCTCCAGCCTTTTCTTTAATCCATCAAGGATCGTTCGATTGGTGGCCTCTGCTTGCCCATTTGCTTGTGGATGGCCTGGAGAGGCAAAGTGTTGCCTAATATTGAGATTTTCACAAAATTTCTTGAAGCCTTTACCAGTGAACTGCGTCCCATTGTCAGAGATAATCACACGTGGTATACCGAACCTGCAAACAATGTTTTTTCCAGGTGAAGCTCTCAACTTCCTTCTCTGTGATATGTGTTAGAGGTTCAGCTTCGGCCCATATGGAGAAGTAGTCAATGGCTACCAAGAGATACTTCTTGTTTGGTGGGGCCTTTGGTAATGGACCCACGATGTCCATCCCCCACTCAGCAAAGGGCCAAGGACTAGTAATCGGGATGAGCTCGTGATGAGGCTGGTGTTGATATGGGGCAAATCTTTGACATTTGTCGCACTTCTGGACATACTCCTTAGCCTGCCTTAGCATGCTAGGCCAGTAGTAGCCTTGAGTCAGAGCTCGGTGAGCCATTGTTCTGCCCCCATTATGATTCCCGCAGATACCCTCGTGTATTTCAGCCAAGACATATTGTGATTCTTCTGGAGCTAAGCATTTTAACAGAGGTTGAGAATAAGTCCTTCTGTAAAGCTTGTTATTCAGGATCAGGTACCGAGCCGCTCTAATTCAGATTCTTCTGGCTTTGTTTTTGTCTTCTGGGAGGAGCCCAGATTCTAGGTACTAGAGGATTGGAGTCATCCAGTTTTGGGGCTGTTCAGCAATTTGGGCAACTTGGGTTTCCTCTATGCTAGGTCCTGGCTGATAGGAGATTTTTATTGTGGAGTTTGCTTCAGGCTTAAGGTGGGACACCATGTTTGCCAAAGCATCTGCTCTGTAGTTCTGGCTTCTTTCTATTTTCTGAATAGTGAACGTCTGGAAGGAATGCCTCAAGTTGTTCACCAGTTCGAAGTACCGAAGCATCCTATCATCTTTAATAGAGAATTCTCCCAGGACTTGGCTTACAACCAATTGGGAGTCTGAGAAAACTTTAAGGTTCAGAACCTCGCATTCCAGAGCTAACCTCATGCCTAGGATTAGGGCTTCATATTCTGCTTCGTTGTTGGAAGCTTTGAATCCCAGGCCTACTCCTGAGCCCGTCAGGGGACTTGTAGTACCAGGCCTACTCCTGAGCCTTGATCGGTTGACGATCCATCGATGTAGAGCAGCCAGGGTTCCTGAAGTCTCGATGAGCTGTGCCTTGTCTTGGAGCATCGGGGTGAACTCGGCAACGAAATCAGCCAAGGCCTACCCTTTGATGGAGTTTCGTGGCACCTATGATATGTCAAATTCCCCTAACTCCACCGACCACTTTACTAATCTTCCCGATACCTCTGGCTTCCTTAATATTGACTTCAGAGGATAGGCAGTTGGGATTTTAATGGGATGAGCTTGGAAATAAGGTCGGAGCTTCCGAGCTGATATTACCAAAGCGAAAGCTAGCTTTTCCATTTTGGATATCTCTTTTCTGTGTCGAGTAGTGCCCTACTGACGTAGAATATGGGCCTCTGTACCCCTCTGTCCTGTCTGACTAATGCAGAGCTGACCGTGTTTTCAGATACTGCAAGGTATAAGAGTAGCTTTTCCCCTTGTACTGGTTTTGACAAGGAGTTCTAGAGAGGCTAGATACTCCTTCAACTCTTGAAAAGCTTTCTCACACTCTTCCGTCCACTGTAGAGCTTTGTTGCCCTTCAGAGCTTTGAAGAAAGGTAGGTAGCGATCAGTGGATTTGGAGATAAATCTGCTTAGTGCCGCAATTCTGCCATTCAGCGTCTGAATGTCTTTTCTGGTTTTCGGTGGCTTCAGTCCAATTAGAGCTTGGATTTGAGTGGGGTCCGCTTTGATACCCCTTTGAGAGACAATGTATCCCAAGAATTTTCCCTTCGTCACCCCGAAGGTACATTTCGAGGGGTTGAGCTTCATCTTGTGCTGTCTTAGGATATCGAAGGTCTGGGCTAAGTGCTGGAGGTGACTACCCTTCTGCAGACTTTTGACTAGCATATCATCAATGTATACCTCCATGGTATTGCCGAGCAGCGGGCTGAACATCTTGTTCACCAGCCGCTGGTATGTGGCTCTAGTGTTCTTCAGACCGAAAGGCATTACTCTGTAGCAGTAGAGACCTCGTTCGATTATGAAGGCTGTCTTCTCCTGGTCTAGGAGGGTACATCTGAATTTGGTTATACCCAAAATAGGCATCCATAAAACTCATGAGCTCGTGTCCCGCGGTGGCGTCGACCAGTTGGTCTATTCTTAGGTAGTGGAAAGCTGTCTTTGGGGCACGCCTTATTAAGGTCTGTATAATCAACACAGACTCTCCACTTGCCATTTTTCTTCTTGACCAAGACGGTGTTGGCTAGCCACTCGGGGTAGAACACTTCTCGTATCATCCGGGCTTCAAGTAGCCTCTGGACTTCTTCATTTATGATCTGATGCCGCTCTGGAAGCAATCAGGTCTTCTCTTCTGTCTGACTGGCGGGTGATCTGGATCCACCATCAGCTTGTGAGTTATGAGGTTAGGATCTATTCCTTCCATATCTTTGGTCTCCCAAGCAAACATAGAGAGGTTGTCTTTCAGAAACCTGACTATCTTCTCCTGCTTGGTGTGTCAGATCTGGGCCGATGTATAAATAGCGCCCCTCAGATTCTGAACTGACCAACACTTTGATGGGCTTCGCTAATGGGCTTGGCTCGGCTGTCTCGTCCCCTTGGGCTTAGGGGTTCTTCGATGCTGGATCGGGCAACCTTCTTCCTCGGGAGTGTGGGAGAGAACCGGGTCAGCACAGTCCCGAGTATACTGTAATTGCTATTTGGCAGTCCTCTCCTTCAGTGCAATGGCATGGCACTCCTGGGAAGTCAGCTTGACACCCTCTGACAGAGTGAACGTTCTGATTGTGGACATACTTCAGGCATTGATGGAGGGTCGAGGTGACCGCCCCTATCTGGTGCAACCATGGTCTCCCAATTATGGCATTGTAGGGAGATTTCATATTCAACACCATGTACTCTGAGATGGTGGTTTTCTGCCCTTCTCCCTCTCCTACAATAGTAGGAAGGTCGATTCTTCCCAATAGGGTGCTGAGATTGCTATCAAAGGCTGCCATTACGACAGTAGTAGGCTTGATGTTATCGTGGTCCACTCCCATCTAGTTTAAGTGGCTCATGGAACAATATGTTGACGGAGCTGCCGGTATCGACCAAGACTCGTCTGATCTCGAAGTTGGCAATCATGAGGGTGATGACGAGGGCATCACTATGAGGACAGTGTAACCCAGCCAGGTCCTGCTGTGTGAACTGGATCTCCGGCTCTGGTTTGAGCCTTTTTTCAACATTAAAGATCTGCAATACGTTTGGGGCAGCCCTGGCCTCCCGAGCATATCTCTTTCTCGCCCAGTTTGACATTCCAGTAATCATGGAAGACGTATATGACATGGTTGTTCTGCCTCTGAGGCTTGTTTCGTCCTTCCCTCTGCTCTTGTCTCTGTTGGGGCCTCTGGTCTGGCCATTGTTGAGGCTTGTCTTCTTAGGGGTTCTGCTTTCCATCCTGCTTGATGAACTCCCGAAGACGTCCTTTCTTTATGAGTTACTCAATCTCATATCGAAAGAGTCCTGCATGAGTTAGTCGTTTGTCCATGATCTTTAATGGAAATTACAATACTTACTTTGGTCCCGAAGGCTAGGATCTCCTTTGATTGGTTCACGCCACCTCAGGTTTTCCCGATCTCGAATCTGTCGGAGTACCTGATTTGGTGTAGTGTTCAGAGAGGTAAAGTTAGTGAACTCCCTTGGTCCGGAGTTATAAACAGCCTTGAGTGCTTGTTCTCTTTTCTGGACTCCTGGCCCTCTTCTTGCTAGAGTCTCTTCTGTGGTCCTCATTCTTATGATCCTCTCTCTTAGGATTATCCTTCTGGTTCTGCTCTTTGCTCTTCTGTGACGTGCGGTTGGCTTCGTCCAAGTTGATGTACTTCCTGGCCCAGGTCCATTAATGTCGCTATGTCGGTAGGAGGGCTTTTGGTCAACGAGTCTCTGAAGCCACCGTGCGCAAGTCCAGCAATTAAGGCAGCTACAAGGAATCTTGGGCTATAGTCGGTGATCTCCGTGAGTTCGGCATTAAAGCCCGCAATGTAGGCTCTGAGGGACTCCTCCTTAGTCTGCTTGACATTTAACAGGGAATTCTAGTCCCATTCTGAGCCTTCTGCTGGTCATAAATCTGTCCAGGAATTGCCTACCAAGTTCGTAGAAGCCGGTAATTGAGTTCGGAGGGAGGTGGTGGAACCATTTCAGAGCAATTCCCTTCAAGCTGATAATGAACGTTCGGCACATAAAAGCACTAGAGGCCCCATAGAGGGCCATCGTATGCTGGTAGTGCGAGAGATGGTCTCCTAGGTCTCTAGATCCATCATACAGGGTGAACTTTGGCACCATCAAATTTTTGGGCCTTTCTTTTGACATGATGTCATGAGTGAATAGAGTGGCAAGTCTTCCGAGCAGCCTGGCCAACTCATCCTGCTCTGGAGGGCTCTGGGCACCTCTCAAAGCAATTGTTCGGTCCATAGATTCGGCAATTTCTTCTACCCTCCGTGGGTCTCTAAACCGGACCTCTTGTGAACCTTGTCTTACAGCCTCGGCTTCAGGGTAGTTGGGCTGAGTACGTCCCTCGGACGGAAGAGGGTTCCGAGTCAGAAGGGATTGGTGCTGCATAGGGAAGAGGCTTCCTGTGGTGCCGGATGTGCTCCCAAAGCCCTTGGAATTGGGGCTTTAGTAGTGCTCCGGTAATGGACGTCAGGGGATGAAAGGCTGATGTTCCCCAGCCTGGGGCTGCTGACAGCTGTGGATCTCTGCCAACGCAAGCAACACCCGGGGGGTGCCCAGGCTAGTTATTTTGGGGCTTGCTCATGGGGCTCCTCATTCTCAGTGGCAATAGGAGGTTGTGTTCCCGCAGCGAAGTTGACCAGCGGGTTAGGAGGACCCGTCACTTGACTCTGTGTGAGTGTTTCCAGTGTTCTAGTTATAGCAAGCAACTGTTCCTGCACCAGTTCATTGTGTCGTTTGATCGATTCGATTTCTTGTCGCATGGGATCAACCGTTAGCCCCCTTGCTCGTGGAGCAGGCAGCCGACATTGAGAGCTTTGTGGATTCTGAGTATTCTGTCGCGGTCGGAGATTTAGGGCCATGGTTTTCCGATGAAGGAAAAGATAAGTTTGTGAATAGAGCACTTGGAGATTAGTCGTTCCCACAGACGGCGCCAAACTGATGCTGTACTTTTCGACTCACAATAAATCTGGGTTCCGCGACCTATAGAACACTCAAAAAGGGTGATCAGAGGACCACCGGGTTGGTTCTGGTGGTAGCCGCTCTGATACTTAAGTAAGTAAACTGAATTGAAAAGACTGTATTGAAAGCCAAAGAATGAGCATGAAAATAAAGCG
Organism: Nyssa sinensis; assembly: GCA_008638375.1. Classification (NCBI taxonomy): domain Eukaryota; kingdom Viridiplantae; phylum Streptophyta; class Magnoliopsida; order Cornales; family Nyssaceae; genus Nyssa; species Nyssa sinensis. The sequence goes on along the minus strand of CM018050.1, from coordinate 2,953,630 downwards.
TACCTTTAGGGTTTAATTTATAGACCGTGGCCTTCCTAAGTTGATTAGGATTCGGAGCCATGAATATCGGGATTTGATCATCGGAGATTGCAATTACCTTGTTGGATTCATTCACAGATAAAGATGAACATGTATGGCAGTTTCCTTGTTGAAGACTGTTTCCTTATTCCCTGCTCGGCGGCCGCTAAGGCGCTAACGAGCTCTGGGGTGTTGGTCTGGAGTCCTGTAATTAACTCTGTGATCCTTATCCGGATGTGTATGTGCTCTGGAGGCATATGTTCGGCCACTTCATTTGTTGGAAGCTCCTGAATGTCCGAGCACTTAACCACTAGTTGAGCGCGAGCCGAGTTAGCCGAGCGTGAGCTGGACTTAAAGGCATACGTGTCAAGTGCTGATTGGTTTTGCTCTTTTGTGGTATATCAGATATATATGTATATATATATATCATGTGCATAAATTAGGTGTGTTATATATATATATAACATACATATGTAACCTAAAAAATTATAGCACAATATAATAAGGGGAGGGGGTTACAAATTTAGAAATTTAATAGAAAAAGAAAGGTCAAAAGGAAGAGGAAAGGAATGAAAAGAAAGAGGAAGGAAGAGAAAAGAAAAGAGTAGGAGGGGTATGAGTCTACTAGAATTGGAATATGAGGTCCAAGATGATATGAAACGTGCCACTAGGGAATTCATCAAGGATGGAGATAATGTAAACAAGTTAAATCGCATTCTTTAACTCACTGGATTTAGCGATCCAGTGTATGCTGGAGCGTATGTTTTGGTCCATCACTATGAGATTGTCCTTGATGTCACAGTTATCAACTATGTGGGTGAAGTTTGAGTGGGAAAACAAGGTTGTTGTTAACACTGTAATTATGGATGAGAAAGAATTCCTTGATCATATTATTAAATCAACCAATATGATGTGTTTCACTGCACCGTCAGCACTGGATGGTGATTGTGAATTATTGGTTGCAAACTTGTGTGCAGAGAAAAGAAGATTCAGGAATGAGGAACATAAGAAGAAGGAGGAGAAACGACAAGGGAAAGGTTAGGAAGAATTTATTGTAATTCAAGTTTTCAATTTCTGAGTTTTTAATAAAGTTGCATGAAGCTTAGAAATATTTGTATAGTTAGATTCTATGATAAAAATGAAACACGTAGGAAGAAACCGCGAGTGAAACGGTGAAAAAATGAAGGAGAAAAATGAATTTATAGGAAAGATGTAAATTTGGAAAGTTTGATTTTCAGTGGGTTTTAATGGCTTAAACTGTTATCAAAGGGTCTTAAAATGTGTTTTAGGGCATTAGAAATGAAATGTGGCTTCAAAATGAAGAAAAAATGAAAAAACACACACACATATATATATATATACCTGTAGTGCAGTCCGGTCACCGACGCCGAAGAAGGTAACCAAAAACTGCCTTGTGTATGGTCGAAAAAGTCAAGGGAAGGGGGAAGGCAAGGTGGGCCACGCAAACCGGGTCGGAACCTACCCAGGCGCAGTGACGACCCGTCATTGTTAAAGGGTTGATGTTTTATTTTTGTTTTATTTAAAAAACAAGGGGGTGAATTGTGGGGTTTAGGAGACTCGAACCCTGGTGCTGTGGGCGTGAGGCACTGAGCAAGGAAGGCTACACCATGCCACTGAGGCACGTGTCATTAAAGGTTAGAATATTATATTATAGTATTAATTAATTAAATTACTTAAATTAATTAATTGTTAATTTTAAATCCCAATGTCCAAAATTCATAAATAAATAGTGTAAATTTACTATTTTGGACCTTCTGAACCCAATGGTAAGGTCCGTTTCATGAGATGGGGTCCCGAAGAATAAAAGACCAGTACAAGTGCCAAATGACCAAAATGAACCTGAGATGAATATGAGTCAAACAGACTCTGATTAAAATGAATGAATAGTGAATCTTTATTATTTCAAATATTCTGAACTCCACGGTGAAATCCAATTAGTGAAAATAGGTCTCAAAAAATAGAGAAATGTAAAATGACCATTTTGCCCTTTTTGGTATAGAAGTCCAAATTGGAAACCGTGAAAAGCCTAAACTAACTTTCTTCGATGTTCCTGGACTCAATAGTAGAGTCTAAATTAGTAAAATAGATACATATGGTAACAAAAGTATAAAATTTGATGAATAGCATTAGAACTGAGACATATTTAATGATTTATAGGCAAGTCAAAAGGAAAGGAGAAAATTATGGAATATTGAGGCAGATCACACGGATAAAAGGTAAGTAAACCCCTATCTCTTATATGTGGTCTTTCAAGCCACGTTCATTCTATTACTGCCAATTTTGTACTCTCGTACGTATCAACTGTTATTGTTCCATAATTGATATTGTCCTATCTTGTGGATCTTTATTGACTGCTATATCATTGTTATATGTCCATTGCATGATATTCCGTTTGTATGCACTTCTTATGGAATCAAAAATACTCATGATTTATTATGAATGCCAGATTTATGCTTAGTCACAATATCCATCCGATGCTTTTTGAGTTGACAGGACCTACGGGTCGATTGACAAGACTTATAGGTTGATTTGACAAGAGCTACGGATCGATTTGACAGAACCTACGGGTCGAGTCCGTGAACGGGCCTATGGTAATGAGGGAGTTTTAACGCATTGAGTTATGAGGACATTTTATATGCATTGAGGTTAAGGGGGGTATGCTAGGCCCTAAAAGACAGAGGGTCTACCAAACCCTGAACAGAGTAAATGCATCGCTTATGATTGATTGATATGGTTATGTTTATTAGATTCATAGGATGTTGTCATTCCCTATGAATAATTCTATGTTAACAGTTTCTTCATTGATTATACTTGATTGTGACCGATTTATTGTGGCAGTATTCTCATGTTGACTGATGTTTATTGAGCTTTTCCATGTTCATGTTATACCATTACTCATGCTTGATCATTGTGACTTACTGTTCATTGGCCATTATGGAATTTTACCGTTATTGACCATCACAGCAACTGATTTCATGATTGGCTATCATGTTCACCCTATGAGTTCATGTTCTTTCTATGTTAACCCTAACCCGTGTCGGAGACGGAATTTTACTTACTGAGCTTTGTTAGCTCACCCCAACTTACTATTTTTCAGGTAAGGATGCTGCAGGACCACAGTAGGAGTCCAAGAGCATAGGAGGAACTAGTTTGAGGATTATGTTAGAAGTAATGTAGTTCTCTCATGTATTCAACACCTAAGGGTGAGGTTATGTCGGTTCTTGTTTTGGCATTGTAGAACCATCTAATGTATTTAAGACTTCTGCTGATTTATTTTTTAAGTTTTACATTATATATTGTTGGCATTGATACAAAGAAAGAAAAAAGTAGGGACGGCCATAGGGTTGGCCCTGCGATATGAGATCCGCATATGATAGTTTTCGGGTCGTAACAGTTCCTATGGCTATGGATTAAGAATAATTGCTCTATGTTCTAGCCGAGATAAAGAAATACATCTCAAATCAAAGTGAAGAGTCACAAACACTCGCTTGAACTATCCAAGAGTTAGCACAGCAGCGGTTGCCACCACCCCTAGCTCAAGTGGAACTGAAAAATGTCCCACCCGTTCCCCATCCCAATCCCTCTAATATAGGGTCAGGATCCATTTCCTCAGAATCCGCCAATTCAAAACATAGATGATCCTTTTGATTGGGCTGAGCAGTACCCACCTATAAAGGATCCAAAACCTCAAGATGAAACCCTCATGAGGTGGCCTGAAAAGATAGAAACCCTCATCTATAAGTCTAATCGGGACGATGACATGATTGACATCCATCTCTGCCCCGAGGTCCGTCTTCCTTAAAAGTTTAAAATGCCCAATTTAGACAAATTTGTCAAGACCGCTTGCCCAATGATTCATCTCAAGCTCTATATGAGAGTCGTGTAGCCTTTAGGAGCCAACACGAATGTGCTAGCTCAAATGTTTCATCAGACTCTAACGGGCGCCTCTATGCATTTTTTCCTCAATCTAGAAGACGCATTTTTTCTAACGACTAGGAAGAATTATGCAATGCTTTTGTGAAGCAATACAAGTACAACAACGGGCTTGATATTACACTTAAAGACTTAAAAACTACCAAAAAGGAGCCAAAATAGAGTTTATTAGCCTTTATCACCCGCTGGCAGGGGCAAGGCAACACAAACGAGCAACCGACCAAGTGAGGTAGAGCAAGTGTAGATAGTCAAGAAGAATCTAGTCCTAGGTTTATTATGAGCCTTTTTTTGCTCACTATTTTAAAACAGTCAAAGCACTAGGTAAAGGGTGGAACCCAGTTTAAGGATGCAATCAACAACAGCACTCTAAAGCCAAACGATATTAGATCGCTGAAAGTGATTCCCAATTCAAAGCCCGGTGGGACGACTCACATGATTAGTGCTCTCAATACTTCCTAATCATTCTATTGGCCTACTTCATAAGGTGCATCTCAAAGCACCCGCCAAGGAAGTTCTCTAATTTTCCAACTCGTATAGGGGACATCTATAAGAATCTTTATGAAAAGGGGCTTCTTCAGCCTCTAGAGCCTAGACCCGTCACTAGTCATTTTTCTAAAGGATATAATCCAAACTAACACTGTGTCTATCACCAAGGTAACGAACATAACATCAATCAATGTTGAGCCTTAAAACTCGTTATCTAAGATCTCATTGATGGAGGAACCATTGGGGCTCCAACACCCTAGCCAAATGTGACTACCAACCCTCTACCAGCTTATAACTCCTTGCTTTAATATCAACATGTTGAGCCTAAAAAATGGTAATCCCACTAGGTTCATCACCAAGTCCAATCAGCATATGGCTAATGCCATAATTATCATGAACTTCAATATGATCATTTAAAATGATCTCATGGGGAGCAATAATCAAGCAAACTCAGCCAATGTAGTACACATCACTCGAGGGGCCCTCTTCAACCCAGTCACTTATAAGCAGATGATCCCGTGACTGAATTTCTAAAAACTAAGTGGTTAGTCGAGATTCCACCTTAAATCCCCATGGAGGACTGAGCTCCTCAAGCAGCTGAAGAAAACTTAAGCTAATTTCTCTATTTGGGGTTTGCTCAACTTTTGAGGAAAACTCAACTGAAGAAGACTTTCGAGACAAAACCTTGGTCGCCTGAGCTAAAAGAATCACAAAAGAACAGGGATTTCCCCTAAAGCTAGTTAAGCTCAAGTCGTACTTCCCTACCTTAAACGAAAACTTTGTCAAGCAAAAGGAAGAACATTTCTACTATAGATTTCTAGAACCTGGTTATGACACATAGGCCAAAGTCAGGTTTCCCGACTGGGAGATCTTTGGGGACTGCACCTTTTACTACGATGATGTTATGACCAATGTTTTCCAAGATCCTTAGTAGAGGATTGGGCAAAGAAGTTTCAAGGTTTGTTTGAGCTCTTTGCCAAGATACAGCTAATATAAGACATGGTTTGGACGATCGTCGAGAGAAATATCAAAGGGAGCCCTGAGAAATAGATTTTTGAGGTTCAAACACCAACTGACAATTGGTTTATCGTCAAGGGATTACAGGCTTCAAAAGACCAGCTTAAGGAGGAGTTCAGCTATTCCGAACAAAGTGATACAGATTCTAAAATTTCTACCTTTCCAACTCAAAGAAGTCCCTTAATTTAAATTTTCTTCATGAACTCATAGACTATTATCTTACTAATTTTCTTTTCAATGAAATGAATGACTTTTTCGAGTATCCTTTGATTGCAAACAATGATGAATGTGATAATGAGAATTACTCTTACCAAAGTCTTGATATAAAGGATAAGAAGTTCTTAGTAGAAATCACTAAACAAATCACCAAAAAAATAAGATAGGGCTCAACCAGTTATGGAACAAATATTGAGCATCAATTTAGGATCAAAAAATGCGACCAAAGAAGTAAAGATTGGTGCAACCCTAGACCAAGCTAGAAAGGAAGCTCTAATTGGGTTGTTAAAAGAATTTCAAGATGTCTTTGCATAGTCCTACAAGAACATACCAAAATTATAGGGTATAATCAAATCAGAATACACCCTAACTACTTGGAAAAGACCACTTTCACAACGCAGTGGGGCATTTATTACTACATCGTCATACCTTTTGGTCTAAAAAATGCAGGGGCTACATACCAATAGGTTAGTAACCAGTATCTTGCATGACCTAATTCATAAAGAGGTTGAGGTGTACATTAATGATATGATCATAAATTCCAAGGATAGGGAGAATCACCATGTTGCCCTTAAAAATTCTTTAAAGGAATTAGAAAATTCCAAAATGAGGCTTAACCCGTAAAAATATGTATTTGGAGTTGCATCTAGAAAACTCTTGGGCTTCATGGTAAGCTAAAGGGGAATCAAAGTCGATCCTACAAAGGCCAAGGCAATCATTGAAATGGCTGCTCCCAAGAGCGAGAAACATGTTAAGGGTTTCCTTGAGAGACTGTAATACATCAACTGGTTTATATCTCAACTGACCACCATCTTTAAGCTCCTAAAAAAGGATTCTCTTAAAAAGTGGAACGCTTCATGCCAATAGGCCTTCAAGAAAATCAAGGCCTACTTAGCCAATCCCCCGATATTAACTCCTCCTTAAAAGGGCATTCCCTTATTACTATTCCTCACTATAATAGACACAGCTGTAGGGGCTATGCTAGCTCAGAACCAAACACCAGAAAAGAGGAAAAATGCCATTTATTACACTAGTTAGAAGTTGATCTCATCTTAGTAGAATAATAGTGCTCTCGAGAAGATCTGCATAGCCCTTGTTTGGGTCACTCAAAAACTTCGTCATTATATGATAGCTTACACCAAATACTTAGTGTCCAAAATGGATCCTATGAAGTACCTATTTGAAAAGTCGGCCTTGTCAAGCCGCAATGCTCAATGGCTCTTGCTCTTGTCCAAGTTTGAAATAATTTATGTAACCTAGAAATCTATCAAAGGAAATGTTATGACTAATGACCCAGCAAACTACCCATTCGAGGCAGAGGGTGTCAAAGATACAGAATTTCTAGATGAGGACATCATGTAAACCTAGAAAGACGGATGGTTCTTATTTTTTGATGGCACTGTTAACAAAAAGGGGTACAACATCAACATGTTCTTGATAGCCCCAAATGGAACACACATGCCTTTCGCCATGAAACTGCAATACCCTACCCCTTCACAAACAATAACATAGAATACAAAGCCTATATAGTCAACATATAAGCCATACTCGAATTAAAATGCAAGTACTGATGTGTACGGGGATTCAGCCCCTGGCATTGGCCAAATATAAGGAAAATGGAAAATTAAAGAAAATAAGCAGTTTAGTTTTAAGGTTAGTTTTAAGGATGTCTAGTTCTACTATTTACCTGAGGCCAATAATAGCTTCATGGATGCCTTGGCTTCTATGATAGACGTACCCAAATAAGTTACTGTCAAGCCTCTCGTGGTTCAGGTTAGAGAAATCCTAGTGTACTATTGCAACATCAATGAGGTCACAAGTAAGCCAAAACCCCTTACTTGGTACACCGATCTTTGGCCATTCATTAAACATTCACAATACCCTGAATGGTACACCAAAGGGGAGAAGGTCGCCCTAAGACGTTGGGCCACTCAATTCATCATATGCAGAGAATGCTTACACAACAGGTCATTCAATGGGATTCACCTCTTATGTTTGGACAAGCAAGAAATTGAACATGTCATGATAGATGTCCATGAGGGTGTCTACGGATCCCACATGAACGGACACCTACTAACTAAGAAAATAATCTACTTGGGTTACTATTAGAACCTATGGATGAGGGCTGCACTGACTTTGTGAAGAAATGCCACAAGTGCCAAACACATGCCAACTTACAGCACCTTTCTTCTAGGGAGTTGTACAACGTGACATCTCTATGGGCACTCGCCACATGAGGAATTGACATCATTGGCAAGATCACACCAAAACAATGAATAACCACAAATACATCTTGGTGGCTATTGACTACTTCCCTATGTTTATAGGTTTCCTATTTAGGTTGCTTGTATTGACCCTTACAAGATTGCAGGCATGGGCATGGGGCCAACATAATGGAGAAATCATGGTTAAAGCTTTTGTGGATATCTTGGTGAATTGAGCTTGGAGGACTAATTACATATAGTTTGTTCAGTTGATTTTCCCTTTGATTTGTGTAAACTCGTGCAAATGTGGTCATATGTTGGCCTTGATGTTGAGCTTATAAGATTCGAACTCTTTGAAATGTAATCAACCTTGAAATATGTTAGGATGTTTTGTATACTATGATGTTATGTGATTTGGGACTAATTGATGATGTGTATAATACTCTTGAATCTTGTAAAATGATGTTAGGAATACTTTTTTTATGTTGTGTCAAAATTTGATGATGAAGGAATTCAAAGGATGAATGAAAAAGTAAAAATAAAGCAGGTTCATATGTTGGATGACTGATTCAGTTGACGGATTAGATGAACTAGTCGACTGAATGTAAGAACCGATCAACTAAAATTAATAGAAGTTAAAGAACCCAACAATCCCAAACTTTTAGTCAACTAAATGGGAGAATCAGCCGACTGACAAAAGGTAATTTTGCTCTGCACAGACAACGCTGTTAGTGGAAACCTTTTTTACATTATAATGTCATTAAGTAAATGAATGATTATTGACATTATAATGTAAATAAGTAAGTACCTCACATTTGGAATCAATAAAAATAGTCCCAGCACCCAATTCCTTAAGGATAAAAAATCGACTCCCCATTCCAAGAATGAAATTTCCATTTTTCTAAAAATAAAACATTGTACCATAGCTAGTTGGGTAGGTTAATCTATAGTTAAAATTTATTTTTAGACTTTTGGATACCTTAAGAACAATTATCGAGACTTTTGTAAGACCAATTCTAAGGATTTCAAATATCGAATTTTCTATGCCTTAGCATGATAACGCATTAGTCAAACCTAGTGTATGAAAGTCGTGTTGAACTTCTATTGACTTGATTAATCATGTAAACTTAATTATAAATATTGTATGATAATTTTACATCACTACTTGGATCTTTGAGGCCCATGTCGTGACATGTTTTACCAACCCTAGTCTTGACACCTCAAAGCTCGACTTTAACTAGTAATTAATCAATCTAATGACTTGTTTAGCTCTTAATTTAGGCTGATTTGGTGAGTGGAATGTGATGGAATCTTCCACTATGTTCAAACATTATATGTAATACATATACTAATGTGTAGGTGTGGTGTTGGCGTACCACACTTGATCCTCCATCCTTGCCCACATATTATTGCTCATATCTTGATCATATCCCAAATTATCATTCTTATGTACAATTGCTCTAGAGACTATAGTCATCAATTATGTGTACTTGTGCACTAATTCATTCAAAATTATCCATGTGTTAATTCATTATTAAAATTACTATGGATTCACATAGACTCCATATGGACAATATTTTTTTAGCTTCCTATCACATATATAGGAATAAGCGTCTGCAATTTAACGAGTAAAGACACACACATGTACCTTGCCTCCATAAATGTTCTTAACAGATAACCAAACTAAAATTCAAGTAATTCAACTTTCTCATTTAAAAACTATTTTTGTTTTTTTTTAAATGACAAAAATACATTTTCATGTTTAATTTTATAATTTTTTCATTTTGACTAAATTTTTCTAATAACTTTTTTAAAGAATTCTTTTATTTTATAGAAAAATAAATTTAAATTAAATAACTTATATTTTATTTTTTATCAAGAATATTTTTTAAATATTTATTTGAAAATAAAAAAAAAAGTTAGAAAAGCATTGGTCAAATTTAAAAAGTATAACAAAATAAAATAAAATGGATACCTTTTTCATTTAAAAAAAATGACGGAAGGGGAGTTGCGTGTAGTATTTCAGAAAAAATATGAGAGGCAGTATAATTTCAAAAGCTTAAGAGAGGTTTTTGTAATTATCAAAAATTTTAGAAAAAGTCAATAAAATTTATCTTTTATATATATATATATATATATATATATATATACATATAATATAGTAGGATAAAATTTTCATCTATCCAGACTCATAGTTGCGGTTCCACCAAAGCATCCAAATGATTGTCTTCTTCCAACACTGAAAAAGGATCAAGGGAGTGACATGCAATAAGAACAAGCAAGGATCATTATGGTAATTCTAATGGTACGTAGCAATTGTGAGTTGCTAAAAAACCATGTTAATCTAACTACTAATAAGGAATCAATGTTTTCCAGCCTTCCGAACTAATCAAGTGTGGTTTTAGGAATCAATAAGCAATTGTGAGTTACTGTCATATTTTTTTCTTACAATAAGAATAACATTATTATAGATTTTGTGTATCAAATTTAGTTATATTTTATCTCATGCCATGTTTAATTAAACCATATATTATACATTTCTATCTCTATCTATCTTATTGCAAGAACAACTCCACGTGCAAAATAATTTAATTTTATTAAGAACTCATAACTTCGACTAGACATCAACACAACACAACAGAAACACAAACACTATCGACCTTATTTAATAGTAAGGCATCGACAGATTGCCATTTGTTAGTCGATAAGTACAAACAAAGGATCGCTGATTGCTAGTCGAAGAACACAGGCACTTAGCAGCAATTTCCATAGCAAACCCCTGGAATAATTAAGCAACCACAGCCAGGAGCGCAACTCATAATGTCATCAAGGCAAAAGGAACCCGAACATTTAGAACCAGTACCTTCAATTCCAGTAAGAATTATATTTAAGAGTGGATTGCTTTTGGTAGTAATCCCATCAGAGGAGAGCTCACGGGCAAAGGCCACTGGAACAAGAACCATGGCCACCACCAGGACAACGAGAAAAGAAACCTTCTTGCCTTCCATTTCTACTTTTGTGTCTCTCTCTCTCTCTCTTGAATCTTGCTTCTCAATGTATGTTGAATGCCTCTTCCTCGAATCCCTATTTATACAAGACCAATGTTATCCATTTCAATTTAGTTTTTTTACAAGTGAAATTTCATAAGAGGTGATGGTAGTATATTAGTGGAATATTATATCATATGAGGTGATAGTAGTATATCATAAATTGATAAAATGTTGTCAGGATAATTAAAACACTACCAATAGTCTAATGTCATTTCATTTGAGATGTAAAATTTGGGATAGAAAATTTTATGTAAACATAAAAAAGTCAGGATTGCTACAAAACAATTTAAGACATAAAACAAATACTGTAAATGAAATATTTTTTTAAAAAAAAAATGAATGTAAATTTTTTTTTATGCAATATTAAGATTATAAAAGAACAAAATATATATAATTGTTTCGAAAGCTTTGTTTCTTGTAATACTGTTTACCCTCGTAATGGAATTTGGAAAATATAAACTAGGCAATGTTAACAAAAAAAGAAAAAATAATACATACATATATATATATATATATATTCACATCTTTTTCTTTTATTTAAATGGATACCAATAAAAAGTACGAAATAAGACTTTCTTTTCTCGCATCTGGTTAATTATTACTATTAACATATAAAATTTGAGATCCTTTTATTCGTGAGGTCTAAAAAGAGAGAAGAGACTGTCACACTACGTCATTATATGTTTCTTCTTCTTCTCTTTTGTAATCTTTATAGAGCACTTTTTATAGAATTAAAATTTCTCACAAACTTTTAGATTTTCGGTAAACGATGGGAACTAACTTTTCCACAAAATTAAAAAATTTATAAAATTTGTGAGACACTATTACACAACGAGATAGTGTGACAGTCTAACTGGATAATTATTTGAGGGTAAGACCCTCATATATTTTATCACATTTCTAAATTCATAAAAAAGTTAAGTATCACAAATTTTTTAAAAGTGATATTTATGAGAGAACATCACACCAAATCAATAGTAGCATCAAGTAACCGTCATAATTTTTCCAAAAACTATTATTTTGTTGAATAATACTACAGCAGGCCTGGCATTAATGATCATACCCAAAATTTAATTAAGCCAAACAAATTTGCTAAAACCTCTCGCATCTGTTTTTTACTCTCACATGGGTGGGTCTTCTAATGAGCCTGGCCTTCACTCCCAAAAAGTCAATAATCAAAGGTAGAAATAAAGTGATAAATAAGTAGTAAAAGGAAAATTTTATGTATCTAATGTAATATGTTAGGATATGGTGTTCTTGGGTTGTCATATAATGTATTTTCTAAAATAACTTTGTGATGACACTTTACATTTAGAATATAATTAGGGATACCTAACACTACTTAGTAGTAAAATTATGAAAACGAACATGCAAGACTACTAACTTTGTTTGTCCCTACGATATTAATGTAATCCTTTAAGGTCTTTGCATGTCATTTAATGTATTGAGTATTTGGTTTAAGTTTGAATAAAAATTAATTTAGTTATAGGTTTGAAATTTCTACATAAAGGTTTTTAACTTTGTTTTAATTCAATGTATAACTGAATATAAATTTGATTTACTATTGGAGATACCCTTGCGGCTTTTTCATGATAGCTAATGAGTTGGTTACAGCCTAGTCAATGTCAAGGTCGAGGTGTATTAGGAGTATGGTATGCCTTTAAACAAGCATTTGGGAGAAAATTGTTTAATGGTCCGGTGCATAGTGATTTTAATATGCTCTTTCAATAATATTATGTTGCATTTGGTTATTACTCTCACATGGGTGGGTTTTCTAAAGCTAATCAAAGGTAGAAATAAAGTGATAAATATACAAGCAAGAGAGCTGGCCTTGTTTGGCCCTACGACCCTTTTATATTATGACTAGTAATTTTAAAAAGTCACTACTATTATCATTTTTTTGATCAGCCACTACTATTATCATTAATAGCTATTAAAAACAGATCATCAATGTGTCCACTAATCTTTTAAATGAAATTATTACATTATTTTAACATAATAATTTTGTTTCAGTAACATTTAATTTTTACCAAATAAGTGATCATAGTAACTTGTTTCCTTATGAGACCTTGACCTTTTTCAAAAATTCCAACTGTGTTACCTTTTAACAATTTTTCACTTATATTATTCTCTTATATATTATATTAATAATATAATAATTATAAATGTTTAATTATATGATAATTATAATCATTATATTAATAATATATTATAGGAGAGAATATTGATAATATAATATATTGATTATAATTAATTATTCAATAATGAATATATATATATATATATATATATATATATATATTGATAATATGATATATAACTAACAATTGAGCTTTTGTTAATTTGAGTTCTTTCAGCTTAGCAAAGCTTCGAATTCTATTCTCTCAAGTCTAAATCCTAGCCTAATGCTAATTTCTTTCCAAATATAACATTCTCACCTTTTTATGGCCATCCAACCCAAGCTCATGTCCACATTATCTTATTTTGTTCTCCAATGGTTTAAGGAAGTCATAACATCTCACTTAGGCTTTAAGAATCCACAGTAACATTCACTTAAGCAATTTAACATACCCATTGTGTGCAACTATCAATATCAAGTATAATACATGTAACCCATTTTGTGATTTCACCTAGTAATCTTTTTTGCATTTAACCGGGAGTACATTTGATAGCAAGACAATATAGAAGCAAGTCATTTCATAACATGAATTCATCAAATACATGGATTTTCAAAGTACAAGCAACATATGCTCTCAAAATGCAAACATGAACAAATTCATAACATAGAATGAGATTAATGAGCAATATAACTACCTAGACATGTCCTATACCTAGGTTTAAAAATTCTCTACCTTGATTCCTAGAAACTTTTCCAAACCCTAGCTTTGTCGTTTGATGTTCTTGTTGAATCCTTTCAAACCCTAGCTTCCAATTAGCTGTAGGGGTTTCTTAGAGGATGATCCTTGCATTTGATGTCTTGATCCCTCCTCAAATCCCAAAGAATTCAAAGAAAGAAAGGTGGAGGTAGTGAGAAAAATAGAGAGAACCCTAGGTCTCTCTAAGAAATATTGCGAGAGAGGGAGAGAATGAGAGAGTGAGTGAGGTTTTGGCCTTTTAAAGCCAAAAAAATATGATTTTGGGTCAAATAATTATTTTGCCCCTCATTTGAATTGTCTATTTTCTTGCTTCCATGTCTATTTTGGTCATTTCCTCATGCATATAATTTATCCCATGAAGAAATTTAGATACATGAATGTATTTTAAGTCTAAATATAATATTCTTCCAGTACAATGTTCACGAAATCCTGATAATATGGAAAAATGAAACTTTTGCCCCTATTAGTCCCTTAAATGTTTAGTCAGTTTAAAATATTCCAAAAAAGTTTTGAACTCATTATTTTACATCAGGAGTCAAGTATAATTCATCAAGATACGTCACTCTCATTATTTAATATTTATTTTCCTTTTTTAAAAAAATTATAAGTTGGTACAAAAGTGTTCAAAATGAAAGTCACTATGAGTATCCACATATGGAGGGTCATCCAAGTGCACACAAAATGAAGTATTCCCAAAAATAGCTTCAAGGGTGTTTTTCAACTAGCGACCGTCCCTTTGCCAGCTCCTCTATCTAGTAGGGGCCAGTACAATAACCCTAGTAGGAAATATTTAAACGAACGTAAGAAAATGTAGTGTCAGGTGTATGCTTGTGCATGTGTAGTGGCACTCATCTGACCACCTAGCATGCATCTTCAACAAAGTAAGAATTCAAGAAATAACCAAGTATTTCACATATCTGAGCATCAAACCATCAAAGAGAAACATTGTCTAATGAAACATTATACATGAACTAACAATTTAGGACTTCATTCATTTAGTTATTCTTTCACTTATTAAGGTATTCCTTCCAAATCTTTGAAGTCTCAATGCCAAGACTATATTCCTTGTCGGCCCCCAGTAAGCCTTGTGTGCATTACGGGCTACTAACCGAATGGAGACATACGACCACCCGCGCAGATTTATGACTCGCAAGCCGATGGGAGACACTATCCTGAACAAAAATCAAAACCCCAGGAAAACACAATCTTACCATGCTCAAAATCACACAATGATGTGGCCCAAATTCTTGCTCAATGTTCATTACTTTTCAGGTGTTCATTCTCACATTTTCAAGGGTCTTACATTCATATTTATGTTCATAATTCATCTTAAATGATAAATATTCAAGTAACTTCATCCAATTATCACAATTACAGATCAAACATATATTGAAGCATTTTCACAAACCTTTAAAGTGAAAATTGAATAATCAAGTATAATACCTATAAACTCATTCCATGATTTCACCAAGCAAAGCTTTTCGTAAATAACTAGGAGTGCATTTGATAGTTAGACATGATTAAAACAATTCATTTCATAGAAGTTCAATGTACATGCAATATATGTCCTAAAACTTCAAAAATGAACAATCAAATGGCAATAGATGAGATAAACATGCAATGAACCTACGTACACATCTTCTATGCATAGGTTTAGAAATTTTCTAACTTAATCTCTTCAAATCTTGATGAAACCCTAACTTGTTCTTGATGATTCCTTGTAGATTTTCTAACTTCCTTGCTTTAAGAATGATGGGTTTTGGTGTAAGGAGTCTTGTGCCACTTAGATCTCAAGAATTGAGAAGAAAATATGGAACTCCCATGGACTTTCCCCTAATTTCCCTAGCTTTCTTCCCTCTATTCTCTCTTCTTTTCCCTTCCTCTCTTTTACATGAATGTGTGTGTGTTTCTAGTGTGTGTTTTAGGTGTGCAGGGATTTTGGCTTTATAAGCCAAAAGTAAGACAAAGGTAATTTTCCCTTTTTGGCCCTCCTTGTTTCTTCAATCCTCTTTTAAATCCCAAGCCCTTTTTAGTCTTTTCATATAAATTTTTAATTTCTTAATGAAATTTTACATTATTATTATTTTATAATTTGTAATTTGGAAAACATTTTCAGGTCTTTAAATATATGATCATGAAAATTCAAAGATCACTCGCTGCATATAGGGATCACTTAATAATATGAGCTAATCCTTATGTTCATAAATATGTCAAACTTTATAATAAATTGCATAATGCATTTTACAATTTAAATGAGCAATAAAACTATATTGGGAAATTATAAACTTTTACGTGATATAAAATTCAAAGACCATGTATTAATATGCAATCAAATTATTTTCAAGATCATGCAATCAACTTTTATTATGAAACAAACCTCATGTTCATGAACAATTCACAATTTCTCAAAAATGCATTAATTTAATTAATTGAACACCACACATAAATTAGACACAAACAATAAATTAACATTGCCTAAATAATTTGGACATGGCACTGAAAAAATATTAAAACAAATGCATACTTTAGTGTTAAAAAAATGTGCCAAGATTAGCGGTTATAAACAATTAGACTCAAAATTTAAAATTTCTAAAATTACCCCAATGGGTCAAGTAGGGCACGTGGCCGCCACAACACAAAGCCCAAAGCAAAATGGACAAAAAATCCCTTTCCATGCACCTACATGCGTATTTCCCGTGACTGGCCCTTGTCATGGCCTAGGGTACTGTTCATCTTGGTCAAACATTCTTCACAACCTAGGCTAGTTTTTTTGTAATTTTTATCACCAAAAGTCAGTATTTCATGCAACTAAATCATACATAATGGTGTATATTTTTAATATGAATGTATTCATATAAGGATAAACAAATATTATGTTTATTTGAGTGATCAAAATGATCAAAAAGTGTGACAAGTAGATCGTCGGTATCCAAAAAATCCAATCGAATAATTCTATTTGCATAGATCATTATAAGATATGAGATTTATATGTTTTCTTTATCCCTTTTTCATGGGTTACAAAATCCCTCAATTTTATTTGCCTGTCATTCTATATGTACGAAATCCGAATCTACGATACATGGGCTTCAAAAGTTAGGGCTTTCTTTTTATGCCTATACAACAAACTATAATGCACCAAACACACGTGCAGATTCTTCAGCCAATGTGTAAGAAAAACCCTTCATGAATTTTGATAAAAGAGCTAACAAATTAAATCCATTGAAAAATTCTTCACATACTTCAATTGGAACCCACATATATAAGTTTTCTTTTTTTTTATAATATATTAAACATGGCTCCAATATATAGGTGGGTCTCGAAAGTTATTTTTATTTGATTGCGGTTATGCAATTTAAATCTTAATGCTAGACTACATAGCATGATACCACTAGTGTAAGCAATACTGGGATAATATATGTTTATGATAACAAGCGGAAGAGCATATTACTTACCTTCACTTATACCATCTAAGCCTTTAAGCATTATCTAGTATTCACATCATCATGTCTTCAACTAATCACGAACAACTTACATGACCCTTACACTATTCCTATATGGTGAGAGATGGAAGGGAGTTTATTACTTACTTTATGTTATGGAATATGCCTTACAACTGATATTTTTCACAAGCCGAATATATAGATAGGCATGGGAGCACAGTCCAAAAGAGTTTAAATCTAAAAAATCTTCCTATTATCAAGAAAGTATAGTTTTCACAAACTCTTTGTATAACCACTTTAGATAGGAGTAGTTATGTGTAACCTATCACTTGGGTTTTAACTTAGTAAAATATAACTATATATCTATATTATGGAAAAGGTGATGTGGCATGCGGGTTACCTTAAGTATCCAAAAGGAGACACATTTACAATTTTTAGTTGCTTCAGCTATTGAAACTTGAAAGACCTTAATTTGTACACTTGAACACACACATAAACATACACTGCCCAAAATTAAGAAGATGATGACATTAGAAGAGCATAGAAAAATATATAGGTGAAAATTATTTGGGAATGTGTTACTACATATATATATATATGGTCGGATCAAAATCATGAATGAGTTTAAAGTGCAAGGAAGCATGGAAATATGTTGCGCCACACGATATTTTAGTTATACTTACCATTTTTTTATATTTTAGTAGCAATAAAAATCAATTTTACACAATTTCTTAGGGAGCAATAGGGTATACCCTTTCTAAAAGCAATTGATGATTCTAGCTATTAACGGTAAAAACAGTACATATCATAACTCAAAACATAAAGAACCTACTTACTCAAAGAAAACACAAAGCTCATTGAGACTCATAACCTACTATGTCATTATGTACATTATACCTAATTTGGTTTGTCTGAATTACATTGTAGGTTACAAGATTCATTTCATATAAATTATAAACTTATTTTAATAATATATATGATTAAATTATTTTAATATCATTTGAGGAGACCGGTTTGTAGTAATTGTTGCCTAGATATTTACCCCAAAGTGGGCGTGAATAGGGTATTTTGTAAATATTGACAACTTTTACAAATTTAAAAACGATTGTAATATATGCACAAGTATGAAAAATAGTAGAAAGAGAAAGGAAGCAAACACTGGGATTTTTACAAGGTTCAAAAAACTTCTTACATCCCTTGACTCAGGCATCATCACTTGAGTTTTTTCACTATCTTGATCTCTTTCGTAGGTGGAGATCAAACATTTACAATGATAGCTCCTAGATCTTTGCACAATAAAATATCCCTGTGAGTGCAGGCGTCGAAAAACTTTAGACATGGCTTTTAAAGTCCACTCCATCAAAGTGGGAGAGGAACACACCCTTTTTTTAGATTGGGGTGTACATGAATACACAAAGGAGTCACCAACTTGTTTTAGGCTAAATAACAAGCAAACCTGATACAACCCATGAAAAATACATGTAAAAAGAAGTAGCAAAGAAAACTAAAATTACATCGCCTTGATCCTATTTACATTTTAAACCCCTTGACATAGGTTAAAACAAAGTAAAGCAAAACTAATCTACAATAAACCAAAGAATTCTGAATCCGGGAGCTAAGGTACGAGATGCGAAGGGGTTAGGCACCCATCTCGCCTAGTCCGAATGGACTGGCCTCAAGTGTTCGTCCACAAGGCTTAATATTCTATGACAAAAATAAGATGACGAGAGAGTATACAGAGATAATGACAACAATGACATGAACAGATAAAATACATCTAACAAATAAGCCAAAAGAAGTGGAGAGAAAGAGAGATTGACATGAATGAAATAATAAAAAAGACATAATAAGAAAGATGGGATGTGAGAAAAAGACATAAAGTAAATAGCTTAAAGGAAAAGAGTAGACTTGGGCACATGAGGTGTCCTACGTATGCATTCAAATAATGGAATCAGAGCCAATTTAATTCTCTAATTCAATTTATTCTATCAAGAGTAATAGGATAAATTAAATTAGGAAAATAAAGAATATTGGGGTTTTAGGGAGCGTGCTTGATTGTTTGTGTTGAATCAGACAAGACTTAAGCTTCAACTCCTTGGAAAGTATTTGGCAAGTATTTGGTGGACAAACATATACTTACTATATCGCCCCTAATTAGGTAGAGAATTTAGGGACAAGAAAATTATAAAAATGCCACTAAGGCATAAAAAAAGTCAAATTGTCTATAAGGACCCAAAATTACCAAAGTAACCCAATATGGGTAAAATGACAAGGAAATTACATGTATGCTCATGAACAACCAAAAATAACCTATAGGGGATAGGAATATTCTATAATTACCAAAATTCTCTCCAAATAACATTAATATTACAAAAATATTCCTAAAAGGTGGGAAACCTTTAGTATTTACCGAATTACCCCTAATGGGTAGGGAAACACTAAAAATTACCAAAATGCCCCTAGTGGATATTATGACTAGAATACTCTCAAGGGTCGTAATGTGTCAAATGACCAAAATACCCTTAGTGGGCATAATGACCAAAATACCCTTAATGGGCATAATGACCAAAATACCAAAAATGCCCTTAGTGGGCTATAATAACAAAAAGTTTGAAAATGCCCTCTATGGGCAAAATGACAAAAATGCCCTCTATAGGAGAAATGACCAAAATGTCCTCTATGGGAAAAATAACCAAAATGTCAAAAATGACCTTTATGAGAAAAATGTCATAAATGCCCTCTATAGAAAAAATGACTAAAATGCCTTCTATGGACAAAATGACCAAAATGTCAAAAATGCCCTCTATAGACAAAATGAAAAAAATGTTCTCTATAGGTGAAAGGACCAAAATGCCCTCTATGGACTGAAATGACCAAAATGTCAAAAATGCACTTCTACGGGCAAAATGATGAATATGTACTCTATGGGCAAAATGACCAAAATATCAAAAATACCCTCTATAGGCAAAATGACAAAAATGCCCTATATGGACTGAAATGACCAAAATGTCCTCTATGGATAAAATGACCGAAATGTCAAAAATACCCTCTATGGGCAAAATGACAGAAATTCCTTCTATGGCCTGAAATGACCTAAAAATTACTCAATGGACAAAATGACCAAAATATCGAATATACGTTCTATGGGTAAAATAAAGAGAATGGCTCTATGGACAAAAATGATGAGAATGACCTCTATGGGTGAAATAAGAAATTACTAAAATACTCCTAGATGGGACATATTGTAGCAACTTACCAAAAATGGAAAAATTGACCTTATTCAATCAAGGGTCTCAAAATGAGGTGTCTACAATTCCCTTTTGCCTCACAAAGGTAGCACCTTCTGATAAATCTCATCGCAATGATAAAATACAAATAGTTTACCAAAGAATGCTCTCTTCTAGGGCTGAATGGTACAATAAAAGTTCACTCTCTAATGATTGATCTATGAATGCTTGAGTATTTAAAAGATGAGAAAACTTTGAAATCTAAATATGAAATTTATAAGATCTTAAGTCACTTAGAAATATTTGAAGGTAAGAGAAAGTATATGATTGTAAGTGTTACCTAATAAATGCTTTTAACAACCTCTATTTATAGGCCCTATGAAGAACATAGTCGTTGGATTAAAAAATTAGTCAGTTCCCCCCCTCTTCCATTTTGATCTATTTAAAATTTGAGTTTGAAAGTGTTAGATTGATAAAAATGAGTGGACCGAGTTCATCTTTTAGTTGACTAAATCATAATTGACATGACTCAAGAACTCAACTGATTTGTCCAGAGGGTAGAGGTTGATCTTTGTTCAAAGTCCTTCAGTCGACTAATTCTTGGATCCAATCGATTGAATCTTTAAGTGTAAATTTGTACACAAAATTGCTTGTGTAATTAAGTCGACTGGATGACCACTTTGGTCAACTGAAATGGAGAATGTGTTTAATGCTTTGTGAACAAATACACATTCAGTAGACTAAGTCTTGGGTCCAATTAACTGAATTTAACATAAAGAAAATAGGCATGTTTTGTGAACATGGTTTAGTCGATTAGATCTGATAGTTTTGCATCATTGCCTATTTTTTCAATGTTCTGTTTTTCAAATACATTGAATTTTCAAAGCTTAGTGTTTAACAATGTTATTCTTTTGAAAAATCATTTTGTTGATTGATTTTAGTTGATCAATTTAATGCTTAAACATTATTCATTGGATCGATCAATCCTAGTTCACCCAAAAATCTAAAATAATAGAAAATAAAGTCTTCACTTGATTCCTTGGGCTTGAGTGTTTTCATTTATCTTGCGTTTGACTTAATGTTTGATCTTGTGAGAATATCTGCCATGATTTTGATCCTTCTCATCCTTAGTCAAAGCTTGATCAGCCATTCTTTGAGCTTATTGACTTGTTTTTATTGTCACTTAAGATAGATCATTAGTCCACATAATGAATGCCTTATTATCATCAAAATTTTGGGAATGCTCTTAGTTGAAACCTTTAGGGCCAATAATAATGAATTTGGATATTCAAATTCGGGTTCTAATCTTAAAAAGACAATTCTGATCACCTAGTCCTGTTGTGTAAAAGAATTTTTAAACAAGGTTGGTCAAACCAAGTAGATAAACAAATGCATCTCCTGAATGAGGTTTTTTAATATCTTGATTTTAGCATCAAATGGCCATGTTACTCTTTGTGAACCTACTATTGGATCAGTTTTCCTTAATTTACCATCTAGACGATGTATAACAGTGAGAGAAATATTTTTATTATCCCCAAATTGATCAATTAAACTTTGTAATTAGATCAGATCAATAGTAAACTTGATGAGTGTTGAGAATGACATTAGAAAAATAAAATAGAAACCAAGTTTATAAGTAAAAAAAAAAATATCGTTGAACATATATTACAGTTGGAAAATCATACGATTTCTTACAATTTAAAGTGGGATGTAACTGATTAAAATTATATAACATAATCAATTGTTGACCAGTGAAACTCGACAAGAAATCGAGGGAATCTTACTCGCTAAAACAAAAAGTGGCTGTTAGAGATGCCTTAACCCCTTTGTTGCTCAGATATTTACCCTGAAGGTAGCGATGGATTGGGGGTGAATAGGGTATTTTTTAATTATTGATAACTTTTACAAACTTTAAAAATGAATGTAAAAAAAAACACAAGTATGTGAAAGAGTAAAGAGTGCAAATGAGACCAAACACAATGATTTTTATGAAGTTATGAAAACTTCCTACATTCTCGACTCAAGTATCTTCACTTGAGCTTTTTCACTATCTTGATCTACTTGTAGGTGGAGGTCAAACCTTACAACTATAGACAACTCATTTTGAGACCCTTGATTGTATAAGTTTAGTTATGTCATTTTTGGGAGGTTACTATAATATGTCCCACCTAGGGGTATTTTAGTAATTTCACATTTCCCCATTAAGGGTATTTCGATCTTTATGTTCACCAAGGGCATTTTGGTCATTTCACCCATCAAAGATAGCATTTTGGTCATTTCGCCCAATGAGGCATTTCTGTCATTATGC
This sequence comes from Nyssa sinensis, assembly GCA_008638375.1. Classification (NCBI taxonomy): domain Eukaryota; kingdom Viridiplantae; phylum Streptophyta; class Magnoliopsida; order Cornales; family Nyssaceae; genus Nyssa; species Nyssa sinensis. The sequence continues at coordinate 2,930,834 of CM018050.1, read as the reverse complement.
CCACCGAGGGCATTTTAGTCATTGGGCATTTCAGTCATTATGCCCAGCAAAGGCATTTTGGTCATTTCATCCATCAAGAGAATTTCAGTCATATTTCCACTAGGGGCATTTTGGTCATTTTTCCAATTGAGGGAATTTCGAACATTATGCCTACTAAGGGCATTTCAGTCATTTCACTCACTGAGGAGCATTTTAGTCATTATGCCCACTAAGGGCATATTGGTCATTTTTTTCATTAGGGGCATTTCAATCATTTTGTCCACTTAGGGCATTTTAGGCATTTCGATCATTATACCAACCGATGGCATTTTAGTCATTTCACCTATTGAGGGTGTTTAGTCATTATGCCAACAAAAGGCACTTTGGTCATTTGGTGCCATTTGTTTTTCCTTTGGAGGACACTTTGGTAATTTTAGCATAATGCTATCCCTTATAGGTTATTTTGGTCATTTGGGTGCATACATGTAATTTCCATGCCATTTTAGCCATAAAGGATTAATTTGGTAATTTTAGTCCTTAGGAACAATTTTGACTTTTTATGCCTTAATGGCAATTTTGTAATTACTATGTCCTTAAATTCTCTACCAAATTAGAAGCGAAATAATAAATATAGGTGTGCACAAAAAACTTTCCTTATTTTCATCTCTTCTTTGTCTCAAGGGAATTTCGTTATCAACCTCCTTTCTTTTAAGGGATTTGCCTATATTTGTGGACAAACAAACTTTCTATATCTTGTTTGCTTGCACATTAAGCATTAATCTAGGCCATCTATATGTAGGATTCATTGTGAGCCCTTGGATCAAACGTCTTTAATTGTTCTTATAAATAAGACCTTGGTCACCATAATTAGGAACAGAAATTTAGGAGCTAGAGTGCTGCTGCAGTAATTCTCTCTCTTCTCTCTATATTTCTCTATCATATTTTTAAGCTTTGTTCTATAAAAGCCAAAGTTGCACTCAATTCAAGGCGGAGTTTTACACAACTGAAGATATGAAGTCAAGGAGTTCAAGCCAAGACTTTGTTTGATTAGCCGCAAATAATTAAGTAAGTTCCCTAAAACCCTTCCTTTTTTTTTCCCAATTCAATTCATCTTATCATTCTTGATAAAATAAATTAAATTGGAGAACTATGTTGGCGCTGCTTCCGTTATCTAAACGGATGCGTAGGACACCTTATAAGCTTGAGTCTACTCTTTCCTTTATCTTAATTATTTCATGTATTTTTCTTATTTTATTCATTCATGTCATCATTATCTCTCTACTCTTTCCCTTATCTTATTTACTTTATTTATCTTATTCATTCATGTAATCGTTATTATTTCTCTCTTTCTCTCTTTTATCTTATGTTATGTAATGTATGCCTTATGGATGAACACTAGAAGCCAGTCCATTCGGACTGGGCGAGATGGGTGCCTAATCTCTTCCCATCTCATACCTTAGCTTCTAGATTCAAAATTCTCTTATTCATTATAGACTAGTTAGCCCATGTCAAGGAGTTTAGAATGTAACTAAGATTAAAGCATTGTAATTCTTAACTTCTTTATTATTTTCTTTATATGTATTTTCCATAGGTTGTATTAGGTTTGCTTATTATTAGCCTAAAAGAAGTTAGCAACACCTTCTTGCATTCTCAGAGTCCAAAAAAAGGGCATTTCTCTCCTACCTTGAGGGAGTGGATAGCCGGGGTATTTTCAAGCGTTTGTTCTCATAGTGGTAACTCCGCCGGGGACTTAGAGAGCTAGACTTATTATTGTATTCATCTATAAGGCTTCTATTATTGTTGTGTACTTATTTCCTAAATTATGTTGTTTATTTATTGCTTGAATGGATGAATGGATGTATGGAATTCATGAAATGATGAATTTAAAATTGGAATACCAAGGACACACCTCACATTATGACATATGCATATGCACTACATATCCTCTTAAACCCTCGGGTGGCCTGGTAGCTCTCATCCTAGTTCATTCCTTACTATAGAGAATGCCGGTGAAAGCCCTCCACTCCTCGATCCAATACCACTTGACCATGGAAGCCTCTAACTAGTTCTATGGGAGTTATATCAATGGGATAGTATCATATCATGTGACTGTGGTCATTTCCTTAATGACCATGGGAGGTATATAACACATCTTGTCCAAGGTATACTAAAGCCTATATTACCCAATCTAATGTCATGTATTTAGTTCACCTTAAACCCTTAGTTTAAGTGAAAAATCTAATTTGTTTTTGCATAAGACACTCACGGATCTGTGCAAAAATCACGCCATGAGAAAACTTGAAAAAAAACTAGATCGACACACTCTCTATGTGCAGATAGGACACACAGGTGAGTGCCAATTGGCACTCCCCTATGTGCCAATCATTACACAATGTGTGCCCTGCCCAGCTCCGTAATTTCGCAAATGTTTTTTGAAGTTTTGAGTTTTTCGTTTTTCTAAAAAAACTTTGTTTTTCTCACTATTGGGCCTACAAAACTATTTCTTTTTCTTTCCTAACTATTAATGGATCATTAATGAGAGTGTCTTTTAAATAATCAGAATAGATGAATTCAACTAGCTTATAAATGGAATAGCCAAGGAAGACTGCTTCGAGCTTGTGGATGTTCTGAGAAAGAAACTACATTGCACATAGTTCCTATGGCCATGGATCAAGAATAATTTCTTTATGTTCCAGCCGAGATAAGGAAATACATCTCAGATCAAAGTGAAAAGTCACAAACATTCGCTCGAACTATCCAAGAGTTAGCACAGCAGCAGTTACCACCACCCCCAACTCAAGTGGAATTGAAAAATATCCCACCAATTCCTCATCCAATCCCTCCAATACAGGGTCATGATCCATTTTCTTAGAATCCGCCAATTCAAAACATAGATAATCCTTTTAAATGGGTTGAGCAATACCCACCTACAGAGGAATCAAAACCTCAAGATGAAACCCTCATGAGGAGGCCCGAAATGATAGAAACCCTCATCTACAAGTCTAATCAAGGTGATGACATGATTGACATCCATAAGTTATCTCTTTGCCCCGAGGTTCATCTTCCTTAAAAGTTTAAAATGCCCAATTTGGACAAATTTGTTAGGACCGCTTGCCCGGAGATTCATCTTAAGCTCTATATGAGAGTCATGTAGCCTTTAGGAGCTAAAACCAATGTGCTAGCTCAAATGTTTCATCATACTCTAACAGGTGCCTCTATGCATTGGTTCCTCAATCTAGAAGATAATTATTTTCCAACGACTAGGAAGAATTATGCAATGCTTTTGTGAAGCAATACGAGTACAACAATGGGCTTGATATTACTCTCAAAGACTTAAAAAACTACCAAGAAGGAATCAAAATAGAGTTTATCAGCCTTTATCACCCGCTGGCGGGGCAAGGCAACACAAATGATCAACCGACCAAGTGAAGTAGAGCAAGCGCAGATAGTCAAGAAAAATTTTCTCCTAGTTTATTATGAGCCTTTCTTTGCCCACTATTTTAAAACATTCAAAGCACTGGTAGGGGTTGGAACCCAGTTTGAGGATGCGATCAACCACAGCACTCTAAAGCTAAACGATGTTAGATCGCTAAAAGTGATTCCCAATTCAAAGCCGGGTGGGATGACTCACATGATTAGTGCTCTCAATATTTCCCAGTCATTCTATTGGCCTACTTCACAAGGCACATCTCAAAGCACCCACTAAGGAAGTTCTCTAATTTTCAACTCTTATGGGGGACGTTTATAAGAATATTTATGAAAAATGGCTTCTTTAGCCTCTAGAGCCCAAACCTGTCACCAATCCTTTTCCTAAAGGATATAATCCAAACTAACATTGTGTTTATCACAAAGGTAATGAAACATCAATTAGTGTCGAGCCTTAAAGCTCGTTATCTAAGATCTCATTGATAGAGGAACCATTGGGGCTCCCCTACCATAGCCAAATGTGACTACCAACCCTCTACCAACTTATAACTTCCGCCTCAATATCAACATACTCAACCTCGAAAATTGTAATCCCACTAGGTTCATCACCAAGTCCAATCAGCATATGGCTAATGCCATAATCATCATGAACTTCAATATGATCACTTGGGATGAGCTCATAGGGAGTAATAATCAAGCAAACTCAACCAATGCGATGCACATCATTCGATGGCCCCTCTTAAACATAGTCACTTATAGACAGATGACCCCGTCACTGAATTTTTAAAACCCAAGTGGTTAGTTGAGACTCCACCTTAAACTCCCATCAAGGACGAGCTCCTCAAGTTGCTGAAGAAAACTCAAGCTAATTATTTTGTTTGGGGTTTGCTCAATTGATGAAGAAAACTCAGTTGAAGAAGACTTTCGAGACAAAACCTTGGTCAACCGAGTGAAAAGAATCGCAAAAGAATAAGGATTGCCTCTAAAGCTACTTAAGCTCAAGTCGTACTTCCTTACCTTAAACGAAAACTTTGTCAAGCAAAAGGAAGAACACTTCTACAATGGATTTTCATAACCCGGTTATGCCATATAGGCCAAAGTCAGGTTTCTCGACTGGGAGATCTTTGGGGACTGCAGCTTTTGCTACTATGAGGTTATGATCAATGTTTTTTAAGATCCTCTAGTAGAGGATTGGGTAGAGAAGCTCCAAGGTTTTTTTGAGCTCTTTGCCAAGATACAGCTGACAGAAGACATGGTCAGGATGATCACCGAGAGAAATATCCAAGGGAGCCCTGAGAAGTAGATTGTCCTGGTTCAAACACCAACTGACAATTGGTTTATCATTAAGGGATCATAGGCTTCAAAGGACCAGCTTAAGGAGGAGTTCGGCTATTCCGAGCAAAGTGATGCAGATTCTAAAAATTTTTACCTTCCTAACTCAAATTAGTCCCTTAATTTAAATTTTCTTCATGAACTCATACACTAAGTTTTCCTAATTTTTTTTCAATGAAATGAATGATTCTTTTAAGTATCCCTTGATTGCAAATAATGATGAATATGATAATGAGAATCACCCTTACCAAAATGTAGATATAAAGGATAAGAAGTTCTTAGTAGACATCACTAAACAAATCACCAAAAAAGAAGATAGGGCTCAACTAGTTATGGAACAAACATTAAGCATCAATTTAGGACCAGAAAATGAGACCAAAGAAGTACCGATTGGTGCAACCCTAGACCAAGCTGGAAAGGAAGCTCTAATTGTGTTGTTAAAATAATTTTAAGATGTCTTTGCATAGTCCTATAAGAACATGCCAAAATTGTACGGTATAATCCAATCAAAATGCACCCCAAATATATGGAAAAAATTGCTTTCACAACACAGTGAGGTACTTATTGCTACACCGTCATGCCCTTTGGATTAAAAAATGTAGGGGCTACATACCAAAGGGCAGTAACCACTATCTTGCATGACCTAATTTGTAAAGAGGTTGAGGTGTACATTGATGATATGATCATAAATTCCAAAGATAAGGACAATCATCCTATTGGCCTTAAAAAATTCTTTGAAGGAATTAGAAAATTCCAAATGAGGCTTAACGCGTAAAAATGTGTGTTTGAAGTTGCATCTAGAAAACTCTTGGGCTTCATGGTAAGCCAAAAGGGAATTGAAGTCGATCCTACAAAGGCTAAGGCAATGATTGAAATGCCTGCTCCAAAGACCGAGAAGCATGTTAGGGGTTTCCTTAGGAGACTATAATACATCAACTGGTTTATATCCTAACTGACCACCATCTTTAAGCTTCTGAAAAAGGATTCTCCTAAAAAGTGGAACGCTTCATGCTAATAGGCCTTGAAGAAAATCAAGGCTTACCTAGCCAATCCCCCGGCACTAACTTATTCTTAACAGGGCATTCCCTTATTGCTATACCTCACTGTAATAGACACAACTGTAGGATCTATGCTAGCTCAGAACCAAACACCAGAAAAGAAGAAAAATGTCATCTACTACACTAGTTGGAAGTTGATCTCATCTGAGCAGAATAACAGTGCTCTTGAGAAGATCTACATAGCCCTTGTTTGGGTTACTTAAAAAGTCTGTCATTATATGATGGCCTACACCAAATACTTAGTGTCCAAAATGGATCCTATGAAGTACCTATTTGAAAAGTCGGCCTTGTCAAGCCACAAAGCTTAGTGGCTCTTGCTCTTGTCCAAGTTCAAAATAATTTATGTAACCGAGAAATCTATCAAAGCAAAGGTTGTGACTAATTACCTAGCAAACTACCCATTTGAGGGAAAGGGTGTCAGAAAGACATAATATCTAGATGAGGACATTGTGAAAACCCAAGAAGATAGATGGTGCTTATTTTTTGATGGCACTGCCAATAAAAAAGGGTACGACATTGACATGTTCTTAATAGCCCCAGATGGAACACACGTGCCTTTGGCCATGAAACTGCAATACCCCACCTTTCCACAAAGAATACCAAAGAATACAAAGCCTATATAGTTGACATGTAAGCCATACTCGAATTAAAATGCAAGTACCTTGATGTGTATGGGGATTCAACCCTTGTCATTGGCCAAATTTAAGGAAAATGAAAAATCAAATAAGAGAACAGTTTGATATTGAGCTTAGTTTTGAGGATGTCTAGTTCCACTACTTACCTTAGGCCAAGAACATCTTCGTGGATGCCTTGGCCACCTTGGCTTCCATGATAAACGTACCTGAATAAGTTAATGTCAAGCCTCTCCTAGTTCAGGTCAGAGAAACCCTAGTGTACTATTGCAACATCAATGAGGTCATAAGTAAGCCAAAACCTCTTACTTTGTACACCGATGTTTGGTCATTCATTAAACATTCACAATACCCTGAAGGATACACCAAAAGGGATAAGGCCGCCCTAAGACGTTGGGCCACTCAATTCATCATATGCAGAGAATGCTTGTACAACAAGCCATTCAATGGGATTCCCCTCTTATGTTTGGACAAGCAAGAAGCCGAATACATGCCAACTTACAGCACTTCCCTCCTAGGGAGTTGTACAACTAAACATCTTCATGGCCATTTGCCACATGAGGAATTGACATCATTGGCAAGATCACACCAAAACCACAAATAGCCATAAATACATCCTGGTGGCTATTGACTACTTCTTATGTTTCGAGGTTTCCTACTAGGGTCATTGTATTGACCCTTACAAGATTGCAGGTATGGGCATGGAGCCCACATAACGGAGAAATCATAGTTAAAGCTTTTGTGGATATCTTGGTGAATTGAGCTTAGAGGACTAATTACATATAGTTTGTTTAGTTGATTTTCCCTTTGATTTGTGTAAACTTGTGTAAATGTGGTCATATGTTGGCCTTGATGTTGATGTCATGCCCCAAATTCCAGCGAACTCGAGGCGTGAATAACGAGACAAAAAGAAATAAAAGATAATTTAGGATAATCACATACATTCTACATACTGCTTTGATACATTATATACGGTCTGGTCCATTTGTTCACAACATACAAAATAAGAAACAGTCTCGGGCTTATGCCATTATACAATATCAAATGCGCCCCTCGGGCCAAACATAATCCCCAATTAAATCATCTCCACGTCTCACATAGCTGGAGCATCATCTGAAATGTTTGCCCCACTAAAGGGGTCAGCTCAACATGCTGGTACAATATAATGCTAATGTAAGAAACACATGCTGGTACATGTGTGTATATTGACACACAATATACTAACAAATGCGATATACATACAATCATTATTTATATCATCACCCAACATACAGCAAGATAGCATGAAACACATAAGCATGTGAACAATCGAGCAAACATGTGAACAATCAAGGCAACAGAACAAGTATTCCTAATCTCAATTCTATTTCTTACTTAGCACAATATATCGTACCTGATAATCGACCTCAACTCAGGAAGGTGTACTCGTAGTATAGTAGGATCACTGTGAGAATAAGATCACCTTCTCCTTGCCCTTTCGTGTCCCTAAAATCATAACATGTGACTCAGTTCATTTGTTTCTTGAATGATGCTATTCAACAAATTTTATGTCTTTATTTTATAATTTTCTATTTTGCTAAATTAAACTCTACTATTGAGTCCGGAACGTCGAATAAAATAAGTTTAGGCTCTCGTGAAATTCATTCGGACATCTAGGCTCAAAAGGGCAAAATAGTCATTTTACACTCTTCACGGGTCCTTACATTTCGAGACCTCTTTTCCCAAATTGGACTCCACGGTTGAGTCCGGAATGCTCGAGATAATAAAGTTGCACTATTTGTTTACTAAATTTGGAATTCGTTTGTCTGTGTTTCAATTCAGGGGCATTTTGGTAATTTTAAAGGTTACTACGGGTCTTTTATTTTTTTTGGGACCCTGTCTCGTAAAACGGACCTCACCATTGGCCTCAGAATGGTTGAGATAATCAAAATACACTAATGACTTGTCCCATTTGGACTCCGGGTTATTTTAGAGTATTTAAAATAATTAAATTAATTAATTAATTTACTTATTATTTTATTAATATTTAATTCTGGTGGGTTAAAGTGTAATTACTTAAAAGTTTAGGGTTAAAGTGTAATTTTTGAAATCTGAGGGGTCAAATCAGAATTTTAAAAAGTACAGGGTAGAATTGTAATTTTCAGAAAGTTCAGGGGCAATTTCGTAATTTGCAAAACCCTTATTCTCAATTTGGATAGCCAAACAGCGGCTAATCCAAAACAGGGATAAGATATCCCTGTTTCCATTTAATCCAAATTTCTAATTTCTTAACTTCGTAGCCAAACAACACCTTTCAACTTTTAATTTAAAACATATGAGTAACACGTGGCAGGGGTGGTTCACCCCCGCCCGACCCGAACCCGAACCCGAACCTGAAACTCGACCCGAGTAGCCTCCCTTCTTCCCCGACTTTTCCGGCAACACAGCGGTAGGGTTCCGGCGCCTTCTCCGGTGCCGGCGAGATTTTTCCGGCGACTTTTTAGGGTTTTAAAAATGTAATTCTCTAGGGTTTTTCGTGTAGATTTCATCCCTACCCTTCATTTTCAATTTGGACCAATGGATCATCACGAATAGAGGATCAAACCCTCGGTCAACATTTCGGCCAACCCATTTTCCAACACCTTCCCCCACTGTTTTAAACCTAAATCATTTCCATTCATTTTCTGCACCTCACCCCATGTTTTTCCCCCTTTTTAAACCGAGTTTTACACATAAAATATCAAACCCAACACCCCATGACCATGACCTGCAACTGGGAAGTTCTCCCTCTCCCCTTAACCATTTTGATTGATTCTTGTTCCTAATTATTCCATATTCCAAGCTCTTTCTAGCCCTATATTCAAAAGGAATTAATCATGCAAAAAACAATTTCAAAACAGAAGGTGGTTTACCTTGGTTTCGGTTCTTTCTCTCTCTAGCCGTGTGCCTCCTTTCTCCTCCTTATCTAAGCTTGATTCAAGCTCCAAGGTGCCTTGGCTCAGCCTCTCCCTTCTTTTATGATTTCCTCTCTAAACAGACACCTCATATACACACATACGGATGCACATATATTTCCCTCCCTCTCTCTCTTTCTCTCTCTCTGAGATCAACCAACCCCACTGTTCAGTCTGCACCTGCCACCCCATACCCTGAATCCCACTCACACACACAATCACAAGCCTCACCCCTTTGAATGTGTAACTCTCAATACACACTCACACACACACGGCACACACATCACATACAGTGCACACACTGTTCTTATATATATATATATATATATATATATACACATATGCACTCCCACTTGCACAACCTGATTTATATATATGTATACGTATATACATATAATTATACACACACACATGTATCACACACATGTTTAATACACACACACCTTACACGTACGTATATATATTTACACATAATTATACACACATTATTTTCTCACAATAATAATAATAATAATAATAACTCTAATAATAAAATAAATAACCACGAAAATTTATATATTTAAAAAAAAAATTTTGGGTTATTACATCCTTCCCTCCTTACAGAAATTTCGTCCCGAAATTTAAAATAAAATACAGTAGGGATCAAACAACTCGGGATACCTAGTACGGACCTCGGCCTCACGCTCCCAAGTAGCCTCCTTAACCCCATGATGGTTCCTAACGAACCTTGACCAAAGGGATGGTCCTGCCTCGCAAAACCTGGTCCCTCGAGTCCAATATCTCTACAGGGTCTCTGGTCATAAGAAGCGTCGCCCTCTAGCTGAAGATCTACCCAATCTAATACATGGGAGGGGTCAGGCTGGTACTTCCTCAGCATCGACACATGAAAGACATCATGAACTCCAGATAGCTGCGGTGATAATGCCAGCTTATAAGCCACCTCACCAGCCCTCCCAAGAATCTCAAAGGGGCCCATAAATCGTGGCGACAGCTTCCCACCACGCCCAAATCTCCTCAAACCTCGTCTGGGAGATACCTTGAGGAACACATGGTCCCCTAATATAAAATGACAGAGGCCGCCGTCTCCTGTCTGCATAGATCTTTTGATGGCTCTGTGCCGTCAGCAAATGCGGTCTAATCACCTGTATCTTGTCCGTGGTCTTGCGGACTAAGTCGGGTCCTAAAACTAACTGTCTCCCCTACCTCAGTCCAACACACTAGTGAACGACACGGCCTGCCAAACAACGCCTCAAATGGTGCCATCTCAATACTGGACTGGTAACTGTTGTTGTTGGCAAACTCAACTAAGGCAAGGTGGTCCTCCCAGCTACCCCTGAAGTCCATAACGCAAGCTCTAAGCATGTCCTCTAGGATCTGAATGGTACGCCCTGACTGTCCATCAGTCTGAGGATGAAAGGTAGTATTAAACTTAGTTGAGTCCCTAAGGCTGTTTGGAGGCTCTGCCAAAACCGTGCGGTGAAACATGGGTCCCTATCTAAAACAATGGATAAGGGAATTCCATGTAGTCGTACTATCTCTCGACATAGTAATAAAAGATCAATGCAAAATGCATTGTAACAGGTAGACGTGCAGCCTTACCTATGGATCACTCACCTCTCCCTCAGCCAGGCGATGTGGAATGCATTACCTCCTCCCATTACCATCTCCCTCGTAGGCTTCAGCCTCACCGGTAGGCGTGCAACGGCGTGCAGACATCTCCACACTCCCTGTTAGGGTCTGGTGCTAATCCCATCTGTAACAACTCACTCTACATGGCACAACACCTAATGAAATCCTCAAAACACATTGGCTCATCAACGCCAATCCCTTTTCAATTTCCATCCAAGTATCACGACTCACCTCAACAATTCAACACAATAAAAAGTAAAGGAAACTTCTCACTGTTCACAAGGATACCCCAAGGTCTCTCGCACATGTGATGTCATCTAACCTGCCTCAAATTAATCTATGAAATCACCTAGTGATTTATCCCAATGGCATAAGTACACATTATCTGTACCACAATGCAATCCCATCATCCAGTATTTTCTAAGTACCCTAATTTCCCACAAGATATCAACAGTACAGTCTAAAAGTAAGGCTATCATCTCCCACATTAGTCTATATATAACTGAGACTAAGTGTCATGTACTAATAAGGACTAGCCTATTCATTTCATGTACGCATATATCGACTGGGTATACAAATGTAGACAGTGTAGTTTATGTACTCTAATCATGAAATTTAAGTCAATATACCAAGGTTCAGGAAGAATAAAACATTAGTGAAACTCTTCACCAATTTCTACTACGAACATATATCAATTTTTCACACACATGTATCAACACACACATATAAACACGTTTAAGCATTCTCTTATACATGCATTAATAACAACCAGTCTGTATATAAAAAAATAAAGTCGTAATCGCAGCACTATAACGGTCACTAAACTAGCATGCTTATATAGAGTAAACGTACAACATTCACTAGCTAACACGTAGCTTACCACATCAGCACCCAGTACAAAATTTTATTCCAGGAATACACATATACATAAATAAGTATATAACCTGTTGCACAGGTAACTAGGCATATACCCAACCTTACGGATATCCAGGCTCATAGCCTATCTTACAGACAACAAGCATACAGTCCACTGTTTAATCTCACTCGTTATACTGCATAGAGTCAAGCATTGAATCCCAGATCATCAATAACCAAGCATACCACATATTGTACAATTTCACACACTAAGGTAACAAGCACTCATCTAATCATGTAATCCAAACCAACCCAATTCAACTTAAAGTCTAACCCCTCCTAACCCACAATAAAGTCAATCTTAAAAGGATCTACGGACACCCCATGAAATAAAGAAAACATCTCCCTCAGGAGCACACACCGTCTCTCTTCCCCTATAGTAGCCTATACTTGTCTATAGTGTAAATAACCGATCTATCTCCAATATAATACCAATACTAGACGCATCAAATGAGATGAAGAGTCCAACTAAGGCATGCGGTCAGCTACCTCTATCGAGTAATCTCTACAGATTCTCGTCAGCATCACACTACCCCTAATGTCACAGGCACATAGTAAATATGAATGAATGAGATGCACTATAGTCCATCAGTATGCTAGTCCATAAACTAAACACAGAAAAAAATTGTACCTCAAGGCTCTGAAGGTCCATAAAAAATAGGTGACTCTAGGCTGGCTACTGCATAACGCCACTCTGAGTGGTCTGGTCCTGCCTACCACCCCTCTGACTGAGAGTTCTGACACTCAATGTTGTGGGTGCATGCTAAAAATACGGTATCAGAGGTCCCGGACCCAATAGTGGTCGTGGCAGAGGCACTTGGGTATACTGATAGTAATGTGGCTCCTCTAAGTCCTGGGAAACCGGCCTCTGAGGACAGTTGGCCATAACATGGCCAGCCTGGTGGCATACAAAACAAAGTCATGGGGTCCCCTGTCCTTGACTCTAGACTGGTGATGGAAATGACTCCTGACTAGACCCGATCCTCTGTCTCAAGCGGGGGTCCTTTAGAGGACAAATGATCCTCTTGTGGCCAGGCTGTCCACAATAAAAACAAATAATGGTCCCTTGGGATGTGGATGTGGAAGAAGTACCAGTCCGGAACCTTTTCAATAGCCTCCAACCAGTGTGAGTCTGGGCGGGTATAGATATCTGTGTAGAAGAAGCACGAGCTCGAGGCCTCTTCGATGGTCTCTTACTAGTGTATATCGAGGTAGACCTAGGGATCTGTGCTGGAGTTGCCCCGCTCTGGGTCTGGGGCTCTTTAACTCCTCTAAGCTCAACCAACTCCCTCTCAGCCCTGACAACTCTCGTTGCTACCTCCTGTATAGTGTGAAGGCATTCCTGCATAATGGTCGCTATGTCCTTAGAACCACTAGTCTGCCCTACCCCCACTGAAGTAGGTGTAAAAGTGACGGCCTCCTCAACTGTGCCATCTGCAGAAGCAGTAGCTCGGGGCCAACTATGTCGCGGTGATGCAGTGGTCCTAGGCTCATCGTGTCTAGGTGGTATAAGTCTGGGAGTAGCCTGTCTCGGTGGCATGTCTACAAGTTCAAAGAGGAGAAAAATTAATACCCCATTTTTTTTTCTCATTAGACACAGGTGTTATAAGAATATTAAGTAGGTACTTGTCAACACTTCACAATTCCGAAGTAACAACCACAATATGTCATGACACACTTGCCTAATCAATACCTATATAACTAATGTCAACCATCCCTACCCATTGGTTACACTAAACAGTTAATCACAGAGTTCCAACATAGCCCTCTATTAAGAAGGATTTTATCTAAACAATGTAATACACGCATACTTAAACCTTGCTAGTGTTCAACTAACTTACAAATGTTCAACTCCCAGTGAACACTGTCCAAAACAAGACATCTCTCCACAACCAGGTTTAACATAAGAACATCTTTAAAAATCTAAAGATAAACACTCTAAGTATCCATCCATACACAAAAAGCTCTACAAGTCTAAATCCTTATTCTAGCATTTTTAAGGTTTGATGTGTCTTTTTATTTATGGTTTTCTACTTTATTAGAGTTTTGTTCATTTAAAATTTTAAAATTTTAAAATTCTTTCATTATTCCTTACTTTCATAGCTAGGTAATAACCCTTCATGGATCACAGCTCCTTTTGTTACTAGCTGATGGGGCGCCATCCATCAACTGTAACGCAAAACCTGAGACCAATCCAGTCTGAATAAATATCATAGTCATAGTACTATAATCCATGAAAATCGGTTACTAACCTAGCACGCTCATACAGAATCCACAAACAACGGTCAATCAGGTAAACAACTAGGTTCACAACCTGTCTCCTAAGTAACTAGGCATACTGTCTACCGTGTAGAAAACTAAGTGTACAACCTACACCTCAAATAACTAGGCATACCGTTTACCCCATAAAGTATACAGCCTATCACATAGACACGAGTTTCTAATCTTAGTCAACCACTACCACAAAAAAATTCACATGTTCCCTATCTATCGGGAAATCAAGTATAGTGCATACTCGTGCACACCAATGCAATACGTGTATATAAAATATTTTGGATAAAAGCTCAGTCATGTTCTTATCAGCGACTAGGGAGTACGTATAGCATGTCATAACGTACACTTAACAAATTCTCACACATTATACATGTCATGCATCTCACTACATTAAATCACATAATCATGCATCATAACATATCATCAATCAACACGTCATCACAACAAGTCATGCTTCAAGTGTATAAAATCATATAACACACGAAATCCAATCGCATGCTACTAACAGTTCACACTAGGTCTCATTCTCTTCTCTAGGGTCTCATGGTGTTCAACAACACCCCACGGTCTCTAGGTATTCGAACCTAAGCTCTGATACCACGTCGTCACGCCCCAAATTCCAGCGAACCCGAGGCGTGAGTAACGAGACAAAAACAAATAAAATAAGAAAGAAATAAAAGATTATTTAGGATAATCACATACATTCTACATACTGCTCTGATACATTACTTAGGGTCTGGTCCATTTGTTCACAACATACAAAATAAGAAACAGTCTCGAGCTTATGCCCTTATACAATATCAAATGCGCCCCTCGGGCCAAACATAATCCCTAATCAAATCATCTCCACGTCTCACACAGCTGGAGCATCATCTGAAATGTTTGCCCCACTAAAGGGGTCAGCTCAACATGCTGGTACAATATAATGCTAATGCAAGAAACAAAACTAAGGGCGTGGCATGTGCAAGTGTACAGTTATTTCTATATGGCATTCGATATCATGATGGAAGTATATGAACAGTATACAGTATATGAGCAGTATGCGTGACACACCCATGCAACTTTATGCCCACCCATGTCTCATGATACGGTCCTTCCCCGCTGGCATGAGTACCGCCACGTATGTCTCGCTTCACGATCCGGAACCCGTCAGGCAGGCGAGTACCTATTGGCCGATTTTGAGTTTTTCACCACAGGATCTGCACCCTCATAATGCATAGCACCACATGCTCAACTCACGCCATGCACAAAGAACCACACTATGCCAAGATGCTTTGATTCATTCATGCCACAATGTAATCTCAATGATGCATCTCATTCATACATGAAGCATGCTTTCAATCACATATCTCATAATCTCAATAGTTCTCAAGGAATACAATTCACACACAATATACTAACAAATGCGATATACATACAATCATTATTTATATCATCACCCAACATACAGCAAGATAGCATGAAGCACATAAGCATGTGAACAATCGAGGAAACATGTGAACAATCAAGGCAGTAGAACAAGTATTCCTAATCTCAATTCTATTTCTTACTTAGCACAATATATCGTACTTGATCATCGACCTCAACTCAGGAAGGTATACTCGTAGTATAGTAGGATCACTATGAGAATAAGATCACCTTCTCCTTGCCCTTTCGTGTCCCTAAAATCATAACATGTGACTCAGTTCATTTGTTTCCTGAATAATGCTATTCAACAAATTTTATGTCTTTATTTTATAAGTTTCTATTTTGCTAAATTAAACTTTACTATTAAGTCCGGAACGTCGAATAAAATAAGTTTAGGCTCTCGTGGAATTCAATTCGGACATCTAGGCTCAAAAGGGTAAAATAGTCATTTTGCACTCTTCACGGGTCCTTACATTTCGAGACCTCTTTTCACAAATCGGACTCCACGGTTGAGTCCGAAATGCTCGAGATAATAAAGTTTCACTATTTGTTTACTAAATTTCGAGTTCGTTTGTCTGTGTTTCAATTCAGGGGCATTTTGGTAATTTTAAAGGTTACTACGGGTCTTTTATTTTTTTTGGAACCCCGTCTCGTAAAACAGACCTCACCATTGGCCTCAGAATGGCCGAGATAGTCAAAATACACTAATGACTTTTCCCATTTGGACTCCGGGTTATTTTAGAGTATTTAAAATAATTAAATTAATTAATTAAATTAATTATTATTTTATTAATATTTAATTCTGGTGGGTTAAAGTGTAATTACTTAAAAGTTTAGGGTTAAAGTGTAATTTTCGAAATCTGAGGGGTCAAATCAGAATTTTAAAAAGTACAGGGTAGAATTGTAATTTTTAGAAAGTTCAGGGGCAATTTCGTAATTTGCAAAACCCTTATTCTTAATTTGGATAGCCAAACAGCAGCTAATCCAAAACAAGGATAAGATATCCCTGTTCCCATTTCATCCAAATTTCTAATTTCTTAACTTCGTAGCCAAACAGCCCCTTTCAACTTTTAATTTAAAACATATGAGTGACACGTGGCAGGGGCGGTTCATCCCCGCCCGAACAGGACCCGACCCGGACCCGAAACCCGACCCGAGTAGCCTCCCCTCTTCCCCGACTTTCCGGCGACACAGCGGTAGGGTTCCGGCGCCTTCTCCGATGCCGGCAACATTTTTTCGGCGACTTTTTAGGGTTTTAAAAATGTAGTTCTCTAGGGTTTTTCGTGTAGATTTCATCCCCACCCTTCATTTTCAATTTAGACCAATGGATCATCATGAATAGAGGGTCAAACCCTCGGTCAACATTCCGGCCAACCCATTTTCCAACACCTTCCCCCACTGTTTTAAACCTAAATCATTTCCATTCATTTTCTGCACCTCACCCCATGTTTTTCCCCCTTTGTAAACCGAGTTTTATACATAAAATATCAAACCCAACACCCCATGACTGTGACCTGCAACTGGGAAGTTCTCCTTCTCCCCTTAACCATTTTGATTGATTCTTGTTCCTAATTGTTCCATATTCCAAGCTCTTTCTAGCCCTATATTCAAAAGGAATTAATCATGCAAAAAAAAATTTCAAAACAGAAGGTGGCTTACCTTGGTTTCGGTTCTTTCTCTCTCTAGCCGTGTGCCTCCTTTCTCCTCCTTGTCTAAGCTTGATTCAAGCTCCAAGGTGCCTTGGCTCAGCCTCTCCCTTCTTTTCTGATTTCCTCTCTAAACAGACACCTCATATACACACATACGGATGCACATATATTTCCCTCTCTCTCTCTTCTCTCTCTCTTCTCTCTCTCTGAGATCAACCAACCCCACTGTTCAGTCTGCACCTGCCACCCCATACCCTGAATCCCACTCACACACACAATCACAAGCCTCACCCCTTTGAGTGTGCAACACTTAATACACACTCACACACACACGGCACACACATCACACACAGTGCACACACTGTTCTTATATATATATATATATACATATGCACTCCCACTTGCACAACCTGATTTATATATATGTATACGTATATACATATAATTATACACACACACATGTATCACACACATGTTTAATACACACACACTTTACATGTATATATATATATATATTTACACATAATTATACACACATTATTTTCTCACAATAATAATAATAATAATAATAACTCTAATAATAAAATAAATAACCACGAAAATTTATATATTTAAAAAAAAAAATTTCGGGTTATTACAGTTGAGCTTATAGGATGCAAACTCTTTGAAATGAATTCAACCTTGAAATATGTTATGATGTTTTGTATACTTTGATGTAATGTGATTTGAGACTAATTGATGATGTGTATAATACTCTTAAATATTGTAAAATGATGTGATTTTATGTTAGGAATACTTTTTTTATGTTGTGTCAAAGTTTGATGATGAAGGAATTCAAAGGATGAATGAAAAAAAAAAAAAAAAAACAGGATCAGATGTTGGACGCCTGATTCAATTTGACGGATTGGAAGAACCAGTCGACTGAATGTAAGAATTGGTCGACTAAAATTAATAGAAGTTAAAGAACCCAAAAATCTCAAACTTTTAGTCAACTGAATGGGAGAATCAGTCGACTGACAGAAGGTAATTATGCTCTGCGCAGAGAACACTGTTAGTGGGCATCTTTTTTACATTATAATTTCATTAAGTAAATGAATGATTAATGATATTATAATGTAAATAAGTAAGTAATCCACATTTGGAACCAATTAAAATAGTCCCAATACCCAATTCCTTAAGAATAAAAAATCAACTCCACATTCCAAGAATGAAATTTCCATTTTTCTGAAAATAGAATATTGTACCATAGCAAGTTGGGTAGGTTAATTTATAGTTAAAATTTATTTTTAGACTCTTGGATACCTTAGGAACAATTACTGAAACTTTTGTAAGGCCAATTCTAAGGATTTCAAATATCGAATTTTCTATGTCTTAGCGGTTCCACAAAAGCATCCAAATGATTGTCTTCTTCCAACATTGAAAAATGACCGAGGGAGTGACCGGACCTCAATGCATGTCAAATTCAACAAATAGCTTACGAAGCCAAACCACCGTTTTGTGTATAAGTGCTTATAAAGTCACTCCAACCATTTAAGCCAAACCAGTTTCAATTTGACTTATTTTTAGTTTTTTTTGTTCATTAAATCAAATCAATTGGACAAATTATCAAAGATTTGAATTGCAGATTGCATTATTTTGTAATTGATTTAGACTGGCAAAGTTGATAATTTTGCTGCAAGGAGTTCGTGATATGTTGGAGCTGCAGAGACAATTTTATTCA
This sequence comes from Nyssa sinensis, assembly GCA_008638375.1. Lineage (NCBI taxonomy): Eukaryota > Viridiplantae > Streptophyta > Magnoliopsida > Cornales > Nyssaceae > Nyssa > Nyssa sinensis. Next base: position 2,911,880 of record CM018050.1, on the reverse strand, counting down.
AATTAATTTAGTATCTACTATGCTTCTCAAAGCGAATCCAGAGCCCCAGTTCCATTACAGTTTAATTATGTTGTTATTTATACCTTTAATTATATATCATGAAATTCATTAAATGCAATAAGAACAAGCCATGTTTAATTAAACCATATATTATACATTTTTATCTCTATCTATCTTATTGCAAGAACAACTCCACGTGCAAAATAATTTAATTTTATTAAGAACTCATAACTTCGACTAGACATCAACACAACACAACAGAAACACAAACACTATCGACCTTATTTAATAGTAAGGCATCGACAGATTGCCATTTGTTAGCCGATAAGTACAAACAAAGGATCGCTGATTGCTAGTCGAAGAACACAGGCACTTAGCAGCAATTTCCATAGCAAACCCCTGGAATAATTAAGCAACCACAGCCAGGAGCGCAACTCATAATGTCATCAAGGCAAAAGGAACCCGAACATTTAGAACCAGTACCTTCAATTCCAGTAAGAATTATATTTAAGAGTGGATTGCTTTTGGTAGTAATCCCATCAGAGGAGAGCTCACGGGCAAAGGCCACTGGAACAAGAACCATGGCCACCAGCAGGACAACGAGAAAAGAAACCTTCTTACCTTCCATTTCTACTTTTGTTTCTCTCTCTCTCTCTCTCTCTCTTGAATCTTGCTTCTCAATGTATGTTGAATGCGTCTTCCTCGAATCCCTATTTATACAAGACCAATGTTATCCATTTCAATTTAGTTTTTTCACAAGTGAAATTTCATAAGAGGTGATGGTAGTATATTAGTGGAATATTATATCATATGAGGTGATAGTAGTATATCATAAATTGATGAAATGTTGTGAGGATAATTAAAACACTACCAATAGTCTAATATCACTTCATTTGAGATGCAAAATTTAGTACATAAAATTTCATAAAATAAAGATTGCCACAAGACAATTTAAGACATAAAACAAATATTCTAGGTGAAATATTTTTTTTATTTTTAAAAATGAATGTAAAAATTTTGTTTATGCAATATTAAGATTATAAGAGAACAAAATATATATAATTGTTTCGAAAGCTTTGTTTCATGTAATATTGTTTACTCTCGTAATGAAATTTGGAAAATATAAACTAGGCAATGATAAAAAAAAAAAAACAATACATATATATATATATATATATTCATATCTTTCTCTTTTATTTAAATGGAGAGCAATAAAAAATACGAAATAAGACTTTCTTTTCTCGCATCTAGTTAATTATTACTATTAACACATAAAATTTGAGGTCCGATGAGAACAAATTTTCTCGAAAGAAGAAACTTTTAGATTTTCCATAAACGATGGAAACAAATTTTTTCATATAGTTAAAAAAAGTTTATAAAATTTGTGTGACACTATTATAGAACCCGATAGTGTGACGATTTAACTAGATAATTATTCGAGGATGAGACCCTACTTTAATTAAAGTAGGGTATTTATTTGAAAAGTTCCGGTAATTTAAAAAATGTGATAGAAAATGATTGAACAATTTAACTAGATATTTTATAATATTTCTAAATTCATAAAAAAGTCAAGTATCACAAATTTTTTAAAAATAATATTTATGAGAGACCATCAGACCAAATCTAAAATAGCTTGAAGTGACCTCTCGCATCTGTTTTTTACTTTCACATGGGTGGGTCTTCTAATGCTAATCAACGGTAGAAATAAAGTGATAAATATAGCATTTAATAGGGAAATTATGAAAACACACATGCAAGACAGCTGGCCTTGTTTGGCCCTATGACCCCTTTATCATTAATAGCTATTAAATGAAATTATTACATTATTTTAGACATAATAATTTTGTTTCAGTAACATTTAATTTTTACCAAATAAGCGATCATAGTCACTTGTTTCCCTCACTTGATTTGCAATAATTTTTAAAAAAGGTAAGCGATAAGCAAAGTATTTCTTTATTTAAAATCAAATTTTTAGTTACTTCGGCTATTGAGACTTGTGAAATTTCCCCAAGAATTTTAGTTATTTACAATTAAACCAACTTGTTATTTCCTAATGTGTGCATCACGTTTTTCACATTTCACGTTTTTAGTCACTTGTTTCCGTCACTTGATTTACAATTAATTATTTAATAACGAATATATTTATATTAATTATATATATATATATAACATAATATTATCGTAATATTCTATTATAACATAACACAAGCTCAATGTGTATTCTTCCAAATGCCACTATTACGTTATTCTAGATAAAATTTTTATAATAATTTTATTTATGTAACATTTTTCTTTTATCAAATAAGTGATCGTGTCTATTTTGACCACCCCACTTCATTTGCAATGATTTTTAAAGAGGGTAAATGGAAGGCAAAGTATTTATTTATGCAACCATAATGATATACCACTGTGTGACACACCAACCACTGCATGACACGTGTAACTGCAAGATCGGCTCACGACCAATAATACAGCTCATGCTCGGTCATATAACTTGTGCTCGGTCGCTCAGCTCAGGCTCGGCCATATAACTTGTGCTCGGTCGCTTGGATCATGTTCGGCCTAATAATCTGTGCTTAGTCATTCAGTACACGCTCGGTCATATATCTCATCCTCGGTTAGTCAAGGGCATAACCTACATGGGCCGAGCTCGTAGTATCAAAGCAGGACTGCTCTCCCATAAAGACTAACTTGTATAGATGCAAGCTTGCAGTACAACACATCGATGATCAGACCTAATCACAGCCTCAGTGAGCTCCAAGCAGGAAATAAGGAAGCTATCTCCAACAAGGAAACTGCCACACTGAGTTACCATATTCAACAAGGTAACTGATATCTCCGGAGATTCAATCCCTATATTCATGGCTCCAAATCCTAATCAACTTAGGAGTGATATTACCTATAAATTCAACCCTAAAGGTACGCTTTATTTTCATGCTCATTATTTTGGCTTTCATTACAAGTCTTTCAATTCAGTTTATTGACTTAAGCATCGGAGCGGCTACCGCCGGAGCCAACTCGGTGGTCCTCTGATCTTCTGTTTTGTGTTTCGCGGGGAGCCGAGCTTGAATCTCACGTGGGCCAAAAAGTGCAGCATCAGTTTGGCGCCGTCTGTGGGAACGACAATCACCAAGTGCTCTACTTGATCAAAGCTCATCTTCCGTTTGTCAAAGGATCATGGCTCCCAATCTGCGACCCAGGAAGAATACTCAAAACCCTCATCCTCAACCAACTGCCGGACGAGGAAGAGGGCGAGTGAATAATCCCGTACAACAAGAGTTGATCGAAACTAGGCGGCAGAACCAGTTGCTACGGGAACAGCTCCTGACTATGTCCAGGACCCTGGCAATGTTCACCCAGAATCATGAAACCAATCCACAAAATCCACCCGCTGCCGCAAACGCTCAGGAGGTGCAACCTCCTATGGCTACCGATATTCATAGAGATCCCCAGCCGTCGACGGCGGCTGGCCGAGGAGTTCCCGCCTTTATCCCGGAGGTCCATTATAGGAGCATCACCCGAATCCCCATCCCCGGGGCCTCGGGAGTGAACCACGTTCCACAAGGGTCACCACCTCGAGTGGTTCCTGTACCACCAGTACAAGAGAATCAGAATAACCCCCCAGTAATGGGCCAAGATCAGCCTACTCATGTAGGCCCCGAAGTCACGAGACCTGCCTCACACCAACCCATTTTGCCAAGGGGGTCAGTAAGAGCCGAAGAAGTTGCCGAATCAATGGACCGTACTGCCGTCATAAGAGGGGCCCAGCATCCAGAACAGGACGAGCTGGCCAGACTGCTCGGGAGGTCGGCCACCCCATTCACCAATGCTATCATGGCTGAGGAAAGACCCAAGAAGTTTATCGTCCCCAAGTTCACCCCTTATGATGGGACTGGGGACCTGGGGGACCACCTCTCTCACTACCAGCACACCATGGCTTTACACGGTACTTCTGATGCTTTCCTATGCCGAACGTTCGTAACCAGCCTCAATGGTACCGCCCTGAAGTGGTTCCACCACCTCCCGCCGAACTCAGTGTCTAGCTTCTATGAGCTTGGCAGAAGATTCCTGGACAGATTCATGACTAGTAGAAGGTTGAGAAAGGGTCCAGAATTCCTGCTAAACATAAAGCAAACAAGGGAAGAATCACTCAGGGGGTACATAGCATGTTTCAACGCCGAGCTCACCGAGGTGACAGGCTGGAGTTCTAGTTTCCTAGTGGCTGCTCTGGCCACCGGACTTGCACAAAGAGGCTTTAGAGACTCCCTGACCAAAAATCCCCCCTCGGATATGGCGGCACTTATGGACCGCGCAAGGAAATACATTAACTTAGAGGAGGCCAGGGACACCTCTAGAAAAGTCAAAGAACAAACTCAGAAAGACGACCAGAAGAGAGACAGTCAGAAGAAGGACGACCAAAGGAAGGATACCAGCTCGGCCAAGAAAAGAGCCAGAAGCCCAGAAAAAAGGGGGGCTCCAAGAAACTCCTACAATTCCGGGCTGAGAGAATTCAACCACTTTACTCCTCTGAACGCCTCTCCATATAACATACTGAAGCAAGTAAAATCTCAGAAAAATCTAAGGTGGCCAGAACCTTTGAAAGGAGACCCCAGCTATCGAGATCAAACCAAATACTGTGATTTTTACAAGGATCGAGGGCACACAACCAATACCTGCAAAGCTCTCAAACATGAGATTGAGCAGCTAATAAGGAGAGGACGGTTACAAGAGTTCGTCAAGCAGGACGGAGGGCAAAACCCCCGTGACGAACGACCCCAACAGAGAAAGGCCGACCAGAGGCAAGAACAGAAAGAGGGCAGGAACGAGCCTCCACGACAGAACAACCAGGTGATCTTTGTCCTACACGCAGATTCCCCTGCAACAGGCACCTCTAACAGGTCAAGGAAACGTTATGCTCGGGAGGCCAGGTCTGCTCCCAACATCGTACAGGTCGCTAACTTGGAGAAAAGGTTAAAGCCCGTGCCAGAAATCCAATTTACGGATCATGACCTTATGGGAGTACATTATCCTTACAGTGACGCCCTGGTCATCTCCCTCAAGATCGCCAACTTCGAGATCCGAAGAGTCCTCGTTGACGCTGGGTGCTCAACTAATGTACTGTTCTACGACCCTTTCAAGCATATGAAACTCAACCCCAATGACATAAAACCCACGGGTATAATCATGGCGGGCTTCGACAGAAACACTAACACTCCACTAGGAAGGGTCGACCTGGCCACGACTGCAGGTGAGGGGGACGGACAAAAGACCACGATAGCTGAGTACATGGTCCTAAAAGCCAAATCTCCCTACAACGTCATAATTAGGGAGGCCCTGGCTACATGAGATGGGAGCAGTCACTTCGACTCTCCACCAATGCTTGAAATACGTTCACAATCAAACAGTTTACTCCATCAGAGGGTGCCAACCGACCTCTCGAGAATGCCATGCCCTCGCACTCAAGGCCAAGGCCTCTAAATAGCAATTACTGCACGCTCGTGAATGCAAGGATGTAATCTACCCTTACTATCACGAGGCAGAAGACTGTCCCTCTAGGATTGACGAGCCATTAAGCCCCAGAGGAAGGGATAGCAGAGCCAAACCTATAGGGGAACCTATTAAAGTCCTGGTCAGCTCGGAAGATCAGGGGCGTTACCTACAGATAGGTCCCGACCTGACACGTACCGAGCAAGATGAGCTGGTCAAGTTCTTAAAGAAAAACCTCTCTGCGTTCGCCTGGGAAACAAGGGACATGGAGGGAATAGATCCCGACCTTATCACGCACAGACTAATGGTAGATCCGGATCATCCACTAGTGAGACAAAAGAGAAGGCCACTCGCTCCAGAGCGACATCAGGTCATCAATGATGAAGTGCAGAGGCTGCTCGACGCCAACATGATACGAGAGGTATTTTACCCTGATTGGCTGGCCAACACTGTTCTGGTCAAAAAGAAGAACGGCAAGTGGAGAGTCTGTGTCGACTACACAGATCTCAACAAAGCATGCCTGAAAGATAGTTTCCCCCTTCCACGGATAGATCAGTTAGTCGATGCAACTGCAGGGCACGAGCTCATGAGCTTCATGGATGCCTATTCCGGGTACAACCAAATACAGATGCATCCTCCCGACCAAGAGAAGACTCCATTCATCACCGAACGAGGTCTCTATTGCTATAGAGTGATGCCGTTCGGACTGAAGAATGCCGGAGCCACATACCAACGTCTTGTTAACAAGATGTTCAGCCCTCTAATCGGCAACACCATGGAAGTCTACATCGACGATATGCTGGTCAAAAGCCTAAGGAAGAGCAATCATCTCCAACACCTAGCACAAACCTTTGATATTCTCAAACAGTATAAGATGAAGCTCAATCCCTCGAAATTCACCTTTGGTGTAACCAAAGGGAAATTCTTGGGATATATAGTCTCTCAGAGGGGTATAGAAGCTAGACCCGACCCAGATCGGGGCTTTGATCGAACTGAAATCCCCAAGAACCCAGAAGGACATTCAAGCTCTAAACGGCAGGATAGCAGCTCTCAGCAGATTTATCTCCAAGTCCACGGACCGTTGCCTACCATTCTTCAAGGCTCTGAAAGGTAACAAATCTTTACAATGGACTGACGAATGTGAAAAATCCTTTCAGGAACTCAAAAGGTACCTAGCCTCGCCCGAGTTCTTATCAAAACCGATCCAAGGGGAAAGACTGCTTCTCTACCTTGCAGTCTCTGAGAACGCTGTCAGTTCGGTACTGGTCAGACAGGACAGGAGCATGCAGAGGCCCATCTTCTATGTCAGCAAGGCATTATTGGACACAGAGAAGAGGTACCCCGAGATCGAAAAACTAGCCTTGGCACTCATAGTATCGGCGCGAAAGCTCAGACCCTACTTCCAAGCACATCCCATAGAAATACCAACTGCTTACCCACTAAAAACCGTTCTAAGAAAACCAGAAGTATCAGGACGGTTGGTCAAGTGGTCAGTAGAACTAGGGGAGTTCGATTTATCCTATGTTCCACGGGTCTCAATTAAAGGGCAAGCCTTGGCAGACTTCGTCGCAGAATTCACCCCCGCACATCTGAGCAAAGCACAACTTTCTGACGATATGGGAACTTGGAAGTTGTATACTGATGGGTCATCTACCGACCGAGGTGCTGGAGCCGGGCTAGTACTACATTTTCCTGATGGACTTACGACCGAAAGGGCAATTAGCTTGGGGTTCAAAGCCTCCAACAACGAAGCAGAGTATGAGGCCCTTATCTTAGGGATGAAGCTAGCTTAAGAGTGCGAGGTGCAGAACCTCGAGGTATTTTCTGACTCCCAACTGGTGGTTAGTCAAGTTCAAGGAGAATACACTGTCAAGGATGAGAGAATGCTTCGATAGTCAGAGTTAGTCAATTTGTTGAAACATTCCTTCCGAGTATTCTCAATCCAAAAATTAGAAAGAAGTCAAAATAGCAGAGCCGATGCCTTGGCGAACATGGCATCTCACATAAAGACAGGGGTGGACTCAACGATAAAGTTCTCTCACCAACCGAGGCCTAGCACCGAGGAGATCCAGGTCGCCCAAATCACAGAACAGCCGCAGAACTGGATGACTCCTATACTCCAATACCTGGAAGAAGGACTCCTCCCAGAAGACAGAAATAAGGCAAAAAGAATCCGCATCAGAGCAGCTCGGTACCTTGTCCTTAACGGAAAGCTCTACCGAAGATCTTACACTCAGCCATTGTTAAAATGCCTAGCACCAGAGGAGTCTCAGTACGTCCTGGCAGAAATCCATGAAGGAATTTGTGGAAATCATAACGGAGGAAGAACCATAGCCCACCGAGCTCTAACACAAGGCTACTACTGGCCTGGAATGCTGAAAGAAGCAAAGGAATACACTCAAAAGTGTGACAAATGCCAGAGGTTCGCCCCTTATCAGCATCAGCCACGATATGAGCTCATCCCCATCACTAGCCCATGGCCCTTTGCGCAATGAGGGATGGACATCATAAGCCCATTACCTAAAGCCACACCGAACAGAAGATACCTATTGGTGGCTATTGATTACTTCTCAAAATGGGCTGAAGCAGAGCCATTGACTCGCATCACTGAAAAGGAGGTCCAGAGTTTTACTTGGAAAAATATAGTCTGCAGGTTCGGCATACCTCGCGTGATCGTCTCAGACAATGGCACACAGTTTACCGAGAAGATCTTCAAGAAATTTTGCCAAGACCTAAACATCAACCAGCACTTCTCCTCCCCTGGTCATCCTCAAGCAAACCGGTAGGCCGAAGTCACTAACCGAACAATCCTAGATGCTCTCAAAAAGAGACTAGAAGAAGCTAAAGGGAAATGGGTCGAAGAACTCCCTAGGGCACTCTGGGCCTACCGAACAACCAGGAGAACTCCAACATCAGAAACCCCCTTCTCTCTCGCCTACGGAACCGAGGCAGTAATCCCTGTTGAGATCGGCATGCCTTACCCTGAGGACTGAAGCTTTCAATAAAGAGGCCAATGACCAACAACTAGCAGAAAACTTGGATTTGCTCGAAGAGAGGAGAGAGCAGGCCGTAATAAGAATGGAAGCATATCAGCGCAGGATGGTTAACCGCTCAAAAATTGGCCTCAGGCCTGCCAGCTTCCAAGTTGGGGACCTCGTCCTAAGAAGGGTGTTCCAGAACACCAAGGATCCCACCATGGGGAAATTATCACCGAACTGGGAGAGCCCCTACAGAATTACCAAGATAGTAAGACCGACCACATATTGGTTGGAAAACATGGATGGGAAACCTGTTCCCAAACCTTGGAATATGGAACATTTATGAAAGTATTATCAATAAAGTAATTTCTTTTTATTTTTTAACATATTCCGTAAAGTATCTCAATGTACAGACTTCAGGTATGGTCCATCTCAATGTACAGACTTCGGGTCTGGTCCATCTCAATGTACAGACTTCGGGTCTGGTCCATCTCAATGTACAGACTTCAGGTCTGGTCCATCTCAATGTACAGACTTCAGGTCTGGTCCATCTCAATGCACAGACTTTAGGTCCGGTCCATCTCAATGCACAGACTTCAGGTCTGGTCCATCTCAATGCACAGACTTCAGGTCTGGTCCATCTCAATGCACAGACTTCTGGTCCATCTCAATGAACAGACTTCAGGTCTGGTCCATCTCAATGCACAGACTTCTGGTCCATCTCAATGAACAGACTTCAGGTCTGGTCCATCTCAATGTACAGACTTCAGGTCTGGTCCGTCTTGATATATGAAGCTGATGTTTTATTACAAGTACACAAAGGCTCCATGTCAGAAGTTATAAACAGACAAGAATAAACTCTAAGTGCTCAGTCATACCGACCATCAAAATATCCTTACAAGTACAAGTCCCTTTGATCGGCAATCAAGCTCAGGTTTTGTTCCAAGAGGGTCAGAATCACTGTCTTACGCCAGTTTTTACGATTAATGGTTAGTAATCAGATTGATTGATTATCATTCAAATTATCATCTTAAAAGAAAGTCCATGACTCAAAACCCCTCTAATATCAAGAGTTCGGCACAAGTTGGTTATTACTGCACATTACTTCAGGGTTATCATAAGTGACTCCAGAAAACCACCCATGGTCGGTAAAGACAATACTCTGGAAACCGAGCAGGTTTACTTGTATCATAATACAGACATCAAAGGCTGAAGTCCGTTCACACACAACAAAACATTGATACGTGTTTAGAACAGAACTCAAAGATTGCCAACAACCAAAGAAAGACAGAGACAAAAACTGAAGAGAAGATATTTTCATTAATATGTGAGCTCGGTTACAAAAAGATGAAACAAGACTACAAAAGTTTTTCCTAAACTAAAGGGCTTGTAGATCCATCGTCCTCATCCCCATCTTCGTCCTCATCATCGTCGTCAATCCCAGACAGGTCAATATCCGGGAACTTGGCGAGAAGCTTGGACTTGAAGTTGTCGTAACCGAGCTGCGCAATAGTATATCCCATCTTCTCAAGCTCGGTCTTCAACCTGGCCTCGGTCTCAACCTTGGCCTCCTCAACCTTCTAAGCAATTGAAGACTGAAGGGCACTGCTCTCCTCCTTCAGCTTGGTCAGGTCCTGAAGAAGGGAGTCCCGTTCAGATCGTAAAGAATCCCTCTCAAACTTAACAGAATCCCTTTCGGATTCCATAATTGAGAAGCAATTCCTCGCCTCCTTCAGCTTGTCCTCGGCTGTGGTGGCCTGAGATTGAGCCGTACCGAGCTGCAATCGAGCTTCATCCAGCTCTTCTTTTAGCGTTTCCACGGCCTGAAGATCAACTGTGGCCTCCATCAAAGCGGCCAAATTATGCAAAGTCTGCAAAAATAAAACAAGAAGGCACATCAGTAAAGAGAAAAAGAAAGAAAAACACCAAAGAAGAAAGGTCGGTCGTTACCTTCAAATGGGCCCTCATGGCACCAATCACAGTCTTCTCAGTACCCTTCCTGGTACTGCAGGAGGGGGAGTCCGTTCGAGGGGCCTCCGCCCAGAAATCTTCAATGGCCTGATGGACGGCCTTATATCCATCAAGCAGTTCAGCACCTACTTTTGCCTTACCCCTCAGTTGAGATCTTTGAGCCAAAGAGGGGGCAAGCCTGGGTGCCACCACACCCCTCTGAGGGGCAGAAGAGGGCTCCCTAATCACCACCCCCTTTTGAGGGGCAGAGGAGGGCTCCCTGATCATAATACCCCTCAGAGGAGGTCGGGAAGAGGGACAAGCAGAAGAGACAGCCCCCTTCTTGGGAGGCACCGAAGAGGACGGGTCAGTCGTCCTCGTCTTCTTCGAAGAAGACGCAGAGGGAGGAGGCTGGCTTGCCACCCTCTTCTTCTTTGACGACCCCCATTTACCAGTAATAGACTTAAGGACGTCGTCAACAACACCCTTGTCCTTAGGAGGCATTGTGGAGCCCGAGTGGAGGATAGCCCCGTAGTCCCTATTCAGAGTTTGAAGAAGCCTTCTGTACTGGTCTTTCAGAGCAGGGGTGAAGTAAGGCCACTTCTTGATGCTTTTGTCTGCACAAAAGAATTTTGAACAAATGGTTAGTCAAGAAACACATAAACAAGCACAGAGCAAAATTACAAAAGAAAAGGGGGTCTCACCCATAAACCCCGTGCTTCGGGGGAACGAGGAGAACTGGTCTTCGGGGTCGGTCACCTCCCATTCTCCACTAACAAAGAAATACCGATCCTTCCAAAATTTATTGGAAGACGGTACGTAAGACAAAGGTCGGAAACCCTTGTCAAACGACATATAGTAGAGGCCCTCCGCCTTCAGGTACTTGAGGTCCATTTTACTACGGATCAAATCTAAGGAGACCTCAACACCGTTCAGAAGACCCAAGGCCATAAACCCAAACAGGTGCCTCCAACTGTTCAAAAGCAGGTCGGTTGGGCAAAGATTGAACCAACAAAAGAAGTCCTTAAGCAGTCTAGGGAAAGGTAGGCGTAGACCCATCTCAAACCAGGCAGTGTAAACACAAATTTCGCCTTCCCGAACATCCCAAGGGTAGTCTATGTCGTCGGGAGCCCTAAGGGTGACATTTGAAGGGATGTCGAACCTCTCCCTCATAACCTCTAACCAAGAGGGGGCTACAGTGCTCTCTGTCTCCTCTCCCTGAGAAGACCAACCCGAGACCTCACCCTCTCTATCCCTAGACTCCGAGAAGGCATCGACAATCCTAACTGAGGGGCTAGAACGAGCCTCTTCTGGCTTGGTCCCCAGGGAACTACTACCCCTAACTAGGGTTTGCGACAGGGAGTAAGCTTCTGGGAGGCTCCCTGACCCATCGCCAACACCAGAAGATGCCGAAGAAGTCGACATTCCAAAATAACCAAAAGGAGAAGAGAAGAAAGGAAAAGGATGAACAAAAGTACCAAAACCGAACCTGAATAAAAGAAGGGACTGCGGATAAATGAAAATCTTCACAGGATAGCTTGCTGGTTCGACAATGGCGGAGTATGTATTTCTCTTCATAAAATAAAAGACGGTAAAAGAATCGTACAAGGCTCTTTCTCCCTTTTATATACATTCGGAGAATAATGGCTACCCAGGTGAACCGTCACGATAGTATCGCAACAATAATGATTTGAGAAACCCAAAAACCGGCTGCGCAATAAATGATGTACCAAAGGACGTCTAGGAAAACGAGAAGACAGAACGCGTGACTTTTCGGGCACTCTTAAAACCTTAGTTATCCTCCGAGCTCCAACTAAGGCTTGGGGGGGGAGTAACTGATATACCACTGTGTGACACACCAACCACTGCATGACACGTGTAACTGCAAGATCGGCTCACGACCAATAATACAGCTCATGCTCGGTCATATAACTTGTGCTCGGTCGCTCAGCTAAGGCTCGGCCATATAACTTGTGCTCGGTCGCTTGGATCATGTTCGGCCTAATAATCTGTGCTCAGTCATTCAGTACACGCTCGGTCATATATCTCATCCTCGGTCAATCAAGGGCATAACCTACATGGGCCGAGCTCATAGTATCAAAGCAGGACTGCTCTCCCATAAAGACTAACTTGTATAGATGCAAGCCTGCAGTACAACACATCGATGATCAGACCTAATTACCGCCTTAGTGAGCTCCAAGCAGGAAATAAGGAAGCTATCTCCAACAAGGAAACTGCCACACTGAGTTACCATATTCAACAAGGTAACTGATATCTCCGGAGATTCAATCCCTATATTCATGGCTCCAAATCCTAATCAACTTAGGAGTGACATTACCTATAAATTCAACCCTAAAGGTACGCTTTATTTTCATGCTCATTATTTTGGCTTTCATTACAAGTCTTTCAATTCAGTTTATTGACTTAAGCATCGGAGCGGCTACCGCCGGAGCCAACCCGGTGGTCCTCTGATCTTCTGTTTCGAGTGTTTCGTAGGGAGCCGAGCTTAGGATCTCACGTGGGCCAAAAAGTGCAGCATCACATAAAAATTCATAGATCATTCGTTGCATATAGGGATTTCTTAATAACTTGAATTAATCCTTATGTTCATAATTTCTCAAACTTCACAATAAACTGAATAATGCATTTTACAATTTAAGTGAGCAATAAAATTATACTGTGCAACTATCACCTTTATGTGATATAAAATTCAAACATCACGCATCAATATGCCATAATTTGTCAATAATGCATTAATTTAATTAAGTGAGCACCACATATAAATTAGGCAAAAATAGTAAATAAACGGTGCATCAATAACATGGACATGCCACTGAAAAAATACTAAAACAAATGCATACTTTAGTACCCAAAATATGGGCCAAAATTAGCCCTAAAATAAATAATTAATTAAACTCAAAATTTAAAAATTTCTAAAAATATTCCAATGGGTCGGGCCGGGCACTTGGCCCCCACAACACAAAGCCCGAAGCAAAATAGACAAAAAATCATGTTCCACATGCCAACACATGCGATGCCCGCGATTGGGCCTTGTCATAGCCTATGGTATAGTACATCTTCCCAAAACATTCTTCGAGACCAAGGTTTTTTTTTTTATCTCCAAAAGTTAGTATTTCATGCAATTAAATCAAACATGATGGTGTATATTTTCAATACGAGCATATTCATACAAGGATTAACAAATATTATGTATATTTGAATGATCAAAAGGTGTGACAATTAGATCTTTGGTAGTCCAGAAAATGTAGTTGAAGAATTCTATTAATGTAGAAAGGGGGGGTGTTGAATAGGTAAGTCTTGAATTAAAAAAAATTTTCAAGTTAATTCCAATTCTTGGTTAGTTATAAAGATGACACAATCAACAACAACAAATCACTCAACGTGATTAATCTAATATTTATGCTCTTTCACCAATGCATATACCAAGAATCAACCAATTCACCAACCTATTCAAACATCATCTAATTGATCAACTAGATTGATTTTATAGCAATTTTCACAATTCAAAGTAAAATCAACTAAGGTATCAATTTTGATTTCAATCAATTTACTAAATCAAGTTTTTCAATATCTCAATTTCATACACAATTATGAAGAAGCATGAAAAACTCAATTTCTAAAATTAAGCAGAATCAATTCAATTAAGCACATAGTAAATTGAAAAGATGGAGAGAGATAGATTGCAAACCGATTGATGATGGAGAAAACTACCAAGGACAATAATCCTTGGAGTAAAACTCCTGGAGTCGGGCCAATGCTCATGAAAGGAATGCACTATGATGGAAAGTAAAATACAACGAATCTCTGAACAAGCTAAGTACCTCTAGCTCTGTTCTCCCCGATTACAGTCTTCAAATTCCCCTCGAATCTTCAAGCTTCTCATAGCCAATCCTTCAAACAACTGGACTTCTCCACAGGTCTCGAACTCTTCCGATCAAGTCGCTCAACAATAGCGAATCCTCACGACCTCAAAATAAAATAAAATTATTCACATCTTTTTCTTTTATCTAAATAGATAATAATAAAAAATACGAAATAAGACTTTATTATTTAAATTGAAATTTTTTGTACTTTTTATAGAATTAGACTTTAGCTAACTTTAAAATTTTAGTTTTGAATTATACTATTAACATATAAAATCTATGATCTTTTTGTTATTGGGATCTAAAACCAGAGAAGTTAATAGGTGAGGGTATGGAAAAAAGTTCAGGGAGACAGTCACACAACGTCATTATGTGACGATGTTTTATAAATTTTTAAATTTTACAAACTAATTTTCTCACACATTTAAAAAAACAAATTAAAAAATTAGTGAAACACCATTACATAGTGATATAGTGGGATTGTCATGCCCCGAATTTTCACAAACCCGGGGAGTGAGTGAAATGAAATAAGAAAAGTAAATGAAAGTCCATTAAGGTGGATTTAGTTGATTACGTACTCATTCCCCCATGTCTCCCCAAAATTTGAAATGAAGACTTGCTAATTGGCTTAACCAAAATGGTCTCCTAATGTAACTCAACCATCCCTCCCAATTAATGTTCAAAATAGTTTAAGTCATGTTCAAAATTGGCTTCCAAAATAGCCTCAAAACGTCTCTAAAAATTTCTTGGAATAATGGTCCAAATGGGCCCCAAATTCCCCAAGGCATGGACCAAGAATAGGTCAAAAGGTCTACCAAAATTGGTCTAAGGAAGTGGCCAAACATGGCCAATGAGAAAGTGTCCAAACATAGCTCAATAGGGTGGCCAAACATGGCCCAAAAAGGTGACCAAAAATGACCCAAAAGGGCGGCCAAACATGGCCTAAAGGTTGCCAAACATGGCCCAATAAGGTGCCCAAACATGGTCCAAAAGGGTGCCCAAACATGGTTCAAAAAGGTGACCAAAGGGCAGGTGTCATGGGCTGCCAAACTGGCAAACAGGGACAAGGCAGCAGGCAGGCCACGCGCATAGCCGTGGGGCGCGCCGGGGCAGGCTGGCATGGCGCATAGGGCTGGCACGCACGTGCAGGGGCACGCGGGCTGGGGCTGGCGCGCGGCTAGGGCATGGCTTGACATGCTTGGGCTGTTTTTTCTGATTTTCTGAATTTTCACTGTAGCTAGCTGTAAGCTGATTTTTCCATTTTCTAATTTTTTCTTCAAAGTATTATGGCTAGTTTTTTCAATTTTTAACCTACTTCCTCAAGGTTTTTAACCCTCTCTTTTTGGCACTTTTCTCACCTATATATAGGGTGTTTTACACACCTAACAACCATTTTAATTTCATAAAATTTTAACATAATCTCCTTTGTTTTCTAAGCATTTTTCACCTAATATTTTGCAACCATTTAAATATACAAGCATTATGCATTTCATCCTCACGCAATGGCCACAAGTTCATTAAAATTAAGCATACATCTATTATTCTCAACATATACACATGATGCTCATTAAACAAATATATCCTACATGTCATTTGGGTTTAAACCCTTACATTTCAAAATGGCCTAAGGCCTATAGTTCACTGTTCTTCCAAATTAAAACACAAGTCTTTTAGGCTTATGCTCGTACATACAAAATATGCCCCAAGGGCCAAATATCCTTCCATGTTCTTTTTCCCTCCTTCCTTCAAAACTTCATCAAATCTCAAGTACCGGGAGCCTCATCTATAATATGATATCCCACGAGGGGTCAGCACAACTGCTGGTATGATACAATGCTACTGCAAGGAACAAAATTAAGGCGTGGCATGTGCAAGTGTACATTTATAATCTACATGCCTTCCAATTCATCAACACTATGTAATGGCAATATGCGTGACACACCCATGCAAACTCTATGCCACACCCATGTTTCCTTTCATGGATCGCTCCCGTTGGGTCAATCAAGCACCAATGCAATGGCCAATTTTGGGTTTTTCACCACATGATCTACACCCTCATAATGCATAGCACCAAGTGCTCAACCCACACTATGTTTTCAAAGAATCACGATATGCCAATATGCCTTGATTTTTCTATGCAATTTCAATGGTGCATTTTATCAAATACTTAGTATACACCTTAAATCATGCATTATCCATATAGTGAATTCTAACTTTCAAACCACACAACTTCTTCCACATGAACATATGCTATATAAAATCAATTTAAACACATGCTCATGTTACATGTTCACTATATTACCAATTTTCAAAAAATACATAATTACACAAAGCATCAATGCATTAAACAACCATATCTTCCAAAACACAAGGCTTATTCACATGAACATAAGCCACAATGTAATGAATCAAACATATATTCGAGTTTTCATCATTTTGAAAACTTCTCAAAGATTACAAAATGCATAAAGTACCAACACTTTGAATAAATCATAACTTTCCAACTACAAGATTTTTTTTCCATGAACATAAGCTAGAATACAATGAATCATACTTATAGTCATGGTTCATGTTTATCACTTTACCAAATTCCCAAAGAATACAAAGAACACACAAGTACATAAATAACCAACTCTAGGTTTTCAAAGCAACTACATCCTAAGTGACTTTCTAATAGCAAATAAACATATAAATCATTCAATCAACTTATATAACACTCCTAAGTTTAAAGTGCATGGAAGCATGGAAATATGTTTCTTTACGGAAGGGTTTAGCTAGGTTTGGCCATAGAGAGAAGTTGGCATTGAGGTACATATGACCAGTTCAGATCCTTGAGCGGATTGGGGAGGTCGCCTACCGACTTGCCTTAGCACCACATCTAGTGGGAGTTCATAATGTATTCCATGTTTCTATGCTTCATATATTTTAGATTAGACCAATTTAACTATTGAGGAGGATGCTTGTTACAAAGAGCGACCCATTCAGATTCTAGATTCGAGAGAGCAAGTTTTACGAGGCAAGACCATTCCTTTGGTCAAGGTCTTATGGCAACATCATGGCATGGAGGAGGCCATGTGGGAGCATGACATTGGACTTCACACCAAACACCCAAAATTATTCCTTGATTGAGGTGTTGCCTAAATTTCAAGGACGAAAGTTTTTTAAGGGGGGAGGTTGTAATGTTTCATAAATTTTAAAAAAATAAATAAATGAATAAATAGTGGATAATATTAGTTTTGAATCAAGAAGGAGGAGGGAAAACTTAATTTCTAGTCTTCGTTCGAACGAGGGGGGAGGGGGGTTCATTCGAATGACCACTTGTAACTTTTTTGTCTGAACTTCATTCGATGCTCATTCAAATGAAGGAAACATTCATTTGAATGAGGCCTTGTTCATTCGAACGATCCTCCCACAGATCACTTTATGTTGCGGGCTAAAAATCTCATTTCCTCACAACTTCACCATTTTCTCTTCTCTAAAGCTTCTCTAGACAAAAGAGGAAGTTAGGGTTTGGGCTTTTCATAAATTTCTAAGCCATAACAACATATCATACCACAAAGCTACATCACTAAGAAGACCGATTGAAAAGTTAGGAATTCAGGGATTGTTTCAAGAACAAGGGGTAAGATTTGGGGCTTTTTAAGTCTTTTCTTAGTTCTTCAATTATTTTATGAGTATAGCTTGATTAAGTAAAATAAGCAGTGTAAATATTTTCTTAGGGTTTGGGGATAAGGATTGAAGCCAGGGTCTTAGAATCTCTCTATTTACAACACAAGTCCACATCTCTCAAGTCTTAAGATAGGAATTCTAACTTAGGTTGAAGGTTGGGTGTTCATGGATGCATGGTGCATTTCATTTGGTTTGTTTATATTGTTTCATAAATCTCTTGTACGCATAAATGGATATGTTCTCATGTTTTTAGTTATAATGAAATTGTGAATGCCATGTGTCTATATTTCTCATGCTTGAGAGGATAAAGAAATTGAATGGTTGATGGTTATGTACTTGTTTCTAATCTTACTATGTGCTTGTGAATGATTGGTGGAATTGTTGAATGCTATATGATTGTCTCACCCTTGTCATATACTTATTGGTAAATGATGGAACCTTGTTGTATTTTAATGTATTGATTGTTGAGCATGAATGAGTCATCTTGAAAAATTGCTGAATAATACTTAAGGTGAATGGTGACACTATGGATAGGGGTGAACTGAAAAAAACTCTATTGGTTAATGAAAGTGAGGGTTGAGTGTTGTGAGCTTGCGATGAATATCCGGGGATATGTTGTGATGGGGATGGTGTCTCCCTTCGGTAACGAACCATAACCCTGCATGAGTGGTGTTGCCTTTCTATTAGGGTTAGTAACCCGATAAGCGCCAGGCCTTTTTGGGGGGACATTAGTTGATTATACTCATGGAGTGAGAATTAGAACTAGACGACTTGGACCGATTGAAAGAGATAAAAAAGAATAGAAATAATAACTTCGGTGTGCACATTTACTTGTCTTGTAATTTTGTGGTATCCATTCATGCTTGTTATTTATTGTAGGTTTCTTGTGATTGGACTATTAATAGCTTGTTAGGAGCATGATGAAGAGACCGATGTGAAAGAATAACCACAAAATGGGCTAACTTCTCTCATAGAAAACTTTGAATCACCTTAGTTTTAATTTATATAAGTTGCATGCATGTGTTTAGTATAATGAATAGATGAAAATGGGAGAGAAATAACATTGTTTTAGCTCGAGGAACCCTATAGTAACATAGTGGCCAAATTTAGAAAAAAACTAGGTTACGAATAAAACTTAACCAAAGCCTAATGCTGAGCATGAGGCTCAAAAGTGCATGAAAAATGGGAGACAATATAATTTGAAACTGACAAAAATGGTCAAGAAACTGTAAAAAATAGTGAGTTACAATCTAGGGAGAGAAAATTATATTCATGTGTTTTAGATGGTTTCTTCTTGTTTCAGGAACGGGAAAATATTCCCTAGAGTCCCAAAAATCCACCAAGATCAAAACGAGGAAAAAATAGTAAGTAAAACTTCACAAAATAGGAAATAAAAATCGTCACCAAAAAAACGAAGCTCGCCGGAGACCATTGTAACTCCATGTTTCGACTGGCCAAAACTATGTAAAAGTAAATTCTGAAATGAATATGGAATCCCCATGAAAAAATGGTTCGGACCACATTGGATTGTCGTTGGATATAGTTGTCGGTGTTCGCTGTTGCCAGAGAAGGCGATCGGCTGTCGGTAAGGTATTTGTTGACCAAGTCAATGGTTGGCTGGGTCGGTTAATGGGTCAAGCTGGGTCTTTGGTCGGGCCCTAATCCGTTTAAAACCATTTATGAGTTAAATCAAAATGCTGTCATTTTGTTTAATAAAGGGTTGACATCATGTTGATGACAGCATGACATAGCAAACCAAACTGAACCGTTTGATTCCCAACAAAGTTAGACCAGTTCACTTGAAAAAAGGTTGGACTGAATGGTTTAGGTTAAATAATTTTTTTGAAATTGCGTTCTGACCCTAGACTTTGTTGAAACTACGACTTGACCCTAAAGGTTTCTGTTAATTACAAATTGGCCTAGAAAATTAATTAAAAATTATTTTTAAATACTAACTAATTATGAGGAATTACCAAAATGCCCTTAAGGCAAAAATTGGCCAAACGAGGGCCAATTGAAATGCACAAATAGTCTAACCTAATTTTTTGGACTGTGTTGGACTCAACGAAAGAGTTCGAGTTACAAAATTAAGCTTTCAATTGAACTCTGATTACCTTGAAAATACCTACTTTGATATTTTTGGACATTCCGGACCCAATGATAGGGTTCATTTTACGAAATGAAGTCTTGAAAATATAGACACAAGAAATGTGATAATTACCAAAATGCCCTTAGTGACACCAAAGCAAGTTAAATATCAAAAAGGTTTTATTCTGACTTTCTGTGACAGCTCGGACTCAATGGTAGAGTCCATTGTAGCAAATGAAGCACCGAAAAATATGACACGTGAAAGCGTAAAATTATGAAAATGTCCATAGGCTTAATATAAGCTATAGAGATTCAAAGTAAGGTCTGGAAAAGCTTAAACTGGTTATCTTTGACACACCGAACCTAACGGTGATGTCCTTTTAAGAAAACTAAGACCCGATAACAAACTAAAAAACGACGAGTATGTCCTTAAGACTAAAAGAAGCCACCCGAAGAGTATAGATTAAATTAAAAGATATATATTAATGTTTTAAAGACCACCTGGACTCATAAATGATATCCGTATAAGTAAACATTGAACTGAATAAGATGAGATATAAAATACATAATTACTAAAACACCTTTATGGGGAGAATAACCTTCAGATGGGACCCGAGGGAGAGTATAGAATCTACGTTAGGGTTTAGAGGGCCATCGAATCAAAAAATAGAACTGGTTAAGGCTAGTAACATCAAAGAGATAGTGATTAAATAGAATCATATGTTTATTCAGCTATTGAGTTCAATTTAATATGTGAACTAGGACCACCAACAAGGGAGATAAGGATAAGACAAGTCCTAAGACAAGTAAAGTAAGCAAATGAAGGAAAAACTGCAGACTCTAGGCCACAAAGAGTAATCCTGGACTTTGAAGTGGAGGTTTTGACTCTATGACTTTGAAGTGTTTTTAATTAAATTTTTATATTTACATGACTCGTGTTTCAAATATACTACTTGCTTCATTTTTAAATACTACCATAAATTACAAATGTAATTATTTTAAATGCCAATTGTTTATAAAGTTCTTACTTCAGTATGTCTCTTTAAACTTCAAAGTTGTGTTAAATGCCTCTCAAAAGTGTATATTTTATTCCAGCTATGTTTTAAATACTCTGGAAAGTTATGTTTTCATTTTCTTCTAGTGTCTTCTTTGTTATATTTCCTTTTTCTTCAAATGAATCTAAAACTCCCTTAAGACCAAAGAGTCGGATGGAAAAGGGGGGAAAGTTCTCCATTCCTAGTCCTCCTGTAGTTGGATCCTTTGGAACCACAAGAAACCATAGTTAGAATGGGATTCCCTCGGGAATGAAAAAAAATTAATCTACTTTCTTTAAGTATTCTGAAAGTTATGTTTAAATGCTCTTGAAAGTTGTGTTTTAAGTACTCTAAAAGCCCTGTTAAAGTACTTCTAAAAGTTCTATTTAAATGCTCTTTAAAAGCATCTATTTGAAAAGTAATGTTTTAAACGCTTCTTGTTTGCGAACTGGTGATGCAAGATAAGGAACGCAAAAGCATTCATAATTTTTGTAAATGCCCAATAGAAGATTTATCCCAGATGCATTAGATATCTCCACTGATCTGTTAAGCTTAGAGTCCGATTCAGAACGGATTCTTCTATTAAAAAGGTGAAAACAAGCATGGTAATAAATGGTAGAAGGTTTTCAAAACCCCATTTACGGGAAAATGGTTTAAAATGGCCCTATTTTCACTAACAAAGGATCATACCCTCCTGTTTACAATAAAATGATTTTTATCATCCAGTTTAAGAAGTAAAAGATTTAAATTCCTCTTTTATGTGAGCCAACATTTGAAGTTCCCTGGCCACTAAATGGCAATCCTATACATGGTTACAAGTTTTCTGTTACAATATAAAGGCTTTACTCGAATGCCTTAAATCCTTTGTGGTTTATATTTTGAAGATTTCTGTATTCTGTATTGATAAACTAAATGCCTAGCTTGAATGTCTTGAATTCTTCATACTCTCCATTTTAATATATTCTCTATTTGAATTGTACAAACAATTGGTAGTGGTTATTTTTATAAACTCTATTATACTTAAACCACTATCAGTTAAAAACCTATGACAAGGCACCAGAATTACTCACGAGATATATATAAAGCTCACATGGATTTATCCATGATATGTATAGGTGATCTAAAGGTGGGGTATGGGACCCACAATTATAGTGAAGTATAAGTTTAGAAGTTCATAAGTGCGTGAGGTATGGGACTCACGAGTAAGGTATACTTAAAGTTCAAAAGTGTGTGAGATGTGGGACTCACGGTTAAGGGAATGTGAAGTTCAGAAGTAGGCGTGAGGTATGAGACTCACCATTAGAGTAGGATGAAGTTTAAATGTAAACGTGGAGTATGGGACCCATTGTTAATGTATTATTGACGAATGTAATGTAAGTATTCAATAAACAATTCTAGCCAATCTAGATACTATAAGGATCTATATGACACGTGTAAATTGCTTTCGTTGTAATATTTGAACTTATGTGACATATGAATGTAATGAATTTTGTTTAAGAACTTCATCTGCATCCCCTAATCTACATCGACTGGGTTTTGGGATGTGACACACACATTGCATGTATTGCATATATTAGACATCATATGTGTAGTTTCCTTATGTTTGTGAAACAATGTTCCCAAAAATGCATATTTCGAAACACTTTAGGAAATTGAGTTCACAAGAAAAGCAAAAAATTAGCAACTCTATGTTGCTAAATTCGAACGAATCATTGGGTCGTTCGAATAAACAACATAAGGTTCATTTTTGCTCGTTTGATTCATTCGATGGGTTTGCATCAAACGAAGTGCTGCAACCTACTAATTTTTCTCATTTGATGTTCTTTCTTTATTCGTTCGAATGAGAAATGATTCATTCAAACGAACATTGCATAAAATTGAAAATTTTCTATTTTCAATCCCTTTTTGAGATTCGATCTCATTGATATAAAATGACAAAAATTTAATTTAAATCAAGAAAGAACATAGAGAGTTAAAATTGTGAGAGCCGTATACTTGATAGATCCAAGAGCTTTTATGAGTGAACCATCCTAATTGTATATCATGCATTTCTCTACTCTAATCATCCAATTGATTTAGATCAATTCACATGAGCCAAGTCATTACAAAGAGCCCCAATTCGTAGTCATCTCAGCATTGAAGAGATTAGAGTTCAACCTTGAGGATTCAACGTTGAGTGATCAATAGACATCGAGATTGTGTGGATTCGTAATTGTGGAGTGGCCCTATTGGAGGATTTCGAGACTAAGAGAAGAATCAGTTGTATAAAGATTCTGACTATGAGGAGCTTGAGGATTCAATGGAAGTTGAAGACATAAAGGGGTAGAATGGTGCTTGAGGTATAAAGACGGGGTCTTGTTTGTGTTATAATTCGATCTCGATCATAGTAGAATTCTTCTCTGACCATGGATGGATTTGGAGTTTTCTATTGCGGTTAGTTTTCCATGGTTGTTTCTCTATCATCATCTTGGATTGCATTTTCTCACCTCTTCATCTTTACAATTCCAAATTTGCTTGAATTAATTGCTTCCGCTAACTTGATAATTAGGATTTCATGAAAATGATAATTGAATGCTAATTGAGTATTTGAAAACCTTAATTGAACAAATTGAATTGTAATTCGATTTGTGAAATTGACAATTGATCACTTAGTTGAATTTCAACTTCTATTGAGAAATTGACATCATAATTGAACTAGTAGATCATTTAGGCTTGAGTTGGATGGTATGATACAACAAATACGACTTGATTGCTATATTGAATGGATTGTGAATATTGATTGAATTGTACATTATTGACGAATATTGATTGAAATCGTAATTCATATATTTTTCCATTTGATTAGCTATTAGTGTAGTTAAAAAATTTGAAATATTGAAAAAGTTATACATACCTATTCAACCCCCTTTTCTAGGTTAATATCACACTGGGACCAACCAACAATACATAAAATAAAGTTCAAGTCCTATTGAGGCTTCTAAGCCTTCACAGCAACAATATAAAGGCCATAATGTCTTTTACATGTCCAAAAAGAATCAAAAGAATAAAAGAACGTCATCCTTCAATCTAAGCCTTCAAACGGCTGACTCTTTACCGTTACTTGCATCTGGTAGGGGTCAAAACAACAACCCTAGTAGATATTATAAAATAGAGAAAATTAAGGCATTGCAACGTATAGGCATATAAGATGTGAAGTGTCAAAACAACATGCTCACACAATACACTTATTATATTCATCATTTTTCCAACAAGCTATTAATACACTACAGGGAAAAGGACTATTAGCGACGCACTCAAGCGTCGCTAATAGTAAAAAAGAGCATCGCTAATGAGTTTTTACGACGCACAGATGAGCATCGCCACATGCGTCGCTAAAAGATGCGTCGTAAATACTATTAACGAAGCACACCCATGCATGCGCTGCTAAAAATACTTAGTAGCGACACCCTTGGAGCGTCGTTAATAATCAGAAATGAGCGTCACTAATATTGGCTATAGACGCAATGGGCATCGCTAATAGGGCCCTTTAGCGACGCTCAGTGTGCATCGCTAATAGTTGATTGGCCTGATTTAGCAATGAATGTAAAGCGTCGCTAAAAATGGTTGCTTTTCTTTTAGCGATGCTTGTGTGTGCGTCACTAAAAGTTGTGTTTTTTTTTTGCCAATTTTTTTACCTGAATTATTTGTTATATTTTTTCTTTTGTTCCTATTTAAACCTGTATCAATCATCCTGATATAAAATAAAATACAAACATTCTGAAATCAATATATTAAAAGAAAAATAGATTCATATATATATATTATACTAATTACTTACATTTATAAAAGTACAATTTAACAATAAATACAAAAATATTAACGTGCACGGAAAAGTTGAATTATGTTACGCCACAAGATATATTAGTTATACCTACCCCCTTCTTATTTTTGGAGAGTAATCAAATAAAGGGAATTGTGCACTATTTCTAAAGGGGGCAATAAGGACATACCCTTTCTAAAAACAATTGATGATTTTAGTTATTAACGTTGTTAGATATTGTCCCACATCGTTCCTCTGAAGCTCCTCTAGTCTATGTATATGGCTGACTGCCCTTCTCCTTAACACCTGGGTTTTAAGGAGCTGAATGGGCTGGACCTCCATTTCAACTTGGTATCAAAGTTAGGCCAGAGCCCAACCTTGAGCTTCGGCCTGATATGGTCTAGGGAGGTGTTGGATATTGTCCCACATCACTCTTCTGAAGCTCCTCTGATCTATCTATATGGTTGGCTGCCCCTCTCCTTCCCATCTCCTTAACACCTAGGTTTTAAAGAGCTGAATAAAAACAATACATATCATAACACCGATATTGTCCCACATCGCTCCTTTGAAGCTCCTCTGGTCTATCTATATGGCTGATTACCCCTCTCCTTCCCCTCTCCTTAACACTTAGGTTTTAAGGAGCTGAATACTTATCATAAATCAAAACATAACGCACACACTTACTCAAAGAAAACGCAAAGCTCCCTAAGAGTTACAAGCTATTGTGTGGTTATGTAACTTATACCTATTTTGGTAAATCTGAAATGCATTGTAGGTTACAAGATTCATTTCATATAAATTATAAACTTATTTTAGCAATGATTTATATGGTTAAATTATTTTAATATCATTTGAGGAGATTGGTTTATA
Organism: Nyssa sinensis; assembly: GCA_008638375.1. Taxonomy (NCBI): domain Eukaryota; kingdom Viridiplantae; phylum Streptophyta; class Magnoliopsida; order Cornales; family Nyssaceae; genus Nyssa; species Nyssa sinensis. The sequence continues at coordinate 2,886,121 of CM018050.1, read as the reverse complement.
GTAATGAATGTGGTTATTTGAATCTGGGTTCTAATCTTAAAAGGACAGTTCTGATCATCTAATCCTAGAGTGTAAGAGAATTTCAAGACAAGGTTGGTCAAACTAAGCAAACAAACAAATGCATCCCTGAATGAATTTTTTTTTTTTTTTCACAAAGACATTGATTATAGGGATATTCAAATCAGGTTTTGTAGGTTGATTCACTCAGTATTTAACAAAGCCATTGATTACATGGTAAAATATTTTTAAAATATGGTTTGCTTTGAGCAAGGGATTGGAATTTTGCATGGAAAATCTAAAGAAGAAGCAAAAGATACATGGGGACACACTGTGACTTTCACACACTATGCTATATTACACCAAATATTCCATAAAATATTAGGAATTAATAAATAAAATAATTATTTATTAATTAAAAAAATAAGAGAAAATACAAATAAATACATAAAATACTAAGAAAAATAAAATAAAAATGTAAATTATGTTATACATTATGTGACCGATATATAATGAGGAGACCCAAATACATAGTGTGACTTTCACACACTATTCGGATCTTTCACTTCTTTTTCTATTGAAACATAAATGTTCTTGAAAGTTAACCAAACTAAAATTCAACTCCTTTATTTAGAAACTATTTCCCACTTGTCTTGTAGAATCATTAGTGCGATTCTCAACGTGCTTGGTCTCTACTCAATTTTTTAGGGCAAGGCAGAGGAGAAAGTGCCAACACATTTTTCTCATGAAGGAGACATAATACTCATTTTTTTTTTGTAAAAGATCATAATTCATAAGGTATCCAAATGATGTTTTCCTTTTCAAATTTGACTAAACTTTTCTAATTACTTTTTTAAATAATGTTTTACTTTATCCAAACTCATAGTTGCAATTCCACGAAAGTATCCAAATGATGGTCTTCTTCTAATATTGTTGGAATATACACAAGCAAATTGAGGATATGAAGATTAAACCCCAAGCAGCCAAACAACAATATATATAGCAACAGGTTGTTAGTTTGTTATAACAGTCAAATTAGTTAGCTGAATTAGAAATTAGTATAACAGTCAAATTAGTTAGCTGAATTAGATTTTAGTCTTGATAGGTAGATATTTTGTATGTCTTGTAATGATATATAAATAGTTGTACTGTACCTTTTGTAACTCAACCTTTTGTAAAGAATAGAAACAGAGTTCCATTCCGTTGCAAAGTAACTCTCTATGTTTTGGATTCTCATAAGATTTCACATGGTATTAGAGCTCCATTCAGCTGCGAAGTCTTCAATCCTTCATTCCAGTCTTTCTCTGCTTCGTTCCGTCTTCAATCCTTCGTTCCGTTGTTCCATCTCTCTCTTCACCCTTGCAGTTCTGCGCATCGAACTCTAGAGTTAGGTTTTCTGATTTTTTTTTTTTTGATCTTCGATGTTTATCGTGCATGGAACATTGATCGCCGTCTCTCTCGAACTGTGATGATCTCGTTCTAGGATTTTTTGGCTCGATCTGTTTCGGTCGTCTCTTGATCTTTGATCTTCGATGTTTATCGTGCTTGGAACGTTGGTCGCCATCTCTCTCGATCTGTGATGATCTCGTTCTGGAATTTTTGGCTCGATTTGTTTCGGTTTGTTTTTCTCGATCTAAATAGATTCTCTGCTTGTGGTCTCGATCTCTATATTCCATCTCTCTCGATCTGTGATTATCTCGTTCTGGATTTTTGGCTCGATTTGTTTCGATTTGTTTTTCTCGATCTAAATAGATTCTCTGCTTGTGGTCTCGATCTCTATATTTTTTTTTTACCTGCATCCCTATCTCATCTCTATATTTTGATTTTCGATTTGATTTTTTTTTTTTTGGCTCGTTTTGTTTTGGCATCTCTATCATTTTTTTTAATCTGAATCTCGAAGCTATTGCTTCTATGGCGGAATCCCCCTCTTTATCTTCGTCAGAAATTAATCCTTCCGATGACTCATCCAGTCCTTATTTTCTTCACCCTAGTGACAACCCTGGAGCAATTCTGGTGGCAGAAATCTTTAATGGTGCCAATTACATTGCTTGGATTCGATCTATCTCTATCGCACTCACCGTGAAGAACAAGATTCGTTTCATTGACGGTAGTCTTCCTCCACCTGGTCCTGCTGATCCCCGGCTTCAAGTGGCATGGCTTTGTGTAAATAACCTTGTTCTCTCTTGGTTAATGAATTCTATAGCAAAAGAGATTCGTGGTAGTCTTCTATACTTCACCACTGCTTCTGAGATTTGGGACGAGTTAAAGGTCAAATACCTTCGCAGTGATGGTCCTAGAGTCTTTGCCTTGGAGAAATCTTTAAGTTCTATTTCTCAAGGTCCTAGTTCAGTCACTGAATACTTCAGTGATTTCAAAACGTTATGGGATGAATACATCAGCTACCGTCCCATCCCTAATTGGGCATGTGGAATAATGGAAAAATGTACATGTGCCATACTAAAGAATCTTTCTGATAGATAACAAGGGGACTATGTGATGAAGTTTTGATTGGATTGAATGATTCTTACTCAGCTATTCGTAGTCAATTGTTACTTCTTTCCCCTTTGCCTTCTTTGGGAAGAGTGTTTTCCTTGTTGCTTCTAGAAGAGAGTCAGCGATCTCTAACTAATGTTGTGGGAATTTCTCTTGATTCTCAAGGCTGTTGCACAGGCATCTAAACAGCCATTTACTACTTCGAAGTTCAACAAGAAAGGCAAATCTGATGTCATTCGCACCCATTGTGGTTATTCTGGTCATACCATAGATAAATGTTTCAAGATTATTGGATATCCACCAGGCAAATCTAATGTCATTTGCACCCATTGTGGTTATTCTGGTCATACTATAGATAAATGTTTCAAGATTCTTGGATATCCACCAGGATGGAAAGGTCCTTGAGGAAAGAGATCAACCACTGCTCAAACTCCACAAGCTAATCTTGTTTATTCTCTGGAGCAGAATTCAAGTGTCCCAACAATGCCTTTTACACAAGAGCAAATTCAGAATTTGATTTCACTTGCTAATAGTCTATCCTCAGCTCCAATCACCCCTAACCCTGCTGCCAATATTGCTTCTGCATCAGGTATATCTCAATTAAGTCCAAGCATGTTTTTCTACTTCAACATCCATTGCTAACACTTGGATAATTGATACTGGATCAACAGATCACATGATCTGTTCTCCATTTTTTTTTTTATATCAATGCAATTGTTTACTAAACCATCTTCAGTTCAATTACCAAATGGTAATTCTGTTTCAGTTAGCTTCATTGGAACAGTTCAACTTACAACTGATTTGACATTATATAATGCTCTTTATGTACCATATTTCAATGTCAATCTTATCTCTGCATCAAAACCGACCCAAGATCATTCCATTGCCCTATTTTTCTTTCACTCTAAATGTATATTGCAGGATCTCTGCAGCTGGAAAATGATTGGTCTTGCTGAAGCTAGAGCTGGTCTATACCACATACTCAATCTTCCTGCTATCCACAATCCGTCACTGATCAAGAAGGATTTATCTGCTTCGACAGGTTTATCTTCAAATATTTCAACTCATCTTTCTACTACAATTCTTGATATATGGCATTACCGATTAGGTCATGTGTCTTCTGCTAGGTTCACAAATGATTTCTTCTTTTGATTCATCTGTAAAATCATCTCACAATCATGTTTGTGAGATTTTTCCAGTTAACTAAACAAAAAAATTTGTCTTTCCCTTGTATCACACAGTAATTCAAATAAAATTTTTCAATTGATACACTGTGATATATGGGGCCCTTTCTCTGTTGTTTCTCATTCGAGTTATCAGTTCTTTCTAATAGTTATAGATGATTATTCAAGATTTACCTAGGTTGTATCTCATGAGAACTAAATCTAAAACTCGTTCCCTGCTCATGAATTTTATCACCTATGTTCAAACATAATTCAATACTCAAGTGCAAAAAATTAGAACAGATAATCGCCAGGAATTTAATATGCCAACTTTCTATCAATCTCTTGGCATTATTCATCAATCGTCTTGTGTAGAAACCCCTGAACAAAATGATAGAGTTGAAAGGAAACATCAACATTTATTAAATGTTGCAAGAGCTTTACTCTTTCAGTCAAAACTACTATTATCCTACTGGAGTGAATCTGTTCTAACAGCCACTCATCTTATCAATCAAACTCCATCTTCTGTTCTTGATAACAAGACACCATATACTCTACTTTATCAAAAACCATCTTCCTATAATTACCTTAAAGTCTTCGGGTGTTTGTGCTTTGCTAACACAATCACAAATAATCGAGGAAAGTTCTCACCGCGAGCTGTAAAATGTCTGTTCTTTGGCTATCCACCAAACATAAAGGGATACAAATTGCTTAATCTTTCAACTCTCAAAACTTTCATATCCAGAAATGTCGTATTTCATGAATCCAGTTTTCCTTCCCTCCCAAATGCTACATACACACCTTTTGTATTCCCTGAATTCCCTCAAGTATATGACTTTATACAATCCTCAAATCCTATTGTTTCCCCACCCATTCTATCTCGAGATTTTGATATCACAACAAATGAGAATACAGAATCTCCCCCTTTGTCCACTCCTACAGATCATAATAACTATGTTCCAGATATTAGAAGATCAACTCGAATCAGAAATCCCCCTTCATATTTGTAGAACTATCGTTGTGGTTATATGACTCAGCCTATTTCAACAAATCAATCACATTCCAGTTGTTGCGCTTCAATTTCTAGTAAGGCCTTACTGCCTTACTAATTTTTTGTCCTATGATAAACTTTCGCCAAAACATAGAGCTTTTACTTCTTCTCTCACAAATGCTGTTGAGCCTACCACTTTTAAACAAGCCAACTCTCAACCCGAATGGCATGATGCAATGTCAAAAGAAATTAAAGCTCTTGAATTAAATAATACTTGGGACCTTGCAATTCTCCCTTCAAACAAGACAGCAATAGGATGCAAATGGGTCTACAAAATCAAGTTTAAAGCCGATGGTTCCATTGAAAGATATAAGGCCAGATTAGTGGCCAAGGGTTATACCCAACAGGAAGGCCTTGATTTCTTTGACACCTTTTCCCCTATAGCAAAAATGTCCACTGTTAGAGTCTTACTTTCTATTACTGCCATTAAGCATTAGCATTTACATCAACTTGATGTAAACAATGCTTTTCTCCATGGAGACTTAAATGAAGAGGTCTACATGAAGCTACCACCAGGCTATTCTTCTCCAACTGATCCTCAAGTTTGTAAGCTTAAAAAGAGCTTATATGGTCTAAAGCAAGCTTCAAGGCAGTGGTTTTCCTAAGCTGTCCAGTTCCCTGCTACAGTATGGTTTCCTACAAGCTAAGTCTGATTCTTCCTTATTCATTAAGCAAACATCCTCAAGTTTTATGGCCCTCCTTATCTATATTGATGATGTAATTCTGGCTTCAGATAGTCTTGCTGCTATACATGATGTTAAGAAGTTTCTCCATGATTCCTTTACAATAAAAGATCTTGGAGAACTTAAATATTTGTTGGGAATTGAGGTTGCTAGATCAGCAAAAGGGATTGTTTTGTGCCAATGCAAGTATGCTCTCGACATCTTGCATGATAGTGGTTTTTCTGGTTGCAAACCTGTTGCTTTTCCAATGGAGTACAAACCTGAAACTCATTGCAAATGACTCTTCTCCACTGCTGCCAGAACCCGAATCATATAGGAGGTTGATTGGCCGCCTTTTATATCTTACAATCACTAGACCTGATTTATCCTATTTTGTCTAAGCACTAAGCCAGTTCATGGCCTATCCAACTACGAATCATCTTAAGGCTGCTGAAAGGGTATTAAGATATATTAAAGCTACACCAAGGCAGGGGTTATTTTTATCTGCTTCCTCCTCATTGCATTTGACAGCATATTCTTATAGTGATTGGGCAGGTTGTCTTGATACAAGGAGAAGCATCACTGGATACACAGTGTTTCTAGGAGATTCTCTTGTTTCCTAGGAAGTCTAAAAAGCAACCCACTGTGAGCAGATCGTCCGCTGAATCAGAATACCGCGCTTTGGCAGCAACAACTTGTGAAATTCAGTGGCTCAGGTATCTGTTAACCGATCTCAACATTTCCCATCCTTAAGCTACCTTGTTGTATACCGATAGCAAGCCTAGCTTCTGAGATAGCTTCTAATCTAGTCCACCATGAAAGAACTAAGCACATACAGCTGGACTGCCATATTGTTCAGAGAAAAATTGCACGAAGGTCTTCTAAAAATCATTCATATACCCTCCAAGTACTAGTTGGCAGATTTATTGACTAAGCCACTTGAATCTCTGCAGTTTCACCATCACATCTCCAAGTTGGGAATGACTAATATTCATTCTCCACTTGAGGGGGGTGTTGGAATATACACAAGCAAATTGAGGATATGAAGATTAAATCCCAAGCAGCCAAACAACAATGTATATAGCAGCAGGTTGTTAGTTTGTTATAACAGTCAAATTAGTTAGCTGAATTAGAAATTAGTATAACAGTCAAATTAGTTAGCTGAATTAGATTTTAGTCTTGACAGGTAGATATTTTGTATGTCTTGTAATGATATATAAATAGCTGTACTGTACCTTTTGTAACTCAACCTTTTGTAAAGAATAGAAGCAGAGTTCCATTCCGTTGCAAAGTAACTCTCTGTTCTCACTCTCTGTTTTGGATTCTCATAAGATTTCACAAATACTGAAAAAGGACCAAGGGAATGAGTAGGGCCTCAATGCATTTCAAATTCAACAGAATAGCTTACCAAGCCAAACCGTCAGTTTGTACGTAAGTGCTTATATTGTCACTCCAACCGTATAAGCTCAACTCCATGAAGCCCCCATACGGGGCTTTTCCTCTCTCATGTTTTACATTTTTTATTTTGTGTCATAAATATTCTTATTTTCTATTAACCAAAAATAAAATAAAATATTTCTTCTTATTTTCTGTGACCATTTTCAATTTGACTTATTTGTAGGGTTTTCTTTGTTCAGTACATCAAAACGATTGGACAGATTATCAAAGATTTAAATTGCAGACTTCATTATTTTGTAATTGATTTAGACTAGCAAAGATAATAATTTTGCTGCAAGGAGTTTGTGATCTGTTGGAGCTGCAGAGACAATTTTATTAAGGTTAATTTGGTTTCTACAATGCTTATCAAAGTGAATCATGTTGTTATTTATACCTTTAATTATCAAGAAATTTATTACATGCAATAAGAACAAGCAAGGATCATTATGGTAATTCTAATGGCACGTAGCAATTGTTAGAATTAGACTTTAAAATTTTAGTTTTGAATTATATTTTTTTTTTTTTTTGCCTTTTCTCGCATCTGGTTATTACTATCACATGGGTGGGTCTTCTAAAGGGCCTGGACTTCACTCATATAAAAAAGACAATAATCAAAGATACAAGAAATAATGTGATAAATATAGCATCATGTAGACAACTTATGAAAACATAAATGCGAGACAGCTGGCTTTGTAGCATAAATTTGGATTTAAATTTAAATAAAAATAAATTAGTTATAGGTTCAAAATTGAATATGAGTTTGATTTACTGTTAGTGGTGCATCTTTCTCTTGATAGTTAATGGGTTGGTTGCAGCCTAGTCTATGTCAAAGATTTAGATGTATTAGGGGTATGATGTGCCCTTAAATAGTGTCTGACGGAACATTTTGTAATGGAATTGGTGTATAATTGTTTTAATATATTCTAATAATATCAGCTCACGTGTACTATGACTATTTTTTTAGCGAGTGTCATTGAAAAGATCGACTTGAGAATGTGTTACTAAATGCTTGGATCAGAAATCTTGGATATGCTTAAAGCATTATGTTGGGATACAAAACATTTTAATAACCACGTATAAGAGGACCTAGATCTTATGTTTGGTGGCCCGCAAATCTGAAGTTGAAGGCCCCAAAATGGGGTTCAGCAACCGAAGCTATGGGTTGCATCGCGTTAGCCTGTCCTAGTGTCCTTGGTTGGACTTGCAAAATTTCTCCAAGAGTTCTCATTATTTATTGTTAAACCAGTTTATTATTTCCTCATGTGTCCCTCACATTTTTTTTAAAAATGCCAACGATTCACCATACATAGTTTGCTTATGAGAGACCTCGACCTTTTTCAAACATTCCAACTGTGTTACCTTCAACAGTTTTTCACTTATATTATTCTTTTATATATTATATTAATAATATAATATTTATAAATTTTTACTTATATAGTAATTATAATAATTATATTAATAATATATTATAGAAGATAACAGTAATAATATAATTATTATAATTAATAATTTAATAATGATTATATTTATATTAATAATATAATATATAACATATAACATAACACAAGCTCAATGGGTCCAATATTCTTCCAAATGGCACTATTATGCTATTCTAGATAAAATTTCTATAATAATTTTGTTTATGTAACATTTCCTTTTTACCAAATATGTGATTGTGTCTATTTGGACTCCGATACTTCGTTTGCAATTATTTTTAAAAAGGGTAAGTGGGTAGGCAAAGTATTTCTTTATGTTGTCACGCCCCAAAACCGAGGAGACTCGGGTGTGAGGTGAGTGACCTCATTTTCGAGCCACTCTAAAGTGATATAATTAAATGTAAAACATGTTCTTTTACTCTCTTTTTTTTTTTTTTTTTAAGTTAAATAGTCCATTGGAGACAAATTGGGTGTCGAGAAGTCGGTCCTAAAAATAAATTGACAAAATTGGAGGAGATGTGGTCAGGCCCCTCTTCGAGTGCTAATCAACACACTGAGAGGGGGGTTTTTCACCTCCTGGTGCTGATCAGGCATGGGACCCCTACTTTGGCTCGTTTTGAAAACTTGTCTTGTTTTGCCTCTTTTTCTTGGTTCAACCTAATTTTCAAGATCAAAATCATTCATTTTCAATTTATCTAACTTTCATAACATAATCTAATCATTCATTAATCATCCCATAACCGTTTTCATTCATCTAGAAATAGCACCTAAACTTCAAATGCAAGTTTCATGTTCCATAAATTCAGAAAGGGATCAAAAGATAGGTCAAGTGCCCTACCATAATTACATCAATATCATCATTAGAGTTCATACCCATTCTAGATACAATTCACATAGTCTATTCTAAGAAATATACAATCAAGAGTTTCCCAAGAGTTCATGACATTCAACTATACAAAAAAAAAAATGGCCCTTCCAAAAAGGATTCTAATGACTTTTCAAGTGTTACACCAAACATGACTTATTAAAATTACATATACATATGTTCAAAGTTATCACGACTCGAAACTGAGGAGGCCCGAGGGTGAGGTGAGTGACCCCATTTTTGAACCAGTCTAAGGGGAGGTAATTAAGTGAAAAACATGTTCATTTAACCTAATTTAAGTCAAATGCTCAATTGGAGGCAAATCCAGTGATGGAAAGTCGGTTTGGAAGCCAAACTGACAAAACAAGAAGAAATGTGGTCAGGCCCCTCTTCGAGTGCCGATTGGCACACAAAGAGGGGGGTTTTCCACCTCTCTATGCCGATTGGCACTCGGGGAGTGCCGATCAGGCCTGTGCTCTCCTGCTCTGTTTTGTTTTGAAAAATCTTCCCTATTTTGGGTCCTTTTTTTGGTTCAACCTAATTTTCTAGAGTCTTAATCCTTTATTTTCATCTCATCCATCCTTCAAATCATAATTTGACATTTAATAAACATCTAATGTTACTTTCATTTATCAAGAAACAATACTTCAATTTTCAAACTTCAAGTTTCATGCTCCACAACTTATAAAAGGATCAAAAGAAGGCTAAGTGCCTTACAAGGTTTACATTACCACTTAACATCCTAATTCATATGCATTTTTTTTAGAATATACATAGTCTACTTCTAAGAAAATTTCCATTCAAATAGTCCCCCAAAATAATATATTATGTTCAAAGTACACAAAAATGAGTGTCTTCCCAAAAATAGCTTGACACTTATCTTCAACTTGTGGCTGGCTCCTTGCCCACTTCTTGCATCTAGTAGGGGTTAGTACAACTAACTCCAGTAGGAGAAATCTAAAAAAAGATAAGTATGTGTAGGTGTTACGTGTATGCTTGTGCACGTGTAGTGACATCTAAGTGATCATCGAACATATATTGTCAACAAAGTAAGGATTCAAGAGATAACCAAACTCTCACATATTAAAGCATATTACCATCCAAAGAGAAGCATTATTCAAGAGAAATAATATACATAAACCAACAATTGAGCTTTTGTTCATTTGAGTTCTTTCAACTTACCAAAGCTTCAAATTCTATTCTTTCAAGTCTAAATCCTAGCCCAATGCTCATTTCTTTCCAAATTTAACATTCTCACCTTTTTATGGCCATCCAACCCAAGTTCATGTCCACATTACCTCATTTTATTTTCCAATGGTTTACGGAAGTCATAAAATCTCACTTAGGCTTTAAGAATCCACTATAACATTAACTCGAGCAATTTCACAAACAACTATCAATATCAAGCATAACATATGTAACCCATTTGTGAGTTCACCAAGTAATCCTTTTCACATTTAACCGGGAGTACATTTGATAGTAAGACAATGTAGAAGTAAGTTATTTCATAGCATGAATTTATCCAATACATGGGTTTTCAAAGTACAAGCAACATATGCTTTCAAAATGTAAACATGAACAAATCCATGACATAAAATGAGATGAATGAGCAATATAACTACATACACATGTCCGATATCTAGGTCTAGAAATCTCCTACCTCAATTCTTGGAGATTTTGCTAAACTCTAGCTTTGTCTCTTGATGGTCTTGTGAAAATCTTCCAAACCCTAGCTTCCAATAAGTTATAGGGATTTCCTAGATGATGATCCTTTCATTTGATGTCTTGATCCCCCTCAAATTCCAAAGAAATCAAAGAAACAAGGTGGAAGAAAGAGAAAAAATGGAAAGAACCCTAGGTCTCTCCAAGAAATGTCATGAAAGAGGGAGAGAATGAGTGAGTGAGTGAGGTTTTGGCCCATTAAAGCCAAGAAATCTAATTTTGGGTCAAATGACCCTTTTGCCCCTCATTTGAATTATCTCTTTTCTTGCTTCCATGTCTATTGTGGTCATTTTCTCATGCATATAACTTATCCCATAAACAAACTTAGATATATGAATGTATTTTAAGTCCCAATATAATATTCTTCAATTACAATGTTTGCAAAATCCCAATATTATGGAAAAGTGACAATTTTTCCCCTATTAGCCCATTAAGTGTCTAGACGGATTTAAAATGTTTCAAAAAAATTTTGAACTCATTATTTTACATCTAGAGTCAAGTATAATTCATCAGTATACATCATTCTCATCATTTACTATTTATTTTCCTTTTTACGAAAGATTATAAGTTGTTACATTCTTTACCCCTTAAGGGAATTTTGTCATCAAAATTTGGTTCATTATAGTTCCCTCATTTTTTGTCCTCCCAATTAATCAATTGTCATTTCCTTACATAACTTTAGGCTACCATAAAATCTATTTCTCTTTAAGCAATCCTCCAAGTTTCCCACAAATTATTATGCTTATAAATCTTGCATGTTCTTGTTTGTATTGCTTTCTAAACGTAAGAAACTTCACCAGCTTACCATTTATATTAGTATCAATTTCCCTTTCAAGGTTCCATGGCACAATCCCAACTTTAGTAGAACTAAGTAAATATAATCTAAAGCACACACATGTTACAATGTCTTCACTCGACTATTTCCATATCTCTTTTTGTGGTTGGTTGATTCATTTATGTGGGTACCTTTGCATATTTGCAAAGATGATTATACTAGAAATTTTAGCCTTTTGTTTGCATTATTTCATCTTCAATTGTTCATAAGAGTTCACATGCCACCAAGTGCTTATAGGTCATCTTAAATTTTTCCTCATATACATGTCCCAAACCGAGCCAAATAACTTACCCCTAGGTTACAAAAACCTTAGACATTCTAACTTACACTTTATTTTAGTGTCATCTATTTACCTTTATCATTTAGCCAGTATGTCACTATTGTCATTTTTCAAGTTTACTTACCTTATCAATTCATGATTGGTTCATAACGTCGCTCCCTCCTATTCCTTAGATACTAACTTACTATCTGTCTACCCCAATGCCACACAAGCCACGCTGCATTCCCATGACAATCTCTACACCTCAACCCTTTGGCCCATAAGGTATTTGAATGTGTGTCCTCGCTTGAATAGGAAAATATTGGCTCACCAGACCTCATCGTGTCACAAGTATCCCTTGGTCTTTAGATTTCATAGGTTAGCAGTCATATCAGAGGGTAACACACCCTCCTGAAAATAACTACACACATATCTCTATCTCACATTGTCTTATAAAGTGTTCTAGAAACAAGGCCACAGGCCTATCTGCCAATAAGAATAAATAAATTCATTAATCACCATTTATCCAATCTTAAACATAAACATCATACCACTAATAAGATTACCAATATCGCTACAAGCACTTATTATTTCAAATACACAGATTTTCCTTGAGGATTCTCAAAGTAGTTTAATACTATCAGTAAAGTCCCTAACACAATAATCAATACATGATACCATTCTCCTCCTAGAATCTCTAAGTACTCCTAGCATAACATACTTATGTACCCCTACATAGATCCTTACTATTTAGCCTATTTATTTAAATTATATTTGAAAACCATTAGGTATATGCATTTAGAAACCCAATCCTCAAGTGCTCATATGGTGTATCACCTACACCTAAGCTAAAGGTCCTAAAGGTCCACTTCTATTAGATTATATCATGATCCAAGGAATACACCTAGTCCATAACAAGATCCTCCAAGTCATTATCATACGACTTATACAGTGCTAACTAATTCTCCTTAACAACCTCATATTGAAATCGTATACCCACAAGGTACTTATAAATCGTATAACATACATTTATTCATATGCTTGTGCAGTTCACAAACAAAAAACAATATGAAGTCACCACTAGTCTCGTCACATCATTCCCTCAAATGTCATCATTTCAATATGATTAATATCCTTTATTCATATCATAGCTACACGACTTATAAAAGAACATCTCATGATCTCGTAACATCAATTTCTAGAAGCCAAGAGATGCAAGTATACATACATAATCCTTAATTGACATCATCGGCACTCATGCCTTCACATGTCCTATCACAATTCATTTCTCAGTTTTTCACATGCCAAAGAATGAAACCATTTACCATCTCATCTCACACATCGTATATTCTATCCCAAGTTCCATTCTGGACCATGTCTGTAGTATATCTCGAGTTTCAAGGGCCTACACCCTTTCCAAATTATAATAATCCCAGGGTATGAAGGGTTTGTACCCTATCGTACGCAGGATCAGGCCAACATTCGATATCAAACCCATTAGGGACTGGCCAAACTTCTGAAGGTCCCTCACCATTCTTAAGCTATTAACCTAAAGGCTTGGCCCGTCTTCCACATGAATTTTAGAAATCATAGGAAGACACAATCCCCAACATAAAAGGCTAGGTACTATAGGGCCTACCCTTTATCCATGTATTATAAGGGCCTGCTCCTTGTCCAATCATTATAAGAGCCTGCTCTGTGTCCAATCATTATAAGGGCCTACTCCCAATCCAGATAATATAAGGGCCTGCTCCTTATCCCGTCATTATAAGGGTCTGCTCCTTGTCTAGATATTATAAGGGCCTGCTCCTTATCCAGATATTATAAGGGTATGCTCTTTGTCTAGATATTATAAGGGTTTGCTCCTTATCGTAGAGAACATCATCCTTTATCATCGCTTCCCAAAGCATCAAGGCCAATTTTGACATTTAGTCTGATTATAAATCTCTAACCTTTGCAATTTTCAAAATTTGGTCCTTTTTACATCCGTATGAAGTCTCCAAACATTCATATCTATACAAGATCAATAGTCCCCAAGATAAACCTCATATTCAATCAGTAGTCGATATACCAAACTTATTATACCACTATAATCTAGGTTATCTGAGGCTCATTCCCATAGTCTCATTATAGACAACCCTACTCATGGTGACCGGTAGCATCTCCAAGGAACATAACTCCCTTTGTTACTGGGTGATGGGGGCTCATCCATCACTTGTAATGTAGCAACTGATACCTATCAAATACTAACCATGTCCTCAGCCGCGAAATCTTTCACATTGTTCATTTATACTACTTTTTATCATTATTTTCATTGTCTCGTTATCCACTTAATGTTCACTTTATCAATGTTATAATTTTATTTACAATACTACTATTAATCATGGTTATTTCAAAATCAATTTCTCATGATTTAGTTCTTCATAAGTTTTTCATTTTGGTTAAATTTAATGTGTAATTCTCATGAATCCCACCAGTTTCCAAAAGGAAATCCCTAAAACAATTTATGATTTTTAGATTAATCAATTGTGGTACCTAAGTTCACCCTAGTGCTAGTTATAGGGTTACTGCCCAGCAGATCTCTTTTACTTTTTACATTAGTTTATGGTCATTCCATTAGAGATGAGAGGGAAAATCCCAACCCCTCTTCATTTTTGTCAACAACTCTACAACTCTAATCATGTCTTGACTACTTAATCTCTGAAATTAATCTATTTATGAATACTCAAAGTTTTATCAATTCTACACAATTGGACTGAAATGGTTATTCTCTAACAATAATGCAAGATATAAGTTCATTTATAATCACCATGATTTATTTATTTGATCCCCTATGTCTTTCACATATCACATGAGTTTCCTTAAATAGCTTCAAATATTTTATTTCTTCTACTTTATTGCATTTACTTATGTTTAACTTCCACCAACTTTTTTTTCTTTCCATGCAATCATGGTATAATCTTTGTTTTCCTTTCACGTATGGTTTCCATTTACAATGATAAATAGAAATAATCTCACAAAATTACATGAAAACTTAATTATCAAAAATATACCTCTAGTGTCAGAAAGACCTGGTGGTCCACCTCTCACAGTAATGGGATTAACATCCCTGCTACCACCCTAATTCTAATAGTATCTCCTTTAGCCCTCCAGCTGGTCATTTACTAGGGTAAAGGCAACCCCATGGATGTGTCTATGAGCTTGAGTTAGTGTCACAAGCAGGGGTGGTCCTACTAGGTTGAGTGCACAACTTTCCTCTAGACAATATTTTTGGATATGGCCTAGTTGGCCATACTGGTGGCATTTCACAGTCCTCACTACCTTATTTTGAGCTAGCACGCTCGTTGGACATTCCCTCTTATGATGTCCAGGTTGATGACAATGATAACACATGGGTTATTCCTAGGTAGTCTTCCACCTAGGTTGGCTTGGTTCTAGCAAGTTAACTGGTGTTTGCCTATGAAGGTTTTTCACAACCTTTCTTTGTCTTTTCTTTGGTCTCTTGCCCGACCCCGTTTAAGGTCCAATCCCATGTCTTCTTGGTGGGTTTAGTCTTTCTTCCCTAATTGTTAAGGCTCTAGGCCTTGCCCCTTCAAGGTATTGTTGGGCTTTCTTCTATGCTTCTCTAGCTATATGCCCTATGGCCTTAGCCATTTCCCTTAACATTTGAGCCCTTTCCACTGTCCCACAAGATAAAGAACTAGTCCTGTCATGACTCGAAACCCACCCTGTACGGATTTCGCATCGCGATCGCCACCCTCAGGCCCGGGGACCTTAGGGTGAAGGCTTACATAAGCAGCGGTATCGAATAGATGTGCGACATGTGATTGCGGAAGCATGAAAAAAAATTTCTTTTCTTATTTTTAATTTACGCACATCCGTCCGGTACTACCACTCTATACATAACATACATGATTTAACATTTAAAGTATAACTATAAACTTAAAGACTTATAAACAATACATGTTTAGTTGCCCCGTGGGACTTATACATAATAGGGTACCACTTTACTAATACAAGATTTCAGACTTAATGTTCGTAGTGCTAGACAAAAACTACTTGAACATAACTTCCAAAAATAGCAGATTCATCATCATTGTCCTCAAGTCAAGACTGCTGCTAATCACTTGAAAGGGGGATCCAAACAAAGTCTGGGTAAGCTAATCTAAGCTTGTGAGCAATTCCAGTATTCGTCATGGGGTTTTCAATTAGCAGTGGTTTTTAGTACATAAGAGTTTGTAAAACATTCACCTCCAATTGCTCGTATACTTGAAAATAAAACATATGCATTTCTTAAAGCAGATAGCTTTGAAACATTTAAAGTATTCAAGCTAAACTCGTACTTTGTCAAATAGAGTATATAACTCAAAACATATGCATTTCATAAAACAAATAGCTTTGAAACATTTAAAGTATTCAAGCTAAACTTGTACTTCGTCAATAAAGTATATAAACTTTAAAACACATAAATATATACTCTGAAAATGAGGGTAAAACCTGCTTCCATTTCCAATACATTTCTTATCACTTTTCATTAAAGGAATCGGTTTCGAACCAGATTCCCACTTTACGTTTCGTAAAGACATCTTATGCTTGGGGGATTAGATCCTGCTACCTAGGCAGTTGACAGTCAATTAAGTTCCGTACAACTCAATATCCCATCAGATTTCGGATTAATTTAATTCCGAATAAACTCATAAAATTCGTGGTGCTTATACACAGCTTCTCTTACATTCAAATACATTTGATTTCTTCAAATAGGTACTTCTCATGAACATTTAAAACATCATGTACATAATTTCATAACAAATCCTTTAAACAATTGATATAACAAATTCAGAACACTTTACATAATTTGGCATTTAAAACTTTAGACATGCTGAAATATGTTTTAAGAAAACTGTGATAGAAACCATTCACTAAGCATGTCATAATAGAAGTTTTTAAAGATAGAGCAATTAAAGCTGAATCATGTAAATACTGAATTTGGAATTCAAACACTTCATATCTTTTGAACTTAAAACCTTTTCAAATCCATGGAGTTAAATCTCCACTTCAAATACAGGGTTACTCACCTTGGTCTTTTAGGGTTAGTGCTAATAATGCGCTTTCCCACTTTCCTTGTAGTTCCTAAGAACAATTCATAAACATCTCATCAACTTCACATTCATTGTAATATCGTCTCGATATTCCTTAACTTATGCTTAAATCGTATTAGATCCTAAAATGATTTCATAATTTCATATGTACTTAACTTAACTCGTACTCTTAACCTATGACACAATTGAATGTGTTAGAAATTGAATTTATTTCAATTTATACTCTTTTGGTAGCTCTATAAAATTTAATTTAAATTTATTTACTTCACATATTTACGTGTCGTGTCTTTTCGTAATTCATTTCCTCGTATACGCCTTAGATTAGTACTTTGGCATTACTTTAATTTATAGTCATTTGACAGATGCTATTCATCAAATTTTATGTCTTTTTATTTTAGACATTTCTTTTGGTCGAATAGACTCTACCATTGAGTCCGGAGCGTCGAAGAAAGTCAGGTTTTGGCTTTCCTAAAACTTAATTCGAACTTTAAAGGGCAAAATGGTCATTTACCCATTTGCGTGTCATATTTTTCTATACTTCGTTTCATAATTTGGATCTCACCATTGGACTCAAAATGTTCGAAATAGTAAGAATACACTAATAACTTGTTAATTTTGGACAAGGGGTATTTTGGTCATTTACCCCTTTATGTGTCTTTATTTTTTCGGGCTTTGTTTCGTAAAACTGACCCTACCATTAGTCTTAGAATATCCAAAATAGTAAGAATACACTATTCATATGTTTAATTTGGACTTCATTTGCTTCATATATGACCTAGGGGAAAAATAGTAATTTTGCTTTATTTATTAATAATTAAATTAATTATTTAATTATTTTCCAGGGGTGTAATTGCATAATTCTTCCATCAGTTGGGCCACAGTTGAATTTCTTAGAAATTCTGGGGTCAAACTGTAAATAACAAATGGTTTGGTTTATTTAATTTTAAATAATATAGAGAACCAGTGGGTTCGGTCCAACCCTAAGTGAACCGGTCTGGTCTGGTCATAAACCAATCGGTTTAGCCATTTTTTATACGTGTTGCTGACGTCATGATGACGTCAGCCCTATCGTTTATTTAAAATTTAAAAACATATTGAAACGCTGTCGTTCCACTTATTCGGTGGCAAGCCCATATGCTGCCACGTGTTTGAGTCGACTCAACCTGGTTTTTAAAACTGAGTTGACTCATTGTCTTCTTCCCCACTTCGACCCCCACTGTAACCCTAGTTACAGTTTTCCGTTTCCTTCAATTTCGTGACTTTTTACTCACCGTTTTCTCACTGTTTTAATCCTAAACTCTTTATAAAGTATGAACGACCGGTTAGGCATTCATTTTGGAGTTCAAATCGAACTTATTTGCTCGGTTTCAACCTTGATAATTCGAACTGTAATTCGGTCGTAAATATTCATTTCTGAGCCAAAATCCTTGGGGTTTGTTCCCTTTTGATCCTCTCTTCATGGGGATTTAGTTTTCATTCATAGATGTTAATTTAAACTGAGTTTTAAAGGGTTGGGTTTCAAACCCGTAACTTGTAACTCGTGTTATGGAGGCTATTTCTTGGGTTTTATGATTATTGTACTAGGGTTTTTAAAACCCTCTTAGTCCCTGTTTGAAGTCTTGGTAAGCCAAAACCATTTTGGTGAACGTTGGTTCATACCTACTTTATGAAGGGTCTTCAATGGTGGTTTGTTCATGGGTCTCATGTTTTTGTTTGTTTTCATAGCCTAATTTCATGCTAACTCAACTCTAAAACACATATCTAACATTATACATGCATAACTAAGCTTCAAACAGTTTCTATTCATGCATATTTCTAGAGAGAGAAATTTAAGAATTTTCATGAGTTCACCTTTTTGAGTCGGTTCCTTCCTTTCTTCTTGCTTTGAATCTCTTCCTCAACTTCTTAGTTTCTCTCTCGTTCAGTTTTCTTCCTTAGGTGATAAGCATGCAAGGCATGCTTTGGCTTTTAAAGCCAATCCACCTCTTTCTCTCTCTCTCTCTCTCTCTCTCTCTCTCTCTCTCTCTTTCTCTCTCTCCTTATCTCTCTCTTCCTGATTTCGTAGCCCTACACTAGCCTTCACATCTCATCAATTTTGTTCTTCCCAATTTTTGCTTTACATTAAATTTTGATGATCTTTGTATATATGTATATTATATATTATATATATATATATATTCACACACTAATACACATGGAGACACACACACACACCTCAACCGACACACACACACACACACTTTTAGATATTTTGTGTTCTCCTTACTTTATGCCCATTTATACATATAAAATATATATATATATATATATATATATACTATAATTGTATACATACATATAGGTGTGTATGTATATACACACTTGACCACACATACACAATACACTTTAGTGTGTGTATTGTAGGTATTATATATATACTCAATTTAATTTTGTCAAGTGATTAATTTCTTTTAATTAATTAATTAATTAATATCTTTTAGTGTATATTCTTTCACACTAATTTTTCATAATTTTGTAATACGTGCCATATGACCCGATATTTTTGGGTCGGGGTATTACAAGTCCTATTTGGTTCTCTTAAGGCTGAATTTCCTATGTCAAAATAAGGGCATTAGGTAAAAGACATTCACTAGGTTTCTCACAATCATCCTAGGCAAGAATTTAAGTTTTCGGTATTTAAGGTCACTCATAAGCTTCCGCACACACTACTACGTAACTCATTTACTGTTTAAATATAACTAACAACTGTAATTCACCAACCTTCTTTCTTTAATTAGCACTAGTGCTACCAATACATCCCCAATGACTTACTATCATTCCTAGTAAGACATGGATTTAAACCTACAAGTGTAGTCTATAACTCCCTTTTACATGACGCTAATATCGAAAGGTTTTAGGTTAATTATGCTCATAACATACAAAAAGAGTGTGGTCATCAAACAACCACGACATGCATTATTGTTAAATAAGCACTGAATCATTCATTCTAATATATAGTAAACATTATAGTGAGGTTAATCTTAAAGAATTCATAACGTTCTACATTATAACCCTAGTGATTCACATAATATATTCACAAGATGCAAAAAGTGTCATCTAAGCATACACATGTTAAATCAACTTAAATCTTCATTCCTAAAATCATTGCACGCTCATTGGATTCCCAAGTATATAGAAAATATTGATATCAAGTAATCACTATACCTATACATATCTATATCATCATTGAATATACACCTAATCATATACAATAGTACATCATAGAACACATAGTAACTCAACATCGAAAAGTGACATCTTTTTGTACCATACTCATGGTAATTAACATAATATCATTTCAAGACAAAAAAGTTTCATTTAATCACACACAAACATAATCAAATAACAAGAGAAATTCATATATAGGCCTATAAAAAATTCTTCCAAGAACCCCTCTAATAGACATAGAGTGAACATAACAAGTTATTATCCTACTTAGATTACATTAAAGAGTATAAGTAATCTAAGAGGTGATTAACTTACTAGATCTCTCCTCCAAGACAAGCCATGATACAATCAATACTTACGTGTCTAATTATTTTGCCATTCGATTCCAAAGAATGTCTTAAATATTACATGCAAGTGTAGAGTCCTAACTCATATCTAAGGTACTTGACTAATCATAACCCAAATACTTGTGTGGCCCAAAAATTTCTAAGTTTAGTCCCATTATCCCTAGGTATTCTAAACCTAGAGCTCTGATACCATTCTATCACACCTCGAAATAGAGGAGGCCCAAGGGTGAAGTGAGTGACCCTATTTCTAAGCCACTCAAAGGGGAGCTAATTAAGTGAAAAACATGTTCATTTAGCCTAATTTAAGTCAAATGGTCTATTAAAGAAAAATTGGGTGTCGAAAAGTCAGTCCGGAAGCCAAACCGGCAAAACGGGAAGAGAGGTGGTCAGGCCCCTCTTTGAGTGCCGATCAGCACATAGAAAGGGGGGTTTTCCACCTCTCTATGTTGATTGGCACTCAGGGAGTTCCAATTAGGCCTGTGCTCCCTTGCTTTGTTTTGAAAAATATTTCTTATTTCTAGGTCCTTTTCTTGGTTCAACGTGATTTTCAAGCGTCTTAATCCTTCATTTTCATCTTAAACTTCCATCAAATCATAATCCAACATTTAATAAACATTTAATGTTACTTTTATTCATCAAGAAACAATACTTCAATTTCCAAGTTTCAAGTTCCATGCTCCATAACTTCTAAAAGGATCAAAAGAAGGCTAAGTGTCTTACAAGGTTTACACCACCATTTGACATCCTAATTCATATGAATTTTTGTCAAAATATACATAGTCTACTTTTAAGAAAATTTTTGTTCGAATAATATCTGATGTTAAAAGTACACAGAAATGAGTGTCTTCCCAAAAATAACTTGATACTTAATCTTCAACTTGTGGCCTGACTCCTTGCACACTCCTGCATTTAGTAGGGGTCAGTAAAACAACTCCAGCAGGAAGAAATCAAATCAAAAGTAAGAAAGTGTGGTGTTGCATGTATGGTTGTGCACGTGTAGTGACATCCAAGTGATCACCGAACATGCATCGTGGGCAAAGTAAGGATTCAAGAGATAACCAAGCTTTCACATATCAAAGCATATTACAATTAAAAGAAAAACATCAGTCATGATAAACAATATATATAAATTAAAAATTGAGCTTTTGTTAATTTGAGTTCTTTCAACTTAACAAAGCTTCAAGTTCCATTCTCTTAAGTCTAAATCCTAGCCCAATGGTCATTTCGTTCCAAATATAACATTCTCACCTTTTTATGGCCCTCCAACCCAAGCTCACGTCCACATTATCTCATTTTGTTCTCTAATGATTTAAGAAAGTCATAAAATCTCACTTAGACCTTAAGAATCCACAGTAAGATTGACTTAAGAAATTTCACATACCCATTGTGTGCAACTATCAGTATCAAGCATAATACGTATAACTCATTTTGTAATTTCACCAAGTAATCCTTTCGCATTTAACCGGGAGTACATTTGATAGTAAGACAATGTAGAAGCAAATCATTTCAAAGCATGAATTCATCAAATACATGGGTTTTCAAAGTACAAGCAACATATGCTCTCAAAATGCAAACATGGACAAATCCGAGATGAATGAGCAATATAACTACCTAGACATGTTCTAGACCTACGTTTAGAAATCCCCCACCTTAATTCTTGGAAATTTTCCCAAACCCTAGATTTGTCTTTTAATGTCTTGTTGAATCCTTCTAAACCATAGCTTCCAATTAGTTGTAGGGGTTTCCTAAATGATGATCCTTGCATTTGATGTCTTGATCCCCCCTCAAATCCCAAAGAATTCAAAGAAGAAAGGTAGATGAAGAGAGAACAATGGAGAAAACCCTAGGTCTCTCCAAGAAATGTTACGAGAGGGAGAGAATGAGAAAGTGATTGAGGTTTTGGCCCTTTAAAGCCAAAAAAATTGATTTTAGGTGAAATGATCCTTTTGCCCCTCATTTGAATTGTCTCTTTTCTTTCTTCCATGTCTATTTTGGTCATTCCCTTATGTATATAATTTATCCCATAAAGAAATTTAGGTACATGAATGTATTTTAAGTCTGAATATAATTTCTTCCATTACAATGTTCGCGAAATCTCGATGTTATAGAAAATAACAATTTTGCCCCTATTAGTCCCTTAGGTGTCTAGACAGATTTAAAATGCCCCAAAAAATTTTTTGAATTCATTATTTTACATCAGGAGTCAAGTATAATTCATCCAGATATGTCATTCTTATCATTTAATATTTATTTTCCTTTTTACGAAAAATTATAGGTTGTTACAAAAGTGTTCAAAATGAAAGTCACTCTGAGTATCCACATATGGAGGGTCATCCAAGTGCACACAAAAATGAAGTCTTCCCAAAAATAGCTTCAAAAGTGTTCTTCAACTAGTGACCGTCCCTTTGCCAGCTTTTGTGTCTAGTAAGGGTCAGTACAAGAACCCTAATAGGAAAAATGTAGTTTCAAGTGTATGCTTGTGCATGTGTAGTGACACTCATCTGACCACTAAGCATGCATCTTCAATTAAGTAAGAATTCAAGAAATAACCATGTATTTCACATATCCAAGCATATAACCATTAAAGAGAAAAATTGCCTAATAAAACATTATACATGAACTAACAATTTATCACTTCATTCATTTAGTTATCCTAATAGTTTATGACTTCATGCACCTTCAACTTATTAAGGTATTCCTTGTCGGCCCCTGGTAAGCCTTGCGTGCATTACAGGCTACTAACCTGATGGAGACAGACGACCACCGGCACGGATTTATGACTCGCAAGCCGATGGAAGACACTATCCTGAACACTAATCAAAACCCTAGGTACGCACAATCTCACCACCCTCAAAATCACATAATTGACGTGCCCAAATTCTAGCTCAATGTTCATTACTTTTCAACTATTCATTCTCACTTTTTCAAGGGTCTTACATTCATATTTATGTTCATAATTCATCATATATTCATCATAAATGATAAATATTCAAGTAACTTCATCCAACTATCACAATTACACATCAAACATATATTAAAGCATTTTCACAAACACTTAGAGTGTCAATTGAATAATCAAGTATAAAACCTATAAACTCATTTCATAATTTAACCAAGCAAATCTTTTCGTAAATAACCAAGAATGCATTGCATAGTTAGACAAGATTAAAATAATTCATTTCATGGTAGGAATGCACCAATTTCATGGAAGTTCAATGTACATGCAATATATTTCCTAAAACTTCAAAAATGAACAATCTAATGGCAATAAATGAGATAGACATGCAATGAACCTACCTACACATCTTCTATACCTAGGTTTAGAAATTTCCTAACTTAATCTCTTCAAATCTTGATGAAACCCTAACTTGTTCTTGATGATTCCTTGAAGATTTTCCAACTTCCTTGCTTTAAGAATGGTGGGTTTTGGTGTAAGGAGTCTTCTGCCTCTTAGATCTTCAAGAATTGAGAAGAAACTATGGAACTCCCATGGATTTTCCTCCAATTTCCCTAGCTTTCTTCCTTCTCTTCTCTCTTCCTTTCCCTTCCTCTCTTTTACGTGAATGTATGTGTGTGTGTGTTTCTAGTATGTGTTTTAGGTGTGCAAGGATTTTGGCTTTATAAGCCAAAAGTATGACAAGGGTAATTTTTCCTTTTTGCCCCTCCTTGTTTCTTCACTCCTCTTTTAAATCCCAAGCCCTTTTTAGTCTTCTCATCTAAATTTTTAATTTCTTAATAAAATTTTACAATATTATTTTCATTGTTATTATTTTATAATTTGTAAGTTAGAAAAAAAATTTAGGTCTTTAAATATGTGATCATAAAAATTCAAAGATCACTCGTTGCATATAGGGATCACTTAATAACAAGAAGTAATCCTTTTGTTCATAAATATCTCAAAATTTTTAATAAATTGCATAATGCATTTTACAATTTAAATGAGTAATAAAACTACATTGGGAAATTATAAACTTTTATGTGATATGAAATTCAAAGGCCATGTATTAATATGCGATCAAATTATTTTCAAGATCATGCAATCAACTTTTATCATGAAACAAACATCATGTTCATGAATAATTCACAATTTCTCAAAAATGCATTAATTTAATTAATTGGACACACACATAAATTAGACACAAATAGTAAATAAACAGTGCCTAAATAATTTGGACATGGCACTGAAAAAATATTAAAACAAATGCATACTTTAGTGTTTAAAAAATGTGCCAAGATTAGCCCTAAAATTAATAAATAATTAGACTCAAAATTTAAAATGTCTAACATTACCCTAATGGGTTGAGTAGGGCACGTGGCCGCCACAGCACAAAGCCCAAAGAAAAATGGACAAAAAATCCCTTTCCATGAGCCTACATGCGTATTTCCCGTGACTGGGCCTTGTCATGGCCTAGGGTACTGTTCATCTTCCTCGAACATTCTTCACAACCAAGGCTAGTTTTCTTGCAATTTTTATCACCAAAAGTTAGTATTTCATGCAATTAACTCATACATAATGGTGTATATTTTCAATATGAATGTATTCACGTAAGGATAAATAAATATTATTTTTATTTAAGTGATCAAAATGATCAAAAAGTGTGACAAGTTGATCTTCGGTATCTAAAAAATCCAGTTGAATAATTCTATTTCCATATGTCATTATAAAATATGAAATTAAATGATTTTTTATCCCTTTTTCATGGGTTACAAAAACCCTCAATTTTATTTACCCGTCATTCTATATGTACGAAATCCGAATCTACGATACATAGGCTTCAAAAGCTAGGGCTTTCTTTTTATGCCTATACAACAAACTATAATGCACAAAACATACGTCCAGTTTCTTCAGCCAATGTGTAAGAGAAACCCTTCATGAATTTTGATAAAAAAGCTAACAAATTATATCCATTGAAAAATTCTTCACATACTTCAAATGGAACCCACAAATATAAGTTTTTTTTATAATATATTAAACATGACTCCAATATATAGATGGGTCTCAAAATTTATTTTAATTTGATTACGGTTATGTAATTTAAATCTTTTTGCTAGACTACATAGCATGATATCACTAATGTAAGCAATACTGGGATAATATATGTTTATGATAACAAGCGGAAGCACATATTACTTACTTTCACGTACACCATCTAAGCCTTAAAGCATTATCCAATATTCACATCATCACGCCTTCAATTAATCACGAGCAACTTGCATGACCCTTACACTATTCCTATATGGTGAGAGATGGAAGGGAGTTTATTACTTACTTTATGTTACGGAATATGCCTTACAACTGATATTTCTCATAAGCCGAATATATATATAGGCAGGGGACCATAGTCCAAAAGTGTTTAAATCTAAAAATCTTCCGATTATATAGAAAGTATAGTTTTTACAAACTCTTTGTATAACCACTTTAGATAGGAGTAGTTATGCGTAACCGATTACCTGGGTTTTAACTTAGTAAAATATAACTATATATATATATATATATTATGGAAAAGGTGATGTGGCAATGTTTACAACTTTACAACTTTCAGTTGCTTCAGCTTGAAACTTAAGAGACCTTAATTTGTACACTTGAACACACACAAACATACACTGCCCAAAGTTAAGAAAACAATGACATTAAAAAAGGATACAAAAATATATAGGTGAAAATTATTTGGCAATGTGTTACTACATATATATATATATAGATGGTCGGATTAAAAATCATGAATGACTTTAAAGTGCATGGAAGCATGGAAGCATGGAATTATATTGTGCCACAAGATATTTTAGTTATACTTACCATTTTTTTCTATTTTGGTAGGTAATAAAAAGGAATTTTATGCAATTTCTAAGGGAAAAATTAGGCATACCCTTTCTAAAAACAATTGGTGATTCTAGCTATTAAGGTAAAAACAGTACATATCATAGCTCAAAACATAAAGAACCTACTTACTCAAAGAAAACACAAAGCTCCCTAAGACTTATAACCTACTATGTCATTATGTACCTTATACCTAATTTGGTTTGTCTGAATTACGTTATCGCTTACAAGATTCATTTCATGGTGTAGAATATTGGGGTTTTAGGGTGCATGCCTGATTGTTTGTGTTGAATCAGACAAGGCTTGAGCTTCAATTCCTTGGATTAAATTTTCAATGGTGTAGAACTTCATCTTTAATGGATTAGAATCCTTCCTTGTGTAGGACAAGGCTTCAAGAAATATGGAAGAGAGAAGGATTATTACTACAACACCTAACTTTTCAAAGATTATGATGTGGAATTGGAACCCTCTCTGTATGGTGTGGAATTGGAACCCTTTATCTACGAACCCCCAATTATAGTGGCCAATGGGTCTTATTGATAGGAAAAAAATAAGGATGTTTGATCCAAGGGCTCACAATGAATCATATGGATGAATGACCAAGAATGAATGCTTAATGAGCAAGCAATTAGATATATATTTATTTTGTGCACGTAACTAGGGTAAATCCCATTGAATAAGGAAAGAAGGGAATTTGACAAGTATTCGGTGGACAAATGTATACTTAGTATATCGCCCCTAATTAGGTAGAGAATTTAGGGAGAAGGGAATTATAAAAATTTCACTAAAACATAAAAAAGTCGAAATTGTCCATAAAGACCCAAAATTACCAAAATAACCCAATATAGGTAAAATGACAAGGAAATTACATGTATGCTCATGAATGAACAAAATAACTTATATGGGATAGGAATATTCTATAATTATCAAAATTCCCTCCAAATGGTAAAATAACATTAATATTACAAAAATACTTCTAAAAGGTAGGAAACCTTTAGTATTTATCGAACTACCCCTAATGGGAAGGGAATCACTAAAAATTACCAAAATGCCGTTAGTGGACATTATGACTAGAATACCCTTAATGGTCTTAATGTGTCAAATGACCAAAATACTCTTAGCGGACATAATGACCAAAATGCCAAAAATACCCTTAGTGGGCATAATAACCAAATTGTCGAAAATACGTTCTATGGACAAAATGATAAAAATGCCCTTTATGGGCGAAATGACCAAAATGTCCTCTATGGACAAAATGACCAAAATGTCAAATATGTCCTCTATGAGAAAAATGTCGTAAATGCCCTCTATGGAAAAAATGATTAAAATGCCCTCTATAGACAAAATAACCAAAATGTCAAAAATGCCCTCTATAGGCAAAATAAAGAAAATGCTCTCTATGGGCAAAATGACCAAAATTCCCTATATAGACAAAATGACCAAAATGTCAAAAATAACCTTTATAGGCAAAATGATGAAAGTGCCCTTTATGGGAAAAATGACCAAAATATCGAAAATGCCCTCTATGGCAAAATGACCAAAATGTCATCTATGGGCAAAATGACCAAAATGTCAAACATAACCTCTTTGAAAAAAATGACGAAAATGCCTTCTATGGGCGAAATTACCAAAATTCCCTTTATGGACAAAATGACCAAAATATCAAATATGCCATCTATGGGAAAAATAAAAAGAACGCCCTCTATAGACAAAAATTATGGGAATGCCCCTATATGGGAGAAGTAAAGAATTATTAAAATACCCCTAGATATGACATATTGTAGCAACTTATCAAAAATGGAAAAACTGACTTTATTCAATCAAGGGTCTCAAAATGAGGTATCTACAATCCCCTTTTGCCTCACAACGGTAGCACATTCTCACAAATCTCACCTCAATGAGAAGATACAAAGAGTTTACACAAAAATGCTCCCTTCTAGGGCTGAATGATACAATAAAAGTTCACTCTCTAATGATTGATCTATGAATGCTACAGTATTTAAGAGATGAGAAAACTTTGAGATCTAAATATGAAATTTATGAGATCTCAAGTCACTTAGAAAGATTTGAAGGTCAGAGAAAGTATATGATTGTAAGTGTTACCAATAAATGCTTTTAACAACCTCTATTTATAGGCATATGAAGAACACAGTCGTTTGATTAAAAATTAGTCATCCCCCCCTCTTTTGATCTGTTTAAAATTTGAATTTGAAAGTGTCATATCGATAAAAATGAGTGTACCGAGTTCATCTTTTAGTTAACTGAATCATAATTCACATGACTCAAGAACTCGATGTATTTTTGCAGAGGGTAGAGGTTGATCTTTGTTCAAAGTCATTCAGTCAACTAATTCTTGGATTCAGTCGATTGAATCTTTCAGTGTGAATTTGTACACAAGATTGCTTATGTAATTAAGTCGACTGGATACGCACTTTGGTCGACTGAAATGGACAATGTGTTTAAGGTCATGTGAACAAATACACATTCAGTCGACTAAGTCTTGGGTCTAGTTAACTGAATTTAACATAAACAAAATAGGCATGTTTTGTGAACATGATTTAGTCGACTAGATCTGATAGTTTTGCATCATTACCTATTTTGTTCAATGTTCTCTTTTTCAAATACATTGAATTTTCAAAGCTTAGTGTTTAATAATGTAATTTTTTCAAAAAATTATTTTGTTGATTGATTTTAGTTGATCAATTTATCATTTAAACATTATGCATTTGATCAACCAATCCTAGCTCACCCAAAAATCTAAAATAATAGAAAATAAAGTTTTCACTTGATCCCTTGGGCTTGAGTGCTTTCATTTATCTTATGTTTGACTTGATGTTTGATCTTGTGAGAATATCTCCAAGATTTTGATCCTTAGTCAAAGCTCGGTCAACCATTCTTTGAGCTTATTGACCTGTATTTATTGTCACTTAAGAAAGATCATTAGTCTACATAATTAATGCCTTGTTATCATCAAAATTATAGGAATGCTCTTGGTTGAACCCTTTAGGGCCAACAATAATGAATTTGGATATTCAAGTTTGGGTTCTAATGTTAAAAGACAATTTTGATCACATAGTCCTGTTGTGTAAAAGAATTTTAAAACAACATTGGTCAAACCCGGCAGATAAACAAATACATCCCTTGAATGAGGTTTTCTTCTATCTCTGTTTTAGCATTGAATGGCAATGTTACTTTTTGTGAACCTACTATTGGATTAGTTTTCCTTAATTTATCATCTAGACGATGTATAACAATAAGAGAAATATTTTTGTTATCCTAAAATTGATCAATTAAACTTTGTAATCAGATCAGATCAATAGTAAACTTGATGAGTGTTGAGAATGACATTAGAAAAATAAAATAGAAACCAAGTTTATGAGTAAAAAAAAAAAAATATCGTTGAACATATATTATAGTTTGAAAATCATATGATTTGTTACAGTTTAAAATGTGATGTAACTGATTAAAATTATATAACATAATCAATTGTTAACCAGTGAAGCTCGACAAGAAATCGAGGGAACGCTACTTGTTAAAACAAAAATTCATTATTGGAGATGCCCTAACCCTTTTGTTGCTCAGATATTTACCCTAAAAGGCAGCGATGGATGGGGGGTGAATAGGGTATTTCGTAATTATTGACAACTTTTACAAACTTTAAAAATGAATGTAAGAAAAATACAAGTATCTAAAAAAAAAAAAAAAGAGTGCAAGAGAGACCAAACACAGTGATTTTTATGAGGTTAGGAAAACTTCCTCAGTTCTCGACTTAAGCATCTTCACTTAAGCTTTTCCACTATTTTGATCTACTTGCAAGTAGAGGTCAAACCTTACAACTATCGACAACTCATTTTTAGACCCCTGATTGTATATGTTTAGTTATGTCATTTTTAGGAGGTTACTATAATATGTCTCACCTAGGGGTATTTTAATAATTTTGCATTTTCCCATTAAGGGCATTTCGATCATTATGCCCACCAAGGGCATTTTAGTCATTTCACCCTCAAAGATATTTCGGCCATTATGCCTATCGAGGGCATTTGGGTCATTTCACTCAATGAGATATTTCTGTCATTATGCTTACCGAGGACATTTCGGTCACTATGCCCACCAAGGGCATTTTGATCATTGCATCCATCAAGAGAATTTTAGTCATATTTCCACTAGGGGCATTTTGGTCATTTTCTCAATTGAGGCCATTTTGGTTATTATACCTACTAAGGGCATTTCGGTCATTTTGCCCACTAAGGAGCATTTTAGTCATTTCGCCCACTGAGGAGCATTTCAGTCATTATGCCCACTAAGGGCATTTTGGTCATTTTTTTCATTAGTGGCATTTCAATCATTTTGTCCACCGAGGGCATTTTAGGCATTTTTGTCATTATGCCATTGATGGCATTTTGGTCATTTCACCCATCGAGGGTGTTTGGTCATTACGCCAACAAATGGCATTTTGGTCATTTGGTGCCATTTTTTCCTTTAGAGGGCAGTTTGGTAATTTAGCATAATCCTATCCCTTATATGTTATTTTGGTCATTTGAGTGCAAACATGTAATTTCCATGCCATTTTAGCCATAAAGTGTTAATTTGATAATTTTATCCCTTAGGGACAATTTTTGACTTTTTATGCCTTAATGAAAATTTTGTAATTACCATGTCCTTAAATTCTATACCGAATTAAGAGCAATATAGTAAACGTGGGTGTGTACAAAAAACTTGCCTATTTTCATCTCTTCTTTGTCTTAAGGGAATTTCTTTAGCAACTTCCCTTCTTTTATGGGATTTGCCTATATTTGTGCACAAAAAAACTTTCTATATCTTGTTTGCTTGCACATTAAGCGTTAATCTAGGCCATCCATATGTAGGATTCATTGTGAGCCATTAGATCAAACCTCCTTACTTTTTCTTATAATAAGACCTTGGTCACCATAATCAAGAATAGAAATTTAGGAGCCAAAGTGCTGCTGTAATAATTCTTTCTCTTCTCTCTCTATATTTCTCTCTCATATTTTTTAAGTTTTGTTCTATACAAGCCAGAGTTATACTCAATTCAAGACTGGAGTTCCACACAATTGAAGATCTAAAGTCAAGGAGTTCAAGCCAAAACCTTATTTGATTAGCCACAAATAATTAGGTAGGCTCCTTAAAACCCTGATTTTTCTTTTTTCCTAATTCAATTCATCGTATCATTCTTGATAGAATAAATTGAATTGGAGAACTACATTGGCGCTAATTCCATTATCTAAACGGATGCGTAGGATGCCTCATAGGTTTGAGTCTACTCTTTCCTTTATCTTATTTATTTCATGTATTTTTCTTATTTTATTCGTTCATATCATCATTATCTCTCTACTCTTTCCCTTATCTTATTTACTTTATGTATTTTACTTATCTTATTCGTTCATGTAATCAGTTATTATTCTCTCTTTCTCTCTTTTATCTTATGTTATGTAATGTATGCCTTGTGGATGAACACTAGAGGTCAGTCCATTCAGATTGGGCGAGATGGGTGCCTAACCCTTTCCCATCTCATACCTTAGCTTTTGGATTCAAAATTATCTTATTCATTATAGACTAGTTGGCCCATGTCAAGGAGTTTAGAATGTAACTAAGATTAAAGCATTATAATTCTTAACTTCTTTGTTATTTCCTTTATATGTATTTTCCATAGGTTGTATTAGGTTTGCTTGTTATTAGTCTAAAACAAGTTGGCAACACCTTCTTACTTTCTCATAATCTGAAAAGAGGGCATTTCTCTCCCACCATGAGGGAGCAGATAGCTGGGGTATTTTTCTAGCGTTTGTGCTCACAGTGGCAACTCTACTAGGGACTTAGAGAGCTAAAATCATTATTGTATTCATCTATAAGGCTTCTGTTATTGTTGTGTACTTATTTCCTGAATTATGTTGTCTATTTATTGCTTGAATGGATGAATGAATGAATGGAATTCATGAAATGATGAATTTAAAATTGGAATACCAAGCACACACTTCACATTATGACATATGCATATGCACTACATATCCTCTTAAACCCTCGAATAGCCGGTAGCCCTTTCCTAGTTCATTCCTTACTGTAGAGAATACCGGTGAAAGCCCTCCATTCCTCAATCCCATACCACTTGACCATGGAAGCCTTTGATAGTTCTATAAAAGTTATATCAATGGGATAGTATCATACCATTTCACTGTGGTCATTTCCTTAATGACCATAGGAGGTATATAATACATCATGTCGAAGGTAGACTAAAGCCTATATTACCCAATCTAACATCATGCATTTAGTTCACCTTAAACCACTGGTTTAGGTGATTTTTTTTTTTTTTGTCTAAGACACTCACGAATCTATGCAAAAATCATGCCATGAGAAAACTTAAAAAAAGCCAAATTGACACACTTTCAGTGTACGAATAGGCATACAAATGAGTGCCAATCGACACTCCTTTATGTGTCGATCAGTACATAACGTGTGCCCTGGCCAGCTCCACAATTTTGTAAATTTTTTTCTAAAGTTTTGACTTTATTTTTCAACAAAAACTCTGTTTTTCTCACTATTGGACCTATAAAACTATATTTTTTTCTTTCCAAACCATTAATGGATCATTAATGATAGTGTCTTTTAAATAATCAGATTAGATGAATTCAACTAGCTTAGAAACGGAATTGTCACGCCCCGAATTTTTGACCGAAACCCGAGGTGCGACTGACGAACAGAAAGTAAATAAAATAAACGATAATTAAATAGATTTACGAATTTATGACAAATTAAATAGAGTTCTTTAATTTTCATAAAATTTCGGCAGAACCTCCTCTGTTTCTAAGCCTTTTTCCCTCCTGATATACATGATATATTTCATAACATTTCATAAATATACGTCACCTAATTATACAATCCATCATGTATACACCTATGCTTAAACTTAAAATTCACAAGTTCCATATTCATTACAATATACAATGTCATTTCCATTCTTTTCAGAAACATCCTTAATCTTTACAATATCATAATACGCCCACCTCCAAGGGTCAAACATCCTTCTATGGTCAGGTTTCCTCCACTGAGCTAGGACTTCCTCAAGTCTTGAGTGTCGGGAGCATCACCTGTAATATGGTGTCCCACGAATGGGTCAGCTCAACTGCTGGTATGATACAATGCTAATGCAAGGAACAAAATTAAGGCGTGGCATGTGCAAGTGTACATTTATCTCTACATGCTTTCTAAATCATCCTAGCAATGTAATGACAATAATCCACATGCCTTCCAGATTACTCAAACAATGCAATAGGAATAATCCACATACTATCCCAGTCATCCTAATAATGTAACAGCAGTAATCCACAAGTCATCCAATCATTCAAACAATATGACAGCAAGAATCCCCATGTCTATGCAATGTGATGACAATGCTCTAACACACCCACGCAAACTCTATGCCACATCCATGTCAACTCTATGCCATCATGTCAACTCTATGCATATCATGTCAACTCTATACGACACCCTGATGTAATAGAAATATGCGTGACTCACCCACGCAACTCAATATCACACCCATGTCTCAATCACAGGAACACATCCGATGGACACTAGGTAACATCCCCCGTTTACGGAACACATCTGATGGAAACTGGGTACCAACCCCCGTTTACGGAACACATCCGATGGAAACTGGGTACCAACCCCCGTTTACGGAACACATCCGATGGAAACTAGGTACCAATGCTCATTCACAGAATACATCCAATAATACACAGCACCACGTGCTCAACCCACAACATCTGAATAATAATAGCCACAACGTCTGAATAATAATATCCACAACATCCGAATAATAAAAGTCTCAACCTCTGAATAATAAAAATCACAACATCTGAATAATAAAGATCACAACATCTGAATAATAAAAATCACAACATCTAATAATAAAAGCCACAACCTCTGGATAACAAAAACTACAACCTCGGAATCATAAAAGCCACAACCTCAGAATAATAAAAACCACTTCCACATGAATGTATGCAATACATAACCAACGTAAACACATACCCAAATCACGTATCCACGTCTTAACAACTCACAAACAAGATATACCAATCACATACTATGCTAACATACAAAACAAGTCATACCTCTACAGAATAACAGGAAAACACACAAGTGCCAAATCAATCAACTTTAGGTTCTGTTCCAAAGCAAGTATTCCCTATGTGATTTTCTAATATCAATTAAATACATGCTTCATTCAATCAACATGGCAATCATTCCTAACTCAATTCTATTTCTTACTTAGCAAAATATCATACCTGACTAGGGCGTGTCTCAACCCTAGAAAGATGTGTCCACTACGCAATCTCTGTACTGTATCTGACTAGAAGGTCTAGACAGCCTCCTCTTTGTCCCTCGATGTTCCTAAAATCAGGCAACACAACTCAGTTTATTTCTACTTGAATTTATGCTATTCATCAAATTTTATGTCTTTTTCTGATTGGTATTTCTTCCATTCAATTAACTTCTACCATTGAATCCGGAACGCCGAACAAAGTCAGTTTAGGTTTTCGCAGAATTCAATTTGGACGTTTGTACCAAAAAGGGCAAAATGGTCATTTGGTCCTTTCACGGGTTCCCAATTCCTGAGGCCTCCCGTCACAAATCGGACTCTACTATTGAGTCTGAAATGCTCAAAATAATAAAGTTTCACTATTCTTTAATTTTAATCTGAGTCCGTCTGACTACTCTTTGACTTAGGGGCATTTGATAATTGACTTAATACCCATATTTTAATTGGAATCTTACCCCAACTTGGGTATAATTAAGACAGGTCTATTCACGCCCAAATTTGTCAATTCCTAAAGTTCCATTGGTTTTCCTATAAAGTTTCCATTAAAGCAATCATTGGATAGTTCTTCTTTACCAAAACCCTCAAACTTAAATTAAATTTTACCCATAAATAATTAGTATGGGCACCTTGAATGGTAGGTCGTCAGACTCGACCCGTTTGCCCAAAGAAAATCACAAAACTCAGCCACTAAGTTATGTTTCCTTCCCCCTAGTTTCTAGATTATTTTTCTTGGTTCTAAATTTGCACATCTAAAACAATTTTTCGTGCTTAAGGAAATCCTACAATCAATCTAATTATTCATGCTTCTAAAAATTCAAGACTAGAATTCAGTGTTTTACCCTGTTGTTTCGCGTTCCCTCAATCCAATCTGCTTACAACAAATGCACGGCTCATACTTGATGCTTTAATAGCATCCGACTGACCCAATGCATTTGGTGCGGGCTATCCCAAACTCCATAGCTTTAATTACCTGATATCAGCCCATAATCCTTCAAGTTTTTCCTCAATTCAATCAACAACCCAACAAGTTATACAACTAAAAATAAACGTCATCTCCAGACACCGACATAACCGGATCAGCAAGTCCACCCTGAAATCCATACATTCCGCCACAGCTCCATTCATTAATACAAACCCTCTGTAATTTCCCCCCAATTCATCACAGTCATCACAACCCATTCTCTTGTTCTACACTGCTACAACCACATATAACTCCAAGCCGTATCAAAATCCCCCCTGCTCCAACGCTACACAAACATACACACACCCACAAGATATATATTTTATATAACTCTAGAAGCTGCAATTTCATCACAATAATCACCAGACAGAAATCTTCCTTCCCAAGATAACCGATTAAATAACTCGGCACTTGGTGGCTAGCCAACTACAGAAAGGTCGCGATCGTCGAACTGGAAATCGAGCTTGAAGATATCAAGATTCACAGACGACTAAATGACAGATCGACCACCCCTGTCATCGTCTGATCAACGGCCTCCAATACCACGCCGTTGATGATCGTTTCGCCTACCATCTCTGATCCCAATTCCATCGCTGCTCCGTCGTCTTTTTTCGACCTCTATCACTCTGCAACGCACCACCACCGGCAGGCACGGACGATGGTCAACCCTCAAATCTAGCCCGTTCGATCTCAACCCGGCTGACCGATTTAGCCGCAGAAACCTTCTCCCTCTTTCTCACGCTCCAGCAGCTTCGGCTGCTTCCCTCTTTTCTTTTCCCCTGATTCTAACTTCACCGACTCTCCCTTTTCTTTACCTTCTTTTCTCTCTCTCTCTCTATTCATCACCCAGCCCCTTTGTTTGACTAGTTTCATCATGAGATATTATATATATAATGTAATATATGTTACAGCACATAGATGAGGATACCAACATCCTCCACTGTCGGCAGCCCACTTGAAAACATACACCAATTACACACACACAATACATACTTCACACACACTTGACACTCATATATCACACGCACAGCCCATACGTACACATGTACACATGCAGCCCCCCCTTTTTGACTTTTTCATTTCTATTTTCTCATTTTCTTGTTTCATCTCATTTTACTTTATTTTGCTTCATTTTATTTTATTTTATTTTATTTTATTTTATTTTATTTTTTGGCATACATGTATATACAATACTAATAACACACATTCACATAACGTGATTTAATTAAATTAAAAGTAATTAAGATTTAAAAAATTCAAATATTGCCTTATCATAAAAAAAAAAATTTATTCTAAAATTTTAGATCTTTACAGGAATAGCCAAGGTAGACAACTTCGAGTCTGCGGATGTTCCGAGAAAGAAACTACATTGCACATAGTTCCTATGGCCATGGATCAAGAATAATTGCTCTATGTTCTAGCCGACATAAGGAAATACATCTCAAATCAAAGTGACGAGTCATAAACACTAGCTTGAACTATCCAAGAGTTAGCACATCAGCGGTTACCACCACCCCCAGCTCAAATGGAACTGAACAATGTCACACCAGTTCCTCATCCAATCCCTCTAATATAGGGTCAAGATCCGTTTCCTCAGAAACCACCAATTTAAAATATAGATTATCCTTTTGATTGGGCTGAGCAATACCCACCTGCAGAGGAACCAAAACCTTAAGATGAAACCCTCATGAGAAGCCCCGAAAAGATAGAAACCTTCATCTATAAGTCTAATCGAGGTGATGACATGATTGACATCCATAAGTTATCTCTTTGCCTTGAGGTCTGTCTTCCTTAAAAGATCAAAATGCCCAATTTGGACAAATTTGTCAAGACCGCTTGCTCGAAGATTCATCTCAAGCTCTATATGAGAGTTTTGTAGCCTTTAGGAGCTAACACTAATGTGCTAGCTTAAATGTTTCATCAGACTCTAAGGGCGCCTCTATGCGTTGGTTTCTCAATCTAAAAGATGTTTTTTTTCTAACAACTATGAAGAATTGTGCAATGCTTTTGTGAAGAAATACAAGTACAATAACAAGCTTGATATTACTCTTAAAAAATTTAAAACTACCAAGAAGGAACCAAAATAGAGTTTATTAGCCTTTATACCCGCTAGCAGGGCAAGGCAACACAAATGATCAACTGGCCAAGTGAGGTAGAGCAAGTGCAGATAGTCAAGAAAAATCTGCTCCTGGTTTATCATGAGCCTTTCTTTGCCCACTATTTTAAAACATTCAAAGCACTGGTAGAGGGTGGAACCCAGTTTGAAGATGCGATCAACAATGACACTCTAAAGCCAAACGATGTTAAATTGTTGAAAGTGATTCCCAATTCAAAGCCCGGTGGGACAATTCACACGATTAGCGCTCTCAATACTTCCCAGTCATTCTATTGGCCTACTTCACAAGGCACATCTCAAAGCACCCGCCAAAGAAGTTCTCTAATTTTCCAACTCATATGGGGGACGTCTATAAGAATCTTTATGAAAAAATGGCTTCTTCAGCCTCTAGAGCCCGACCCCACCACCAATCTTTTTCCTAAAGAATATAATCCAAACTAACACTATGTCTATTAGGATGTGTGCCCTAATATCCAAGACATTTTATTATTCTTAAATAAATTTGATTTATTATTGAGTTTCATATTACCATATGTTTGGATGTTGCTTTATATCTTGAAATGATTAATCCTTGAATTGTCATTAGGAGTGGTTCATGTGTATAAATGAGATTTATACACAGGAGATATGAACTGCTTATATAGGCAATTCTAGAATTGTTCACGGCTATTGATAAGACTGAACATCGTATTTGTAAAGCTGTAATACAGTTAACTTTTATGTGATAAAATGGTGTATCTCAACCATCAAAGTAGTGGACTCTAGGTTATTGTATTGGTATATTGGGAATACACTGAACTGGATCACTATAAGAAACGCATTATTTGGAACTGTCACCTTTAATAAGTTTCTTATTCACTATTCACAGTAAGCTTTTAATCCTGAGAGGATAGTGAACTCAAGTTATGAATAGTGATGACTTTGACTTACCAATAAGTGAGGTCTTTTAGATCAACACCTTGGTATCTTGGGAAGTCATTATTTAGACTGTGGGAACCCATATTCTCAAGATGGAATCTTTACTCTATATATTAGAGAGATGGATATCACCTTTGTGCTAATTCAATGGGTTAATCACTGAAATTCGGATCTGGTCTTTTTAGTAAATTGTTTATTGAAATGATGACCAATTGCAAGTGATTAATAATTATTGAATTAGGTTATTAAAATAGTTAAAGAATTAATTTGACAGTATAATCCTGATTATTAATATCCATGTAAAGTGGCAAACTACAAAAGTATAGTGTATATACGTATACTCTATTCTACTAAGTTGGAGTGCAATTTCAATTATATATTGGAGTTAATTGAAATTAATTTAATTATGAGATAATTCAGATTTAATTGATTAATTGGAAGCTAACTTAGTGGGACCCACTAGATCTCTTCTCTTGCCCTAATTAGGCTAAGCCCTACATATATGGTATGTAGGGAGTCGTTTATCATAACTTCTTATGCTAGACAAAATTAAAGGCAGCCCACTCTCCTATGATACGGTTTGCCTAAGGGAAAAGAGGAGAAGACCTAAAGGAGAAAAAGAATCAATTTTTTTAAGAAGTCTTCTTCAACAATTAAGATTATAAAAAATAAGGTAATTTTAACCCTCTTTTTAAGATTGTATGATTCATGTAAAGAAAAAGATTCGAATAGATTTTTGAAATCACTTCCGTGTGGTTACGAACCCAACAGTATCTATCACCAAGGTAACGAACACAACATCAATCACAGTCGAGCCTTAAAGCTCGCTATCTAAGATGTCATTGATGGAGGAACCGTTGGAGTTCCCCCATCATAGCCAAATATGACTACCAACCTTGTGTGAACTCATAACTCCCATCCTCAATATCAACATGTTGAGCCTCGAAAATGGTAATCCCACTAGGTTCATCACCAAGTCCAATCAGCATATGGCTAATGCTATAATTATCATGAAATTCAATATGATCACTTGGGATGAGCTCATGGGGAGCAATAATCAAGCAAACTCAACCAATACGGTGCATATCACTCGAGGGGCCCTTTTCAACCCAGTCACTTGTAAGCAGATGACCCCGTGACTAAATTTCTAAAAACTAAGTGGTTAGTCGAGACTCTACCTCAAACCCCTATCGAGGATGAGCTCCTCATGCAACTGAAGAAAACTCAAGGCAATTTCATCATTTGGGGTTTGCTCAACTAATGAAGAAAACTCAGTTGAAGAAGACATTCGAGATAAAACCTTGGTCGCCCAAGCTAAAGAATCATAAAAGAATAGGGATTACCCTTAAAGCTAGTTAAGCTCAAGTCGTACTTCCTTACCTTAAACAAAAACTTTGTCAAGCAAGGGGAAGAACACGTCTACTATGGATTTCCATAACCCAATTATGACACATAGGCCAAAGTCAAGTTTCCTAACTAGAAGATCTTTGGGGACTACACCTTTTTCTATGATGAGGTTATGACCAATGTTTTCCAAGATCCTCTAGTAGAGGATTAGGAAGAGAAGCTCCAAGGTTTGTTTGAGCTCTTTGCCAAGATACAGCTAACAGAAGACATGGTCAGCATGATGTAGGGCGAAATATCCAAGGGAGCCCCGAAAGTAAATTGTTCAGGTTCAAACACCAACTGATAATTAGTTTATCATCAAGGGATCAGAGGCTTTAAAGGACCAACTTAAGGAGGAGTTCAGCTATTCCGAACAAAAGTGATACAAATTCTAAACATTTTTAGATTTCCAACTCAAATGAGTCCCATAATTTAAATTTTCTTGATGAACTCATAGACTATGTTCTTTGTAATTTTCTTTTCAATGAAATGAATAATTCTTTCGAGTATCCCTTGATTACAAACAATGATGAATGTGATAATGAGAATCACCCTTACCAAAATCTTGATGTAAAGGATAAAAAGTTCTTATTAGACATCACTAAACAAATCGCCAAAAAATAAGATAGGGCTTAACTAGTTATGGAACAAACATTAAGCATCAATTTAGGGTCAAAAAATGAGACCAAATAAGTAAAGATTGGTGTAACCCTAGAGCAAACTGGAAAAGAAACTCTAATTGGGTTGTTAAAAGAATTTCAAGATGTCTTTGCATAGTCCTACAAGAACATACCAAAATTGTAGGGTATAATCAAATCAAAATGCACCCCAACTAGATGGAAAAGACCGCTTTCACAACACAGTAGGGCACTTATTGTTACACCGTCACGCCTTTTGGACTAAAAACTGTAGGGGCTACATACCAAAGGGCAATAACCACTATCTTGCATGACCTAATTCATAAAGAGGTTGAGGTGTACATCGATGATATGATCATAAATTTCAAGGATAGGGAGAATCACCATGTTGCCCTTAAAAAATTCTTTGAAGAAATTAGAAAGTTCCAAATGAGGTTTAACCCGTAAAAATATGTGTTTGGAGTTACATCTAGAAAACTCTTGGGCTTCATGGTAATCCTAAAGGGAATCGAAGTTGATCCTACAAAAGCCTAAGGCAATCATTGAAATGCCTGTTCCCAAGACCAAGAAGCATATTAGGGGTTTCCTTAGAAGACTGTAATACATCAATAGGTTTATATCCCAACTGACCACCATCTTTAAGCTCCTGAAAAAGGATTCTCCTAAAAAGTGGAACGCTTCATGCCAATAGGCTTTCAAGAAAATCAAGGCCTGCCTAGCCAATCCCCCGGTACTAACTTCTCTTTAACAGGGCATTCCCTTATTGCTATACCTCACTGTAATAGACACAGCTTGTAGGGGCTATGCTAGCTCAAAACCAAAAACCAGAAAAGAAGAAAAATTCCATCTATTACACTAGTTGGAAGTTGATCTCATCTGGGTAGAATAACAGTGCTCTCGAGAAGATCTGCATAACCCTTGTTTGGGTCACTCGAAATCTCCGTCATTATATGATGGCCTACACCAAATACTTAGTGTCCAAAATAGATCCTATGAAGTACCTATTTGAAAAGTTGGCATTGTCAAGCCGCATAGCTTAATGGCTCCAACTCTTGTCCAAGTTCGAAATAATTTATGTAACCTAGAAATCTATCAAAGGAAAGGTTGTGACTAATTAACTAGCAAACTACTCATTCGGGGGAGACGGGTGTCAGAGAGACAAATTTTCTAGATGAGGACATCATGCAAACCCAAGAAGACAAATGGTGCTTTTTTTTTTATGGCACTACCAACAAAAAGGGGTCCGACATCGACATGTTCTTGATAGCCCCTAGATGGAACACACATGCCTTTGGCCATGAAACTGTAATACCCCACCCCTCCATAAACAATACCATAGAATACAAAGCCTATACAGTCGACATGTAAGCTATACTCGAATTAAAATGCAAGTACCTTGACGTGTACGAGGATTCAGCCCTTGTCATTGGCCAAATTTAAGGAAAATGGAAAAATCAAAGAAGAGAAGAAATTTAGTTTTGAGGTTAGTTTTGAGGATGTCTAGTTCCACTACTTACCTTAGGCCAAGAATTGTTTCAGTGGATACCTTGGCCACCTTGGCTTCCATGATAGACGTACCCGAATAAGTTACTGTTAAGCCTTTCCTAGTTTAGGTCAGAGAAACCCTAGTGTACTTTTGCAACATCAATGAGGTCACAAGTAAGCCAAAACCCCTTACTTGGTACACTGATGCTTTGTTATTCATTAAACATTCACAATACCATGAAAGATACACCAAAAGGGAGAAGGTCACCCTAGGACGTTGAGCCACTCAATTCATTATATGCAGAGAATGCTTGTACAATAGATCATTCAATAGGATTCACCTCTTATGTTTGGGCAAGCAAGAAGCCGAACATGTCATGACAGAAGGTCCATGAGGGTGACTACTTGCTAAGAAAACAATCCGCTTGGGATACTATTAGAACACCATGGATGAGGACTGCATCGACTTTGTGAAGAAATGCCACAAGTGCCAAATACATGCCAACTTACAGCACCTCCCTCTTAGGGAGTTGTACAACTTGACATCTCCATGGCCATTAGCCACATGAGAAATTGACATCATTGGCAAGATCACACCAAAACAACGAATAGCCATAAATACATCTTAGTGGCTATTGATTACTTCCCTATGTTTAGAGTTTTCCTACTAGGGTTGTTGTATTGACCCTTACAAGATTGCAAGTATGGGCATGGAGCCCATATGATGGAGAAATCATGGTCGAAGCTTTTGTGGATATTTTGGGGAATTGAGCTTGGAGGACTAATTATATATAGTTTGTTCAGTTGATTTTCCCTTTGATTTCTGTAAACTCGTGTAAATATGGTCATATGTTGGCCTTGATGTTGAGCTTATAGGATTCAAACTCTTTGAATTGTAATCTATCTTAAAATATGTTAGGATGCTTTGTATACTATGATGTTATGTGATTTGGGGCTAATTGATAACTTGTATAATACTCTTGAATCTTGTAAAATGATGTGGTTTGATGTTAGGAATACTTTTTTTATGTTGTGTCAAAGTTTGATGATAAAGGAATTCAAATGATGAATGAAAAAGTAAAAAAAAAAAGGTTCAGATGTTGGACAAGTAATTCAGTCGACAGATTAGAATAAACAATCTCCTAAATGTAAGAATCGGTCGACTAAAATTAATAGAAGTTAAAGAACCCAACAATCCCAAACTTTTAGTCAACTGAATGGGAGAATTAGCCGACTGACTAAAGGTAATTCTGCTCTGCACAGGACAACATTGTTAGTGGACACCTTTTTTACATCATAATGTCATTAAGTAAATGAATGATTAATGACATTATAATGTAAATAAGTAAGTACCCCACATTTGGAACCAATAAAAATAGTCCCAACACCCTAATTCCTTTAGGATAAAAATCAACTCCCCATTCTGAGAATGAAATTTTCATTTTTATCAAAATAGCACATTGTACCATAGCTAGTTGGATAGGTTAATCTATAGTTAAAATTTATTAAAATTTATTTTTAGACTATTGGATACCTTAAGAACAATTACCGAGACTTTTTGTAAGGCTAATTCTAAGGATTTCAAATATCAAATTTTTTATGCCTTAGCGTGATAATGCATTGGTGAAACCTAGTGTCCGAAAGTCAGGTTAACTTCTATTGACTTGATTAATCATGTAAACTTAATTATAAATATTTTATGATAATTTTACATCACTACTAGGATCTTTGAGGCCCGGGTCGTGACATGTCTGACCAACCCTAGTCTTGACACCTCAAAGCTTGACTTTAACTAGTAATTAATCAATCTTATGACTTGTTTAGCCCTTAATTTAGGCTGATTTGGTGAGTGGAATGTGATGGAATCTTCCACTATTTTCATACATTATATGTAATACATATACTAATGTGTAGGTGTGGTGTTGGCGTACCACACTTGATCCTCC
Source organism: Nyssa sinensis (assembly GCA_008638375.1). Classification (NCBI taxonomy): domain Eukaryota; kingdom Viridiplantae; phylum Streptophyta; class Magnoliopsida; order Cornales; family Nyssaceae; genus Nyssa; species Nyssa sinensis. The sequence continues at coordinate 2,841,942 of CM018050.1, read as the reverse complement.
ATCTTGCCCACATATTATTGCTCATATCTGGATCATATCCCAAATTATCATTCTTATGTACAATTGCTCTAGAGACTATAGTCATCAATTATGTGTACTTGTGCACTAATTCATTCAAAATTATCCATGTGTTAATTCATTATTAAAATTACTAAGGATTCACATCGACTCCATATCGACAATATTTTTTAGCTTCCTATCACATATATAGGAATAAGTGTCTGCAATTTAACGAGTAAATACACACACATGTACCTTGCCTCCATAAATGTTCTTAACAGTTAACCAAACTAAAATTCAAGTAATTCAACTTTTTCATTTAGAAACTATTTTTGCTTTCTTTGTTTTTTAAATGACAAAAATACATTTTCATGTTTAATTTTATAGTTTTTTCATTTTGACTAAATTTTTCTAATAACTTTTTTAGAGAATTTTTTTATTTTATACAAAAATAAATTTAAATTAAATAACTTATATTTTATTTTTTATCAAGAATATTTTATAAATATTTATTTGAAAAAAAAAAGATAAAAAAGCATTGGTTAAAATTTAAAAAGTATAAAAAAATAAAATAAAATGGATAGCTTTTTCATTTAAAAAAAATGAGGACAGAAGGGGAGTTACGTGTAGTATTTTAGAAAAAATATGAGAGGGGCAGTGTAATTTCAAAAGCTTTAAGAAAGGTTTTTGTAATTATAAAAGATTTTAGAAAAAATCAATATAATTTATCTTATATATATATATATATATATATAATATAGTAGGATAAAATTTTAATCTATCCAGACTCATAGTTGCGGTTCCACCAAAGCATCCAAATGATTGTCTATCAAGGGAGTGACTGGACCTCAATGCATGTTGTTATTTATACCTTACTTTAATTATATATCATGAAATTTATTACATGCAATAAGAACAGGCAAGGATCATTATGGTAATTCTAATGGTACGTATAGCAATTGTGAGTTGCTAAAAAACCATGTTAATCTAACTAGTAATAAGGAATCAATGTTTTCAAGCCTTCCGAGCTAATCAAGTGTGGTTTTAGGGAACTAGTTACTGTCATATATTTTTTTTTCTTACAATAATAATAGCATTATTATAGATTTTGTATATCAAATTTAGTTATATTTTATCTAATGCCATGTTTAATTAAACCATATATTATAAATTTCTATCTCTATCTATCTTATTGCAAGAACAACTCCACGTGCAAAATAATTTAATTTTATTAAGAACTCATAACTTCGACTAGACATCAACACAACACAACAGAAACACAAACACTATCGACCTTATTTAATAGTAAGGCATCGACAGATTGCTAGTCGAAGAACACAGGCACTTAGCAGCAATTTCCATAGCAAACCCCTGGAATAATTAAGCAACCACAGCCAGGAGCGCAACTCATAATGTCATCAAGGCAAAAGGAACCCGAACATTTAGAACCAGTACCTTCAATTCCAGTAAGAATTATATTTAAGAGTGGATTGCTTTTGGTAGTAATCCCATCAGAGGAGAGTTCACGGGCAAAGGCCACTGGAACCAGAACCATGGCCACCACCAGGACAACGAGAAAAGAAACCTTCTCACATTCCATTTCTACTTTTGTTTCTCTCTCTCTCTCTCTCTCTCTTGAATCTTGCTTCTCAATGTGTGTTGAATGCCTCTTCCTCGAATCCCTATTTATACAAGACCAATGTTATGCATTTCAATTTAGTTTTTTCACAAGTGAATTTCATATGAGGTCATAGTAGTATATTAGTCGAATGTTAGATAACAAATTTTTGTACCAAGAATTGCATCTTAAATGATATACAGTTGATTATTGAGAAAATGTTGTCAGGATAGTTAAAACACTATCGATAGTGTAATGTCTCTTCATTTGAGATGCAAAATTTGGGACCGAAAATTTTACTGTAACATCAGAAAATCAGGATTGCTACAAGACAATGTAAGACATAAAACAAATACTCTAAATGAATTTTTTTTTAAAAAAAAACGAATGTAAAATTGTTTTTATGCAATATTAAGATTATAGAAGAACAAAATATATATAATTGTTTCGAAAGCTTTGTTTCTTGTAATACTGTTTACCCTCGTAATGGAATTTGGAAAATATAAACTAGGCAATGTTAACAAAAAACAATACATATATATTCAAATCTTTTTTTTTATTTAAATGAATAGTAATAAAAAATACGAAATAAGACTTTCTTTTCTTCCATGGATTAATTATTACTATTAACACATAAAATTTGAGATTCTTTTCTTGCATAGCTTGACGTGACCGTCATAATTTTTCCAAAAACTATTATTTTGTTGAATAATACAACAGCAGGCCTGGCATTAATGATCATAAGCCAAACTAATTTGCTAAAACCTCTCGCATCTGTTTTTTACTCTCACATGAGAAGTGGAGTAATTAAGCCAAGCTATCATCTCACATCAATTAGGTGTATAAGATACTATTGAGGGAATGAATATTTTCTATTAAGGAAATAGAGAATCAAAAAAGGGTGAGAAGAAAGAATCCCGCGCGCACATATGCATGAGTTACTGGAAAAATCCTCGTGCAAAACGCATTCTATAGGATGCCATCGAAAGTCGTTGAAGTGGTTAACTAATATCACTTTAGAAAATATTAGAAATAAAGTGATAAATATAGCATTTAAAAGTGAAATTATGAAAATATGCATGCAAGACAGCTGGCCTTGTTAGGCCCTACGACCCTTTTATATTATGACTAGTAATTTTAAAAAGTCACTACTATTATCATTAATAGCTATTGAAAACAGATCATCAATGTGTCCACTAATCTTTTAAATGAAATTATCACATTATTTTGGACATAATAATTTTGTTTCAGTAACATTTAATTTTTACCAAATAAGTGATCATAGTCACTTGTTTCCCTCACTTGATTTGCAATAATTTTTAAAGAAGGTAAGTGATAAGTAAAGTATTTCTTTATTTTAAATTAAATTTTTAGTTACTTCAGCTATTGAGACTTGTGAAATTTTCCCAAGAATTTTAGTTATTTACAATTAAACCAACTTATTATTTCCTAATATGGATTATTATTTTTTTTACAATTTAAATGAGCAATAAAATCATATTGTGCAACTATAACCTTCATGTGATATAAAATTCAAACATCACGCATCAATGTGCCATAAGATGCTACAAATTATTTTCTAGACCATGTTATCAACTTTTATCATGAACCAAATTTCATGTCCATGAATAATTTACAATTTGTCAATAATGCATTAATTTAATTAATTGAGCACCACATATAAATTAGCCACAAATAGTAAATAAGCGGTGCATAAATAACATGGACATGCCACTGAAAAAATACTAAAACAAATACATACTTTAGTACCCAAAATATGGGCCAAAATTAGCCCTAAAAAAATTAATTAATTAAACTCAAAATTGAAAATTTTCTAAAAATATCCCAATGGGTCGGGTCGGGCACGTGGCCCCCACAACACAAAGCCCGAAACAAAATAGACAAAAAATCCTATTTGACATGCCAACACACGTAGTGCCCGCGATTGGGCCATGTCATGGCCTAGGGTGCAGTACATCTTCCCCAAACATTCTTCGAGACCAAGGTTGCTTCTTTCTTTTTTTCTTTTTTTGCGATTTTGATATGCAAAAGTTAGTATTTCAAGCAATTAAATCAAATGTGATGGTGTAGATTTTCAATACGAACATATTCATACAAGGATCAACAAATATTATGTATATTTGAATGATCAAAAGGTGTGACAAGTAGATCTTTGGTAGTTCAGAAAATTCAATCGAAGTATTCTATTTACATAGATCATTGTAAGATGTGAAATTTATATGTTTTTTATCCTTTTTTTTATGGGTTAAAAAGTACTCTATTAATCTTATTTACCCGTCATTCTATATGAACAAATTGAACGAAATACGAATCTACCATACATAGGCTTCAAAAATTAGGACTTTCTGTTTATGCCTATACAACAAAATATAATGCATGAAACACACAATTGCATATTCTTCAGCCAATGGGTAAGAAAACCATTCATCAATTTTGATAAAAAACTAATAAATCAGACAAATGAAAAAACCCATTGAAAAATTCTTCACATACTTGAAATGGAACCCACATATATATGTTTTTTATAATACATTAAACATGTCTCTATTATGTTGTTAGGTCTTAAAACTTAATTTAATTTGATTTATTTGACTTCGGTTATGCAATTTAAATCTTCATACTAGATCAAATAACATGATACCACTATTGTATGTAATATTGGGAGAATATATGTTTACGATTACAAGTGAAAGCAGTTGTTACTTATCTCTAGTCATATGGTCTAACCCCTTAAGCATGATAAAGTATTCACATCATCACATCTTCAATTAATCACAAACAACTTGCACGTCCCTTACACTATTCCTATATGGTGAGAGATGGAACGGAGTTTATTGCTTACTCTATGTTATAAAATATTCCTCACAACTGATAGTTGTCATAGGTCAACAGATAAGTAGGGAACCACAATCCAAAAGAGTTTAAATTTAAAAATTCTTCCTCTTATCAAGAAAGTATAGTTATCACAAACTCTATGTAAAACCACTTTAGATAATAAGAGTAGTTATGCCTAACCTATCATCTGGGTTTTGACTTAGTAAAATATAACTATATTATATGTATTATGAAAAGGTGATATGGCATGCGGGCTACCTTATGTCTCCAAAATCAGACATGCTTACAATTTTTAGTTACTTCAGCTATTGAAACTTGAGAGACCTAAATTTGTACACACTTAAGCATACACACACAAACACACAATGCCTGAAATTAAAAAGACATAGATCTTAGGGGAGGATAGAAAAATATATAGGTGAGAATTATTTGAGAATGTGTTACTACATATATATTCTTGGATCAGAAATCATGAATGATCTTAAAGTGCATGGAAGAATGGAACTAAGTTGTGCCATATAATATTTTAGTATTATTCTAGCTATTATGGTAAAAATAGTGCATATCATAACTCAAAACCTAAAGAACCGACTTAATCAAAGAAAACACAAAGCTCCTTGAAACTTATAACCTACTATTTGATTATGTAACATACCTAATTTGGTTCTTCTAAATAACATTATAGGTTACAAGATTCATTTCATATTATAAACTTATTTTAAGAATAACTTATATGATCAAATTATTTTAATATCATTTGAGGAGACTGGTTTGTAGTAATTGTTGCCCAGATATTTACCTTAGAGGGGGGTGAATAGGATGTTTTGCAAATATTGAGAGTTTTTATAAACTTTAAAAATGAATGCAATATATGCACAAGTATGTAAAAGAGTAAAGAGAGTAAACACATCGATTGTTATGAAGTTTGAAAAACTTCCTATATCCTCAACTCAAGCATCCCCAAATAAAATTTTCCACTATCTTGATCTCTTTCGCAGGTGGAGGTTAAAACTTTACAATGAAAGCACCTAACTCTTTGCCCAGCAAAATATTCCCTTTTGCCTTACAAGGGTAGCACCTACTCACAAATCTCGGCATAATGACAAGATATAAAGAGTTTACTAAAGAACAGTCTCTTCCAGAGCTAAATGGTACTGTGGACGCAACCGTTGGAAAAAATTCTTTGTGTGGATTAATGGGATCCTAGTTGTCTTCTTCCCTAAAAGTAGGAAAGAATGCCTTTGAGAAGGGTAGAAAACAAGTGAGGAGTTGCCAACTTGTTTTTAGGCAAGAAATAAGCAAACCCGTTACAATAGAATGTAAACAAAGGAAAACTGAAAATAAATGAAATTACATTGCTTTATTTTCTAGTTACATTCTAAAAGAGCCATTGACATGGATCAAAAAATAAAACAAAGCAGTAAACTACGCAACCAAAGAAATAAGCTCGGCGACTAAGGTATGAAGTGGGAAGGTATTAGGCACCCACTTCGTCCGGTCTGAATAGACTAACCTCAAATATCTAATTGCAAAGCTTATTCATCAAGTACATAGAAAGAAAATGTGATGGAAAATGATGATAAAATGAACAAACTAAATGAAATCAATAAAGAAAAAGTGGAAAAGGAAAAATAATTTTTGTAAAAATCTGAAAAATCAGGATAAATTTTTCGTTTTGCCGGTAAGACACTATTCATTCACTATTTGCTAGTAGGGTACTACACATGTATAATTTAGATATAAGTCAAGTTTAGAAGCATAATTTGAGTATGTCATAAATGAGAAATATGATTAGAACCTTAAAATAAACTACCTATGAGAAATAGACCAAAATCGGAGATAGTTTTAAAAATGGACCCAAAAAGGGGATGCCCGGCCAGCACTTGCCAATAGGTGAAAATAAATTTTTTGAAAAAAATATCATTTAAAATAATTTTTAAAACTTTTCTTAAAGCATAATAGAGATTTGAGGTGTTTCAGGACATGTTGTAGTGTAACGAGGTCCCGCGACTCAATAAGGGCAAAAGGGTCTTTTCACTCCTTGACCCCTTTGGTATAAATATGACACTCGAGAGTTAAAATCTTGATAAATTGCTGGAGAAATTTCTGCAACTCGTGCATGGAGAGAAAACATGAATAAAACCTAGGTTTTTCAATTTTCTACCTTCTAAAACTCATCTCTAACCTTGGAATTTCATAAGGCTTCCTTATAGGAAGTTGTTCTCCACCACAAGGGTTGTAATCCTACCGATTGGTTCAGCTGAAAAGTGAACACAACTCCCTAGGGTTGAGAAAAACCCTTCTAGGTATGATATTTTTCTAAGTAAAGAATAGAGTTAAGTTTAGTAGTGTTTTTATAAGTTGATTGTATGAATTACATGCTTACTTGTTGTTAGAAAATCACCTAGCATATAGTTACTTTGAAAGCCTAGGGTTGGTACCTTGTGTACTTATGTATTCTTTGAAAAATTTGGTAAAGTAATGAACATATAACATGAATATATGTATAATTCATTGCATTATAGCTTATGTTCATATAGACAAAGTCTTGTAGTTTGAAATTTATGACTTGCTTAATGTATTGGTACTTTGTGTACTTGTGTAATCTTTGAGAATTTGGTAAGGTTGTGAACATGTAACATGATTCACTACAACAAAATGCACTATTAGCGACGCGCGCGTGCGTCGCTAATAGTGCAATTGTGCGTCGCAAAAGACCTTTTGCGACGCACAAACATGCGTTGCTAAGGCATCACAAATAGTGCTGTCGCTAATACTATTAGCGACGAACAGAACCTTTGGTGTCTCTAAAAGTTCCTATTAGCGACGCACAATACGCGTCGCTAATAATTGTGTACGGGCATCGCAAATAATACACAAGGGCGTAGTGTGCGTCGCTAAAAGTCAGTATTAGCGACGCATAGTGGGCGTCACTAAATGTCAGTATTAGCGACGCCTACTGTGCGTCGCTAATACTTGTTTTTAGCGACACACACTATGCGTCGCTAATACTGACTTTTTAAATTGAATTCTGACTTTTAGCGACACTCTGGTGTGCGTTGCTAAAAGTGTTTTTTTTTTTTTTAGAACCATATCTGCTTTGTTTTATTTGTTGTTTTCTTCCTGTTTAAACCTGTATCAATCATCCATCCTGATATACAATAAAATCCAAGCATTCTGAAATGCATATATTAAAAAAGAAAAATGCATTCATATATATATATATATATATATTAAACTAATTATGTACAATTGTAAAAGTACAATTCATCAATAAATAGAAAAATTAAAAATTGTCTCTAAAATGTTACTACAGATGTCCATGAAAATAAAAAATAAAAATAACAAGTTCTGATGCAAAACATAAAGACGGTGCGGCAATAATCCCGATCAATCTGAAATAAAGATCAAATGACATATATTAGAACAATTATTAAATATATATGAACATAGAATGTGAATAGTTTTTTTTTTACATGCATAAATAGTAAGAACGACATAAAGTAGCATAAGTCTATTTTATCATTTGTGAGGTGTGTAATGTGGTTTCGGTGTAGTTAAGCGGATATCCGACATTTTGGTCTGTCAAAACCCCAAAATGGGCCTTTTTGAAGCTGAAACTTGCATAAGTTTCAAACCGGGCATCCGAACCGAGTGCCGTAAGTTCGTGCAAGTCTATTTTATCATTTGTGAGGTGTGTGATGTGGTTTTGGTGTAGTTAGGCTGATATCCGGCATTTTGGTCTGTTAAAACCCCAAAATAGACCTTTGGGAGCTGAAATTTGCATAAGTTTCAAACCGGGCATCCGAAATGAGTGCCGTAAGTTCGTGTAAGTCTATTTTATCATTTTTGAGGTGTGTGATGTGGTTTCGATGTAGTTAGGGTGATATCCGACATTTTGGTTTGTCAAAACCCCTAAAATGGGCCTTTTCAGAACTAAAACTTGCATAAGTTTCAAACTGGGCATTCGAACCGAGTTCCGTAAGTTCATGCAAGTCTATTTTATCATTTGTGAGGTGTGTGATGTGGTTTCGGTATAGTTAAGCAGATATCCGGCATTTTGGATCTGTCAAAACCCCAAAATGAGCCTTTTTGGAGCTAAAACTTGCATAAGTTTCAAACCGGGCATCCTGAACCGAGTGTCGTAAGTTCGTGCAAGTCTATTTTATCATTTTTGAGGTGTGTGATGTGGTTTTGGTGTAGTTAGGCTGATATCCGGCATTTTGGCTTGTCAAACCCCCAAAATAGGTCTTTTTGGAGCTGAAACTTGCATAAGTTTCAAACCGGGCATCCGAACATAGTGCCGTAAGTTAGTGCAAGTCTATTTTATCATTTTTGAGGTGTGTGATGTGGTTTCGATGTAGTTAGGTCGATATCCGGCATTTTGGTCTATCAAAACCCCAAAATGGGCCTTTTTAGAGCTGAAACTTGCATAAGTTTCAAACCGGGCATCCAAACCGAGTGCCGTAAGTTCGTGCAAATTTATTTTATCATTTTTGAGGTGTGTGATGGGCTTTCGGTATAGTTAGGCCTATATCCAGGGTTTTGGTTCGTCAAAACCCCAAAATGGGCCTTTTTAGAGCTGAAACTTGCATAAGTTTCAAACCGAGCATCCGAACCGAGTGTCGTAAGTTCGTGCAAGTTTATTTTATCATTTTTGAGGTGTGTGATGGGGTTTTGGTATATTTAGGCCGATATCCGGGGTTTTGGTTTGTCAAAACCCTAAAATGGGCCTTTTTGGAGCTAAAACTTGCATAAGTTTCAAACCGGGCATCCGAACCGAGTGCCGTAAGTTCGTGCAAGTTTATTTTATCATTTTTGAGGTGTGTGATGGGGTTTCAGGTATAGTTAGGCCGATATTCGGGGTTTTGGTCTGTCAAAACCCCAAAATAGGGCCTTTTTGGAGCTGAAACTTGCATAAGTTTCAAACCGGGCATCCGAACCGAGTGCCGTAAGTTCGTGCAAGTTTATTTTATCATTTTTGAGATGTGGGATAGGGTTTCAGTATAGTTAGGCTAATATTAGGGGTTTTGGTCTGTCAAAACCTCAAAATGGGCCTTTTTGGAGCTGAAACTTGCATAAGTTTCAAACCGGCAATCCGAAACAAGTGCCGTAAGTTCGTGTGTGTGTGTGTGTAAACTATGGTGCAGCATATAATATTTATATAAAAGAGGAATATAATGGTATCCGGTGTTGCATGTGGAATATCTTTTGTTCTAGAAGTTGAAGCTTCTATGATCTCATCAGGATCAAGGGGTTCCCTTTTTATCTCACGATCTGACTTCAATGGAAACTCTTTCTCGCAAGCACTTGAATCAAACACACACACATTGAAATGCATGTCTCCTATATGCTCAAATACTGCAAAATCTCTGAGACAGAGGGCATGGTGTTGCACAAAATTATCCCAACCTTTTCGGAAGTAAATAATCCTTCGGCACATTTACTAATTTTAACATGCCATGTCCCTTGACAACTTGTTAGAATTGCTTCTTCCGATTTTACTTTACCTAGTTTTCTACAAAAGGCCGGTGGAATGAGCTGTGCAAATTTGAAATTCAGAAAACTATATTAGACTGTGTGAGTCACTATGAAATGTTGCTACATTAAGAAGAGAAAAGACACTTGGACTGACCCCACACACACACAATTAAGAAATACATTAGAGTCCATCGTGGCTTATGTAGTGAGTGGGGAAAGTGACAATAGGCCAATTAACTCAACAAAAGTGGAGAATCTAACTTGAAAATTCTATTAAATTTTACACTATTCCATAGTGTAAAATTTCACATATTTTACAATCAGTGAGTTTCTAATCAACTATGTTTTAAATACTGATTTTTTTGGACATTTTTTCACAACACTGAAAGTTAGTTTTGAGCATTCAACATGGGGCCAAAGAATTTTCTCAATTTTTTTTTTTTTTATAAAAATGTGAGTTTTTATAGTTTTAGAAAGTGTAAAATTTTACACATTTGACTTGGAATAACCATTTCATTGTAAAAGTGTAACTTTTACATTTTCGCTGACGAAATTTTACACTTTTAGAATGATTTTTTTTTTCTTTCAGATTTTCATATTTAATATGGATATTGTTTGATAGATCTCAATTTTTGAAGTTCAAATATATAAATTTTATTAAAAACTCATCTATAATTTATAAGTTATTGAATTTTAAAATTTTAAAAAATTTTTTGATAAAAGAACCCCAATAATGCGTCTGTATTTTTGAATTGATGAACTATTAGGAATATAAGGATATTTTAGTTATAATAGGTTTGAAGAACTTGATGGATTATTAAATTTGAACTTGAACTTAAGAATAATTTTTATAATTGTCATAAACTTCTAACTAAATGATTTATTTTAATATTGCATGGCCACGTTACCCTTCCTGAGCCTACCATTGCATCAGTTTTCCTTGATTTACCATTTAGTTGGGTATAACAGTAAGAGAAATCTTTTTCCTATCGTAAAATTAATCAATAAAACTTTATAATCATATCAGATCAGGTAATAAACTTGATGAGTGTTGAGAATAACATTAGAAAAATAAAATAGAACATATGTTTATAAGTAAGATAAAAAAATCGTTGAACATTTATTATCGTTTGAAAATCGTATAATTTCCTACAGTTTAAAAGTGGGATGTAATTGATTAAAATAATATAATAAATTGTTGAGCATTCAAACCCGTCAAAACCAAAAGTGAAGAGTTGCTATTGACATTTAATACTTTTGTTAGATGTTATTTTGCTAACTTGGCATAGCAAATGAAGATAGATGTGGAAATTGGTTAGTCTATTGGAGTTTCCCTAACCCCTCAAGTATATATAAAATTTGTAATATCCAAAGAGCATATATATAAATTGATATAGTAATACTCTGTCCCATATTTTTCTTTCTGATGCTGCACTTTTTGGTTGTAGCCGACTTTGACCTTCTGCGACCTTGAAGAACACTCAAAAATATGATCAGAGGACCACCGAATTGGCTCCGGCGGTAGCCGCTCTGATGCTTAAGTCAATAAACTGAATTGAAAACATTATAATATAAGCCAAAGAATGAGCATAAGCAATAACGCGTACCTCTAGGATTTAATATATAGATGGTGGCTTTCCTAAGTCGAATAGGATTTGGAGCCATGAAAGTAGGGATTTGATCATCGGAGATAGTAGTTTCCATGTTGGACATTGTATCAAAAATAGAGATAACCATGCGTGGTAGTTTCCTTGTAGAAGACTGTTTCCTTATTCTCTGCTCGGCAAATATTAAGGCAGTGATGAGCTCTGAATAGCGGAGAGTGCTCTGGAGGTCCGTGCTTGGACCTGTAGGCTCTGTAGCTCTTGCTCTGTAGGCGTGTGCTCGGTCCTTTAAGTTTTGTAGGTCTGCTCCGAATGTTCGGCATGCTTTGGATGACCGAGCTTCTAATTGACCTGTTGACACACGTGTCAGCTTGAGGATTGGTCTGTCATTTTGTGGTATATCAGCTACTCCCCCCCCCCCCCCAAGCCTTAGTTAGAGCTTCAGTGCGTAACTTAGGCTATAGGCTCAAGAATGGTTAAGCGTTCCATCTTTTTATCTTTACAAGATGACGGTTTATTACATCATTTATTACACACCCTTTGTTTGGGGCTTTCGAGGCCACTCTTTTCCCAAACCATTGCGATGGTTTGGATAGACGACTCTTTATCTTCAAGGATGTATATAGAGGAGAGAGGGGAGCTTACACGCCCATTCTTCTTATTGTCTGTTTTCATAATGTTTCCCTATTAAGGGGATTTGAATTGTTATAGAAGCTTCTGTCATCCGGGGGTGACTGACGATCCCCAGCCTGAGTTGGGTGTGATCGAACTATGGCTAAGGGTAGCCCTACCCTTTTACCTTGGCTCTTATGGAAAGACTAAAGAAGACGAAGATCTCTTTGTCCATCTTAGCATCCGATAAGGATTTCCCCTCATGGAGGAGGGCCCTCATTGATTCAACCGGGGCTTGGAGCATTGATGATGAAGATGATGGGAGAGATGCCTCCTCCCCTTCTTCCCTGCGCAGAGACCCTTGCACAAGTCGGCTAAAGTGCCATACTGAATTTGAGGAGAGTGAAGGCAGAGAATGAAGGTGTCGTGAGCCTCAGAGTCATCCTTCTGTATTGGTGCCTAGGCAGGTGGTGATGCAGATTGGGGTTTAAGGGTTCCTTCTTTTCAAATGGGAACCGGTGGCAGGCGGTAATGGTGCCTTGGGACCCTGGACCCTTGACTTTAGAGGAGCTAGAGGAAGAAGGTTATGATGGCATGAAAATTGGAATACGCCTTGTCCGAAATTGTTGTAGCTTTAGACTCGTAGTTTGTATCTCTGTCGATTCATTCGTTTTGATGTAACTTTTTCATGGATTATCAATAAAACTAAGTTCCTTTCCTTTCAATAAACTTGTGTTCTTTTTTAGTTTAGCACATTCTTCCGAGCACTGCTGCCAACTGCTTTCTGTCAATGGTTTCATTTGCATAGATAGATTTTCACAATATCTGTGCCTCCTCCAAATTGAAATACCCAGCGACCTCTACGAGCTAAGTTCTTGTAATGACATGGAAATTTTTTTTTTTATTATTAATTGTTTTTATTATTATCATTATTATTATTATTGATATTAAAATGTATATTGTTATTATTAAAATGTATGGTGTTTTGCTAATGTTAGAAATGAAGTTAAGTTAAGAATGTTCTGTGAATGACTAGAATGACTTATGTGTTTATTTGGAATGTGTTTACTTGATGATTTGGAGTTAGGTTGTTCACATGCTTACATGTTACTTGTACTTTATGAAAATTTAGTGAATGATGAACATGAATCATGACATGTGTTTAAGTCGATTATATGAAATATGCTTGCATGTGGAATCAGCTGGTGATTTATGTATTATTGTCTCGAGCATGCTATATTGTGGAAATCATGTTTCATTGAGATTGCATTGGCATATTGGCATATGGTGAATTCTTTGAGAACATGGCGTGGGTTGAGCACGTGGTGCTTTGCATTATGAGGGTGTAGATCCTGTGGTGAAAAACCCAAAATTGGCCATTGCATTGGTACTCCATGCCATCGGGGAGTACCCGTAAACGAGACATGGGTGTGGCATAGAGTTGTGCATGGCTGCGTCATGCATACCATTCATATATTACTGCGATGCTTTGAATGTCATTTAGATATAAATGTACACTTTGCACATGCCACGCCTTGACTTTATTTCTTGCATTAGCACTTCATCATACCAGCAGTTGAGCTGACCCATTCGTGGGCAACATTTTTCAGATGAGGATACTCCAGCCACTTGAGACTTTATGATACTTCGATAGGGTGAAGCACTTGGCATATTTTAGTCTATGGGACTTATATTTTGTAATGTAAGGGCTTAAGCCCGAATGACCTATGAACAATGCAGTTGTGAGATGTACTTATGTTATTTTATGTATTGATGGGAATGGATGCTTGTTTAGTGGATTTATTTACATTTGTCCTTTTATTTATTTTATTTTCTGTCTCGTCAGTCGCGCCTCAGTGATAGTAAGGTACTGGGGGCCTATAGCCTGACTGTGACTGGGGTAAAGGCACCTGGGTGTGCTGGTAATAGTGGGGCCTCGGTGTGCTCTGTGAAGTCTGCCCCTGAGGGCAGTGGGCCTTGATATGGCCTGGCTGATGACAAGTATAGCACACCGGCGGGGCCCTCCCGGCCTGACTCTGAATCTGTGGTGGAAGTGGCATCTGGCTCGGTCCAGTCCCTGACCCCTGACTAGGATCTCTCTGTGGGCAATCGGCCATCCTGTGGCCAGGCTGTCCACACTGGTAACATGTAATGGTCATCTGTGGTGCCCCTCCTCGAGGAGTGATAGACATAGTAGGCTGGGGAGCTAAAAACTGAATAGGCCTCTATGATGTCGATGGAAAAGAGGTACTGGCCCGGAACCTCTTCTGTGGCCTCCTACTAGAGTGAGCTGGGGTGGTCATAGCAAGCTGAGCGGGTGTAAGTGTCAGTGCTGTGGCTGGCCTGGCCTGAGCCTAGGACTTCCTGATCCCTCTAAGAGCGGCCAACTCTGTCTCTACCCTCGTGGCCCTGATCACCGCCTCCTCATAAGTATCAATAATGTGACCCGCCAGCTTCTCTCTAATAGAGGTCTTCAGCCCCTCGAGAAAATGGTAAACTCTCAGCTCCTCCCTCTCAGTGATGTGTGGGGCAAACCTCCCTAATGCAGTAAAATTGGACTCATACTGTGTCACAGTCATGTCCCTCTAGAGCAATGTCTCAAACTCCCTCCTAAATCCAACCCTAGCAGTCGCTGGAAAGTAGTGGTCATTGAACATGGCCACAAATGCATCCCACCCCTCTCCAAATCTGCTAATCCTCCCCACAGATACCTTCCACCACTGGCTCGCTAGTCTGGTAAACTGGAAAGTGGCACATCGGATCCTCAAGTGTGGCTCGACAATCCCCAGCGAGTCCAGGATCCTAACAATCTAGTCCAGCCACTCCTCAGCCACTAAAGGATCAGGCTGCCCTGCAAATGATGGTGGCCTCATCCGCTGAAACGCCTTCATGACGAAGGTGTCTCTAGTCTCTCCACCTGCCACTCTGGCCTCGGCATCAGCAGCCCTGGCCTCGGCATCAGTGGTCCTGGCCTCCTGCATGGTACGGAAGCACTCCTGTATAATGGCTGCCAAATCTCTAGCGCCAATAGTCTGCTCTACCTCCTCCACAGGGGCTGGAGCAATATACTCCTCAGCTGCACTGTGCTCAGGTGTGTCAACTAGGGCAAAGAGGGGAAGGCAGACAGGGTCAGACCGTACAGGGCAGAGTGTATGCGGTCGCCACCCCAGAGGCTTCTATTGCTGGGCCATCTGTAGTCCGAGGTACATTTCTTATGTTCAGTTCATGGGCTAGCGTGTTGATAGACTCAGGTGCATCGCATTCATTCATATCCACTGTGTTTGCCATGTCATTGGGGTTGACTATAGATCGGTTGGATTCACCGCTACGTGTTGATACCCCTGTTAGGGGTAGTGTGACATTGACCAGGATTTGTAGGGGTTGTTCACTTGAGATAGTCGATCGTACTCTCTGTTTTGTCTTTATTGTGCTTGATATGACTGGCTTCGATGTTATTTTGGGTATGGATTGACTGTTTACTTTTCGGGCTAGTATCGATTGTTACAGGGGGAGAGTTACGGTGTGCACCCCTGAGGGGGATTGTTTTTATTTCACGGGAGACCGTGGAGATTTCCTGGTACCACCCTTGTACGACTCTAGGAATTGGGGAGCCCATAGCTATATGCTAGCTAGTTTGATTGCAGGGGATAGTGAGGCTACAGGGGTGGTGTTACCACAGATAGTCGATGAGTTTTCCGATGTTTTTCCTGACAGCTTGACTAGTTTGCCACCGAGGCAGGAAGGTAGAGTTTACCATAGAGCTTATCCCCAGTACTGTACCCATTTCTATCCCACCTTACCGCATGGCTCCAGCAGAGCTGAGGGAGCAGCTGACGGACCTGCAGGGTAAGGGGTTTATCCGTCCTAGCACTTCTCCTTGGGGTGCCTCAGCACTGTTTGCGAAGAAGAATGACGGGACATTACGGTTATGTGTGGACTACCGGAGGTTGAATCGGGTGACTATTAAGAACAAGTACCCGTTGCCCAGGTTCGATGACTTATTTGATCAGTTGAGAGGTTCGAGATGCTTCTCGAAGATTGATCTTCGATCGGGGTATCACCAGTTGAGGGTGCGAGAGGAGGACATAGCAAAGACGGCTTTCCACACTCGCTATGGTCACTATGAGTTTGTGGTGATGCCATTTGGTGTGACGAATGCCCCAGCGGCATCCATGGACTTGATGCACCGTGTTTTTGGCCAGTACATAGATCAGTTTGTAGTGGTGTTTGTGGATGATATTTTGATTTACTCACCTTCCGAGGATGAGCATGCCTTCCACCTACGGACTGTGTTACAGATCTTGAGAGAGCACAGGCTATTTGCCAAGCTCTCGAAGTGCGAGTTCTGGCTTCAGGAGGTACAGTTCTTGGGCCATGTTGTGTCTGGGAATGGACTATCTGTTGACCCTTCTAAGATTGACTCTGTTATGAGCTGGGAGAGGCCGAAGAATGTGTTTGAGATACGGAGCTTCTTGGGGTTAGCAGGGTACTACCGCCGTTTTGTGGAGGGATTTTCTCACCTTGCCGCGCCAATGACCCGTCTGACGGGCAAGGGCATCAGGTTTCAGTGGACCGACGACTGTGAGCAGTCATTTCAGGAGCTGAAGAGGAGACTGACTTTAGCTCCCGTCCTGATTATCCCTGAGGGAGGCCTGGGTTATACTGTGTACTGTGATGCTTCCCGAGAGGGATTGGGTTGTGTGCTGATGCAGGAAGGCAGGGTAGTAGCTTATGGTTCTCGCCAGTTGAAGAGCCATGAGAAGAACTACCCTACCCACGACTTAGAGTTGGCTGCCGTCATCTTTGCACTTAAGAGTTGGCGACACTATTTATATGGGGTGAGATTTGAGGTGTTCTCGGGTTACAAGAGCCTCAAGTATATCTTTACACAGAAGGATCTGAACCTTCGACAGAGGAGATGGATGGAGTATCTAGAGGATTACGACTTTGACCTTCAGTACCATCCTGGGAAGGCCAACGTCATAGTTGATGCACTCTGTCGGAGGCCGAGAAGCACCTTAGCCAGCCTAGCCATTAGAGAGTGGGAGATGATGGGAGCTATTGGGGAGTTTGACTTAGAGCTTACCGAGTTTGAGGGACACGCCACTCTATTCAGCTTGTGTGTACAGCCTACCCTTCTGACCAGAGTCATAGAGGCACAGTTGCAGGATATTGAGGCCGAGTAGATTAGAGCACGGATTGCTAGCCCTGAGGGATTCGAGGGATGGGCAGTCCATTCTGACCTTGGTTTGAGATACAGGGGTAGAGTCTTTGTTCCCGAATCTCTTAGGACTTATGTCCTTAGGGATTTCCATCATTCACGCCTAGCGGTGCACCTAGGGGGCACCAAGATGTATCATGATCTGCGCCGTCAGTATTGGTGGACTGGGATGAAGGCAGATATGGCACAGTTTGTGGATAGGTGTCTCACGTGCCAGCAGGTGAAGGCTGAGCACCAGAGGCCTGGAGGTTTGCTACAGCCATTACCGGTAGCCGAGTGGAAGTGGGAGCATGTTACCATGGATTTTGTGATGGGTCTTCCGAAGTCGCCTAAGGGCCATGATGCGGTTTGGGTTATTGTGGACAGACTGACGAAGTCTGCCCATTTCTTACCGATCACGGTGACCGACTCATCAGACGCCCTCAGTAGGTTGTACATTCGAGAGATAATGCGACTACATGGGGTTCCGGTATCCATTGTTTCTGACAGAGACCCACGTTTCACTGCACGATTCTGGCAGAGCTTCCAGACAGCCTTGGGGACCCAGCTGCAGTTTAGTACTACCTTCCACCCACAGACGAATGGCCAGTCAGAGCGCACTATTCAGATCTTGGAGGATATGCTTAGGGCCTGTGTCATGGATTTTAGAGGTAGCTGGGAGGATCACCTTGCCTTGGTCGAAGTTTGCCTACAACAACAGCTACCAGTCCAGTATTGAGATGGCACCATTTGAGGCATTATATGGTAAGCCGTGCCGTTCCCCGGTGTGTTGGACTGAGGTGGGAGAGACGACTGCCTTGGGACCTGATATAGTCCGTGAGACCACGGACAAGATACAGGTGATCAGGCAGCGATTGTTGACAGCCTAGAGTCGCCAGAGGAGTTATGCAGATAGGAGGCGGCGGCCCTTGTCATTTGAGGTGGGGGACCATGTGTTCCTCAAGGTATCTCCCAAACGAGGTTTGAGGAGATTTGGGCACAGTGGGAAGCTGTCGCCACGATTTATAGGCCCCTTTGAGATTCTTGGGAGAGTTGGTGAGGTGGCTTATAAGCTGGCATTACCACCGCAAGCTATTAGGAGTCCATGACGTCTTCCATGTATCTATGTTGAGCAAGTACGAGCCTGACCCCTCACATGTACTTGACTGGGTAGATCTTCAGTTAGAGGGGGACGCATCTTATGACCAGAGGCCCGTGGAGATATTGGACTCGAGGGACCAGGTTTTGCGAGGCAGGACCATCCCTTTGGTCAAGGTTCGTTGGAACCATCATGGGGTCGAGGAGGCTACTTGGGAGTGTGAGGCCGAGGTTCGAGTTAGGTACCCCGAGTTGTTTGATCAGTGATATATTTTCCTTTATTTTATGTTATTTTAAATTTTGGGACAAAATTTCCTTAAGGAGGGAAGGAAGTTATGACATGGAAAATTATTTTTTTATTATTATTAATTGTTTTTATTATTATCATTATTATTATTATTATTATTGATATTAAAATGTATATTGTTATTATTAAAATGTATGGTGTTTTGCTAATGTTAGAAATGAAGTTAAGTTAGGAATGTTCTGTGAATGACTGGAATGACTTATGTGTTTATTTGGAATGTGTTTCACTTGATGATTTGGAGTTGGTTGTTCACATGCTTACATGTTACTTGTACTTTATGAAAATTTAGTGAATGATGAACATGAATCATGACATGTGTTTAAGTTGATTATATGAAATATGCTTGCATGTGGAATCAGCTGGTGATTTATGTATTATTGTCTCGAGCATGCTATATTGTGGAAACCATGTTTCATTGAGATTGCATTGGCATATTGGCATATGGTGAATTCTTTGAGAACATGGCGTGGGTTGAGCACGTGGTGCTTTGCATTATGAGGGTGTAGATCTTGTGGTGAAAAACCCAAAATTGGCCATTGCATTGGTACTCCGTGCCATCGGGGAGTACCCGTAAACGAGACATGGGTGTGGCATAGAGTTGTGCATGGTTGCGTCATGCATACCATTCATATATTACTGCGATGCTTTGAATGTCATTTAGATATAAATGTACACTTTGCACATGCCACGCCTTGGCTTTATTTCTTACATTAGCACTTCATCATACCAGCAGTTGAGCTGACCCATTCGTGGGTAACATTTTTCAAATGAGGATACTCCAGCCACTTGAGACTCTATGATACTTCGATAGGGTGACAGCACTTGGCATATTTTAGTCCATGGGACTTATATTTTGTAATGTAAGGGCTTAAGCCCGAATGACCTATGAACAATTGCAGTTGTGAGATGTACTTATGTTATTTTATATATTGATGGGAATAGATGCTTGTTTAGTGGATTTATTTACATTTGTCCTTTTATTTATTTTATTTTCTGTCTCGTCAGTCGGCACCTCGGGTTCGTAGAAATTCGGGGCGTGATAGTTCTCTTGGGGATATATCAAGTTACGGCTGCACGGTAGTGTGCGAGTTTGTCCTTGATGAAATCCGAGTTGTTCATACTTTATTTAGATCAGCTCTATAGAGTAGTCTTTACGAGTATAGTAACCGGCAATAATTTGAGTAAATATTTATGCCTGCCGAGCCCAGAGACTTGTGTAAATAATTAGATTGAGAATATCCAAAAATCAATTGAGTAAATCAGATTTTTTGTTTTGGACCAGACCCAAAGGTCTGTACATTTGGTGGACCAGACCCGAAGGTCTATACATTTGGTGGACCAGACCGAAGGTCTGTACATTTGATGGACTAGACTAGAAATCTGTACATTTGATGGACCAAACTAGAAATCTGTACATTTGATGGACCAAACCATGAAGTCTGTACATTTTGATGGACCAAACTAGTAGTCTGTACATTTGATGGACCAGACTAGAAGTCTGTACATTTGATGGACCAGACCATGAGGTCTATACATTTGATGGACCAGACTAGAAGTTTGTACATTTGATGGGAGTACTTCAAAGGGTCTTTCGAAAGAAAAAATTTCTTTGTTGATAGTACTTCAGCAAATGTTCTATGTTCCAAGGTCTGAGAACAGGTTTCCCATTAATGTCTTCCAACCAGTAAGTGGTAGGCCTAACAATTTTTGTCACTCTATAGAGGCCTTCCCAATTGGGCGGTAATTTTCCCATTGCGGGATCCTTGGTGTTTGGAAAAACCCGTCTTAAAACGA
The DNA here is from genome assembly GCA_008638375.1 of Nyssa sinensis. Taxonomy (NCBI): domain Eukaryota; kingdom Viridiplantae; phylum Streptophyta; class Magnoliopsida; order Cornales; family Nyssaceae; genus Nyssa; species Nyssa sinensis. Next base: position 2,821,372 of record CM018050.1, on the reverse strand, counting down.
GGTCTCCAACTTGAAAGCTAACAGGCTTAAGCCCCAATTTAGAGTTGTTAGCCATCCTTTGCTGGTACACCTCCACCCTAATTCTGGCTTGATCCCTCTTTTCCTCAAGTAAGTCTAAATTTTTTGCCAACTGCTGATGATTGGATTCTTGGTCGAAAGCTTCAGTCCTCGAGGTTGGCATACCGATTTCTACTAGAATAACCGCCTCAGTTCCGTAAGCAAGTGAAAAGGGAGTTTCGGAGGTTGGAGTTCTTCTAGTTGTTCTATAAGCCTAGAGCACACCAGGGAGTTCTTCGATCCATCTTCCCTTGACTTCTTCGAACCTTTTCTTAAGGGCATCAAAGATTGTCTGATTGGTGACTTCTGCTTGCCCATTAGCTTGAGGATGACCAGGAGAGGAGAAACGCTGACTGATACCCAAATCTTGGCAGAACTTCTTGAGGGCTTTACTAGTAAATTGTGTACCATTGTCTGAGATGATTACACGCGGTATGTCGAACCTGCAGACGATGCTTTTCCAGACGAAGCTCATGACTTCCTTCTCAGTAACGCGTGTTAGAGGCTCTACTTCTGCCCATTTGGAGAAATAGCTGATGGTCACCAGAAGATATTTTCGGTTTGGTATGGCCTTAGGTAATGGGCCTACGATATCCATTCCCCATTGAACAAAGGGCCATGGGTTGGTAATAGGAATGAGCTCGTGGTGGGGATGCTGCTGGTAGGGAGCGAATCTTAGTATTTGTCACACTTTTGGACGTACTCTTTAGCCTACTTCAACATGCCAGGCCAGTAGTAGCCTTGTGTTAGAGCTCGGTGGGCTATGGTTCTGCCCCCGTTATGATTTTCACAAATTCCCTCGTGTATTTCCGCCAGAACATACTGAGATTCTTCTAGAGCAAGACACCTCAACAGAAGTTGAGAGTATGACCTTCTGTAAAGCTTGCCGTTCAGGATCAGATACCGAGCCGCCTTAATTCGGATTCGTCTGGCTTTGTTTTTGTCCTCAGGGAGGAGTCCTCATTCTAAGTACTGAAAGATGGGGGTCATCTAGTTGTGAGGCTGTTCGGTAATTTGGGCGACTTGGACCTCCTCAATGCTTGGTTTTTGCTAATGGGAGATTTTTATCATAGAATCGTCTCCTGAGTCTAGGCGAGATGCTATGTTTACCAAGGCATCAGCTCTACAGTTCTAGCCTCTTTCTATTTTCTGGATGGAGAATGTTTGGAAAGATTGTTTTAATGAGTTGACGAGTTCTGAATATTGAAGCATTCGGTCATCTTTAGTGAAAAATTCTCCTACGACTTGGCTTACCACCAGTTGGGAATCAGAGAAAACTTCAAGGTTCTGAGCCTCGCATTCCAGAGCCAGCTTCATTCCCAAGAGAAGGGCTTCGTATTCTACTTCATTGTTGGAGGCTCTGAACCTTAGGCTAACTGCCCTCTCTGCTATGAGTCCATCAAGTGATTGTAATACCCGGCCCACACCAGAACCGTGGTCGGTGGAAGATCCATCAGTATAAAGTTGCCATGTTTCTGAGTTTTCAAGGAGCTGGGCCTTGTTTTGTAGTGTTGGGGTGAATTGGGCGACAAAATCAGCCAAGGCTTGACCTTTGACAGAAATTCGTGGGACGTAAGATATGTCGAATTCCCCCAGTTGTACCGACCATTTGACCAATCGCCTTGATACCTCTGGTTTCCTTAGTACAAGATTTTAGGGGATAAGCAGTAGGGGATCTTGATAGGATGGGCTTGAAAGTAGGGTCTGAGCTTTCGTGCTGAGATTATAAATGTAAGAGCCAGCTTTTCAATTTTAAGGTACCTCTTTTCTGTGTCTAATACTACTCTGCTGACATAAAATATAGGCTTCTGAACTCCCCTATGCTGCCTAACCAGTACTGAACTGACAGCATTTTCAGAGACTGCATGGTAAAGAAGCAGTTTTTCTCCGTGGACTGGTTTTGATAGGAGTTCAGGCAAGGCTAGATATTCTTTCACCTCTTGGAAGGCCTTACTCGCACTCCTCAGTCCACTGCAGAGCCCTGTTGCCCTTTAAGGCTTTGAAGAATGGTAGACAATGGTTAGTGGATTTGGAAATAAATCTGCTTAAGGCTACAATTCTGCCATTCAGAGCCTGAATGTCCTTCTTAGTTTTTGGTGACTCCAGCTCAGTCAGAGCCCTGATCTGAGTGGGGTCTACTTCAATGCCCCTTTGTGAAACAATATACCCCAAGAACTTTCCCTTCGTCACTCCGAACGTACACTTTGAGGGATTCAGTTTCATCTTATGTTGCTTCAAGATGTCAAACGTCTAAGCTAAGTGCTGGAGGTGGTTCCCCTTTTGTAAGCTTTTGACTAGCATGTCGTCAATATAAACTTCCATGGTGCTGCCGAGCAAAGGGCTGAACATCTTATTAACGAGACGTTGATATGTGGCCCCAGTATTCTTTAGACCGAACGGCATTACTCTGTAGCAATAGAGACCTCGCTCGGTTATGAATGTTGTTTTCTCTCGATCTAAAAGGTACATCTGGATTTGGTTATATCCTGAATAGGCATCCATGAAGCTCATGAGTTCGTGCCCTGTAGTAGCATCGACTAGCTGATCTATCCTCGACAGAGGGAAGCTATCCTTGGGAAAAGCTTTGTTGAGGTCTATGTAGTAGACGCAAACTCTCCACTTGCCATTTTTCTTCTTGGCCAACCAGTCAAGGTAGAATACCTCTCGTATCATCTTGGCCTCAAGCAGCCTTTGGACCTCCTCATTGATGACCTGGTGCCGTTCTGGAGCGAGTGGTCTCTTTTTCTGTCTCACTGGTGGGTGGTATGGATCCACTATCAGCTTATGGGTGATGAGACCTGGGTCTATTCCCTCCATATCCTTTGTTTCCCAAGCAAACACGGAGATGTTGTTTTTCATGTCACGCCCCGAATTCCAGCGAACCTGAGGAGCGAGTAACGAGACGAAAGAAAAATAAAATAATAAAAAAATAAAGGACAATCTAATGGATTCAACCCAAACTTACATTCATCTCCTTCAATGTAAATTCCATATAAAGCACAGTCAATAAAAACATTCGACATGTCATTCGAGCTTAAACCCTTATACAATATCAATACATCTCGAAATGTGCTCCTAAGGACCAAGATCATTCTAAGCTCCTGTCTCCTCCACTCTGCAAGACTTCATCAAGTCTCGAGTGCCGGGAAACGTCATCTGTGGGGAGTTATCCCACGTATGGGTCAGCTCAACTGCTGGTATGATATAATGCTAATGCAAGGAACAAAATTAAGGGCGTGGCATGTGCAAGTGTACAAGTTTTTTCTACATGTCATTCAATATCATTCATACAACGTACTAGTAATAATCCACACGTCATTCAACTCATTAATATAATTTAAGACGTGGCATGTGCAAGTGTACAGTTATTTCTACATGTTATCCAATATCATTTACGTAATGTAATAACAATAATCCACATGCTTTCCAAATCGTCCATGCCACGTAATAGCAATAATCCACATGCCATCCATATTATCCTATGCAATGTAGTGACAATGCCTATGAAACACCCACACCACTCTATGCCACAACCATGTCAAATCTATGCCATGTCCATGTCTCGTTTTCGGAACACATCCGATGGAAGCTGAGTACCATGTCTCGTTTTCATAACACATCTGATGGAAGCTGAGTACCATGTCTCGTTTTCAGAACACATCTGATGGAAGCTGAGTACCACGTCTCATTTTTAGAACACATTTGATGGAAGCTGAGTACCATATTTAGCACCACGTGCTCAACCCATACTATGCTTTCAATGCATCACACTATGCCAAAATGCCTTAATTCCATCATGCAATAATACAATCTCAAATAAGCAATTTTTACCAACACATAGAGCATGCCTTTAAACAATGTATTCCACTTAAATCAATCACAACATTTGAATAACAAAACATCTTCCACATGAATGTATGCAATACATGATCAACGGAAATACATACTCAAGACATAGTGTTCAAAATCTTAACAACTCCCCAAAAATATAGATCACGTACAACCCAACACATAGAACAAATCATATCTCCGTAGAGCAGTAAGAAGCACATAAGCAACGTAAACAATCAACTCAAGACTTCTTTTTAAAACAACACTCCTTATGTGATTTTTCTAACATCAAACAATTAATTATATGATTCATTCAATCAACATGCAAATCATTCCTAAACTTAATTCTATTCCTTACTTAGCACAATACACCATACTTGATGGGTCAATATCAACTCAAGAAGACGTACTCGTAGTGTAGCAGAACTACAGTGAAAATACAGAAGGTCATATCACCTTCTCCTTGCCTTTCCGTGTTCCTAAAATCATGAAATACAACTTAGTTCAATTGCTACTTGAATTATGCTATTCATCAAATTTTATGTCTTTACTTTATGACTTTCTATTTTGCCAAATTAAACTCTACTGTTGAATCCGGAACGTCGAAGAAAATAGGTTTAGGCTTTCGTGGAATTCAATTGGACATCCGAGCGTTAAAGGGCAAAACAGTAATTTTGCATCTTTTTATGGTCCTTACATCCCGAGGCCTCTTTTTGTAAATTGGACTCCACAGTTGAATCTGGAATGGTCGAGATAATAAAATTCCTACTATTTGTTTACTTAATTCGGAGTTCGTTTGACTGTGTTTTGACTTAGGGGCATTTTGGTAATTTTCAATATTATCACGGGCCTTTTATTTTTTGAGACCCCGTCTCATAAAATGGACCTCACCATTGATCTTAGAATAGGTCGAGATAGTCAAAATGCACTAATGACTTGTCTCATTTGGACTCCGGACTATTTCGTGACATTTAAATAATTAACTTATTTAATTAATTAATTAATTTAATTAATATTTTATTCAGCGGGGTCAAAATATAATTAGTTAAAAGTTCCATGGTCAAATTAGAATTTCAAAAAGTTCTGGGGTTAAATTGAAATTCTAAATTTTACTATTCTTAATCCAAATAGCCAAACAGTGGCTAAGTCTCAAATGGGGATAAGATATCCCTATCTTGGATTTCCATTTCAATTTCAATTTGATAACACTGTATCCAAACAACCCCCCCCGACCCATACATCAACCCACTTCATACGGCCCAACCCAATAGGCCCAATCCTATTTCTAATTAAAACAGGCCCAAGGTTCTAAAACAAAAGCCCCAACCCCTTTTAAAATTAAAAGCAAGCCCAACTCAACCCATCATCTCCCTCGGTTTTCCAGTGAGACACAGTTAGGTTTCCGTCGCCAGCTCCGGCGACGGTGACCTAATTCTGGTCACTATTTTCCACACTTTTGGACATGCTCCGAATCTCCAAACCATGAGGGTTCCATATCCATCCTCTAAAATGGAGTTCGGGTGGTTCTCGGCCATCGAACAAGCCATGACAGTGGCTGTTTCGACAAGAACCCGTATCTCCAGCTAGCACTATTTTTCACATTTCTTGCTCTTTTTCTTCACCGTTTCTCCTAAGATCAACATTCTTCATCTTCTGTATGTCATTAGGTTAGTTTTACACTAATTATTTCAATTTTTATACATGAAATGATAGATTCCTTAAATTTTCCATCCGACCTGCAACTGGGTCTCGTTGCCTCATTTCTCAACCATTTAAACTGATTCTTTTTGCATTGTTCCTATTATTTTATGCTCTACAGGACCCTACTAGTAAATCTAACTATTTTGCCTTTAAAAATTTAAAACAGAAGCTCACAGTTTACCTCAAGTTTCTGATTTTCTCTCTGGTTCAGCTTCCCTTCTCCTCTTTCCTCTTCTCCTTCTTGGTTTGGCTTCTTAGACTTCTTCCAATGCTCACCGCCTCCCTAGCTCAGCTTCTCTCCCTCTGTTTTCTCTTCAACCCAAATTGCACACATATTTCATGTTCTCTCTCTCTCTCTCTCTCTAAATCAGACCTACTTCCACTGTCCTGACCTACCCTACTGCTCCAGCCACCCTCCTCCTTCACAATCAGCTTTGCATTAAATGCAAAGTTAACATTGTGTATTATATATATATATATATATATATATCATATCACTCATGCCACACAAACCAACCCCCTGACTTGCACACACACACGGCACACACAACAGTGAATACACATGCACACACAATCTGCTATATATATATATATACATACCTAAACACTGACACACACATATATATATATATAATACACACCCATAATACATGTATACATTTAATTATATTTTTAAATATACCTATATTCATATATACACCTATACACATCACACAATCCAAAAAAAAAAATTTCCATTCCAAATAATAATATTTTATTGATTTATTCATTATTTTTTTTTTTTCAAGTCATTACATTTCAGGAACTTGGTTATTTCATCATGTTCGGTAGATCTTAGGTCTAGACCGATCTGTAGATATCGTCCTAGAGATTTCGAGCTAACTAATACTTTGATGGGTTCCCCTATGGGCTTGGCCCTGCTGTCCCTTCCTCTAGGGCTTAATGGCTCGTCGATTCTGGAAGGGCAATCTTCTGCCTCGTGAAGGTGGGAATAGATTGGGTCCACGCACTCACGGACATGCTGTAATTGCTATTTAGGAGCCTTTTCTTTGAGAACGAGAGCATGACACTCCCTGGAGGTCGGTTGGTACCCTCTGATAGAGTAGACGGCCTGGTTGTGGACATACTTCAAACATTGGTGGAAGGTTGAGGTGACCGCTCCCATTTGGTGTAACCAAGGCCTTCCAATTATAACGTTGTATGGAGATTTGGTGTCCAAGACCAGGTATTCTGTCATTGTGGTCTTTTGTCCTTCCCCTTCCCTTGCAGTGGTAGGGAGTCCTTCCCAAAGGAGTATTGAGATTCCCGTCGAATCCAGCTATGATCACGGCCTGTGGGCTTGAGATCATCGGGATTGAGCTTCATCAGCTTAAGGGGCTCATGGAACAGGACATTTGCGGAACTCCCTATGTCAACTAGGATTCTACTGATCTCGAAGTTGGCAATCTTAAGAGAGATAACAAGGGTGTCACTATGTGGACAGTGTACCCCTATAAGATCTTGCTCCGAGAACTGGATCTCGAGTATTGGCTTTAATCTTTGCTCAATATGGGAGATCGGTAAGATGATGGGAGCAGTTCTGGCCTCCCGAGCATACCGTTTTCTTGCTCTATTGGATGTCCCTGTAGTAGGGGTGTATTTATGGAGGACAAATATAACCTGACCATCTTGTCTCTAGGGCTCGTTCCGTCCCTCTTGTGGCTCTTGTCTTTGGTCTGGCCTATGATCCGGCCTTTGGTCCTGCCCCTTGTACTGGGGCCTATTATTGCGGGGGTTTTGCCCTCCGTCTTGTTTGAAAAATTCCTGCAGGCATCCTCTTCTTATCAGCTACTCAATTTCATGTCTGAGGGCTTGGCAGGTATTAGTGGTATGTCTGCGATCTTTGTGAAAGTCATAATACTTGCTTTGGTTACGGAGGCTGGGGTAGCCTCTTAGGGGTTCTAGCCACCTTAAATCTTCACGAGATCGGACCTGCTGAAGTATGTGAGATGGGGAGGTATTTAGAGGAGTGAAGTTTGTGAACCCCCTCGGAGCAGCATTGAATTGAGTTCAGGAGTCTACTCTTTTTCCCGGGCTCCTATCCCTTTTCCTGTGTGCAACAGAATCCTTCTTTTGTTCATCCCTCCTTTGGCCGTCTTTCTTTGTGTCATTCTTCTAGGTTTGCTCTTTAATCTTTTGGGAGGTACTCTTTGCTTCCTCCAAGTTGACGTATTTCCTAGCTCGATCCATAAGAGCCGCCATGTTGGCAAGGGAACTTTTCGTCAGAGAATCCCTGAAACCTCCCTAAGAAAGGTCGGCTGTCAGAGCGGCTACTAGGAAGCCCGGACTGCAATCCGTGACTTCAGTAAGTTCGGCATTGAAGCGCGCAATGTAAGCTCTGAGGGTTTCCTCCTTGGTCTGCTTTACGTTCAATAGGAACTCAAGTCCCTTCCTCAGCCTTCTGCTGGTCATGAACCTGTCCATGAATTGCCTACCGAGCTCATAAAAACTGGTGATTGAGTTCAGTGGGAGGTGGTGAAACCACTTCAGAGCTGTGCCCTTCAAGCTAGTAATGAAGGTACAGCACATGAAGGCATCCGAGGCCCCGTGTAGAGCCATTGTGTGTTGGTAATGTGACAGATGGTCCCCTGGATCAGTAGTCCCATCATATGGGGTGAACTTCGGTACAACAAACTTTCTTGGTCTTTCCTCTAACATAATGGTATAAGTGAATGGCGTGGCAAGCCTTCCGAGCAGCCTAACCAACTCGTCTTGCTCTGGAGGATTTTGAGCACCTCTCATAACAACAGTTCAGTCCATGGATTCTGCCAGCTCTTCAGCTCTACGTGGGTCCCTAGGCGAGAATCCCAGAGAATTTTGCCTTACGGCTTCAGCCCCAATGTGAACGAGATAGGCATGCCCTTCAGATGGAAGAGGGTTCTAGTGCTTCCAAGCCGGGAAAACTGGAACCGCTTGAGGTTGGGCCTCTGGAGGTGCTGGGTTTTCTCGTGAAGCCCTAGGAGTTAGAGCCTTGGTGGTGCTCCGATAATGGACATCTGAAGCAAAGGCTGGCGTTCCCCAGCCTGCGGCCGCCGACAGCTGAGGATCTCTACTGGTGCGAGTAGCACCTTTGGGGGTGTATGGGCCAATGGTTGGGAGCTTCCCCATAGGGCCCTTCTTCCGTTGTGATAATAGGGGGTTGTGTCCCTTGAACAGCAACGTTGATCGGCGAACTTGGCAGGATTTGTCCCCTAATTTCGAGTAAGCATTGCCAAAGTTCTAGACATGCCTAGAAGCTGTTCTTGCATGAGCTGGTTATGTCGCTTGACCGACTCAAGCTCCTGCTGTATAGGATCAGCTGTCTGTCACCCTCCTCGTCCAGGCGGGCGGCCGGCGTTGAGGGTTTTGTGGATTTTGAGCGTTCTTCCTTGGTCGGAGACTGGGTGCCATGATTCTCCGGTATAAAGGAGAATAAGTTTATAAGTGAATAGAGCACTTGGAGATTGTTGTCGATTCTCACATACGGAGCCAAACTGATGCTGAACTTTTTGGCTTGTAGCCGACTTTGACTTTCTACGACCTGAAGAACACTCAAAAAGATGATCAGAGGACCACCAAATTGGCTCCGGCGGTAGCCGCTCCGATGCTTAAGTCAATAAACTGGATTGAAAAGACTGTAATGTAAGCCAAAGAATGAGCATAAGCAATAAGGCGTATCTCTAGGGTTTAATATATAGATGGTGGCTTCCTAGGTCGATTAGGATTTGGAGCCATGAAAATAGGGATTTGATCATCGGAGATAATAGTTTCCATGTTGGACATTGTATCAAAGATAGAGATAACCATGTGTAGGCAGTTTCCTTGTAGAAGACTGTTTCCTTATTCTCTGCTAGGTAGATATTAAGGCGGTGATGAGCTCTGAATAACGGAGAGTACTTGGACCTGTAGGCTCCGTAGCTCTTGCTCTGTAGGCGTGTGCTCGGTCCTTTAAGTTTTATAGGTCTGCTCTGAATGCTCGGCATGCTTTGGATGACCGAGCTTCTAATTGACCCGTTGACACACGTGTCGCTTGAGGATTGGTCTGTCGTTTTGTTGTATATCACTTTCTAAGGAATGCATCATTTATTTCTTGGTGTTGCTTTAGATATATTATTAATATTATGTCAATAATTTATTACTACATCATTTAAAATATAAATTTATTGATCGGTAGATCTCATTATAGGCTCTATAGGTGGTAGAATTCACTTATGTGAGAGGTTGATATCTAAAGTGGTACGCGATGTCCATAGCATTAGTGAAACACAATTTGTGTTTATAGAGCCTGTAGTTGCTTTATACTGGCCATCGATTTCAACGCCACACAAAAATTTAAGAGCATCTCCAATCTACAAAATTTAAATTCATCTTTATTTTGACATCTTTTTTAAATTTGAAGATGATCGGTTTCATATTTTTACATTTATACTCTAACTATAGCAATCTTCAAATCATTATTTTTTCTTCAAGTCTCACTTTTAATAATATTATTCAAGTCCAAAGTAGAATTATTTAACATATATTTATCTAAAATTTAATTATTTAAATCTTTAATGGGGTGACAGGTTGATAATTTTTTTTACCGTATCAAAAAATTAATTTCAAAATAAATTATGAATAATTAAAATAGAAAAAAATATTGATAAATTAATTTAAATTTTAAATATTTATTTAAATAGTATTAAAATAATTAATTATTAATTTAGAGTATTATAAAAATAATTAATGAATGAATATTTCACGAATATTAATTTAAAGAATAAAAAATGAAGTTTTAAATTTGAAAATAAAATTAAAAATATTATTCATGTTTTCAAATTTAATAAAAATATAAAAATGAGTTTAAAACTACTTTTACTTTCACATTTTTAAATTTGAAAATGAGTAGAGATGTTCCAACAGGCAGGGTTAGAGTCGGAAATCTGAGAAGAAAGAGTCCAACATAATGGGTCTCTTTGACAACATAGAAAATATTATTTTTAAAATAATTCAAAATTTAACTTTTACTGGCTTATGATCACTACAAGTATCAAAGGGCATAAATATAAAAAAAGAAATGAAAAAATAATTCATGTTGTTGATAGATAACCCAACAATGATATCTTTCATTAATTGAGAACAGTATGCGTTTCCAGTTGACGAAAATAATTACTGGCAAACCGTTGGACATATGTATGTTATAAGAAGAATAGAATGTCGATTTTTTTGTTTCGTGTCTTTAGCCAAATATTATAATAGTAAAATTCTTTAATAATTGTAATTAACAAATAATATATATAATAATACAAGTTTTAAAATTTTGAAATATAAATTTCAAAAAATAAATTATAAAATATCTCTCTTCCAACCTTTCACATTTAACCAACACAATATCTCCGTCTCACAAAATAATTAAAATTTAAAAATTAACAAGCACAATATCTCTCTTTAAAATCATCCAAGTGAAAATAACATTAAAAACAACAACAACAATAATAATGAGCTTAAACTATTTTTATATTCTTATATGCTAAGAATTTTAATTTATTTACTTGAACATCATTAATGAATAAACACAATCATTCCTTTTTAAAGTCATCCAAATAACAACAATAATAATAACAAAGGGCTTAACGTTTTTTTATATTATTTTACATTGTCAGACTTAATTTGTGAAATTGAATGTTATTAATTAAATTATTCCAAACATTTAGCATGGGAAAAAGGGTTCATTTTACTTTTGTCTGTTTCTTTTCATAAGGTTCAGACATTTTGTCAACACGGAACATGAATAGCAGACATGAGCATATCGATATTCACAACAAGGAACAATCAACCCAAATAAGAGAACCAAAATATAAATATTATTAATGTATTCCATATAATAGGAAGTCTATTACACTATATTTGTAAGCATAGGAAAGTACTAAGTTGACAAGAAAACCACAACTACTAAACTAATGTTAATAAAATTAGGAAAAAATCAAAATTGAGAATTTTTGCAATCGAACCCAAAATTGAAAACTAGAAAAGATAAGACAAAGATGGAAAGAAATGCCAACTCAATCTAAAATTCCTACACGAACTAAATGAAGAAATACGGTGAAAACTACTTTTCAAAAATAGTAAAAATGTCCAATTCAAGGACAAAATGTGTGAATTTGGTCAAAATCCACCTTCTTTTGTGGCAAAGCGGAGAGCTTAGTCCATTGGGTCATCTCGGATCAAAATAAAGTGGTTTTAGGCATACTTATGTTGAGGTGGCTAGATCCAAAAAAAAATTCGAAAATATTTTCGACCACTTTCACAAGGAAATTTGGCTTCAATTTAGACTTTTTTTTTCTCTTTTATTGTTACATGAATTCCTTCACTACTTTTTGTACAACAGTCTCCTCCATTTAAAAAGAACTTGACATTGAGTTATGATCTAGATAGAGAGGATCTTCTTCATGGTACTCATAAAAATCAGTAACATTGAAAGTCCTTGAGATCCTCGTATCTTCTAGAAAATCAATAACATAGGCACTGTCATGGATTTGGTGCACAATCTTGTATAACCAATATTTCTTTGGTTTCAATGTGTTGTAACTGCCAATTGGAAACCTTTGTTTACATAAAAAGACCATAACAGAATCTTCTTACTTGAACAACTTGCCTCGCTTATATGTTTATCTCTAACTTTTTTGTATTTGGTATTAGTTTTCTCTAATTGCTATTTTACCTCCACATGCACTGCATGGCCTTGTTTTTTCATGCTTTTCTGCCACAACACTCGTAATAAGCCCCTTAGGTAATCAAACCAAATCAACTATGTTTTGGTAAAGTGATATAAACATTGCAAAAGGTGTCTTTCCTATAGCATTATGAACATCACTGTTGTATGCAAACTCAGTTTGGTAAGGCTTGATCCCAATGCTTTTGTCTATTTACACAAATACTTTGAACTATGTTTCCCAATATCACATCAATTTGAGAATACGTTGTAATATTACGCTTCAATGAATTATCAAACATCTACCATAAATTAATCCATAAATGGCTAAGGAGTTTCATATCTTAATTAGAAGTAATAGACAATGCAACTCTATGAAGTCTAACAATCTCCAAAAAAAAAAAAAAAACAACCACGATATGTGTAAAGCGTTAGAAGCCTTTTGGCATGGATTAAACTGTGTCATCTCGGAAAATCTATCAACAACTAGAAAAACAAAATCTACCCATTATTGTGTACAAGGTAGTCCCAACACAAAGTCCATAGAAAAATTTTCAAAAATAAAATTAGGAATGGATAAAGGAGAGTAAAGACCACTATTTTATGACTGACCTTTAGATACTTGGTAAGTGTAAGACTTTCGAACAAAATTACCAACACCACTTTTGACTTGTGGCCTATAATATCTCTCATATACACTCGGCACTATTTTGTTTCTGCCCATATGTCCAATCAAACCCACTACTATACAAGTCACGAATAAGCTTTTCTCGTAGCAATGTTTGAATAATGCACAAGTGATTGCCCTTAAATTACTACATCTCATGCACATACAAAATCTCTAATAACTTGAGAGTCCTTGCACTTAGCCCAAATCTCCTTAAAATCTCCGTCATCTTCATATAGCTCCTTCAAAAAATCGAATCCCACAACCTCTTGAGAAAATGTCACAAGAAGACTAATTCGTCTACTCAAAGCATCTGCAACTCGATTTTAGCTACCAGATTTGTGTTTCATGACAAAAGAAAAAATCTTAAGGAACATGGACCGTCTCATATTTTATCATGTTCTAGTGTTTTTGGCTATTAATGAACTTCAAAGCTAAGTGATTTGTTTAATACTTTGACCCAATTGTATTGGGTAGTTATGTTCAATAATGGTAGAACCCTATCGATTTTTTCATATTTGGGACAATTAAGAGTGACCATTGGGTGACTTGTGCATAAGTTCCCAATTAATGACAAGGTCCCTAAAGCAATATTTTGATGACAATGTGATGTGCATGAATGGACCTATTTGGAAAATAATGATGTTGCACATAATGCATGCTATGCAATATGTGGTGCCTAATATATATATATATATATATATAATGTATATAAAATGGACACGTGTATGGAAACAATGGGGTTTACTCTAAAATCCACTAAAGAAATATTAGTATGCTCCTAATACTAAGTGGTTAAGCTTAATCCTAATTAACTAACCTTAACCTTATTTAGCTTGTAAGCTTGAGATGTCACCACCATTAGCCTTGGAAGCTTGAGGTGCAACATGATGACTAAGCTTAAGGAGGCAGAAGACAAGTGTATATGGAACCTTTCCCAACAATATACTCTGGCTATAAGGCCATTATGTTTTGTTTCTAGCTAAGTGAAAAGAAAAAAAGAAAGATAGAAAGAGAAAGAGAGAAACCGTGGAAGAGAAAAAGAGAATTATATGTGTGCATAGGTATGTATACAACCATGAATTAGATGAATCAAAAGCAGTTGAAAGCTCGAGGAGGGACATCAAGTAGTGGATAAGACCACTACCATGAAAATAAGCCCTAAATTATCTCATAATTTAAACTCTCTCTCTAGATTAGGTTTCTATAACCCTTAGTATTAAGGTGTTCTATGTATTTTATGTAAATGAGAATGTATAAAGAGGTAAAAACCACTATGGAACTAGTCTGAAACGACCTAGAAACCCTAGTTAGCCAAAGAAATGGCATTGTTAGAGCTTTAGAACTAGGTCAAGTTCGACCAAGGACAAATGGATTTTGATTGCTAAGGACTCAAACGAAATGTGATAGGGAATCTATTGCAATAAAAACCAACTTAATTAGCTAAAAAATGAGCAAAAAAGGTTGAGTTGCTGGTATAGGTACAAGAATCATGATTGCTCAAATGAGCACTAAACTTGATTCTACAAGTACGGATAGAAAGCCTACGTCATAGGTGTTACATCCCACACCCCACCCTACGCGGATGCCGAAGATGTGATGCCAGTTAGCCGCCTTGCCGATTTCCCCACCGACAATGCGACCAACCAAAGACAAACTTCTGAACCTTATGATGAATTGCGTTCTAAATGTAGGGTCAGAACAGCGAAAATTAAAACCTTTTTATCTGGGGAACGCAACTCATCAATATACCACAATTGGAGGTATGTACCACAGAGCAAGTCTATAATCAAATAATTAATAACTCTAAGCCACAGAACACATCTATCACCAATCAGAGAGCATAGAACATATCTAATCTCTCTAGAATACCATTACCATGAGCCATGTCCAAATACATCTAATATATATCAATGAAGTCAATCATAAACATGTCACTCACCTGAATAACCAGAGTCAATCCATTAGGACTCAAGTCTCCACATTTTATTGCCATCAGAACCTTATTTGAGATGCCTCACAGCTTACTAGTATCATCTCCTTGTACCTTTTAATCCCATGGACATAATCCCTGAAAAATGTTAGATAAATGGAATGAGCTTAAACAAGCTTAGTGAGTAACATAGGTTCCCGCCATGGGTTTCAAATCCAGTTCATATATACATGTATGCTCAAATGCAGCTCAAATAGAATAATACAGCTCATGTAGAACAAATGTAGCTCAAACAGATCATATCAGAACAGACTGATTGGACAAATCAGAACAAAGCCAAGACAGAACATAACAGAATAGAACATATCAAAACTGACCAGATCAGACATGATCAAACAGAACAGATCAGGACAGAATAGGTCAGAACATAACAGATCAAAACTGAACAGATCAGGAGTAGCCACCTGGTCCTTCTGGGGTAGGACTTATACTCACTCCTCATCAAGAGCAGCCACATGGTCCCTCTGGGGTAGGACTTATACTCGCCCCCTAACAGAACAGATCAGGAGCAGCCGCCTGGTCCCTCTGGGGTAGGACTTATACTCACCCCCTAATAGAACAGATCAGATTAAAACTGAGCCAAAACATAACAGATTCCAAATGGCGTATAACAGAACAGGACAAACCCGAATAGAATCAGAACAAGATACATCAAAGGCAAGGCAGAATGGAATCATGCTATGCGCAATGCAGTATAAAGAGTATGCATGAAAGCATATGCTATATGCATTAAAACAATACGGTGTATAAAACATGTTCAGCATATAAAGCAGTACAGTATACACAAATTATACACCAAGTCAGGAGTCCGAGTTACTCACCTGAATATATGCTTATCTCAAATTACAGACAATCTCCAGATACGTCATTAGCCACGTCAACGGTCTCCAGATACGTCATTAGCCATCGTCTCTGCATATTCTAGGCATTATCTTTATAATAATCATCATAATTGATCCGACATCCAACAGATCATCCCATAGTTGAAGAAAACACACCGACAGGTTGATCGAGTCGGCCAACCATTTTAAATCTAGTTTCATCAACTTCTTCAGCCTTTTTTTTTTTTCCCAAGTAGATGATGATCCTGATAGATTCTGTCCCTTTATCACCCCATCCATCAGATATTGAAGAACTTTCCCTTCCTCCTAATTCATCATAGAAATCACAACATCCGATAGTTACAGGTTTCCCCAACCTCTATCACTGGACAGCAGCTCTACTGCTTCTATTAGCCTGCTTCAAACCCAAGCAGTCAGCCTCATCTATTACTGGATTTTCCCTCTTTGCATATGTTGAATCATATGCACAATATCCCAACAAGAATGGCCAGACCCCATTTGGATTCCATAAATAAACCGCTGCGCAACACCTCAAGGTCTGCCTGGACAATCTCCTCAAATAATTCTGCTAGCAACTATGACCTATCTTCAAAACCTTCACATGATACTACCTGCATATTCAATTAATCCTACGTATTGCCTAATTATAGCAGCAACCATGAAATACCTAGTGGGAGTTTGATTACAGAAATTCAAAGCCAAGATGTCTCAAAACCACAATAACCTCGGGACAATAATATAACTCCCTCAATCTCGTCTTCTATTCGTTCTGTAATTCGCAAGCCAGTGAAGCCACCACAACAACAAAGTTCCAAAACAGAGAAAGAGTGAGCACGCCTGACATATTTCCAATTTTGGCTTCACCTCAGAATCCACTTCAATATTAGTAATTCCCACCTTTTCACAATTCCCAGGCTCCACGAACCCATTTGAAAAATGAGAATTCAGAGCTTCCTCTTTAGCTCCAAGCGTTGGCTTAGAATCCATGACCACCCGAATGCCAACAAAGCTTAAAGCAGAAATCAAATGCATGTCACAATCTAGCAACATCTTTATACAAATCAGACCTCTCAATCATCCATCCAAATTCAGAACTCTAACCACAGATTTCCCCTTCTCCATTTCTTGTGGTCACCTGAGTTACCAACGCACAAGCTGGCAACACCAATATTACATTGTCTGATGCACAACTCAGAACAGGACAGCAAGTAAAACTCCACCTACGTATGCAATTCGTGATTTCTTCTGGTGCCGCTACTCAACATAGACATATGTGCACTCACCACCTCACCTAGGTCTCTTTCGTCAATGCCGAGTGAGATGGAAAATCTACCATAACATGCTTTCTCTCTAGGACTGCTGCTTCGTGCTCCCCTTTTCCAACACACTGCTGCACCGTCACACAAACATGCTACACCGTCACATACACACGTCCATATACCCACAACCAACATAACCCATTCTCTTGTTCCGCGCCGCTACCCACAAAAACGCAACATCCGTTCACTCTTCTTCTCCTGCACTCCGTCGCTACACAATACACATACATATACCTGCTGCTTAGTGTAATTAATCAGCCCCAAGCCTCTAACGACTCTGCTTCTGCAGCATCCAATTTTCCTTGCTTCCAGCCGCTTCTCTGCATCTTCAATTCTTGTCTTTTCTTGCTGCAATTACCTCCAAGACTCTCCAACAGTGGCGACAGAACAAATTGGAGATGACTCTTCCGTTCTTTCCCCCCAATTTCTCTACAGATATATATATATATATATATATAGGTTAATGGAATTCTCCAGATTTCCTTCCTGTTTGCCAAAAACTTCGGCTGACCTAGAAGCTTCTCTATGTCGGTTGTCACTGAAATATCCCTGTATCTGGAACCTTCCACTCATTTGTATTGTCCTGATTTGTCACTTAATATATCAATATTTATACATACCCATAGATATTTGCCACGGGAGGAAGGTCAGGCTGCTTCATTTTTTTATCACTTGCTTCCAACAGCTTCTTTGAAGCTTTAGTATATAATATTTTTATATATCTTTATGTATACACATATATAATATGTGTAATTATTTAATGATATATTTATAATATATCTTTATTATTTATACAGTGATCGTATTAATATTTTATTCCTTAAAATATTAAGTTCTGACATGTCGGTAAATTTAACATTAAGCCTGCTCAATCTCAATATTATTTACATGTCATGTACAATAGATTAAATATATATACCATGGTCGTAATTTATTTCATATATACATAAATATATTTTTCAATATATCTTTTATAAATATTATTTTATTCCATACAATGTCAACCTATGGAATGCCAACCAAATTGGCATAAAGCCGGGACTCGATATCGTGAACATTTATTTTAACAATGTTGGGTGCCTTAGACAATTTCACATAATTTTCATAATTATTTTGCTGTATCGGTTTAATATTTTCTTATATAAAATATTAAATTATAACATGCCGATAAAGCTAGAAATTAATTTTGCCAACATTGGATCCCTGTTAATGCCTTACTTATTTTTACATAAATCTTCATAATTAATCATTAGTATCAGTCTCATTTATTTATTTTGGTACTCGGTCGACTGGGTTAATTAATTTCCCGAGCATGTGTCATTCAATATATGAGGATACTAAATTCTGTTACGGCTTACCGTATTTTCTGCACTATTTCAATTTATTAACGTCACATAACCTACTTTCATCAGGTCGGGGTGTAGTTTGGGCTATGTCAGATTTTTGGGGTATTACAATGGGAATCACAATAGATCAAACCCCAATGAGTTTGGGCCAAAAATGGGCATGAACGGACGGGTTACAAGTAGGTGCTAGGGAAGCTCGACCAAGCTTCTTAACCTAATTCGATCCCTAAATCTATATAGATCGATTCCTATGGACTTCAGAACTGGTTTCAGATCAATTGGAACTCAAAAGGTGAACTAGAAATACATGAAATTGACCTGCAAAAATCTAGGGTTTTTTATGAAGAGTAAACCTTAGAATGAAGAAGGTGAGCCTATTAGGTTAGGTTTTCAGGGTCTGGTCTGGTGTGATCTGGTTCACATAGTAATTGAGTTTTTTCTAATATTTTCAAAGTGGTAGATTATTTAAAATAATAGCAATTTAGAGGACCTTTGAGGAATAATTCCAAATCGGTGGAATTATTAATTCCATATAAGTAAGGAATCTAAAATAATTGTAGAACATTGGACTTCTGGTATTTCCATTTTAGTGACCCTAATTTAGAAAATTACAATTTTTTTGACTTTTGGCAACAAAATTATAAATTGGTATTAAGCCAATTTATGTGTCAAAAGGCCTATTTTAGCCTCTTTTTTTGTTTTTACATTTCAGATTCAATGGCGATGTTCGTTACATCAAGTTAATCTAAAAACACCATACCTTTGGCTGTATTATGGACCATTTGGATGTTAAGGAATGAATGTGTATTTAATGGTAAAATTACAGTGTGGGAAGAGGTTTATGACCAAGTAGAGATTAATGGGGCAAGTTGGATCAAATTAAGTTCCCAGTTTAAAGATATTCAATATCAGATGTAATTTATAATCTTCACCAAGTTATAGAGTCAAGTTAAAGAGGAGGACATAGAAAATAACAGTGCACCATGGTGGTAAGGTAATGGTAATCGAGGAAGGTCTGATCAAGTTGAGAGGAGAAGCTTGATATTTAATGGTTTGGTAATGGTGTTTTTTGGATTTATGATGTTGGAATTTAGTTTTGAATTTCAATGTTAAATTATAGTTTGCTTGGTTCTCTACTATTGGGTTTTTGCTGGCGTGTGATGTGCTCCTTGCTTGGTGCCAACCTAGTTAGGATGAAGCTTGGTTGCCCTGAGACTTTTTGGATTAACCCTCTGTTGATGTTTTGGTTATGTATCTCTTATACATTTCTTTTACATCAATAATATTATTTATATTTTGCTGATAAAAAAAGCTCTAAAAAGCGTGAATTGATAATTGAGATAAATCTAATTATATCCCTAATATATAGTTAAGCTATCAAATAAGAACAAAGGGCCTACCCTAAGGTTTTAGGACCTTGTAAATTCAAAAATAAAGTCCATTTAGGAAAATTGAGTTTCGTGTTTTATGGGACATAAAGGGTAAAATTACTAAAATACCCCTAAGGGCTAGAATAAGCCCTAAGATGAACTAAAAAGCCTCAGGAACCCTAAATTTAAGATCTCTAGGTCTCCTAATTAGTAAAATCGAGCATGAACTACAAATATTAAATAAGAAAAGTTTTAAGCTAAAATATGTTTTGATTCAATATCAAACATATTCTAGACTATAATTTAGGGTCACTAGTGGGAAACAATAGGACAATATAAATGTAGAGAAAATTGATAGGATATGATTGTTGACTATGGACCACAGGCGAGTAATCTTGCACCTTCAATTGGTGCTAATCTTATCAAATGCATTTTTGTAAAACTACTTGTACTCAAATGCAATTTTGTTGTATATTTTTTTTATCGATTTACAAAGACTCTCTTTTGTGTTTGAATGTCTAATTTGACATCCGATTCTATATTTGTTCTGAAAGCATGTATAACTAAAGTAATTAGATTTTCAAAGATGTTATGTATGTTATGTCTAGGAGCCTAGGTGAACGCTTTGCATGATGGGAGGCACATCCTGAAGGCATAGGTCACAACATCCTACATTTAAGACAAGGGTTTACATGATTATAAAATGTAGTTATCCCCAATCTTTTACATAATTTAAAATATTTACCAAGTCAATTTAAATGCCATCTAAAATGACTTATTCGTTACTTGATTGGTTCTTGTATACCTTGTCGAGGGTTTCTTAACAAGTAAATTTGATATGTTCTATTATATCTGTTTTGTTTCATCATCAAAATGGAATAAAGCATTCTGTGTGATTATCTAAAGCTTTGTCTAAAATTTTCTTCTAGTTTTTTTTTGAATTGATCTATTATGTTTTGCAAAAGTTACTAGCATGTCTCGAAGGGAACAATTTCTCTAAGATTCTTTGTATGAGTATGCTTTTAATTGCTAGCAACTTAAATACTTTTCCATGCTATCCATGTAAATGTTTGGTCCAAGTTTCAAAATCCCATGACAGGGTACCTGAGTTACGCATATAGCTTAAGTTAGCTTACTCCAGTTTTTCATAAATTTTTCTAGTATTAAGAAATACTCTAGGTTAAATGAATCCTATGGATAAATGGACAAATATGTCCTGATATCGTAAAAGATAACAAAGTTTCGATGTTTGAGTGACAATTTAGAGCAAGTCAAAGTAGGGAATGGCTATTAGTCTATTCGTTAGTTGTTTAGTCATTCACATGTATGTATAGGCTCATAGTATTGTAACTTTGATCAGACATGATGATTGTATAAGTTAAGTTTTAGTTTTGTTCTACCAAGTATGAGTTGCATTCAAAATAAATAACCGACTTTAATTCCACTGTTATTCTAATGGTTAAAAGAATGCAATTTACTTGGGTTCAATTTTGAATGGCCTTTGGTTGGATTGCAATTTCTCATATTCTACATAAGGGCAGGATATGGGAGATGTGATTTAATTGGCTGGTCACGGACCCCACATCCTTATAGGTGGGCCGTGATAGAATTGGTATCAAAGTAAAGGTTGATTTTCTGAATACTAACAAGATTTGGTATCAAAGCAAAAATGACCTAAGTATGGTAACTATCAGAGCAAGTTTACTATAACCCAAGTAACGATCAAAATTAAAGGTTTCGAAAACCTAGAGTAACCAACAGAGTTAATGAATCTAGAGCTTAGGTCACCACAACCTAGGCAATTGATAGAAGGAGGTTCCCAAAAATCTTTTGGAGATTAGGAACCATCAATAACTTAGGTCCAAGGAACGTATGAAAAGTTAAAAAAGATAAGGATTAATGAATGGTTTTGGACCTAGAATCCATTAGTTTAAGGTTATGGAAGTTAAAAAACATGTATTGAGGTTGAGAAAGATGATTGTCCATGAACAAGTATCGAATGTGAGATTTGATGACTATGGGAAGTTTAAAGTTGACCCTAGATGCTATAAAACATATGGTCCTACTTGGAATAAAGGTCGTAGGACTACAAAAGGGACAATTGTCAAAGGACAATGCTAGAACTTTAGGAAGTGAGTTCTGACAAGATAATGACTTTGAGAGATTATAATGTTATAAGAATAAAAGTTAATGACATTGGTAACGTAAACACTCGGGTAAGGATTGGAAAGTTCCTAATAACTATGGGTTGAAAGGAACTTAATAGAAAAAGGTCATAAGTAAAACAAGGATTTTTGAAGTGATTTGAAGTGACACCAAAGTAATGAATGTAATTGTAAAAAATTGTAAGAAGGTTTTCAAAATAATGTTAGTGACCTTAGAAGGTTGATGATACTTAACAACAAATAAGAACAAGGCAATGGGACTGGTCTTACCTATAAACTTAGCATGACTTGAAATAGAATAGAATTCAGAAAAGATTAAGGATTAAAAGGCGCAATTTCATATAAGAGCAATAATTGGTGGCACCATAAGGAAGACATAGGAACAAAGATGCAAGGACTCCTAAAAAAGTCATGGTCAAACCTTGGATATCATTAAAGTAGACAATAGAAAACATCCTTGTGAAAGGTCTCAACATCTGGTTTATAATGCACAAAAAAGTACTAGGTGCATTAGTTAAACCGAAAAGCATCACCAACCTCTCTTACAATCTATCCTTTGTGTTGAACACAATCTCCTATTCATCTCTAGGCCAATTTCAAATATTATGATAGTCACTACAAAGATCAGTATTGGAGAACAACTTTGGACCTTCAAGAATATTAAACATGTCATCCAAGAGAGAAATAAAAAGGTAATCTTATTAGTGGCTTGACAATTTATGCATATATTCCAATTGCCTTCTTTCTTTGGTGTCAACAAAGTTGCATGTGCACAAGGACTCGTACTTTCCCTAATAAACCCATTTTGTAGCAAATCTTCTACATTCTTTCTCAAAATCTCATTCTCTTTAGGAGTCATTCTATAATGTGGTAAATTTGGAAGGCTTCCACCAAGAATTAATCTAATTTGGTGTCAAATATCCCTCATTAGAGGCAAATAATTACGCAGCTCTTCAAAACTAACTCGTTAAAATCATTCAACAATGGTTGTAATTTTTCTAGCACAACTACTATTATTTCTACCGTTGGAACTTCTATCAGCAATGCTTTAACCATAAAGTATATATCTCTTACACGTCATTGGCTTAGCCAAGAACTCTACTTTAAATATGGCCAAATCTAACATAGATTGTACCTCCACTTTAGAGTAACTATTAGTTACCAAATTAGATTTTAATGGGGTCATGGAAATTTTGTGGGTTCCCCATGTGAAAATATAAACTATTAGCCCTAAAGGTTTTCAACTGATGGCATTTTGCTAATTTTGATAAAAACTAGGAATTTTTCATGTGGACTAATGTTTTATCTAGTGACAATGTATAGAAGTCACCTAAGTCAAAGAAGATTATTAACTAAGAAATGACAAAGTCCATCAAGCAAAAGTACTGTACTCAAAGTACAAATTTTAAAGTCAAAATACATTTAAGTGGGATTCTCTCATGATGATCTAAACAAATAGACATACTCAAGTCCAAGGAGTCAAGAGAATACTTTATTTTCCTTATTTTGTGTTTTGAGTGAATTAGGTTTAGATTTTCATTAAGCAAAAGCTTTTAATATTTGTGAGTAAACCAAAACTTTAATGTGGTGTACATTTTACTCTACTTTATGAACTATGTTTTCTAATTGCCAAAATTGCTACTGTTCTAAATGATTTCAACTATAAAATGTTCAATTTTTTGGTTATGGCCAGCACGTGCTTAATTAATGTTATCAAATATTATCTTCTCTACATGTGTTTGGAAAGTATACATAAGTTTGAAAATCATGTTAGAACAATTTTAGTTGCCAAATGAAATGTTTTAATAAATGCCATTACCTAGGATGATACCTAACTGTAAAGGTTTGACTTCCACTACCCAAGAGATTAAGATTGTGGAAAAACTCAAATGGGGATACTTAAGTCAAGGATGTAGGAAGTTTTTTGAACCTCATAAAAAATGTTGTGTTTGCTCTCTCATTCTCAGCATACATTTTCAAAGTTTGTAAAATTTATCAATATTTTCCAAATACCCTATTCACCCCTCCCCCCTTCTAGGGTAAATATCTGGGCAACAAGTGGTATGAAAGTCTTGTCTCTTACAAAATGGAATTAACACTCTAAGGGAAAATATATGATGAATATTGTAGGTATCATCTTTGTTAAAGGGAAATCTAACAATAGACCGCCATTATTTATTGGCAAAAATTATACTTATTGAAAGGTTAAAATAAAGATCTATCTTCAGGCCTTGGACTATGAAATATGGAAGGTCATTGTAAATGGGTCTCACATTCCTATGAAGGTTCAAAGCTCTAACAGCACCACCAAAGTTGCTAAAGGGGAACATAAGTGGGATGAAAATGATCTCAAACTCATTCAAACGAAAGCTAATGCCATGAGCAATTTATATTGTACCATAGACGCGAATGAGTTCAATAGAATCTCCACTTGCGAATTTGCAAAGGAGATATAAACTTAAAGTTACCTACAAATGTACAAATCAAGTTAAAGAATAAAACATTAGTATGCGAGTTCATAATTATGAACTATTTAAAGTAGATTCTAGTTAGTCCATACCCAAAATATTTACTCGTTTTACTAATTTATTAATAATTTGAAAGCTCTTGGTAAGAGCTATACTAATGTTGAAATGGTGAGAAAAATCTTTAGGTCTCTACTAACAACATGGTAAGCCTTGATGACCTCATAGGATCTCTTATGAGCTCACCATAAGAAGCCAAGAATAGGAGAAAGAGCCACATAAGAACCTTACTCTCAAATCTTTATCACATAAAAATGAAGATGAAGACAAAGAAGAAGTGGATCAAGAAAGCGGTAAGGTTGTAGCCTTCATCACAAGAAAATTCAAAATCTACCTAAAAAGAGAGCAACAAAAAGGGGAATCAAGCAAGAAAGAACCCCTAACTTGCTACGAGTTCCACAAATCGAGACACATAAAGGTGGAGTGTCCTTAACTCAAAGAAGAAAGAAAGAGAACTAAAAATAAGGTAATGAAAGTTACTTGGGATGAATCAGAAGAAGAATCATGTGACTAAGAAGTAGCTAACTTTTGCCTAATGATTCGAGAAGATGAAGTAATAACCTTGACTCATCTCCTTCTTGTGAGGATTTAGAAAATACCTTCGAAAATTGCTTGAGGAACTTGAGAAATCATATTTAAAAACAAGGATCCTAAAAAGAAAATTTCTTCACTTTCAAATGATCTTCAAATTTCAAATGACCAAAATAAAATTTTAAAAAAATGAAATGATTCCTTGATTTTGAAAAATAAGGATCTTGAGGAAGAAAATTCCTCTCTCAAGAAAAAGGAGGATGATCTAAATTGCACCATTAAAAAGTTTACTAAAGGAAGTGAAATTTTGGATAAGATCATCTCACAAAAAAGATATGTTTTTCATAAAGCAAGTTTGGGATATAATGCTCATACCAAGCAAAAGTCATGTCAAAACTTATTTATAAGAGGCTTTAGTTCTAATGCATCTATTCATGCACAATCTTTAAAAAAATATAAAATATGTATGAAGGATAAAGGCTAAATGATTTGGATTCCAAAAGGAACTTGTTTACCTTAGACTAACCCTCAAGGATCCAAGAAGGTTTAGGTACTAAAAATAGTTACTTGAGTTGTTTTGTAGATATGCTTGAAGTCCTTCTCAAGTAAGGACAAATAGTTCCTTGAGAGTGGATGCTCAAGGCATATGACTGGAGACAAAGCCAAGTTTACATCTCTCACTTCAAAAGATGGTAATATATGAGTTTTGGGGAGAAACTCATGTCACGCCCCGAATTCCCGACCGAACTCGGGGACGCGACTCAAGCGAAAGAAAAGGAAGAAAATAAAATAAACGAGTAAATAAATACATAACAATTTAACTGATCTAGATACAAGCCTATTCCACTAACATAACTATACATCCATCAATACACATACATTCCCGTTTTAAAAAAAATTTCGGCAGAACCTCCTTTGTTTTTCGAGCCTTTTTCCCCCTGATAAACACAATACATCATATATATACAACAGTCACAATCCATCCTTACTCGATGGCCACAACTTTATCAAAGTTAAAGATACATCGCCTACTTATACAATCCATCACGTCTACTCCTACACTTAAACTAAAAGATCACAAATTCCATATTTATTACAATATACAATGCCATTTCCATTCTTTTCAAAAATACACCAATCTTTTATAATATCAAAATACGTCTCAAGGGCTCAAATATTCTTCTACAGTCAAGTCTCCTCCACTCGGCTAGACTTCCTCAAGCCTCAGGTGTCGGGAATGTCATCTGAAATATGGTTCCCACGAATGGGTCAGCGCCAACATGCTGGTATGGTACAATACTAATGCAAGGAACAAAATTAAGACGTGGCATGTGCAAGTGTACATGTATATCTACATGCCTCCCTAATCATACATACAGTATAATGGCAATGTACAACCACATCTGAAGAAAACCCTATATCACATTCACAAATTCATCAACACAATGCACAGGCAATTTGCGTGACACACCCATGCATCTCAATGTCACACCCATGTCTCATTTATGGGTACTCCCCGATGGCATCGAAGTACCAATGCAATGGCCAATTTTGGGTTTTTCACCACAGGATCTGCACCCTTATAATGCACAGCACCTCGTGCTGACCCACACTATGCTTTCAAGAAATCATCCTATGCCAATATGCCATGATTTCATCATGCAATAGTACAGTTCAAATGAGACATCACTTTCATAAGCATATGCAACATGCTTTAAATAATGCATCACAATTAAGATCAAATCACAAGACTTCATCCACAAATTTACGTGTCATGCTCAATCAATCTCAACACTTACGTAAATCCACATGTCATAACATCAACAATCATTCTAAAACATAAATCACATATGATGACAACTCAAGAAATAAATCATAACTCTCAAAAAATCATAAAGAACACGGAAGCACAAAAACAATCAACTCAAAGTATCTCAAAGCAATAACCCCTATGTGATCTTCTATCAAGCACAAAAAGCATTCAATCAATATGCACATCAATCCTAATTTAATTCTATTCCTTACTTAGGCAAAGTACCATACCTGACTAGGGTGTGTCTCAACCCTAGGATGTTGTGTCCACTACTGCAGCCAAGTCAACAAAGATGTCCCCAAGCTTCCGTTGAATCAACCTCTTTGATTCTCTCTATTGCAGTGGCCCCTCAACAGAACTCAAACCAAACAAATCCCATCCATCAGATATTCAAGAACTTTCCCTTCCTCAAGTTGTTCTTTTAATCTTCTCCAAATTCTCAACACATCAGACTGCATCAATCCTCAACATAGTGACAATTGAAATGTAAAATATAGAGCAGTCCCAAAACACCAAAATACGCTTTGACATCCCATTGCCTATAACTCCGTTTCACTAATTTTAAAACCATCCAACACCAAGCATTAAACCACACTTAAACCTCTCAATTCAAACCCTAACAAATCAACCTATACAATTAAAACCATCATTTCTAAATCCGGACAAAATCGGACTAACAAATCCAACTTGTTCTCTCTCATTCAAGACAGCCCCTGCTCGCAACATCCCCACACAATTTCATATCACAAAACCGCAACCGAACACCAACATGTTGTTCAACCCAAAGGCAACAGAACAGAGAAACCCATCTTAGCCGCAACCTCACAACCCCGCAACCGTTTATCAAACCCCAATGATCTTCCCAACAAATTGAGACACAAAATTCCTCGTTCATCTCTCCAAAATCAGCTCCCTTTTATTCAAGTTAATTTGATCAGAACCTTACCATTCTTACCAATTTAACCGACAATAGCAGCAGCATTAAAACCACTTAAACCTTCCAAATTCAGGTATATAAAAATCTGCTGCTTCAAATCTAAAATTAACATGCACAAACCCATTAAATCGCTGTTTCAGATCTGAAATCAACATGAATTTAGCCCATCAAAGTGTTGCTAAGAACACTGCTGCAGCAGTTCTTTCTCTGCTGCTGAAATGCTTGCTGCCTTCCCCCCATGAACGCCATTAATCTGATCTCAAACTCACAACAATAGGGTATATTGATCATCTCTAAAATAGGATCAATCCCAACAACATACAGAACATCTCCAGTGAACAGCCCCTTTCTCGACCAAAAGCAGCAGAACATCATAGGAACCACATCAATCCCTCCAAATTTGCTCCTAGGTTTTTCCCAATTTCATCACAGCAGCCTTTCATAGCCGCTAGCAATTCTCCAAATTTCATCACGCAACAGCCATCTTCTTCTTCATTAGTTCTCAATTTCTTTTCTTGCACCGTCCAAACCAACACACAATATAATATATATGCAAAACGATCTCTTGCAATTTCACACCTATATCAAGCTTCCAGTCATGTCGAAACAGTCCACCGTGGCCTCAATCTCCAACACGGCTGGATCAAAATTTCCCACCTGCACAAACTCGACCCGACGCAACTCCAGTAACAGCCTCAAGATTCAGCTCAGCGACCACGACGCCCACCGAACCTGCTGCGCCAAATCGACCCACAAACACCACACATCACTAGCACAGTGCAGCACTACTGCTGCCCCTACGCAGCATTGCTGCTGCTTTGCCACAACAGCTACTGCCATTCCTTGCCAATTTCGTGATACCCAAATCGATTCCATCCAACTTCTCACAACCAAATCCAAATCTTCCCTACAACGCAATACACGCATATATATATATATATATATAATTTCCTGCGGTAGCACATGATCGCCCCTTCTAGCCACAAAGATCTTAGCCCTCCTTTAGTTCTGCGACTCACCCTTGCTTCGTCACCTCTGCCTCACTCTCTTTTCCTTTCTCTCTTTTCCCTTTTCTTTTTCTTTCCCTCTTTTCATCTCTCTTTCACGCAACTTGCCTCCCCAGTTTTTCAATCTCTCGGTTTTCTTCTCCCAGTAGCTTCCTTGAAGCTTCATATATTATATAATATATCATAATATAATATAATATCATATCTATATTTATTATGTTGTCCCTTTTTTTTTCTTTCATTTCATTTCTTTTTTTTTTCTTTCTCTTTTTTTTTTGATTTAAAATTTATTTAAAAATTAAAGACATTCAAATGGTGTTCATTTAAAAACAAAAATTTCTTTCCACAAATTCAGATCTCTACAACTCAAAAGGTAAAATCAACGGCATTGAAACCATTGAAACCTTAGGTAAAAACTCCTCTTTATCTATTGAAAATGTGATTCTAGTTTATGGCCTGAAACATAACTTGCTTAATATTAGTCAACTATGTGATAAAGGTTATGTTGTTATTTTTTAAGCCAATAAATTCCTAATTAAAGATGCATGCAACCATGAAAATATTTATTTGTTTCACATAGGGATAACAACATTTGTTGCATTATTGCAATACAAAAGTGCAATACTTTACGGCCAGAAATAAAAGTAGTTGGTTATGACATAAGAGACTAGAATATACAAGTCTGGACTTAATCTCTAGGTTGTTTAGACATAAACTAGTTAGAGGTCTATCCAAAACCAAATTTGTAAAAAATGGTATATGTGGTGCTTGCCAACTTAGAAAATAAGTGACAACCTTCTTCAAAAATAAGAATGACATTGCAATAAATAAACCATTACAACTCTTACATTTGGATCTATTTGGACTACTAGGATTGCAAGCTTAGGAGGAAAACATTATGCCTTTGTAATTGTTAATGACTACTTAAGATATACTTGTGTATTATTCATTTCTCATAAAGATGAGACACTTGAAGCCTTCACAAAATTATGTAGAAGAATCTAAAATGAAAAGGGATACACTATTAACAATGTTAGAAGTGATAGAGGTAGATAATTTGACAATAAGGATATAGAAAAATATTGTTATAAATGCAAAATTGGTCATAATTTTTTAGCCCTTAGGACCCCTCAATAAAATGGAGTAGTTGAGAGGAAAAATAAAGTACTCCAAGAAACAGCTAGAATAGTACTTAATCAGCATAACCTACCTAAATACTTTTGGACTGAAGCAGTAAACACTATTTCTTATCTGACAAATAGAGTAAGTTATGGGCACCAACGCTAAAAAAAATATCTTTTTTATAGATTAAAGGATCCCGACTGTCCCCTTCCTTAAAGGTGGGAAGGAAAGCCTCTTATGGGAAAGCAAGGATTCGCCAACTTGTTTTGGGCAATTAAACAACCAAAAATGTTACAACTTGAACAATATATATAAAGCAAAAGCTTAAAGGAATGAAAAAGAATTTACATTGCTTTACTTCCTAAATACATACTAAAAGATCCCTTGACATGTATCAAGGAAATAAAAACATTGATCAATACAAAACTATATATTATAGATCCAGGGGTGAAGGTATGAAGTGGGAAGGTGTTAGGTACCCACCCAGCGCGATCCGAATGGATCTACCTCAAATACTCACTTGTAAGGCTATTTTCTCATGAAAAAAAAATATGTAAGTCTATAAAAGATAGATAACAAAGAATCTTGCATAAAGAAATTAAATGAACGGAAAAGATAGAAAGAATGTCTGACTCGGGCTCGAAGGCTTTCTACGTATCCATTTAGAAAACAGAATTAGAGTCACGTAGTTCTTCAGTTTACCCTCTTTTATCAAGAGTGATAAAAGATGTGAGATTAACTGGATGTAAAGAAAACTATTAAAGGTTTGAGATGTATACCTTATTCAATCATGGTAGTCGGGCAACACTTCAGCTAGGAAAGTTTGATTCGGAGGCTTTAATCGGGTAGCTCTCTAGCTTGTTCTTCTGTTTGAAAACTGTTGCTTCGGCTTGCTTCTTGAACGGAGATCGTCACTTCGATAGGGGTTCGATCTTGGAAGAATGAGAGTTCCTGTAGAAAGAACTTTAGAAATAAACTAATAATATAAACTTATGGAAATTGTGTGTTTAAAATTGATGGCCAAGGGGCTCTATTTATAGGCAAAATATGGA
Organism: Nyssa sinensis; assembly: GCA_008638375.1. Lineage (NCBI taxonomy): Eukaryota > Viridiplantae > Streptophyta > Magnoliopsida > Cornales > Nyssaceae > Nyssa > Nyssa sinensis. Next base: position 2,790,385 of record CM018050.1, on the reverse strand, counting down.
CATTCGAGCTACGGGTCTAAGATGAAAACCTAGAATTAAGGGATAGGATTATGTCTTGAGTGATAATCATCTAAGTAAATTAATAAAAAATCAAATAATTATCCTAAGTAATGATTATCCTAACTAATGAATTAATAAATAATTATGACAATGCAAAAACCAATAAAATTGATGCCTGCATACAAGAGCCAATGAAATAAAAGTGAAATATAATTTAATTGAAAATAAACTCTAAAATAAAAATGTTTAGGTTCAATGTATCCCATTTTAAAGAAATATCAAGCAACCAGATTTATGTCCTAATTATGCCTAAATAAACTACTATCCCTCAAGATTACCAAAATGCCCTCAATTCAGTAGAGAATCTCTAGATTACCATAAGACATGTGAAATGACCAAATTAACCCTAATTTGTCACCAATTGGCTAAAATTACCAAAATACCCCCATGTAGGTAAAATGATATAGAAATTATAAAAAAATGCCCCTCAAGTGACCAAAGAGTCCTAATAAGGGTGGAATTGTGCCAAAATTACCGAAATGCCCTCCAAAGTCAAAATGGTGCTAAAATTAGCTAAATGCCCTCTGATAGGTAGAAGAGTCTTACTAGATGTGGGATTTTGATGGGAAGAATCCTACTAGAGGTGGAACTCTGATGGAAAGAGTCTTATTAGAGGTGGACTCTGATAAGAAGAGTTCTATTGGGACTAAAACTCTAGTAGGAGAGTTCTAACAAGAGTGAGACTCCATTGGGAAAAGTCCTACTTGGACTGGGGCTTTGTCATGAAAGTCCTAATGGGAGTAGGACTCTATCGAAAAGAGTCCTACTAGGACTAGGACTTTGGCAAGAGAGTCCTAACGAGAGTGGGACTCTATCAGAAAGATTTTTACTTGGAGTGGACTCTAACATGAGAGTCCTAACGAGAGTGGGACTCTATCGGGAACGAGTCCTACTTGGACTGAGGACTAGTGTCTAGAAGAATCCTACTTGGACTAGGACTCTGTCATGGGATTCCTAATAAGAATGGGACTCTATCAAGAAGAGTCATATTAGGATAAGGACTCTGTTAGGGAAGAGTCCTATTGGGAGTAGGTTTCTTGGCCTAATCGTTGAATTACTCCTACCCAATCAAGGGTCATAAAATGAGATGTCTACAAAAAGCCCCTCGTTGATGGAACTTGCAAGCAAGTGAAAATCAACGTAAGAAAAAGAGATACATATTTTAACCTTGATTGTGGTATTTTTACTTAACATGGTCCGACTCATTCCTAAATGAGATTCCAACGTATCACCGTCAGGCGAATCAAACCGTTCGTAGTTTCAGGGCTAGTGGAAAAGAGTGTTGTCCTTACCAGATTTCTCTAAAGAGACTCATCTCGATAGGATTGTTGTAAGGTTACGCCCTCAAAAATGACTACATTAGAGCCTTACTTGGTAAGAAATGCAATCCTAACAAGTCTTTCACTAAGGTTGTGTTCTCATGAGATGATCTTACTTTCTCGGACATTTTACCTAAAAGGGAATTCTATCCTTAGTAGGTTAATAAGAGAGAATGCGATAGACGACTTACCTGAAAGTAATGTTATCCTAATAGGATAATGAATTTGCATCCTTAGATGACTTACCTAAAAGAAAACTCCATCCTAATAACTTGATAAAATGCATTATCAGGCGACTTACTTAAAAGAGAACTTCATCCTAAGAAGTTGATAAAATGTGTCCTCAACCGACTTACCTAAGAGAGAACTCCATCCTAATTGGTTAATGAAATGGGTCCTCAGACTGACTAACCTAAGAGGGAACACCATCCTAATAGGTTGATGAAATATGATACGATGGATGACTTACCCGAAAGAATGCTATCCTAACAACATTTTTCTAAAAGAAATGTTTTCCTAATAGAATTTTCATAAGATTACGTCTTTTATGTATGGCTTGCCGAGATGGATTATGTCCTTAGATAATTTTTGTGGAGAATAAAGACATAATGGGAAATTTTAGAATATATTTTACTAAGGAGATGAATTTCCTTAGGAAAAGGATGATGGTTCAAGCTTCACTGAGGAATGCATTGATTTGACTCATTGATCTTGATTTGTAAGGAAAATGAAAAGCTATGTGCAGCTCGGGTGACGTGGCCCATATCTCGAGAGGCCATTAAAGAAAATACCATGTGCACGATCATTTGAAAGAATCGTGAGTTACTTGATGCGGATTTTGAGTTAGTGGGCCAATGCCACTAAATGACAAGTTGGTCAACATTGACTGGTTTTGGAAAAATAATGACTTTCCATTTGATGTTTGGTATCGAATCTTTGTGGATTTTTAGACATTTTTATCAAAATACTTGAATTTGAAAAAAAGTTGGTTGAAATGGGTCAAAATAGGCCGAGATTTGTAAAAATGAGCCAAAACCCAAAAATTAACCTGTCCAGCCCTTGTGTGCTAATCAACACATAGAGAGTGTTGATCGGCACAGAAAAAGTGTCGATCGACACTTGGTTGCCAAGGCAAAATGCGTTTAAAATGTTGTGACTTTTAGCTTCTCTCATTGTGTTCTTAAGTTCCCTCCTACCACAAGTTGTGACCATTATTTTAAGGTTGTGAAGAAGGTTAGATTGAAGTATTTAGCACTTGTTTCAACCTCACGGAAGATCAAAAATCAAAACATTTCATGAGAAATGTCAACTGAAGGCCATGGTGATTTAGACCCAACTGTTCAACATTGACTGGAATTTTGGGATGTCTGGACCAATACATGGAACAATCTTTTGATATAAACTGGCCCAGCCTTTTGAAACAACACAAGCGTGCTCTAAGAGGGGGCGCACCATTTTTCGTAACAGTACCAAAACGGCCAAGTATGGATTGTCTTAAGTTTTCTTCTAATTGTTTTGAGATTTTTAAGTTGATTCTTTATGCATTTGGTTTGTTTTTCACACTTTGAAAGTGTTTTGCATGAAAACACGGTTGGTTGCATGCATAGGTATTTCACTTACGCGCTTTTTGAGAGGTGCACACCACGTACTTGTGAAAATTTCTGAATAGGCAGATCTGGCATTTCTTTGGTTTTTTGAATTTGATTCATACTTTTTTGGCATGCTCATGGAATTTGGAAGACTCTTCTAACACATTAGTTTTGATTCTTTATAGCCAGATTTGGAAATCCGAGCTCGAGGTTCAACGGTGGATATAGTGGAGTGGTGGGCCAATTTGTCTGCCCGATGCAAAAGGCATGTGGGAGCAGATGGTTTTGAGCCATTTTTGGACTGGATATTCCATTTTTATCATGATCGAAAGATCCTTTATGCTCTAACTGAGAGATGGTAGGATACCACCAATACTTTCCACCTCTGATTCAAAGAGGTAACATTGACTTCGCTTGAATTTTCAATGGTCACGGGCCTTCGGGTTGGTGGTGATCAAGTGCCATGGGATAGTCAAATGCATAATCGAGATGATGAAATTTTTTAGCTTCTACGGTGGTGGCCCACATTGGCCTTTGGTGGTTCGGTAAGAGTCAAACACATCTTGGAAAACTTTTGTTTTTGGGAGTGTCATAACACTGTCGAGGAGGACCAATTAACTAGAGCCTTCATGCTTTTGTCTTTAGTCAGACCTTCTTCGCTAATGCTGGTGACAATATCCACATTTGGTGTTTCCCGCTTTGGAAGATGTAAATAACTTTAGGCGCTTTAATTGGGGAAGCACCGCGATGGTAGTTTTGTACCGCTAGATTTTGTCACAGGCAGTCACCAAAGGACTCGGTGGTTTCAAAATTATTTGAGAGGTTTGACTTTCCAAATTTCCCACTTCTTTTCAAAAAAATACCATTTTGATTGACTTTCCTATTTTGACAGATTTGGGCCGATGAGGTCCTTCAGTTGTTTCCCTACTCATCAGTGGAAGCGGAAGAAGATTTATTTCCCGGCATGTGGAGGTGGAGGAAAGAGATTAGACGGACTCGCTAGGGAGCGAATTTAGTTAATAAATTATGACAGGCCTTGGATAAACTCCAAACGAACACAGTTAATTTCTTTACTCAAGACTCTTTTTGACATGTAACGTGAGAAACTCATACTTTTCATTTATATCAAATTCAGTGGAATTCGTGGATAGTGGTCCCGGCCTCGGTAGAGCAGAGCATTGGTATAGCACGTCGGCATTTGATTTTAGAGGGCCCTTTTCAGATGGTGTACTACTTGGGTGAGAAGGTGTTCTGCCAGGTAGATACGGCTACGAGGCTTTTCTTGCCTATGTCTTCCCCGGTTAACATGAGAGAATTGGATTCATTCGACTCAGACCCTGATTTTCTAGAGCTTTACGAGGGAGTGGCCATGTAATGATTCTTTAACCAGTTTGGCCATATAATGAGTTATTTGAAAGAGCTGATGCCTTTCTTAACTAAGGGCCCGCCGCCTCTACCTAGAGTCAGGTGGCCTAGTGTGAATGATAGATCATCCTAGGAGGCTACTACCACAACAGCTAATGTAGGACTACCCGTAGCTTTTCCAGATTTTAATGTATCGATGATAACCGATGATGGGAGTTTCAAGCTATCAAAGACTACTCGCTCCTAACCACTTAATTAGGGTAAGACTTTTTTCCTAAAGCTCTTTGTGGTCCTTGTGCTTTGAGATTGAAATGGATTTTTTGTTAGAAATTTCAAGTGGCTCAAACTATTTATAAAGAAGCCTGTGTGTACATCACAGCCTTGAATTATAAGGTATCTCAAGTTACTGTGGAGTCGTGGCGAAAAGCCACTTGTCAGATAGATTTTGACATTGTGAGGACATAATTCCATTTTTTGGAATGTTCATGCATTGACTGCATTTTGACATTGCGTTGATTTTTTTACTTAAAACTCGTTATTTTTCAAGTTGCTAGGGTCACTCACCTTGAGAGCATAAATCAAGGACAAGATCACCCCGAATGAGGGATTCTTAGTGGAAGGCGAGGAGGAGAGCCGAAGAAGAAAAGAGAGAGTCAACCGAGTAGCTCTTACACTCAGCCAGCTAGGCCCAACAAAGCCTCGAGAAAAGTGGTAGAGAGTGAGAGCGGGCATACTGAGGAAGATGAGGTTCCTCCTTGTCAGTTTTGATGATAAGAGGGAGCATGGGGAGGGCTCCGCTAGATGAGACTTCCCTTTTTATTGATGAACATTTTGTTCGATGAACGATTTGTCTTTTTTGGTTTTTGACTCTTTCTTCTTTTTCTTTTTTAATTTTGTTTTGTTTCGAACAATGAATGATCGATGCATGCATTCCCATTATCAATGTGTCCAATAAGTAAGACATCAGCAAAACAATGCATAAAAATTGGTATCTGACATATTTCGAACTGACAAAATAGGAGGAAACAGTGAGAATAGACGAAGCTAGGCAAATCAGCCTAAAAAATCTCCGTGCTCCAATCAGCACACAAAGAGGGGGGGTTTCCTAACTTATGTGTTGATCCACACTTAAGGTGTGCTGATCAGTACTCAGGGTGTGCCAATCGGCAGCGGATCCTATCCTGTCCAATTTCGTGCCATCTTGCGCACTTTCTGAAAATCAGTCTCCTAAATCAACTTGGAATTGAACTTGCGAATATTTCAAGATATATTACAAACCTTGAACCTCCCAACTCATCATCTTTAGCCTCTTAATAGCTTCACTACTATATTTTATACCTCTCTGCCCTTATGGCTTCTAAAATTATAGATGTGGTTATTTTTTATGAACAAATCTGTACGTAATTGTACTGCTTATCAAGCTCAGAGAATATTAACTTGGGAGCACTGAGATTGAATGCTCTTTTTTCCTTTGCCCAAGCCGCCATAGACTAGCATCGTTTATAGGCTTGTGCACATTTTTGGGATCCTATTGATCACTGCTTTTACTTTCATCTAGAAGAGGTATGTCCCACATTCGAAGAGTTCTGTGCTCTATTCGACATCACGGTTCAAGGTAAACTGATCGTCTTATCTGTATAACATGGTTACTCTTCTTATTTGTCTTGACTTGGATGTTGAGAGGGCAAAGGAATTAGTTTAAAGGAAGCCTTTTCTCTACTTCCCATACTCAAAATTTTTATGAATCAAAAGCCTAGCCACAATAAGCTATGTGCCATCACTCTGTACGTTATCACAAGGTTCTTGATTGTCCAAGAGCCTGATTAGGGTGATGTTCGCTTAATTGACATCATCACCAAACTAAATAGGGGCAACAACATGATAGGTATTGTTCTTTCCAAGACCTTGAATGTCTTGGACTTGGTTCACAATAGCTCAAATGTTTTCAAAAATAGCCCTTTGCTGCTGATAATGTGGCTACGTGATAAGTTGAAGCTCTTGGAACCATCAATTACCATTCCCTATATATTAAAGCATTATTATTCAAGGACCTTAGTGGTGACCAAGGATAATGAGAGGGATTGGTGTGAGTTCCTTGCTCAACCTATACCTTATGATATTGATTGGTCTACTATTCATTAGTAAAGCAGAGCCCCTCGTTTGCACTTTCTTAGTTATTTTTTTGTCATCTTGGCAGGCTTGAAATAAACATCATTTTAGTATCCCATTCGGATATTGTGCCAATTTCGATGTATGGAGGTTGATTCGAGGACTTGGGGCCCCCACTTTGTTTTAAAAAGATTGATTCCATCTGTAACCACGAAGATATCAAACTGTTAGGAATGTGCTTATGTCCCAAACTAGAATAATACAGATTATTCCGACAAAGTGCATATGATGGAAGAGCATTTATGGTGGCTTTGGGACCTTATCAATGAAAAGGAAGAACTTACGGCCTCTATCGTCTTTAAAGAGACTACAATAGATAGTAATGTGAACATAACTTCAAAGTTGAAAGCAATCAAAGAAGCATACAAGGACTTCGAAAGAGGAAGAATAGCATGGTTGGACTGGGAAACAATGAGCCAACCATGAGGCAAGATGGAGACAGAGACAACATCCCCTTTAAGCTTGAAATGGAAACGAGGAAGTCCCAAAAAAGTACAAGAATTCAAATATAGCAATGGTGAGTTTGATTTTAGGCATTTTTTTCTACATGTAAACTCGGCAATGAATTATTTGGGTTTCATTGAGAAAGAGACGGGCCACTGCTTTAAGTCAGAGGTTAGGTTGGTGGAGAAGAAAGAGTGAGGAAGAAGAAGAAAAGAAAGGATCTGAGTACCCTTTAGTGATGAAAATTCAGAGTTTTTTAATTAGACTTAGACCAAGTTGATAGGGTTTTTACTTGTTATTGAATAAAAGATGATCTTTAACTTTTGGATTCAAAATAATGAAACTTTTATTACAACCTTTTGAGACAACACCCACAACAACTTTGCAAATTACCTACATACCCCCGAATTGCATGTGTCGCAAAAATATGTAATGGGTGATCAGGTCATCGTAGTTCAATACGATGGGCAGCTAGCCACTAAGCAAAAATTTTTTTAAGCTGGTCAAGGTTGGTAGGTGATGAAAACTCATCTCTATCTATATTAGTGAGCCACACTAATCCTCTAATGGTTATAGATTTGATAATGAATGAGCCACTCCAATTGGGCCTAAATTTCTCTCTTAGGTTAAATCCTGGTGCTCGATTTTATTTTAAGACCAAACTCTTACTTTCAGACCTTTCTTTTTCACCTTCTTGTTAAAGGCTCGGGCTACCCTTCTGTGATACCCCTTGTCGAATATAAAACTTTGAGCTGTCTTTCATCTAGGAAGGCTAACTCATCATATCTACTTTGCAACCAATCAGTTTCAATAATTTGATTCCTAAGAAGTACCCTGAGTGAGGGTATTTCAAGCTCAATAGGTCATACTACCTCCATCTCGTATGTTAGGGAGTCTAGGGTTTGTCCAATAGGTGTTCTTAGGTGTTTTTATAGATGAACGATACCCCTATAAAGCAAAAGAGAGTTTCTCATGACAGTTTCTGTTGGTTTCTGTTATTTTCCTCAAGATGCTCTTTGGAGTTCTTGTAAAGATCCAAAAAATCAGGGTTAATTTTTTCATTTTGCCAGTAGGACAATATTCATGCATTATTTGTTAGTAAAACACCGTACATGCATCATTTATATATAAGTCATGTTTAGAAGTATGCTTTGAGTATGCCATAGAAGGGAAATATGCTTATAATATTAAAATACACCTCCTGTGAGAATTTGAGTTCAATCGGAGATAGTTTAAAAAATAGACCCAAATGGGCATCCCAAATGGCCCGGGTCGGCTTGACCGCACCCGCCAACAAGAAAAAATAAATTTTTTGAGAATATATTATTTAAAATAATTTTAATAACTTTGGTTAAAGCAGAATATCGATTTGAGGTATTTCGGGACGGGTTGTAGTGTAACGGGATCCCGCGGTTCATTAAGGACAAAAGGGTCTTTTCACCCCTTGACCCCTTTGGTATAAACATGACCCTTGAGCATTAAAATTATCATAATTGGTTTGAGAAAGAGCTGCAGGTCATGCATGGAGAGAAACCACAAGTAGAACCTAGGTTTTCTAATTTTCTACCTTCCAAAACTCATCTCTAGCCTTGGAATCTCTTAAGGCTTCCTTCTAGTAAGTTGTTCCCCACCAGAAGGACTACAATCCTACCAATTAGTTTGGCTGCAAAGTGAGCACAACTCCAGAGGGTTGAGAAAAACCCTTCTAGGTATGATATTTTGGTAAGTAAAGAATAGAGTTAAGTTTAGTAGTGTTTTTATAAGTTGATTGTATGACCTACATGCTTACTTGTTGTTAGAAAATCACCTAGCATATAGTTGCTTTGAAAACCTAGGGTTGGTACTTTGTGTACTTGTGTATTCTTTGAGAATTTAGTAAAATGATGAACATGCAACATGAATATATGTATAATTCATTGTATTATACCTTATGATCATGTAAACAAAGTATTGATGTTTGAAAGTTATGATTTGCTTAATGCATGATGTATAATTTAAGGCACACCCCATGTGTTTGATAAAATGCCTCATTGAAATTTCATGATTGCATAGTAAAATCAAGGCATATTGGCATATTATGTTTCCTTGAAACATGATGTGTGTTGAGCACTTTGGTGCTATGCATTATAAGGGTGTAGATCCTGTGGTAAAAAACCCAAAATCTGGCCAATGACTGGTACTCGCTAATCCAATGGGAGCGAACCGTGAAACGAGACATAGGTTGGGCATAAAGTTTCATGTGTGTGTCATGCATATTGCCATTGCATTGCATTAAGGAATTGGAAAGATTATAGCTCATAAATGTTCACTTTGCACATGTCACGTCTTATCTTTGTTCTTTATATTAGCATTATGTCATATAAGCCGGCGTGCTTACCCTATATGGGATTACATATTATAGATGAGACTCCCGGTACTTGAGACTTGAAGAAGTCTAGAAGCATGGAGGAGGAAAGTGGATTTTGATGTATATTTGGCCTAAGGGCTATATCTTGTATGTAAGGGCATAAGTCCCATAAAGTTTATTTCATGTTTAAAAACTTAGACCTTGTGTAAGCTATGAACTTAATTTTATGATGAATTGTATGAAATCATGTATTGAATGTAAATGATGAGCATAGAGCTCCATGTAGTTACTTATATTTGAAATATACTTGTGAATATTATAAATATATAAATTGTATAAACAATTGTTCTATTAGGCGTTGTGTTGGGGTTGAGGAGGAGGAATGGGAAGAGGAAACAAGGACCAATAAGCAAAGGAAACTATAGTGAAATTTTACCAAAATGGTAATTAGGTTGTGTGGAGAGGGAGATTATTCCTAGATTTTTTAAGTAAAGAACCAAATGAATTAAGATGAAAAAGAAAGGCAAAGAAATGAAAAATAGGGGCACTTAGTCCGAAAATCACTTAAAGTAAAAAAATACGAAAAAAATGATAAAATGGTCATTTTACATATTACAGGGTCCCACACCAAGTTTGGTAATGAAATAAATTGAAATGGTTATAAAAAATGTGAAAACTAAGATTTTTGGACCAAGGTTGGAATATTAGGACTGTAGCAATTTAGCTATTGGAATACAGTAGCAATGAATAGTAGACCAAGCAAGCAAGCCAGCCCACACGCCCAGCCCCGCGCGCTTGCGCATGCCATGCGCATGTGCCTAGCCATCTTCCCCAGCACGCTTGGGTGCCTAACCGTCCTCCCCTGCGCGCGCACCTGATCCCTTGACACCCCTTTGCATTTGCGCGCCTGCACCTGCTGTGCACGCCTACTGCCTAGGGCATGGTATGACTTGCCTTCCAAGGCCATTTTAAGACCATTCCCTCCAATGTTTGACACCACCTTTTGGAGCCTCTCTTAGGCCACTTTTGGCCATCAAACCAAGCCATGTTGGGCACTTTATGGGGACACATTTTAATCATTATTCAAGGCCATGTTTGGCTACTTCCTTAGACCACTTTAGGTAGGATTTTTTACCTATCCTTTGTCTATGCCTTAGGGCATTTGGGGCCATTTTGAGCCATTGTTTCAAGGCACATTAGAGACATTTCTGGGGCTATCTTGGAAGTCATGCTTGGAAATGACTTATATTATACTTAAACCATCAGTTGGAGAGGTATTTGATTGGTATTTGAAACCCATCTTGGGTGAGTCTAGTTAGCCAATTTTCATTTTTAATTTTGGGAAAGATGGGAAAATTAATATGAAATCAACCAAATCTATTTAATTGTATTTAATTAATTCTTTTTAGTTTTATTTCCATTTACTTCACGAGTTTTGAAAATTCAAGGCGTGACAGTTTTGTTCACCACCTCTACCATCCCGTTTGTTTGAGGTCGGTAAGAAGAAGAATTATGGTAGGCAATTATGAAATCTTCAACCAAATTAGTGACTTCCCCTTTAAAGTGCAACCATTGTCTAAAATCAGTTCATCGGGTACTCGATACCGGCAAATGATGTTGGCTCTAATGAACTGAGCCACTTTCTTTGCATTGTGGACAACATACGAAGTAGCCTTTACCCAATTAGTGAAGTAATCGATGGCTACCAAAATGAATTCATGGCCATTGGAGGCTTTCGGTGTGACTTTTCCAATGATATCTATTCCCCAAGTTGTAAACAGCCAAGAGGATGTCAAATTGTACAACTCCCTAAGAAGGAGATGTTTAAGATTGGAGTGTATCTAGAATTTGTGGCACTTCCTAATGAAGGCAATACAGTCTTCATCCATGGTATTCCAGTAGTAACCTTATCGGACTATCTTTTTTGCTAGCATGTGTCCATTCATGTGAGGTCCACATACCCCTTCATGGATTTCTATCATGACATGTTTAGCTTCATGTTTATCCAAGCACAATAAGTGAATACCATTGAAGGATCTTTTGTAAAGTTTTCTCCTACAAATGATGAATTGGATGGCCCATTGTCTTAAGGTTGCTCTGTCCTCCTTGGTATAGCCTTCAAGATATTTTGAGTGCTTGATGAATGGCCAAACCTCATTGTACCAAGGTGGAGACATCGAGTCGTTTGTAATTCATTGATATTGTAGCAGAATATCAAAATTTCCTAAGTTTGTACCATGAGTGGTTTAACTTCGGCCTCTTCTAGGACGTCCACCACTGAGGCAATGGTGGCCAAGGCATCCGCGAAACTATTCTTAGCCCTAGGTATGTAGTAGAACTATACATCCTTGAAATTGGTTATTACTGCCTCTAAGTACTGGTGGTAGGGTAGGAGTTTCTCTTCTTTGATTTTCCACCTTTTTTGGACTTGGCCAATAACAAGGCCAGAATCCCCGTATACATCTAAAAATTTGATTTTCAATTCTAAAACTGGTTATAAACCTACTATACAGGCTTCATATTCTATAGTGTTGTTGGTATAAGGGTACTACAACTTCATGGCTAGAGGCATGTGTGAACCGTCTAGAGCTACAATAAGCATGCCAATGTCATATCATTTCTTATTGGTGGTGCCGTCAATAGAAAAGACACCACCTGTCCTCATGGACTTGAATGATTTCTTCATTTGGGAATTCAATTTCCTTAATAAGTTTACCCTCAGCTAGGCAGTTTATTAGGTACTCGGCCACGACCTTTCCTTTGATGAATTTTTTAGTTATGTGCACTATGTCCAATTCGGAAAGCAATAATAACCACCGAGCAGTGTGGCTTGACAGAGTTGGCGTTTCAAAAAGATAATTTACAGGATCCATACGAGAAATCAAGTGTATTGTATAAGCCGTCATATCATGACAGAGTTTTTATATAACCCAGACAAAAGTAGTGCATGTCTTTTTGAGGGCGTTATAGTTTTGCTCATACGAGATCAATTTTTGGCTCACATAGTAAACAACCTTCTCCTTTCTTTCTTGTGTTTGATCTTGACCCAACATAGCCCCAACAGCTGTAATAGTTACTATGACGTACAGTAATAAAGAGAAGTCGGGTTAAGGGGGAACCAGGACTAGTGAATTAGTCAGATGTTCTTTAATCTTTTTGAAAGCCACTTGGCATGAAGGGTTCCACTTTTTGGGAGAAACTTTCTTTAGAAGTTTGAAAATGGGCTTACAAATAGTAGTCAGTTGTGATATAAATTTGTTAATGTATTGAAGTCTCTTAGAAACCTCATAATTTTCTTTTTTGTTTTAGGCGGATGCATTTTCATAATAGCTTTGATTTTTGCAGGATCCGCCTCTATCCCTCTTTGACTTATCATAAAGCCTAGGATTTTTCCTAACGTGACCCCGAATACACACTTTTGAGGGTTTAGTCTCATCCTGTATTTTTTGGTTGTCTTACAGAACTTTCTTAGGTAGTTAGAGTGACCCTCTTTGCCTTTAGATTTTATAATCATGTCATCGATATAGACTTCAGCATTTTGATGAATTAAGTCATGTAGGATGGTAGTGGCTGCCCTTTAATAGGTAGTCCTTGCATTGTTTAGGTCGAAGCGCATGACTGTGTAGCAGTGTGTGCCCTACTGTGTTGTAAAGATAATTTTTTCCATCTAATCAGGGTGCATCTTGATTTGAGTGTACCTTGTGAAACCATCTAATAAGGACATCATGGCATGTTAAATTGTGTTATCTACCAAAAGGTCTATATTTGGCAAGGGAAATTTATCTTTTGGACAAGCTTTGTTGAGGTCTGTATAATCAACGTGCATACGGACTCACCCATCCTTCTTGAGGACAATGACAATATTGGCTAACCACTACGGGTATTCAACCACGGCCAAAAACCCTACAAGTAACTATTTCACGACTTACTATTTAATTTTAATGGATCACTCTTGCCTAAGTTTCCTTAAATTCTATTTGATTGACTTGGCATCAGGGTAAGTTGAGATTTTGTCTTATACTATTTCTGTGTCTAAGTCGGGCATGTCCTTGTAGGACCATGCAAAGACATTTTGGTATTCTTTTAACAACTCAGACATACTTATTTGTTCATCTTGGCTAAGGATTACACCGATCTATACTTCTCTAGTCCCACTTTCTCAACCTAAGTTAATGGTCACTGTTTGTTTTATGACAGGTTAGGCCCTATCTCGATATTTAATGATTTCTTTGGCCAAACCTATTAAAAACTTCCTATCCTCTAGGTCAAGATTATTGTATTCTTCGAATTCATCATCATGTTATTATTGGCAATTAAAAGGATACTCAGAAAGGAATTTATTTCACTGAAAAAAGGAAAAATAAAATCTCTAGTTCATCAAGATTAACGAGATCTAAAGAAAGAGAGTTTTCAAACTTAGAGTCAAAAGCGTTGTTGAAATCTGAATTAGTCAAATCTAAGTAGCCAAATTCCTGCTCCAGTGGTTCGTCTGAGGCTGGCACCTTTGACAAAGAGCCAATTGTTGATTAGAGCTTGGATGGGTAAAATGTCTTTGACTGGATCTTTTTCCATGTTGCCTGTGGAGATCATGTCAACCATATCATCAGTGATTCTATCTTGGCAAAGCATTCTTTCAATACCCCGAGTTCTTCAATCCAATCCTCATGTTGAGGATCCTATCAGTCAATTGGTACCACCACCTTATTATCAAAACCATAGGTGTAGTTACCGAATATTTTCCAATTGGGAACACTGATCTTGACCTTAGCATTGTACCATGGTTCAGGGAATCCATAGCATGGATAGTCCTCCCTTTTTCTTGACAAAGTTTCCTTCAAAGGTGGGGAAGTAAGGCTTTATTTCTATGAGTTTAGGTGGTAACCCCTGTTCTCTAGTAATTTCCTTAACTGTGCGGTCAAGGACTTGTTATGGAAATCTTCTTCAGTGGGTGAGTATCCTAGCCCGATTGTGTATTCCTTTTCTAATTTGCAGGGCGGTGTAGGTAGACCTTGTAAATTGTATCCAAGACCCTTACCCAACACACATCTTTTGTGGACCATCATGTTTATCACAACTTGTTTGTATAATCCATGTCTAGTACTTGTTTTATCTCAAGGCTTCCTATAAGGTCGAAGCCTGTCAAAGGTAGATGATCAACATTGTGTTGGCTTCCTAATCTGAGGAGAGCATCGCCAGCAAGATCAACGTCACCATGAATGGTGACCGCCCCTATTTGACAGATGAATTTGAGTTTTTGATGCAAAGAGGACACTACAGCCTTCATTTCATATAATCGTGGCCTTCCAAGTAGTAGATTGAAGGATGCTGGGATGTCTAGCGCTTGAAAATAGGCAGTGCTTTCAACTGGACCACGATTCATGGTAAGTGTCATGACCCCTACAATTTCCCTTTGAGTATTATCATATGCCCTAACTGCTTGGGCTGAGGGAGTTAGATTGGCTACCTCTAAGCCAAAGCATTTGTCAGTCCTAAAATGACAGATATTGAGATTTGTGCCATTGTCAATGAGCACCATAGGTATCCTTTTCCCGACGGCATCCATAGTGATATGCAAGGCCTTGGTGTGATCGGCCCTTTTTTGGTAAGTCATGATCCATGAAAGTGACGATGTTGTTGAATTGGGCCCTTCCAATGATTTGAGTGACTTGTTTAGGGCTAGTGGTGTTAGGAACCTGCGCTTTATTGAAATGCTTCAAGATAGATTTTCAATATAAAAGTACGATGCTAATAACCCCCATACTGAGATGTTGGTATATGTTTTCTTAAGCTGTTTGAGGTGCTCATCTTCGATAGGGACCTGAGTTGGGGCCCCTATTGACTCTATGGGCTTTAGTAATTTTGTGATTGGATCATCTGTTTGTAGACGAGCGGGTTTAAATGGTCTTCCCCGTCCTATGACATGCACTGCATTAGTTGAGCAAGATTGACTATATTTTCCTATGAGTTCATTCCAAGTGATCATGCTACACCTAGAGACATTTATAGAATCATTTATGAGGCCACTTGGATATAAATTTTCAAGGCTTAACATATTGATGTTAAGTAGGGCATTGTGGGTCGGCAATAGGTTGGTGGTGGCATTGGGCTTTGCTGGTAGGGCCCCTATTGTTCCTCCATCAATTAAATATTGAATTGCATGCCTCATAGCATGGAACTGATTTATGTTATGTCCATCACCTTGATAATAGGCACAATGCTAGTTTAGATCAAACCCCTTAAGTAAAGGGTTCGAGACTGGTCTTGGTTTTAAAGTCTAAAAAAGCCCCTTCTCCCGAAGGTTCTTGTATACCTCACCCATTGGTACTAGTAAATCTAAAAATTTTCTTTGAGCACGTTTCTGTGGAATACCCTATGAGGTTGGCCATAAAAATGACCTTGATGTGTTGACGGCAATAATCATATGGGTTGGCCCACTTGGCTTTGAGGTTGGGAAGATTTTTTGAGGCTTTGAGTCACTTGATTTAAGGGTTCCATCACTGACCGCATCTTCTATTTTTGTTCCAACCCTTACGAGTGCTTTGAATGTCTAAAGTATTGGGTAAAGAGAGCTTCACGATAAACCGGAAGTAAATTCTTCTTGACAATCTGAACCAATTCGGCCTCATTTGTCCAGTTGATCATTTGAGCTCCTTTATCCTGCTAACTAGTGATGATAGGCTTTCTTTAGATTCTTGCTTAATGGTCTCCAAATCTCGAAGAGTGAACTCAAGTTCATTGTGGCACTTGTATTGACAAACGAAGACATTGCATAGTTCTTCCCAATCTTTGGATAATGCATCTTCTAAGTTTAGACACTATTGTATAGCGGCTTCAGCTAGGGTTTGATGAAACATTTGGACCAAGACATTGGTATTAGCTCCTAATGATTACATGGCTCTCACATATAGCTTGAGATGAGTCCTTGGGTATGTAGTTTTGTCAAACTTGTCAAGGTTTGGCATTTTGAATTTCACAGGGAGGTGAATGTTTGGATGGAGAGAGAACTTCTAAATATTGACCATGTCATCACTTTGATGAGCTTGTAGAAGAGGGTCTCCATTTTTTCCAACCTGCAAGCAAGGGCCTCATCTTGCATCCTCGGCTCTTCTACAAATCCGTATTGTTCACCCCAATCAAAAGCATCATGTTCAGGCAAATCTCTAACTTGTTGATGTTGTTTTTTGCCCATCTTGAGGTGGGATCGATGACACTTGGTGAGCATTGTCAATTCCTACTGGGATGAGAGGTGGTATTGGTAACCTTTGTTGTACCAAATTTGAACTCTGTGGGAGAGCCACTGATTCTACTCTCGGTAATGAACCTTGTCTTTCTTGATGTCAGCCAAAATCTTGAGTATTTGTTCAGGGTCCATTACAATTGAAGCTGTGTTTTTCTAATTTGTTGGGAGGTCGAAGGTTCAGATTAATCAGCCTCGGCTAGTTCGTTTCTAAGCCAGTTATGGGTACCTCTTTTTATAAAACACCTATGTTATTAACTTGTTTGGTGCCAAGGAACATCTAAAAAAGTCTTATTTGCAGTCTGATTGCAGATTCCAACATTTGGTTTTTCAGGAAGATCGAAGTTTTTCAGAAAATTTAGAAAATTGTAAAATTATGCAAACCAGGAGGAGGGTTCTCTGTGTGCCGATCGGCACACAGAGGATTTCAACCTCTACGCCGATTGGGCAACAGAGAGAAGCGTTTCTTTTTAACCTTTCTAGATTTTTTTTGACTTTGAAAACTTGCACGAAAAAATCTGTCTATGTCTTACCAAAACTAGGTTTAAAGTCCTAAATCAAGAATCTAGGGCATATTGTATGCATTATGGTAAAATCGGGTAAAGGTTTCAAGGTTCCCCTTTTGACAAGACGTGTCATATACCTCCTATAGTCATTAAATTGTAACGAACATGGTCAAATGGTACCGCAACGCTTTTTTGCATACTATCCCAAGGCCACTAGAATGTAGTGTTCCCGGTCAAGCAGTATTTGATCAAGGAGTGGAGGGTTTTCACCAGCGTCACCCGTCATGTTGAGTGATCATACAGGGTGAGGGCTACTAACCGTCAACCGTCCGAGGTTTAGAGGGTATGTAGTGCAAATGTAATTTTTTAGCCCTTTTTTATTCATCCATCTATACATTCAAACATCCATACATCAATACATCCACCATAAAACATAAAACAATTGAATGTAAAGCAAGTAAACAAAAATAGCCTTGAAGTGAATACTTCACTAAGTCTATCCCTCTTTAATCCCCACTAGTGTTGCAACTGTGGGCATCAATGCCGGAAAAAATTTATTTTTGTAGATTAAAGGATCCTGGCTGTCTCCTTCCCTGGAGGTAGGACAGAACGCCTCTTATGGGAAAGATGAAAGCAAGGAGTCGCCAACTTTTTTTCGGCAATTAAACAAGTAAACCCGTTACAACTTGAACAATACATATAAAGGAAAAGCTGGAAGGAATAAAAAATAAATTACATTACTTTGATTCCTAAATAAATACTAAAATATCCCTTGACATGGATCAAAGAAATAAAACCATTAATCAATAAAAAAAATCAAAGATTATAGATCTAGAGGCTAATGTAAAGAATGTAAAGGTGTTAGATACCTACCTCGCCCTATCCGAATGGATCGGCTTCAAATACTCACTTGCAAGGCTATTTCTTCATGAAAAATAGAAAAGAGAATGTAAATCTAAAAAAGATAACAAAGAATCTTGCAAAAATAAATAAAATGAACAGAAAAGATAAAAAGAAGATCTGACTCATGCCCAAAAGCTTCCTACGTATCCATTTAGAAAACAAAATCAGAGCCACGTAGTTCTCCGGTTTACCCTCTTTTATCAAGAGTGATAAAAAAAGGCAAGATCAACCAGATCTAAATAAAATTGATAATGGTTTGAGATGCGTATCTTATTCAGTTGTGAAAGTTAGGTAACACTTCGATTATGAAAGTCTAATTCAAAGGCTTCAATCGGGTATATCTTTGACTTTTTCTAACTAAATGAATTTATAAATTATGAAAATGCAAGAACCTAGAATTGATGTCTACATGCAAGAGCTAACGAGATAAAAGAGAAATAGAATTTAATTAAAAATAAATTCTAAAATAAAAATGTCTAGGTTCAATGTATATTCTTTTAAGAAAGTCCTAATTATGCCTAAATAAACTACTGCTACTCAAGATTACCAAATTGTCCTCAATTCGATAGAGAATCTCTAGATTGCCACAGGACATGTAAAATGACTAAATTACCCCTGATTTGTCACCAAATGGCTAAATTTCCAAAATAGCCCCATGTTGGTAAAATGATATGAAAATTACAAAAATTCCCCTCAAGTGATGAAAGAGTCCTAATAAGGGTAAAATTGTGCCAAAATTTTTAAAATGCCCTCCAAAAGCAAAATGGTGTCGAAATTACCAAAACACCCTTCAATAGGTAGAATAGTCCTACAAGTTATGTGTTTGCAAGGAGGGGTACCACAAGGATATCACTCGAGGTCCCAAACCATGAATTACCTATAAGGGGGGGTAAATAGGTTGGTCTAGAATTAAAATTTTCTTTCAAGTTAATTCTAATTCTTGGTTAATTACAAAGATCGATGACAATCAATCAAAAGATCACTCAACGCGATTAATCCAATGTTTAAGCCCTTCCACTAATAAATCCCCCAAGAATCAACCAATTTTCCAACCTATTCAAACTTTACCTAATTGATCAACCAAATTGATTTTATAGCAATTTTCACAATTCAAAGCAAAATCAACTAAGGTGTCAATTTTGAATTTAATCAATGTACTAAATCAAGTTTTTCAATATCTTAATTGAATGCACAATTAAAAATCATGAAAAACTCAATTTCTAAAATTAAGCAGAAGTAATTCAATTAAGCACATAGTAAATTGAAGGAGATGGAGAGAGAGAGAGAGAGATAGAGAGATTGCAAACCGATTGATGATGGAGAAAACTAATAAGGAAAGAAAGAGATAAAGAGATTGCAAACCAATTGATGATGGAGAAAACTACCAAGGACAACAATCCTTGGAGTAAAACTCCAAAGCCAAGCCAATGCTCATAGACAGAATGCATCGAATCTACGAACGAGCTAAGTACATCTAACTCCGTTCTCCCTGATCATGTTCCTCTTGAATCCTCAAGCTTCTCATAACCAATCCTTCAAACAACCAGATTCCTCTACGGTCTCGGACTCCTCCGATCAAGCCGCTCAATAATCATGAATCCTCACGACCTCGGTGTCCACCTATCACTCAATGTCAAATCCAAGTGCTTGAACTCTATCTATTGTCAATGGTGGGTTTGACATAAACCAAAGCTCTTTAAATCTGATTGATTGTGTGGTTTGATCGAATTCGATCAATAAAAATGAGTAAAGATGATTATGAATGTCATGTATGAACAATTTCTCATAAGATCTATCAACAATTTAGCTCTCACAAATTGAGACTCTCCTACTCTGTTTTTGGCTACTCTTAAATATATTTTCGCCTATTTTTTGCAAAGACCTTGATTAATCTCCAAATGAGTAGAAATTATATTATAAAGCTATTTTCTGCCCAGATTTCATTCAAATGAACAAGGAATGAATGTCAAACGAGTACAACTCTAAGGTTGTAGCAATTTGTTTGATACAAATTTTTGAACGAATGAAAATGAATGAGAACGAACCCTTCTATTGTTCGTTCGAATGAGCCAAAGCTTCATTCGAGCGAGTAATAGTTTGTTCGTCATTCATTGCTTGTCTTGTGAACTGAATTTTCCTGTTTAGTTTTTAAAGATATATTTTGGGAGAATTAGTTTGCAACTACAAGTCAATCACATACGTGATGATAAGATAAAATCTATATGCAAAGCATGCATAACGTGAGTGTGTGAGATCCGAATCAAATGCAAAAGACCATTTTACCCTTCAATAACCAAGTCGACCAATAGTGATACATGGTAATGTCTCTTGGATAAACTTGGGGAAGAACGGGCATCGAGGTACTTACTCGTAGGACTTATGTACGAACTACACACAAAGCACGTTTTGTTAAACCGAATTAGCCAATTACAATATTGGATCCCATGGTTCTAACAAACTCCCCCTTTGGCAATCCGTGACAAAACTGTAAATCAAAGTATACGAATACAATTCCAAAATCAATAACCCCCAAAGAGCCAGATTGAAGGAAATTTTACATTTTAACTTAGTAGCCTATACTAGAGATATCTATTGATACTGCTCAACAAGTAGCCAACTTGTTCCTGCCCATCACCCTCAACTATACCACGTGAGATCACATCAAAAGAGATCTATCAAATAAAAACAATGAGATCACACGACAGATGAGTATCAATATAGAAAAAGGTAACAAACATGAAAGCCATATATAATATATTGTAATATAAAGTGACACCAAGTTATCTCATTCATATGTAAAAAAAAATGTATATTACTCCCTCTTAGTAAATACTCAAAATATCTAGTCTCCCCATTTGTACAACTCCCCTAACATCTTCACCATCTTTCCCCCTTTTTATCACGATGACAAAAGAGGTGACCACAAAGGAAGATCAATTAGGAAGTAAGATATCAACAAACAAGCATGCATAGAAAGATAATAGAGTACTAAGAGTAAAGATAATAGACACAGTAGATATATATCAAATATATATAAATAAATAAAAGTTTATTATCAATCTCAATAAAAAATATGCAAGAAGGTAAAGAGAAGTACTGTCATAAACAAAAATACATGTAGCTAATGAGTAACAAAAATACAGGTAAAAACCTCACTATAGTTACACTCATCACTTATGTAACTAGCTACAAGATCATTGATCATCTGCAGGCAGAGGTGGAGGAGGTAAGACACGAGCTATAGTCTCTATCAGTCCCTGAAGAGCTCCTCAAAAGTAGGCAGTCTCCTACATCATTGGGATAAAGTAATCTGATCAGACCAAAAGATAATGCTCCTATAGCCTGTGATTTATGTTAGCGGTGATCTGATCATGGTGAAGTTATAATCGCTCATCGAGCTCATCCCTAATGATTGACTGATCGGCAGAAAAAGATGAAGCTTCTATTGACGCCTACACCCAAGGGGGTACGAAACTGCGGTGGTATCCAGTCAACAAGGAAATCTTCTATGTCAACCTGATCATTGGACTGTTTCTGCTGCGGTGACATGTGTGGTTGCTGTTGGGAAGCCAGTGCTGGTGCTGATGCTGATGACTGCAACAGCTACTGCTGCTACTCTTGCTATTGTGCCTTCTCATGCTCATCAAGAACAACGTCCTCATTAGAAGAAGAGATAGCAGGTCCTCGTGACTTGGATAAGGTCTAACGAGTAAACAAACTGGGTGAGAGGACGAGCGTATCAATTGTATAGAAAGGAACCAACTGTGCAGCATAGATCCTAATGATCAGGCTGCCAAATGGTAAGGACGTAGTGCGTCTCATCCTGGTAGTAGAGGTATCGATGACTCAAAGTATGTAAAAGGGAGCATCGATAGGGACAGCAACACCAAGTGCATATAAGAATGTGGCATGGGAAAGTGTCAGCATATTCATGTGGCTAATAGGATGCAACACACTATAAACAATGAGGTTAAGGATACGAAAACCCTCGTGTAGATATCCCTGCTCTAGGGTTACACCCCATGAGGTAAAGATAAGAGAACTGTCAACACATAGGGTAGAAGCGATAAGGCTAGCAGATAGAAGAGCCACACCCTAAGGGTATAGGAAACTTGGCTGCTTGACTCTGGGAAAACCAAGAGTCTGAGCAATCATCTCTATGGAGAGAGAGAAAGGGACACCGCGGACAGTCATAATCAAGGCTCTCTAGGCATCACAAGAATCGAGGTTCAAGTTTAACTCTCAAACTAGGGTCTCGTCAGCCAGACCCGTGACCGATAAAAGGGATAGCCCGTGTCGTGAGTCAAATAGCCTATAGGCTAATGTCTCACGGATATCATTAATAGTGTATATCCACTCTACAAGGACTAGACGGGACGTAATGGTCCCTGCCCGAAACTGAGTGACCTGTGTCAAAAATCAAACAAGGCTCTAAGGCACAACTCACAAGCGAATGACATATGAAAAGTGTCGTCGCTCAATGGGCACAGTCTTGATTGCCAAGATCACGTAGTATATGATAGAAAAAAGTAGGATGAACCTAAGATGGTACTACATCAAGTGAACTGAACTACAATCAACACTAATCCCAAGTCCAGATGAAAGATCAAATAAACTAACTGGGAAGTGTAAATAGACTAGAGGACTTACCGTAATAACGAACGAACGGAATCATGAAATGATCAGTGAAAGTGAAGCCCATGATGTGTAGAACACACTAACTAGAATAGAATCAAAGATTAACGAACACCGGTATTAAAATGACACAAGAGCTAAGAGGATTTTGAGAGAAAAAAAGGAGAAAAGTAAAGAATTTTCTAAAAAATGCATTGTTTCTCACGTGTTTAACCTGAACAGTTGTTCGTTCGAACTAACGAGTGACCTTTATTCGAACGAGAATTCATTCGAACGAACTCTAGAGGCTACTCTTCTCTTAGAAAAATAGAGTGTCCTGCTTTGTTAAAAAATCATGTGCAATTTTCAACTCCAAAACAGGGGAAAATTGGGAATTTTCAAGGAAAAACACTGTTTTTAGCTACAAACCTTAAATTACTCAATTATTCTTCAAAGTTAAAAATAATCCCAATGTCTTTAAGTTGAAAGCTGAATTTGAAGAACATTTTGAGTGAATTAAAGAAATATACATGTGTTCTAAAAACTATCAACACATTCAAATGATCCTAGAACACTAAAACACATACAAGCTCACACTTTACTCACTCAATCATGGTAATTAGACAAATGCTTTAGTTTCAACCATGAAATTAACTTTGTCTCAAGGTTGACTTTCTATGATGTTAAATGATTTTCACATCGATAAGAGCAAACAACTATAGTCAACCAACCTAGGAATTGTTTGGCCATTTCCAACCATATACTCCCTCTCAACTTAAAAGCAATAAATTACAAATTGAATTTGCACTTGTCTCACCTTTTGCAAAGCGGCTTTCACACACTTGAGTAGGTTACTCTTTTCAAATGTTTTACCAATGCTAGCAAACACACTATCTCAAGATAGCCATTTCCTTCCACTCTTGAATTGTTTTGTATGTGCCTTTTTCCTTTTAGGCTTTTACTTTTGGTCATTTGATTTTTTCAACCTAAGTCAATCTTTCTAGCCATGGACTTGTTGAGATGAAAATATAAAACCATTAAGTCCATCCTATCTACAAGACAATCTCATGCAAGAAATATGAAGGACTAACACTGTGAGATCATAAGTAAACTGAAAGATTGTGTGCACCTAAGTGAAAAATAATAAGTGAAGATATTGATAGGATAAAGTTCACAAGTCAATACTTAATCACTCAAAATGAACTTAATACAATTCTCTTTAAAAAATGGGATTACTATTAGCAATTTAAATAAGAGAAAATTATTTTTAAATTATTATAAAGGTATGAAATGCACCTAAATATTAAGGATAAAAAATCCACAAAAATAAACAAAAGAATAAAATCCATAGACCTAGACTAAATAAAGAATTCAAGTATCACCTAAACTATGGAAGAGAACACAACTTACTCGAGAATGAATTTCAATGAGTGAAAGGGAGTAAGATTCAATGAAACAATTCATAAAGAGATTCTAAGATTAGAGTGAAGAGTGAAATCCCTAAAATGCTATAGAATCTCTTAGTCATCTAAGAGTCAAATTTGTTTTTCTCGAAGAAGAAGCAAATTGTAAAGTTTGATTTACACACTCCTTCTTAATCCTTTTGAGTTTATCCTTCCTTACCCAAATTTGCCTTCCAATTCTTTTAGGAGTAGAAGGAACTTTATGAATCTTGACCTTATCTCCAACCTTAGAGTGGGAAATTACTTTAGGCTTTTCAAGGTTGAAAATATGAATTATCTTTTAAGACATGCCCCTTAATTTTTTTATATGATTATTCATTTGTTGCTTCAAGGTAGCAATTTTCAATTTGTGCTCTAAGGTCATAGAGTGAGATTGCGTTTGCCTTTACTTGGCAAGCTTCCTAAAATGCGTTTCAACAATATAATAAGAACAATAAAATGATCTTGGTTGAGGTTTTACATGAGGTCTGGATTAAGGTAGTGGGAGATAATTTGCTTGAGGTTTTGGTTGAGGTTGGGCTTTCCTCATAGGTTTAGGTGATTCAACACTTTTGGATTTTGAGGACACAAACACAATCGGCTTGAAAGTGGGAGATTAACTTGAAGTTGATATGGATGGCTTGTTCTTATTCATGAACATGTCATAACCGAAACCACTTTTATCATTCTTGATTTAGACGACATTAAGCATTTTAGAAAACTTATTAGACCTATCCTCGAGATTGAATTTGACATTCCAAGCTTGTGTGAGTTGTTCCCTAAAAGAGTGAACTTTGGAATTCAATTCCTTCTTTTCATTCTCACAAGAAACTAATGATGCCTTAAGTCCTCCTACCTCAACAACCAATAAATTTCTCTCCATCTCAAAGGATTCAACATTCTTCAAGAGAGATAATTTATCCTTGTTTATTTGATTCAATAAAGATAGATCAACTATCAAGGCACTCTTTTCCTTTTCACAAGAGTTGAGCTTAGTGATAAGTTTCATGTTAGACTTCTTGAGATATATAGATTCATTGAATAATTCTTTAAAAGCAATCTCAATGTTGTCTTCATCATCAATTTCTTCATCACTAGTCACAAAGTTCTTAACGCCCTCATGATCTTCATCCTCAATGGAGAATGATCCTTCATAAACATTGGTGATACTAGTGAAAGCCAAGAATTAACTTCCATCACCTTCTTCTTCTTCATCACCATTCTCCTTTCCTTCTTCCTCTTCATCATCTTCAGAAAAAGATGATTTCATTACCTTCATATTTCAAAAATTTTCCTTTCTCTTATTATGACAGTCGGTCGCTATATGCCTATAGTTATGGCAATCATAGAGTTTGATATGCTTAGAGATGGATTGAGATGTACGTCTTCTTCTATAACCAATAGAAGAAGATTTTTGGATTTGCCCTGTTGAAGTGTTAAAATTTGCAACAGATCATTTACTTGAACTTTGAGATCCCTTGGAGTTAGGCATTTTACCCTTGAGGTATTTGTTAAACCTCCTAACAAAAAGAGTCAAGTCCTCATCATTCATGGACTCGGGGTCTATTTTAATATCCCTTTCACTTTCTATTTGTGTTGATTTCAAGGCAATACTTTTGGTCTTCTTTGCTTGCCTAAAAGTTAGTTTAAAGGTTTGAAGTGATCCAACTAACTCATCAACAACTAGAGAGTCCATGTCCTTACTCTCCTCAATGGCGGTTATCTTTAGTTGAAATCTCTCGGAAAAATATCTCAATATTTTCTTGAAAATCTTGGTCCTTTCTAGTCTTTATCCTAGGTTGAAAAATGAGTTGACAATGTTACTTAATTTGGCATAGAACTCAGAAAAGGTTTCTGATTCTTCCATTTTTAAGGCTTCAAACCTAGAAGTCAACATTTTTAGTTTTGACCTATTTACCGCCGACGTACTATCATGGGTAATCTCAAGGATGTCCCAAGCCTCCTTGGACATCTCACAACTCATAATGTGGCGAAACTCATCAGGAGTTACCGCGTTAAATATGGTGTTCAACCCTTTGGTGTTATAGCCACTTATCCTTAACTCTAACTCGTTCCAAGTGTTTGAAGGCTTGACTACGGAAGGAATTTTTGTAGTTGCAGTTGTGACTAGTGAGGCCTAACCTTCTTGGACAGTAAGCCAAATTCGCTCATTCACGGCTCTCAAAAATGTTCTCATATGAGCTTTCCAACAAGCATAATTTGAGCCATCAAATAGAAGTGGTTGTGAGATCGATCCTCCCTCTCTTAACCCTTCCATTGTTCACAACTTAGGATATCAATCAAATGCCTTGAAATGAAGGTTCCAATACGAATCTGTTTGCGTGGAGGGATACCATAAGGATATCACTCAAGGTCCAAAGCGTGAATTACCAAGAAGGGGGGTTAAATAGGTAGGTCTAAAATTAAAAATTTCTTTCAAGTTAATTCCAATTCTTGGAAAGTGAAGCAATGCACTATGATGGAAAGTGAAATACAATGAATCTACGAACGAGCTAAGTACCTCTGGCTCCGTTCTTCTCGATTACGTTTTCAAATTCCCCTTGAATCTTCCAGCTTCTTATAGCCAGTCCTTTAAACAAGTAGACTCCTTCACAGTTTTAGACTCCTCCAATCAAGCAGTTAAACAATCGCGAATCCTCACGACCTCGGTGTCCACCGATTGCTCAACACTGAATCCTCGTGCTTGAACTTCATCTATCATCAATGGTGAGTTTGATATGAACCAAGGCTCTTTAGATCTGATTGGATTATGTGGTTTGATCAAATTCGATTAATGAAAATGATTAAAGATGATTATGAATATCATGTATCAACAATCTCTCATGAGAGCTTCAAGATTTATCAACAATTTAGCTCTTACAAATTAAGAATCTTTCACTCTATTTTGGCTACTCTCAAATGTATTTTTGCCTATTTTTTGCAAAGAGATTGATTGATCCTCAAATGAGTAGAAATTGGATTATAAATCCATTTTCTGCCTAGGGTTTGCTCAAAAGAACCATCATTTGTTCGGACGAACAAGGAACGAATATCAAACAAATATAACTCTAAGGTTGTAGCAACTCGTTTGATATAGAAGTTCTAATGAATTTAAACAAATACGAATGAAATCCTTCTGTTAATCATTCAAACAAGCCAAAGATTCGTTCGAACGAGTAAAAGTGAGTTTGTCATTCATTTCTTGTCTTGTGAATTGAATTTTTCCTATTTGGTTTTTAAAGATACATTTTGGGAGAATTAGGTCACAACCATAAGTCAATCACATACATGATGATAAGATAAAATCTATATGTAATGCAATGCATGCATGATGTGAGTGTGTGAGATTTGAATCAAATACAAAAAACTATTTTACCCTTCAAAAACCAAGTCGATCAGTAGTGATACACGGTAATGTCTCTTAGAAGAACTTGGGGAAGAACAGGCATCGAGGTCCTCACTCGTAGGACTTATGTACGAATTACGCACAAAGTATGTTTTGTCAAACTAGATTAGCCAATTACAATATTTGACCCTATGGTCCTAACACTGTGGGACTTTGACGAGAAGAGTTCTATTAGAGGTAGACTCTGACAATAAGAGTCCTAATAAGACTTGGACTCTGGCATGAAAGTCCTAACAAGAGTGGGACTCTATTGGGAAAAGTGCTACTTGGACTAGGACTTTGTTAGGGTAATCCTAATGAGAGTGGGACTCTATTCGAAAGAGTCCAATTAGGATTGGGACTCTAGTAAGAAAGTCCTAACAAGAGTGGGACTTTGTTTAAAAGAGTCCTTCTTAGACTGGGACTCTGTTAGTAAAATCCAAATAGAAGTAGGAGTCGGACTCTATTAGGAAGAGTCCTATTGGGACTAGGACTATATTAGGGAAGAGTCCTACTGGGAGTAAGTTTCTTAGCATAATCGTTGAATTACTCTTACCTAATCAAGGGTCACAAAATGAGGTGTCTACATAAGCACAAGGATGAAACTTAATAAAACCCCTTAGGATCGTTAAAATAGCAAAAATTCAACCATTAGCTACTTTCATGTATTTAGTTGCAAATGTTATGTATTGAATGACAAAGAAAATTTGGGAAAGTTTGATGCTAAATCCGATGAAAGAATTTTCCTAGGATATTCTTGTAACGTTTCATAAAGTTGGAGAATACATAAAAGATATAAGTAATTAATAATATTATTTTTGTACGATAATAAACCTCACAAACGTAATAATGAGGTGGAAAGAATTTAAACAACGTAATATAGAGTGATGATGCATGAATTATAAATGAAAAATAGTAAAAGAAAACTTGAATTTTAGAAATCAGAAAAAAGACGTAATATTAAAAGTCTACTATAAATTTCGTTTGATATTCATTTGACCTTCATTCGAATGAAGGGCTTGTTCATTTGAACGAACATGCGACATAACACTTTTAAGTGCAGGCTAAAAAGCCATTGTGTGAGAATTTAACTTTCCCTTCTATTCAAAACCCTCTTTAAACAAGAGAAGAAATTGGAGGTTGATCTTCATGAAAATCTAAGACTTATCAACACATCATAGCACAAAAACTCATCACTAAGTAAAATCTCACCGATTGAGATCTAAGAATTTCTAGGATTTCTTCAAGAACAAAGGAAAGGTAAGTTTTAGATTTTTCTTTCCTCTTTCAAATTTCTTGTATTTTCTTGTGGATCTAGCTTTGTTAAGTAAATTAAATGGTGTAAAATATTTCTTGGATTTTTTTGGGTAAAGATTGAAGCCAAGATCTTAAAATCTCTCTCCACACTCAAAAAATCCACTTCTCTCAAGACCTTGAGGTAGAGATGCAAACCTAGGTTGAGGGTTATTTCTTTACATGAGTACATTGAGCACTTTATTTAATTCTATATCTCGCATTATGGATGTCATTATTCATATACATATGTGTTATGCTTTGGAAAATGGTAGGAGTATGAAATGTCATGTATTGAAATGATTTTGGCATGTACATGTTGATGATTGGGAGAAAATGTTGAATGTCATTTACTTATATTAATCTTGCCACATCCTTATTGATAATTGGATTATTGATGGCCATAAGTTGTATGGTTATTGTTGTGTTCTTGTGATACATAATAAGGGGATATGAACCTTGGGCATGTTCATGAATAAAGTGAATAATCTTGATGAATGATAAAATGCGAAAATAGAAATGGAGAATGGGAATATGAATAATCTATTCCTAAAACAAGCTGAGGGAGAAGAAAGAGTGGCACGTTGTGAGATCGCATTACAGACCGAGAATATTTTGTGATGGGGATTGTGTCTCCCTTCGATGCGAACCATAACCCCGCACAAGTGGTAGTACATAGCCAACGAGTTAGTAGCTCATCAAGTACTAAGCTTTTCCGGGGGCCATTAGGTGATTTGACGAGGTGATTTTATTTAAGTGGGAGGATTAATGTGAAGCTTGAACGGTAATTTACCTTGTATGCAGTTAATTTCAATTTTGTGATGATTCTTCCCTTTACTTATTATTATATTTTCTTGTAGTTGGGTTAATGGTTTCCATTGTTTGGTGTATGATAAATCATCTATTAATATGTATGCATGTTGGTTGAACAGTTGTATTGACACTTCACATCTCACATGCCTACACTTTGCACCGCCTTAACTTTCCCTATTTTAGAATCTCTATTGGGGTTTTTGTTTTGACCCTTGCCAAATATAAATAACGGCAAGGAGTTGGTATCTTGATGGCATAGATTAGGAGGACACATCTCTTTAGGACTCTGATGTTATTTTTGAGATGTAATTAAATTCAAAATTTCTATTTTGGTCTTTTGTTATTTTGGGAATGTAAAAAGGTCATATGGCCTTTATATGTTGATGTGAAGGCTCGAGAGCCTTAACAAGACTAATATTCTTTTTACCTAGAAATAGCCATCACATGATGAATACACTTTTGGAATCTATATATGAAAATCTTATTGGATTATATGTATGGAATGTGAATGAATATTTGTGTCATGAAAACTCAAGTGGAAATATGCTAATCACTGGGGTGCTTTGAAATATACAGGAATTATTTACTTAGTTTGACCTTGATTTATAGAGTCATCCCTCGAATCCTTGGGGTCCGGGGTGTGTCAATTCTACCATAAGCAAAACATATAAAATCTTCAACAAAAGAACCCTAACTTTAGAAGAATATATATATATATATATATATCTTGTGTTTGATGAATCTTATCCTCACATTACAGAGAAAAATATGGATGATGATGATGATGAACAAAATGATTCAAATACAAATGAACCACTTCAAGATAATAATAGTATAAATCATCAAACTTTTGAAGAAAAAAAAGAAGATAAAATAAAAAATGAAATGCAATTCAAAATGTTAGATTAGATCCTTCCAAAGAATGAAAGTTTGTCAAAGATCACCATAAATATCAAATCATTGGTGAACCTGTTGGGTTCGTAACCACAGTAGAAGCAATTTTAAAAAATTATTTGGAACTATTTCTTTACATAAATCATACAATCTTGAAAAGAGGGTTAAAATTACCTTATTCTTGATAATCTTAATTGTTGAAGACGGTTTCTTGAAGAGATTGATACAATCTTCCTTCTCTTGCTCCTCTAGGTCTTCTCCTCTTTTCTCTTAGGCAAACTGTATTGCAGAAAAGTGGGTTCCCTCTTATTTTTGTCTCGCATAAAAACATATGATAAATGGCTCCCTACATATCATATATATATAGGGCTTAACCTAATTAGGGCAAGAGAAGGGATCTAATGGGTCCTACTAAGTTAGCTTCCAATTAGTCAATTAAATCTTAATTATCTCATAATTAATTTTAATTGACTAATTAATTTTAATTAACTCCACTATATAATTGAAATTTCACTCCAACTTAGTAAAATAGAGTAAACCCATATACATTATACTTCTGTAGTTGGCCTCTCTACTTGGATACCAATAATCAAGGTTTCATATTATACTGTCAAATTAATTCTCTAATTATTTTAAGAACCTAATTCATTAATTATTAATCACTTGCAATTCGTCATCATTTTAATAAATAATTTACTGAAAAGATCGGATCCAGATTTCTATGATTAACCTATTAAATTAGCACAAAGATGATATCCATCTCTCTAATATATAGAGTGTAGATTCCATCTTGAGAATATGTGTTCCACAGTCTAAATAATGACTTCCCAAGATACCGAGGTGTTGATCTGAAAGAGCTCACTCATTGGTAACTCAAAGTCATCACTATTCATAACTTGAGTTCACTATCCTCTCAGGATTAAGAGCTTACTGCGAATAGTGAATAAGAAACTTATTAAAGGTGACAGTTCCAAATGATGCATTTCTTATAGTGATCCAGTTCAGTGTATTCCCAATACCCAATACAATAACCTAGAGTCCACTACTCTGATGGTTGAGATAAACCACCTTATCACATAAAGGTTAACTGTATTATAGCTTTACAGATAAGAGGTCAAATCTTATCAATAACCACTAACAATTCTAGAATTTCCTATATAAGTAGTTCATATCTCCTGTGTATAGATCTCATTCATACACATGAACCACTCCTAATGGAAATTCAAGGACTAATCATCTTATGATATAAAGCAACATCCAAACACATGGTAATATGAAACTCAATAATAAATCAAATCTATTAAATAATAATATAACATCCTAACAAACTCCCACTTGCACTCACATCCATTCCCCATAACATCTGACACCCATCCTATCTACATGAAGTTTGAAACTTTTAGAAGGTAGAGTCTTAGTGAAAGGATCTGCAAGATTGTCCACAGATACAACCTTGGTGACGATAATGTCTCTACACTGAACGATCTCTCTGATAAGGTGATACTTGCGCTCTATGTGCTTTCCACCCTTATGGTTTATTGGCCCCTTGGATTGAGCTACAGCTCCACTATTGTCACAATGAAGGACCATAGGCAACTGAGACTGTGGTACCAATCTTAGTTTCGAAAGGAACTTCTTAAGCCAAACTACTTCCTTAGCTGCTTCAGAGGCTACTACATATTTCGCTTCAATGGTTGAGTCAGCAATACACTATTGATTGATACTCCTCCAACTGATAGCTCCACCACCAAGAGTAAACACATATCCTAAGGTTGACTTTCTAGAGTCCTGGTCTAACATAAAGTCAGAGTTTATGTGGCCAACTGGAACTAGATCACCACCCCCGTATCTCAACATATAATCTATAGTCCTTCTCAAGTACTTAAGTAAATGTTTTACGATAGTCCAATGATTTGGTCCTGGATTAGATTGATATCTGCTGACCATGCCCACTGCAAAACAAATATCTGGCCTAGTGCAAAGCATAGCATACATAAGGCTTCCTACAGCTGAAGTATAAGGAACCACCTTCATGCGTTCCTCTTCCTCAAGTGTCTTAGGACACTAATTCTTGGACAGAGGTACTCCATGCCTAAAAGGCAATAAGCCTTTCTTGGAGTTATGCATTGCAAACTTGATAAGAATTTTGTCTATATATGCAACTTGAGATAAGCTTAACATCTTGTTCTTCCGATCTCGCAAAAGCTTAATAATGAGGATGTAACTGGCTTCTCCCAAGTCCTTCATATTAAACCAATTCGCTAGCCGAACCTTTATCATAGACAACACCCTTACATCATTCCCAATGAGTAGTATATCATCCACATATAGAACTAAGAACACCACCACGCTTCCTTCACTTTTCTTATACACACAAGGTTCATCCAGGTTTTGATCAAAACCAAATGACTTGATTGCCTGATCAAATTGGATGTTCCAACTTTGGGAAGCTTGTTTAAGTCCATAAATGGACTTATGCAGCTTGCATACCATATGCTATTGGCCCTTAGCTATGAAACCATCTAGTTACATCATATAGATGTCTTCCTTAAGATAGCCATTCAAGAATACTATCTTGACATCCATTTGCCAAATCTCATAATCAAAATAAGCTATAATGGATAAGAGAATCCAAATAGACTTAAGCATAGCAACTGGTGAAAAAGTTTCTTATAATTGATACCCTCTTTTTGAGTAAACCTTTTCGCCACCAGTCTAGCTTTAAAAGTCTCAACTGATCCATCGGGTCTTCTCTTTCTCTTGTAGATCCATTTACAACCAATTGATTTAATATTGGAAGGTGATTCCACAAGTTCCCATACCTGATTAGAATACATAGATTCCATTTCACCTTTCATAGCATTTTGCCAAAGTCCCAAATCTTTATCAGAGATTGCCTCATCGTAGCTACTGGGATCTAAAACATGTTCATCTGAGACAGACTTTCCTAAAAACATTTACCTATCAGGTGGCCTGTCGGTCCTCCCACTACGACGTGGCTCCGGTGTAATAGAAGATGTTGGAATGGAGCCATCTCGTCCATGATTATTATTTGCCAGAGGAGTAGAAGAAGCATCTGATGTTTCTTCTAAAGTGATCTTACTCTTAGGCTTCTAACCCATAATATAATCATCCTCCAGAAAGATAGCATTTGTGCTAACAAATACCTTCTACTCACTAGGGTTATAAAAGAGTCAGCCTTTCGTCCCTTAGGATAGCCAATGAAAAAGCTCAATTCTAATCTTGGTTCCAACTTGCTAGTCCTTCCTTTCAGCACATAGGCTAAACACCCCCAGATCCGGTAGTGGTTTAGACTTAGTTTGCACCCAGTCCAAAGCTCTATTAGAGTCTTGGGAGTACACTTAGTTGGAACTGGGTTCAGAATATATACCGCTGTCTCTAATACCCCCAAAGAAATATAGGCAAATCAGAATAACTCATCATTGACCTTACCATATCTAAAAGTGTCATGTTTTTCCTTTCTGCTATACCATTCTACTGAGGTATGCCAGGTGCAGACAACTTGGATAAAATCCCATTATCCAACAAATGCTAATTGAAGTCACTAGAGGGATATTCCCCACCTCGATCAGATCGAAGTAATTTTATGCTCATATCTAATTGCTTTTCCACTTCGGTCCGAAACTCTTTGAACTTTTCAAAGGCTTCTAACTTATGATGCAATAGATAGACATAACCATATCTAGAATAATCATCAGTAAAAGTGATGAAATACTCATAGCCCCTTCTAGCCCTAATATTTAAGGATCCACACACATCAATATGGATTAACTCCAATACTTCTTTGGCTCTGTTTCCCTTTAAAGCAAAGGGTCTTCTAGTTATCTTTTCCTCCAAACAGGATATACAGACTAGTAATGGTTCAACAACCAAGGAAGACAAAGTACCCTCCTTTACTAGTTTATTAATCCTATCCAGATTAATATGACCTAGCCTCAAGTGCCAAAGATAAGTTAAATTAGTAAAAGAAACTTTTCTTTTAAGTGGTAAAGTTTGTGATGGTTCATTCTTTTCAATGTTATGTATCTCATACATCTTAGGAGTAATCAAATAAAGACCATTAACTGTTATGCCAAAGCATATAAAAGAACCACTATGTTTAATAACAACATTTGAATTAAAATAAACTGAATAATCTTGTTTTATTAAACTTGAAACTGATAATAAGTTCCTTCTAATGCTAGGCATATATAAGTAATCATAAAGTACTAGTTTCTTATTTGAAGAAAAACATAAACAAACTACTCCTACTGATACCGCAGCAACTTTTGCTTCTATTCCCAAGTGCAAGATAATCTCTTCATCACTTAGCCGCCTGGTTTCCCGAAACCGCTGCAACGAATTACAAATGTGATTAGTTGCACCGAAGTCTACACACCAGGAATCTAAAGTACCCGCTATATAGCTTACTTCAATAACAAGTGATTTGATTATATATATGTTCCTTTTCTTGGCTAGATAATCTAGACAATTTTTCTTCCAATGCCCCATGACCCCATAGTGGAAACACTTTCCTTTGGGCTTAGTGGTTGCCCCTTTTCTTTACTTTTCCAATACCCCCTTTAGGACCCATATTTCCCTTTGATATACCACAAAAGAGCAAGATCAATCAGCACTTGACACGTATACCTATAAGTCCAGCTCACGCTCGGCTAACTCAGCTCGCGCT
Organism: Nyssa sinensis; assembly: GCA_008638375.1. Classification (NCBI taxonomy): domain Eukaryota; kingdom Viridiplantae; phylum Streptophyta; class Magnoliopsida; order Cornales; family Nyssaceae; genus Nyssa; species Nyssa sinensis. The sequence continues at coordinate 2,755,315 of CM018050.1, read as the reverse complement.
CAACCAGTGGCTAAGCGCTCGAACATTCAGGACAGGCTGAAAGATCGGAAGTGGCCGAGCATATGCCTCCAGAGCACATACATATCCGGATAAAGATCACGGAGCTAATTACAGGACTCCAGACCAACACTCCAGAGCTCGTCACCTCATTAGTAGCTGCCGAGCAAGGAATAAGGAAACAGTCTTTGACAAAGAAACTGCTATACATGTTCATCTCTATCTATGGTGCAATATCCAACAAGGAAACTACTATCTCCGATGATCAAATCCCTACTTTCATGACTCCAAATCCTAATCAACTTAGGAAAGCCACAGCCTATAAATTAAACCCTAAACGTACGCTTTATTTTTATGCTTATTCTTTGGCTTTCAATACAGTCTTTTCAATTCCGTTTACTTACTTAAGTATCGGAGCGGCTACCGCCGGAGCCAATCTGGTGGTCCTCTGATCCCCCCTTTTGAGTGTTCTACAGGTCGCGGAGCCCAAATTTATTGCGAGTCGAAAAGTGCAGCATCAGTTTGGCACCGTCTGTGGGAAAGACTAAATCTCCAAGTGCTCTATTCACAAACTTATCTTTTCCCTCACCGGAAAACCATGGCCCCAAATCTCCGACCGCGACAGAATACTCAGAATCCACAAAGCTCTCAACGTCGGCCGCCTACTCCACGAGCAAGAGGGCCAACAGTTGATCCCATGCCACAAGAGATCGAATCAATCAAACGACACAACGAAATGGTGCAGGAACAGTTGCTTGCCATATCTAGAACATTGGCAACGCTCACACAGAATCAAGGGACGAGTCCTCCTAACTCGCCGGTCAACATTGCTGCAGGAACATAACCCCCTATTACCACTGAGAATGAAGAACCCCCTGAGCAGGATCCAAATAACCAGCCTGGGCACCCCAAGGTGTTGCTCGCGTTGGCAGAGATCCACAGCCGTCAGCAGCCCTAGGTTGGGGAACATCAGCCTTCGTCCCTGACGTCCATTACCGGAGCACTACTAGAGCCCCAACTCCAAGGGCTTCAGGAGCAATTCCGGCACCACAGGAGCCTCATCCCCAAGCAGCACCAATCCCTCTAGTTTGGAACCCTCTTTCGTCCGAGGGACGTACTCAGCTTGACTACCCTGAACCCGAGGCTGTAAGGCAAGGTTCACAAGAGGTCCGGTTCAGAGACCCACGGAGGGTCGAAGAAATTGCCGAATTTATCGACCGAACAGTAGCTTTGAGAGGTGCCCAGAACCCTCCAGAGCAGGATGAGTTGGCTAGGCTGCTCGGAAGACTTGCCACCCCATTCACTCACGCCATCATGACAGAAGAAAGGCCCAGAAAGTTCATGGTGCCAAAGTTCACCCTGTACGATGGGACTGGAGACCTAGGAGATCATCTCTCGCACTACCAGCATACGATGGCCCTCCACAAGGCCTCTGATGCTTTTATGTGCCGAACTTTCATTACCAGCCTAAAGGGAACTGCTCTGAAATGGTTCCACCACCTCCCTCCGAACTCAATTACCGGCTTCTATGAGCTCGATAGGCAATTCCTGGACAGATTTATGACCAGCAGAAGGATCAGAAGGAGACCAGAATTCCTGTTAAATGTCAAGCAGACTAAGGAGGAGTCCCTCAGAGCCTACATTGTGCACTTTAATGCCAAACTCACGGAGGTCACTGACTGCAGCCCAAGATTCCTTGTAGCTACCTTAACTGCTGGACTTGCTCACGGTGGCTTTAGAGATTCATTGACCAAAAGCCCTCATGCCGACATGGCGGCATTAATGGACCGGGCCAGGAAGTACATCAACTTGGAAGAAGCTAACCGCACATCCCAGAAGAGCAAAGAGCAGAACCAGAAGGATAATCCGAAGAGGGAGGATCATAAGAAGGAGGACCACAGAATAGACTCTAGCAAGAAGAGGGCCAGGAGTCCAGAAAAGAGAACAGTACCCAGGGCTGTTTATAATTCCGGACCAAGGGAGTTCACTAACTTTACCTCTTTGAACACTACACTAAACCAGGTACTCCGACAGATCCGAGATCAGGAAAACCTGAGATGGCCAGAACCGATCAAAGGAGATCCCAACCTTCGGGACCAAAGTAAGTACTAGCAATTTCCATAAAGATCATGGACATACGACTAACTCATGCAGGACCCTTAGATATGACATCGAGCAGCTCATAAAGAAGGGGCGTCTCTGGGAGTTCATCAGCAGGACAGAAGGCAGAACCCCCAAGAAGACAAGCCTCAATAATGGCCAGACTAGAGACCCGAGCAGAGGCAGGAGCAGAGGGAAGGACGAAACGAGCCTCAGAGGCAGAACAACCATGTCATTTATGTCCTCCATGCTGACTCCCCAATTACAGGAATGTCAAACAGGGCAAGAAAGAGATATGCTCGGGAGGCTAGGGCTGCCCTAGATGTATTGCAGATCTCCAACGTTGAAAAAAGGCTCAAACCAGAGCCAGAGATCTAGTTCACAGAACAGGATCTATCTGGGGTACACTGTCCTCATAGTGATGCCCTCGTCATCACTCTCAAGATCGCCAACTTTGAGATCAGAAGGGTTCTGGTTAACAGTGGCAGCTCTGTGAATATACTGTTTTATGAGCCACTCAAACAGATGAAGATTGACCACCACAACATCAAGCCTATTACCGCCGTGATGGCAACCTTTGACGGCAATCTCAGTACCCCATTGGGAAGGATCGACCTACCTACTACTGTGGGAGAAGGAGAAGGGCAGAAAACCACTATCTCAGAATACATGGTGTTGAATATGAAATCTCCCTACAATGTCATAATTGGGAGACCATGGTTGCACCAGATAGGGGCAGTCACCTCGACCCTCCATCAATGTCTGAAGTATGTCCACAATCAGAACGTTCACTCTGTCAGAGGGTGTCAGCCGACTTCCGGGGAGTGCCATGCCATTGCACTCAAGGAGAAGGCTACCAAATAGCAATTACAGTATACTCGGGACTGTACAGATCCAGTTCTCTCCCACACTCCCGAGGAGGAAGGTTGCCATTCCAGCATCGAAGAACCCCTGAGTCTAAGGGGACAAGACAGCAAGGCCTAACCCATTGGCGAGCCTGTCAAAGTACTGGTCAGTTCACAATCAGAGGGACGCTATTTGTACATCGGCCCAGACCTGACACGCGCTGAGCAAGAGAAAATTATCAAGTTTCTAAAAGACAACCTCTCTATGTTTGCGTGGGAGACCAAAGACATGGAAGGTATAGATTCTAACCTCATAACTCACAAGCTGATGGTAGATCCAGATCACCCACCAATAAGATAGAAGAGAAGGCCGATTGCTCCAGAATGGCATCAGATCATAAACGAAGAAGTCCAGAGGCTACTTGAAGCCAAAATGATACATGAAGTGTTCTACCCCGAGTGGCTAGCCAACACCGTCCTAGTCAAAAATAAAAATAGCAAGTGGAGGGTCTGCATTAACTATACAGACCTCAATAAGGCGTGCCCAAAAGACAGCTTTCCACTGCCAAGGATAGATCAACTGGTTGACGCCACCGCGGGGCACGAGCTCATGAGTTTTATGGATGCCTATTCTGGGTATAACCAAATTCAGATGTACCCTCCAGACCAAGAGAAGATAGCCTTCATAACCGAACGAGGTCTCTACTGCTACAGAGTAATGCCTTTCGGTTTGAAGAACGCTGGCGCCACATACCAGCGGTTGGTTCACAAGATGTTCAGCCCGCTGCTCGGCAATACCATGGAGGAATACATTGACGATATGCTGGTCAAAAGTCTGAAGAAAGGTAGTCACCTCTAGCACTTAGCCCAGACCTTCGATATCCTAAGACAACACAAGATGAAGCTCAATCCCTCAAAATATACCTTTGGGGTGACGAAGGAAAAATTCTTGGGATAGATTGTCTCTCAGAGGGGTATCAAAGCAGACCCCACTCAGATCCAAGCCCTGATTGGACTAAAGTCACCAAAAACCAGGAAAGGCATTCAGGCGCTGAATGGCAGAATCGCGGCACTAAACAGATTTATCTCCAAATCCACTGATCGGTGCCTACCCTTCTTCAAAGCTCTAAAGGGCAACAAAAATTTACAGTGGATAGAGGAATGTGAGAAAGCTTTTCAGGAACTAAAGGAGTATCTTGCCTCTCCAGAACTTCTGTCAAAACCAATACAGGGGGAAAAGCTACACTTGTACCTTGCAGTCTCTGAAAATGCGGTTAGATCCGCATTAGTCAAGCAAGACAAGGGACTACAGAGGCCCATATTCTACATCAGTAGGGCACTACTCGACACAGAAAAGAGATACCCAGAGGTTGAGAAGCTTGCTTTTGCTTTGGTAATATCAGCTCAGAAGCTCCGACCCTATTTCCAAGCTTATCCAATTGAAATCCCAACCGCCTATCCTCTGAAGTCAATATTGAGGAAGCCTGAGGTGTCGGGAAGATTAGTTAAGTGGTCTGTGGAGCTAGGGGAATTCGACATATCATATGTGCCACGGAACTCCATAAAGGGACAAGCCTTAGCAAATTTCATTGCTGAGTTCACCCCAGCACTTCAAGACAAGGCACAGCTCATCGAAACTATAGGAACCTGGCTGCTCTATATCGATGGGTCGTCAACCGATCAGGGCTCAAGAGTGGGCCTGGTATTACAATCTCCTAATGGGCTCTTGTCAGAAAAAGCAGTAAGCTTGGGATTCAAAGCTTCCAACAATGAAGCAGAATATGAAGCCCTAATCCTAAGCATGAAATTGGCTCTGGAATGCGAGGTTCAGAACCTTAGAGTCTTCTCAGATTCCCAACTAGTGGTAAGCCAAGTTTTGGGAGAATTCTCCATTAAAGATGACAAGATGCTTCGGTATTCCGAACTGGTGAACTACCTGAGGCACTCTTTCCAGACGTTCACTATCCAGAAAATAGAAAGAAGCCAGAACTGCAGAGCAAATGCTTTGGAAAACATGGCATCCCGCCTAAAGTTTGAAGCAAACTCCACAGTAAAAATTTCCTACCAGCCAGGACCCAGCATAAAGGAAGCCCAAGTTGCCCAGATTACTAAACAGCTCCAAAACTGGATGACCCCAATCCTCCAGTACCTAGAATCTAGGCTCCTCCCTAAAGATAAAAACAAAGCGAGGAGAATCCGAATCAAAGCGGCTCGGTACCTGATCCTGAACAACAAGCTTTACAAAAGGTCTTATTCTCAACCTGTGTTAAAATGCTTAGCTCCAGAAGAATCACAATATGTCTTGGCTGAAATACACGAAGGTATTTGCGGGAATCATAATAGGGGCAGAACGATAGCTCACCGAGCTCTGACTCAAGGCTATTACTGGCCTAACATGCTAAGGCAGGCTAAGGAGTATGTTCAGAAGTGCGACAAATGCCAAAGATTTGCCCCATATCAACACCAGCCTCATCACGAGCTCATCCCGATTACTAGTCCTTGGCCCTTTGCTCAGTAGGGGATGGACATCGTGGGTCCATTACCCAAAGCCCCACCAAACAGGAAGTATCTTTTGGTAGCCATTAACTACTTCTCTAAATGGGCCGAAGCTGAACCTCTAACACACATAACAGATAAGGAAGTTGAGAAATTCACCTAGAAGAACATTGTTTGCAGGTTCGGTATACCACATGTGATTATCTCTGACAATGGGACGCAGTTCACTGGTAAAGGCTTCAAGAAATTCTATGAAAAATTCAACATTAGGCAACATTTTGCCTCTCTAGGCCATCCACAAGCAAATGGGCAAGCAGAGGTCACCAACCGAACAATCCTTGATGGAATAAAGAAACGGTTAGAGTAGGCCAAAGGAAAGTGGGCAGAGGAGCTCCCTGGAGTTCTTTAGGCCTATAGAACAACCAGAAGAACTCCCACCTCTGAAACTCCCTTCTCACTGGCCTATGGTACAGAAGCAGTAATCTTGGTTGAGATCGGTATGCCAACTTTAAGGACTGAAGCCTTCGAGCAAGAATCCAATGATCAGCAGCTGATGGAAAATTTGGATTTGCTTGAAGAAAAAAGGGATCATGCCAGCATCAGGATGGAAGCCTATCAGTAGAGAATGGTCAACAAATCTAAGGTGGGGCTCAAGACGGTCAGCTTTCAAGTTGGAGACTTTGTCTTAAGTAGAGTCTTTCAAAACACTAAGGATCCCACTATAGGAAAGTTGTCACCGAACTGGGAAAGCCCCTACAGAGTGATGAAGGTTGTTAGGCCTACCACCTACTGGCTAGAAGACATGACTGGGAAGCCTATTCCTAGGCCATGGAACGTGGAACATTTACAGAAGTATTATCAATAGAGATGTTTCTTTCTTTTTAATACCTCCATAGAATATTCGTCTTTTAATGCATAGGCCTCCAGAGCCTGGTCCATCTACAATGCACAAGCCTTAGTGCTTGGTCCATTTACAATGCACAAGCCTTAGTGCTTGGTCCATATCTAATGCACAGGCCTCCAGAGCCTGGTCCATCTACAATGCACAAGCCTTAGTGCTTGGTCCATATCTAATGCACAGGCCTCCAGAGCCTGGTCCATCTACAATGCACAAGCCTTAGTGCTTGGTCCATATCTAATGCACAGGCCTCCAGAGCCTGGTCCATCTACAATGCACAAGCCTTAGTGCTTGGTCCATCTTTTAATGCACAGGCCTCTAGAGCCTGGTCCATCTACAATGCACAAGCCTTAGTGCTTGGTCCATCTTTTAATGCACAGGCCTCTAGAGCCTGGTCCATCAATAATGCACAAGCCTTAGTGCTTGGTCCATCTCTAATGCACAGGCCTCTAGAGCCTGGTCCATATCTAATGCACAGGCCTCCAGAGCCTAGTCTATCAATAATGCACAGGCTTCCAGAGCCTGGTCCATATCTAATGCACAGGCCTCCAGAGCCTGGTCCATATCTAATGCACAGGCCTCCAGAGCCTGTTTCATCAATAATGCACAAGCCTTAATGCTTGGTCCATCCCTAATGCACAGGCCTTCCGTGCCTGGTCCATCTATTATGCACAAGTCTTCCGAGCCATGGTCCATCTTCAATATGCAGACTCTATGATCCAGTTCAGTCCAAAGGCAGAAGTTCCAAGTATCTTCAACCAAAGTCCAACTACTATCTACACAAGTTTCCCAGATCGGAATACCTTAAAGCTGATACTTAGATTATTTGGCTTGTATACCAACAAGCAACGAATACTACAGTATCCGAGTAGGCTTAAAGTACATTGGTTCAAGACTTCAAGTTTTATACAAGTTTCTTTGATCTACTCTTAGAACATACAGAAGAGTTATTCATCAGAAGTGCACGAGAAGGTGTTTTAAAGAAGAGCACATTCGAACAAGAAGAACATCAGATTTGAGAAGAAGGTACTCAATTTTATTGATGATTCATAAAATTTTACATCAGTACAAGAAGACTGGAAATAAAACAAGTACAGAAAAGCTACAATAAAGACATCACTACGCTCTGCAACATCATGGCTTTCTTCCTCAGATGGGAAAGGGACCCAAGTTCCAACCTCCATTACTGCCGCCGCCGGCTTCCATTTGAAAGGAAGGAACCCTAAACCCCAATCTGCATCAAGAAGCACCCAAGACATTTCATCATCACTATCACTGATCTCAATACCAACGGATGATATGGGCTCTAGGTCTTAGGGGACCTCTATTCTCCATCTTCTTTTCCCTCAAAATCGGCATGACACCCCAACCGGCTTCAGTAAGGGTCTCTGCCAAGACACAAAGGGAAGGAGGCATCCCACCTTCATCTTCATCACCAATGCTCCAAGCCTTGGTTGAATCAAGAAGAGTCTACCTCCAATCAAAGAAATCTCGACCGGATGCTAAAATGGACAAGAGGACTAGTGCCTCCTCTAAACCTTCCTTGAAAACTGAATCAAGGGGAAGGTTAACTCTCGGCCACAATTTAATCATTCCTAACTCAGACTGAGAATCGTCAATCATCTCCGGGCGAATGGCAAGTTTTCGGCAACATCTAAATTCTCTCTAACGGGGGAACAATTTGGGAACAAGAAGATTGGGCGCAACCGTATGCCCCATTTCTCATATATATAGACCCTTGAAGTCCAAAAGCCACCCAACTGGACCGTCGCAATAGTTAAAAGAGAGGTTGGCCTCGAAAACCCAAACGACAACCGTATAAATAAATGATGCATTAAACCTACCTTTTGGAATACCGAAAGACAGGGTACAGGGCCTTCTTGTACTAACAACCACAGTTCAGTACTGAAGCTTCTAAAATGATAAAATAAGCAAAGTCTAGTATACATGCCTTCTATCCAATATACAGACCTCCCAGTCTTATCTATTCCTTGACAGGCCACACATATGACAAAGGCCAACAGCTCTGATATATCCTGATCCTAAGGGCTCAGAAACAGGAGTTTCGATCATCAGAATGATGGGCACAAGCTACCTAGTTATTTTCACAAGTCTTTGGTTCAGAACAATCTACTTCAAAAGTTTGTAGAGTTTACTTCCACTCTATATGTTACAAGATCAATATTGGGTTCCTATTTATTTGATTATGTTTGTTTTCTTATCTTATTATAACGAGACAGTCGAAGTTAATCTGCATTCACTGTTCTATTACAAGTGCTGAAGCTCAGAAGGCAACTATTAATTAGTGGAAAGCTGATCTGACATGCAATGGGTTCAGAGCAGGCATACTCACAACAAATTTCGCAAAAAGAAAGAACACGAAAAGAATCTGAAGAAAATTCAATTTTATTGACCAAAAGGTATTTATTACATCAAAAAATTGGCAAGACAAAAAAGTAAAGCTGATAAAGCCTCAAGCCTTATCAGAAGGGCCAGGATCCTCTGCCGAAGGAAGGTCAGTAACCACGGCCTCGTTGCTCGGACCAGCACTAGATGAAGCAGCTCCAGGAGCAACAATTGATGACACGTCAAAATTTGGAAACTTAGCCAGAAATCTAGATCGGAAGCTCTCAAAGCCGAACCAGATCAGTTCGTCCCCCATCTGGTCAACTTCCTCTCTCAATTCCATCTCAGTCTCAGTCTTGGCATGATCAACTGCCTGCTGAACCTTCTGATCAAAGGTGCTTCGAAGGTCGACTAACTCCCCCTGAAGTTCTACAACCTGCTGAGCATAGATGTCCCTTTCAGACTCTGCCACGGCAAGGTTAGTGCCAGCTTCCTTCAAATTCTCCTCGGTAGCATGAACCTTGGACTGAGCCGTTCCAAGCTCCAGCCTCACTTCATCCAGCTCGGCCTTCAGCTTATCAGCCTTCTCAAGGCTCAGAGGAGTCACCATCAGAGCAGCTAAACTATGCATGCTTTGCACAACACAAAGGCAGACAAGTTAGGCTGAACAAGTAAGCAAGCAAGAAAAGACTAGAAAAAGCTTCAGAGGTTACCTTCATTTGGAGATTCATCAGCTTCGCAAGGTTATCCCCCATGTACCGATGAGGGCCCTGGGCAAAGGCCTTCTTGGCAATCTGGTAGTTCGGCTCATCAGACGGCTCGGACGGCGCGGCAGGCGCCTTCCCCTTCCTAGTCCGTTTGCTCGGAACAGAAGGGGTAGGAGGAGTGGCCGAGACCAGAACAACAAGTTCAGCCTCCTTCTCAACTTTGGCAAGAGGTGGCTCGGGAGAGCCAGAAATCAACCTCCTCCTTTTTACTTGAAGAAGAGGCTCAGGCTCAATTTGGGAGGAAGCCTCCCCCGCCACTTGGGCCTCCGCCTCTGCCCATCTTGATGTCAGCCTTTTCTTAAGCTCATTAGTACGAGCAGCCATCAAGTTTTCCGAGGTGATAATGACGGTGTGAGCCCGGTTGAAAGTCAAAAGAAGCACACGGTACTGATCTTGGAGCTCGTCAATAAACTCAGATCTCCTCCAAGCACTCCTGACTGCACATAAGCAAGAAATGGCATATCAGATTATCAGTTCAGAAGGCATAACAAAGGTAAAACAAACCTAAGGAAATAAGCCTCACCCTTATGACCCGTGGTACGAGGGAATATTGAGACATCATCTTGGAAGTCTTCACGCTCCCATCCTCCTCCAACAAAGAAGTGCCACTTCTTCCACGTTTTATTAGAAGTGGGAACAGAGGACAAAGGTCGGAACCCCTTCTCAAAAGACATGTAAAAAAGGCCTTCTGCCTTCTTATATTTCATATCCATATTACTACGGACCAGATCTATGGATACATCTACATTATTTTTGTGCCCTAACATTACAAACCCTAAAAGTTGCCGCCAACTATTAAGATTAAGGTCGGCAAGACAGAGCTTGTACTAACAGAAGAACTGCCTAACCAAATCAGGCAACGGAAGTCGCAAACCCATTTCAAACCAGGCAAGATAAACACATATCTCTCCGACTTCAACATTATCAGGACGATCCATTAGGCCTGGTACTCTGCAGGTCACATTTGAGGGAAAATTGTACTTCACCCTCCACTCGTCCAACAAGCTTTAGGTAACAGCACTTTCGCCCTCTTCTTTATGGGAAGACCTGCCAGAGGTCTCCCCAGCCCTGTCTCGGGGCTCTATGAAGGCATCGACTATCATAGTCTCAGAACTGTGGGGGGGCTCAACAAACCTCTCCCAAACATCTTCGGCGACAAAACCACCTACATTCTCTAAATGAGGCAGCATAGCCATCTCTGAGGGATTTCCTACCCCCTCACTAGCATTTGAAGATTCAAGAGGAGTAGACATTACTCTCAAACTTAAAGAGGAAAAAGCAAAAGAAGAGGAAGATCGGTCGAACCTGTTCTAGACCAAAGCCTTAGACAAACAGTATTCTTTGAAGTTGCACAAACCAACAATGGCGAACAAGATCTTCTGGCATGGTGAAAATGACGGGGAAAAGGTCATTTCAAATCTCTCCCTGTATTTATAAGCGCAGTATCAGAAGGGGCCCACCAAGCCCAAACGCCATGACGGTTCGGAACAATGATGACTTTAAGAAACCCAACCATCGGTTCAGTACAATGATGGCCTTGAAAAGACCCAATCTCCAACTATGCAATAAATGACGCACCAACAGTCTCTTTGAAAGGCGAACAGACAGGATACATAACTCTCCAAAAAAGGCCTAGCCCTAATTTCTTGTTAACATCAAACTAGGACTGGGGGGAGTAACTGATATACCACAAAAGAGCAAGACCAATCAGCACTTGACACGTATACCTATAAGTCCAACTCACGCTCGGCTAACTCAGCCAGTGGCTAAGCGCTCGAACATTCAAGACAGGCTGAAAGATCGAAAGTGGCTGCGCATATGCCTCCAGAGCACATACATATCCGGATAAGGATCACGAAGCTAATTACAGGACTCCAGACCAACACTCCAGAGCTCGTCACCTCCTTAGCAACTGCCGAGCAGGGAATAAGGTAACAGTCTTCGACAAGGAAATTGCTATACATGTTCATCTCTATCTATGGTGCAATATCCAACAAGGAAACTACTATCTCCGGTGATCAAATCCTTACTTTCATGGCTCCAAATCCTAATCAACTTAGGAAAGCCACGGCCTATAAATTAAACCCTAAAGGTACGCTTTATTTTCATGCTCGTTCTTTGGCTTTCAATACAGTTTTTTCAATTTCGTTTACTTACTTAAGCATCGGAGCGGCTACCGCCGGAGCCAATCTGGTGGTCCTCTAATCCCCCATTTTAAGTGTTCTACAGGTCGAGGAGCCCAGATTTATTGCGAGTTGAAAAGTGCAGCATCACCCTTGAAGTTTTCGGGGTTTTGTTTCTTCTTCCACTTGCCTTTGCCTTTAGGCTTGGGCATAAAAAAATAACCCTTAGCCACATCAGCACTAGGATGGCTTTTGACAATACCCTTCGTTGCCTGTAAAGAGCTCAGAAGCTCAGCCAAAGTCAAATTCATTTTATTCCTGTTATAGTTGAGCTTAAATTGATTAAAAGAGTCAGGCAGTGACTCAAGGACAATATCAACCTAGGATTCACCATCAATGTCAGCCCCTAGAACTTCCAGCACATTTAAAAAGTCAATCATTTTTTAAACATGGTCTCTTACTAGAGTTCCTTCTGCCATCTTAATGTTCATAGTGCTCTTATGGCAATCTGCCTAGCATGACGCCCCTGATCCCCAAACATTTCCTTTAAGTTAAGGATCATATCCATAGCTATTGGGAAACTCTGATGTTGATGTTGTAAAACACTTGACATCGAAACTAAGATATAGCAATGTGCCATCTCATTAGCCTTGACCCACCTAGAATAGCAGTCAATGTCCTCTTGGGGAGCATCAGCCCCTGGAAGGTTTGGGCTATCCACAATAGTCACATATTTGTACCCCTCTGCAATAAGGACAATGTCCAAATTCTATTTTCAGTCCACATAGTTAGGTTCAGTCAACTTATTTCTTTCACGATAATAGCAAGTGGGTTAAATGAAGACATTTGAGAATCATATATATAAGCACATACATTAGCATGAATGTAAATAAATAGTAAAATAACTTTTGCTTTCATAAATGCATAGTAGTATCCTCAAGCCACTATCAATGAATGCATTGGAACCTAACCTTATAAACAACACGCTCCATGGGGATGACAATGTCATTCATATGATTAGGAGGACCATCATATACTACATAATTTTACTATCTAGACATCTCATGTCAAATGAAACACATTTTCCAATATCCTTTGCTCTTCAAAAGATAATGATAGACTCCATGGGGAGAATATCATTTCCTTTTGATCAAGTATATACCATCATCTCAAATAAAAGGACAACTGTTGCAAATAGTGTACCCATAGGGAGATCATCCTTACCCTGTATCTTTCTATTCTATCCTAAGAGGTCCATACATGTAACCAACTAGATAATCACTCTCCGTGGGGAGGCCACTCAAAGATGGCTCAGGGCACCTATTTTTGTCTTACTATAGCCCGATGATGGAAGACCGTGGGAGCTTTCTTAAAGCATCCCTCTCCCGCTTGTTTTTATAAATTGAAGATCTTTATTATACAATACATGCATAATTATATTAACCCTATTCATAGATCAAAATTAATCATGTGATTTTATGAAAATAAACATGCAAGCATAAAATTAAAATTATCTCTCAGTGGCCAATTAAAATTCTTAACAGCAGGCTTTGTACTTTTATTGGTCTTCTTGTTGGCTCCCATCCTCTAGCTCTTTCTTTAGAAATAAAATAAATACATGAAGAACCTATACCCACATACGTGAGCTTCCATTTAATCTAAAATTAAAAATTAATAGGCTAGGGAAACTAATAGAGCTTGCCCATTAGCGAGAAAGATTTTCAAATCCATTGCCCTTTACAATTGCCTCAAAACCAATTAAATTAACTACATCACCTAATGGCTAGTTATGAGAGATACAATGTCATCCATCACATGCATGAATCATTCAAATATGATGAATAATATTTAATAAGCATATTACACATGTTGAGATGCACCAAGATTCATTCTTTTGTCCCTAAGAACCTAGACAGTCCTAAGTCACACTTAAACTTATCTTTTTATACTTTAGGTCTAACCTAGAAGGCATTAAATTATATATGAAAATAAAACACAACCATTATTTAATTTAAGTGTACATATATATAATATATTGTGCAGTCCATTTTTTTTTTTTTTTATAGCAAGTTCCCTTAATGCAATTTTCTAAACACCTATAAAGGAAGGACTTGTTTTAGTTCACAGCAAGGAAACAAACTAATTAGAAGACTCATTCCATGGAACAAAACTTCCAATGAACAAAACTCCATGCTGGGAGATGATTTTCGACGCCTTCTCTTTCTCTTAGCCAGATCTACGACCAAAGCTAAACTAGACATTCTCAATAGCCTTCTCTTTAGCTTATCTACCAATAGCAAAGGTCTCTATCGATAACACCAAGAACATAGGCATAAGAGAGTGAAACACTCGGAAAGGTATAGGTTGAAGAAAGAAGGGATTGATGGCTTTAAGCTCAAAAACTTGTTGAAGTTACGTGGGAACAGACTCTTTCATGCTAATGAGTCAAAGGCAAAACAACTCTACAGTAATGAGGGATGGGACGGCAGTTATTGAGCACAACCCCAAATCAGTGACAATACGTTCTTGTACCCGATTCTAAGAGGAATCTTGTCGTCTGACCTCTAGAATGTCATCGATCGGAGCCTCAGAAGAGGCTCGTTGTGACCACCATCACTCGTCGTCTCGACCAATGTCCACCTTTTTTATATATATAATCAGATAGCGATTCTATCCACACACTAATCATGATAATAAAAAAAAATGCAATAGTATGCTGCTATATATATATATATATATAACTCTAGGCCTTTCGATAATGAATCTTGTGCATCAGCAACCATAATATGCTTCCTTAAAACAACACTTGTTTCAATTATTTTTTATCCATAAATAGTCAAGAATATAAATAAACCATCAAGACTATGCGATTTATATGACTTAAGCTCTGATACCAATTGTTGGTAGGAAAAATACAGCGAAAATGAATTTAAAAAATTTTACTTTGATTAGATTACTACATAAATCACACAATCTTGATAAAGAGGGTTAGAATTACTTTGTTCTTGATAATCTTGATTGTTGAAGAGGGCTTCTTGAAGAGATTGATACAATCTTCCTTCTCTTACTCCTCTAGGTCTTCTCCTATTTTCCTTTAGGCAAACTGTATCGCAAAAGAGTGGGCTGCCTCTTATTTTTGTTTAGCATAAAAACTTATGGTAAACAGGCTCCCTATATATCATATATATAGAGAGCTTAACCTAATTATGACAAGAGAAGAGATCTAGTGGGTCCCACTAAGTTAGCTTCCAATTAGTCAATTAAATCTTAATTATCTCATAATTAATTTTAATTGACTAATTAATTTTAATTAACTCCACTATATAATTGAACTTGTACTCCAACTTAGTAGAATAGTGTAAACCCATATGCACTATACTTTTGCAGTTGGCCCCTCTACATGGATACTAATAATTAGGGTTCCATATTATACTGCCAAATTAATTCTCTAATTATTTTAAGAACCTAATTCAATAATTATTAATCACTTGCAATTCATCATCATTTCAATAAACAATTTACTGAAAACACCTGGATCTGGATTTCAGTGATTAACCTATTAAATTAGCACAAAGGTGATATTCATCTCTCTAATATATAGAGTGTAGATTCCATCCTAAAAATATGTATTCCCATTGTCTAAATAATGACTTCCCAAGATACCGAGGTGTTGATCTAAAAGACCTTACTCATTGGTAACTCAAAGTCATCACTATTCAGAACTTGAGTTCGCTATCCTTTCAAGATTAAGAGCTTACTAAGAATAGTGAATAAGAAACTTATTAATTGTGACAATTGCCAAATGATGCGTTTCTTATAGTGATCCAGTTTAGCGTATTCCCAATACACCAATACAATAACCTAGAGTCCAATACTCTGATGGTTGAGATAAACCACCTTATCACATAAAAGTTAACTATATTACAGCTTTACAAATAAGATGTTAGGTCTTATTAATAGCCGTGAACAATTCTAGAATTGCCTATATAAGCAGTTCATATCTCCTGTGTATAAATCTCATTCGTACACATGAACCACTTCTAATGACAATTCAAGGACTAATCATCTCAGCAATATCCAAACATATGGTTATATGAAACTCAATAATAAATCAAATCTATTAAATAATAATATAATGTCTTAGATATAAGGGCACACATCCTAACAGAAACCAACTCAAAAAATTGCTATTAGAGCATCATTAAGAAATATGTGTAATACTTTAGCATTTCTATCTCAAATTGAATCCCAAAACAATCAAGAAACTAAAAATGATAAATCTTGGATACTAGCCATACAAGAAGAGTTAAATCAATTTGAAAAAATGATGTATGGAATTTAGTACCTAGACCTAAAGACCAAAGTATAATTGGAACTAAGTGAAGTCTTTAGAAATAAGAAAAATGAGGAAGGGAACATAACTACAAACAAAACTAGGTTAGTAGTTCAATGATAAAACCAAGAAGAGGGCATTGGTTAGAAAGAAACTTTTTCCCTAGTTGCTAGATTAGATTCCATAAGAATGTTACTTGCATTTTCATGCCACAAAAATTTTAATCTCTATCAAATGGATGTAAAGAGTGCATTCTTAAATAGATTCATTGCCAAAGAAATGTATGTTGAACAATCTCCCAGATTTGAAAATCATGAAAATCTAAACCATGTATATAAACTAACTAAAGCTTTATATGGTTTGAAGTAAGTTCTAAGAGCTTGGTATGAAAGACTTAGTGGTTTCCTCACAAAAAAAATGAATTTATTAAAGGAAAATTTGATACCACTATATTTATGAAAAAAAAAAAAAAAAAAGGAAATGCTTATTGTGCAAATATGTGTTGATGACATTATATTTGCCTTAACAAATGAATATATTTGCAAGGATTTCACTAAGTGCGTGAAAAATGAGTTTGAAATGGGCATGATTGGAGAATTAAACTTCTTTTTAAGGTTTACAAATAAAAGAATCTAAGGAATGAATATTTATTAATCAATCTAACTATATTAAAGAACTACTTAAAAGGTTTGGCATGGAAGATACAAAAACCATGAGTACTCATGTGAATGTTACTACCAAACTTGAGAAAAATGACAAAGAAAATGATGTAGACATTAAGAAATATATAGGTATCATTGGAAGTCTTTTGTATCTCACAACAAGTAAACCGGACATTATGTTTAGTGTAAACTTGTAACAACCCAACTCAGTTTAGTGAAGCAATTAAGTATAATGATAATTATTGTAAGATAACTTTCTTAATAATCATGAGCAATTCTACTTAAAACTAATAGTTTATAAATATGGAGACAAATGTATAAATGATAGTAATTAGCTATAAATTAGAGACAATCAATTTTAAAAATGTGATTTAATGACAAATATCATAATTTGATAACAATTTATGATTGGTGTTAATTGATAATTAACACATGAATAATTATGAAAAATTAGTGCGCAAATGACACTAAGTTAAGACTAGTGATACATGGATAAAGTATGCTTAATCAAGAAGTATTGCAAATGATTATAAGAGACCCTAAGAGATTAAATTGCAATTTTGGGGATGAATAAAATACATACAATAAGTATTTAGAAATATAAATATATGAATATATGAGTATAATATTAAATGAGATATGAAATTCTCCACTAACACAAAAGGAGAGGGAAAAGAGCCAAAATGCTCCAACCAAGTTTTGAACTCAAAACCAAGATTAAAAGTACCAAAAGTCTACCACTTGGCCACTAGAGCATTATTGTCATATATTCAGCCAAATATAATTATAAGCATCACATATAAACATAAATTTCATGCAGTAAAATAAGATATGTTTTAATCTCATTGGACCAAACTCCCACCCAATCAGAATTCATGTAACAACACAACCCACACATATACACAAACTGTGTGTGTGCGGGTGGTTTGGACAGCCAACTGAACAAGAGGAAATCTAGAGAGAGAGAGAGAAATAATATCCTAGAGAGAAAAAGAATGAGAAACTCTTTCACTACAACTTACATGCAACTTCTAGAAGCCCAAGAAGGAGGCAATATCAGAAGAAATGAAGAAGGAAAGAGTGTAGGATGAAGGGAGATCGAGGAGAGAGAACAACTATAAAATGAGTAAGTTTCTCTTACTAGAAAACTTGCATCTCCTTCAGTTGCAGTTAATATAAGCTACATACATGTATTGAGTATAGTAAATAAATGAAAATGGGAGAAAAATGACATTGTTTGAGTTCGAGAAACCCTAAGAAAACATTATAACCAAACTTGGAAAATTTAGGTTATGAAGTAAACTTAACCAAAACTTGATTCTGAACATATGGCTTGAAAAAGCATTAAATATGGAAGCTTAAGCAATTAAAATCATAAAAAATGGTCAAAAGACTAGTAAGAAATTTCTACTTACAGTCACAGGGAAGAAAAATCGAGAATGGGAGTTTGAGGTAGATTTTACCTATTTTATAAATAGGGTAATGTTCCCTGAGGTCCCTAAAAGTCGAATAGAGGGAGAATGGGGTGAAAAACACAACTGAAATGTGTTAAAATAGAAAGCAAAATGGCTCGCTAGAAAATCGGGCTTCGCCGGAGTGGCCTCTATAACCCCATGTTTCGACGGCCAATATCTGGCCAAACTTTGTTTTGACTTTGGAAATGAGATCCTCATGGAAAAACGATTTGGAACACATTAGAGGAGCCGTCGGAAAACCATCGTTGGAGAGCACTATTGCCGGAGAAGGCGATCGGCACCAATAGGCTCATTATTAGCCAAGTCGAACCTTGACCCGAGTCGATCAACGAGTCAGATTGGGTGGACCCGCTTATAATAGATTTTAATGGTAAACCAAACGACATAGTTTTAGTAAGTGAGGGATGATGTCATGATGAAATGCCGAATCGGTTGGTTCTCGTTCGTTTTGTCACTTGGTTATGAACTAGACTGGTCGATTTTTATTTGTAGGTTTCTGAAATTATGTTTTGAACCCCAATATTTCGATTAATTTCGAAATGGCCCAAAAAAATAATTATAAATTATTTTAAAATATTTTTTTAATTATAAAAATTTACCAAAATGCCGTTAAGCCCAAAATAGATCAAATAAAGACCAATTAAAATGAAAGAAGATTCTAACTTAATATTTTTGGGCATTCTGAACTCAATGGCAGAGTCCGATTTATGAAATCAAATCCTGAAAAATATGAACGAACAAATGGAATCATTCCAATTATGTCCTAATAGTTAATTATGCGACCAATTAAACTCCGATGATTATGAAAATACCTATCTTAACATTTTTTGGCATTCTGGAGCCAATGGCTAGATCCATTCTATGAAAAAAAAAGTCCCAAAAATATAAACACACGAAATGTCATAATTACCATTATGCCCTTAGTGACCCAAAATTCAATTAAATGTTAGAGATAACATATTCTAACTTTCTTTAACATTTCAGACTCAACGGTAGTCCATTTTAGCAAAAAAAATACCAAAAAATGAGACGCGTGGAAGTGTAAAATTATAAAAATGCCCCTAGGAGTACTATAAGTAACAAATAGGGAAATTAAGATCTGAAAAAGCCTAAATTGATTATCTTTAATATTCTAGACCTGATGATGACGTCCTTTTGAGAAAATAAGACCAATAACAAACTAAAAAATAACAAATACATCCTTAAAACTTAATGAAACTACCAAAAAAGTATAGATGAAATTAAAAGGTCTGTGTAAATATTTTAAGGACCGACTGGACTCAAAAATAAAGTTCGAATACGTAAATCATGTACTGAGAAGGGACATGAAAAATGTAAATTACCATTATGCCCTTGAAGGGCCAAATTAGTTATAAAGTATCAGGAATCCTAAATTGGGAATCTAAGGGTTTCTTAATCAATTAGATTAAGTTCAAAAGGAACTTAAAACACAAAATTGAGGTACCTGAATTAAAATGTGTACTAATTCAATATACAATGTATTTTTTATCTGTGATTATAGGATAACCAAATGATGGAACAAAATGGAACAAGGCTATGGAATAGCTAATATGGTACCAATAAGGGAATACAATGCTAAGGACCCAATGTACGTAAACTCAAACTCTAATATGTGGATTTCTACTCTGCCAATGTGGCCTATATGTATAGCTACCTATCTTTGTTTCTTGAAAGAGGCATCAATAATTGCTTTAAATCTACAACCCATTGATTATCGTGTTTCTATTTTGTGGAATTTGTGTTTTGTTGAGATCCTATTTATTATGGATATCTATGAGTCCTTTGACTCCTTAGCTTTATCTTATCTTGTGATCATTGTGATCCTTTTTCTTATGGACATTTGTAATTTATGTATATCTATATATATATATATATATATATATATATATACCTTGTTGGAATCCATGTGATGATAACATTGTTTGTGAGTACCTGGGGTTATGTTTGCCACAATGCCCATCTTGACTCTTTAGATGTTGATGACCTACGGGTCGGTGTTTGAGAATGATACACATCACATAGTCCTAATAAGGACATGATTTTGATAAGAACTCTTGGTACTATTCAAGAGAACCTAAAGATGAGTGGTGAACCTGGATAAGTGTTGTTTAGGGGTAGCCAGGCCCTATTTGATGATAGCATCTATTTGACTCAAATTTGTATATATTTGATTCCACACCATTTGTTGACTTAATGATGTTACTCTTTGAATGATAAATACGCCTATGAGGCTTACCTTTTGCATTCGATTTGAATCCATTGATTTGGGCAGCAAAACATTATATGTTGATAAATTTGTGCTTGTTGACTTGCTTAGTCATTCTTATCATATTTGTGAACTCCTTATGAACTGTATTATTCTATTCTGATGGCCATTTTCTTTGAACTTGAAATCCTATGATTATTTCTTGCTATATACCATTGTCTAACCCATGGCAGAGTAAAAGATTTACTTACTAAGCTTAAGTTAGCTCACCCTAGAGATATAACAATTTTTCAAGTAACACAATAGGGAAGAAAAGGCGATGATGGTGACTAATGAAGCTAGTCATCTGCTTGTGGGCAACGTTAATGATGTACAACACCAAGACTTGGTTTGAATTAATCCTGTAAAGATGATACTAATATTAGAAATATGTCATTAGATTTGAATTGTGATCAATGATGATGGAAATTATATTTAGGAGTAATCTTATTGATGATTGTTAAAGTTGATTGGTTATCAGATGAGTTGTATATGTGTAGCTTCCTCATTTTCTTAAAAAAAAAAATTATTACTGTGTTGTACAATTCATTTGATTTTGTATGACCTGTCTAGGTGACAGTATCGATCACCGGCCCCTAATCCACATAATGTGGGTTCTAGGTCATGACAAAGCTTGTGTCCAAGATTTCAATCTTGTCCTGAAGAATCACACCTAAAATCCATAAAAAAAAAAAAAAAAAAAAAAAATCTTTAAGTACTTGCTAGGAAAAACTAATATAGGAGTATTTTATCCTAAAAACACTTCCTTTAATCTATTAAGTTATTCAATGTTGATTGTGTTAGTTGCAAAGTTGATAGAAAAATCACAAGTGTGGCCTGTCACTTTCTTGGACATTTCCTTATGTCTTAGTTTAGAAAAAAACAAAATTTTGTAACATTGTCAACGGTCGAAGCAGAATATGTGTCAACTGGGAGTTTTTGTGCTCTAACTTTATATATGAAACAACAACTTCAAGACATCAAGCTCAACTAAGATCTATTCCCAATTAAATGCGACAACACAAGTGCAATAAACATCAGTAAAAATCTGATTCAACACTCTTGAACCAAACACATAGAGAATTGACATCATTTTCTTAGAGATCATATGCAAAATGGTGACGTAATCCTTGAATTCATTAACACAAACCATCAATTAGTAGATATATTCACCAAACCACTTTAAAAAAAGATGCTTTGCTTTATCAAAAGAGAATTAAGAATTATTAACCCAAAAGATTTGAAAAATTAAGTGATAAAAATTACTTCTACCCAAATCAATCGACTGTCTCTAGAGACTAGTTGACTGATCAAAAGAATAGTCAACCATAAGGTCAACTCAAATCAGTAAGCCAAACAGAAATTTGGCCACTGGTCAATTCAGTCGAACTACCAGTCGACTAATAAGTATAACCAACCGACTACATGAAAAAATAGTTGACTGATTAAGGTTTTATAAGAGAGGATTATAGGCACTGGTTGAAACATTCAACTACCCCAAAACTAGGGCAAAACCAATCGATCAATGGCATAAACCAGTCAACTAATTCAATCGAATCTACAAAATTGAGTAGTTTCCAACATTTTAAACTCATGCTCACAACGACTCTTCAATTTCTCTCTCTCTCTCAAACAATTCGCAACCTTCTAAGTTCTCTCCCAAATCTCTCAATCTCTCTTCCATGGCTCCCAAAACCAAAAACTCATCATCCAAGTCCCTAAGCAAGCATCCTATAGAATATACCAACACTAACCACTGAACCAAATCATACCATGATCATCAAGTCTTTCTCAACACCTCTATCATTTAAAAAATCCACAATAACATCAAACACTGTCACATTAAGTATGAGAAAACCATTCGCACACCCTTCTTCGAGTCGCAATCCATACTGATAGGTTCTGACTTCGATTACCTAAGTTGGATCAAATTTATCTCATCTTCCAATATCCAATATACCCTACTTGTCCAACTTTTCTACTCCCACTTTGATATGCCTAAGGGTCTCAACGCATCATCTTGGATTCTCAACCACCCCATCTCACTCAAACTTGAATCCATTTCTAAGATCTTTGACATCTCCCGATGGGACTTCAAAGTGTTCAATGCCAACTTTTGGGTAGTGCATGAATGGTTCAATTCCCTCATAATCATACAACAATTGTGCGATAACTCTACCATTACCGAGGTCTTCAAACGGAAAGCCTTCCAACTCACCTTCGTGTCCTGCCTCATCTACCACATCAAAACCTACAACATCCTTCCACTTGCCCGTGGACGAGACTTTGTCTCATACATGGATGTGTTCCTCATTTGGTGCGTTTTAAATCACCAAAAGATTGACCTTCCTCACATCATTCTCCACCATATGAATAATTGCCTTAAGAAGAAACAAGGCATCCTCCCATGTGGAAACCACCTCACCACACTCTCCAAACACCACCAAATCAACCTTGGTAGTGAAATCAACTTCAACACCCCCATCCACATGAACATTTAGTCGAAAAGGATTCTTAAAACCATAGGGTACAAGTCCACCGACCAATGAAGGATCCCTAAATCCGCTCCCACTCCCCTATCCAAGCAAACTCAAGAGCCTCATTCTTCCACTCACCCTGACACTTAGACCACCTCATCTCCTACAGATTCTTCCTCCATCATCACCCTCCTCTGAGAGATGGACTACGGTATCTGAAACCAAATTTGAACCATTGAATCCAATCTCTCCAAAATCCTATCCTCAATAATCGAGAAGATAGAGACCATGGATGATGATATTCACATTCTCAAAAATTGTGCCAACTCTCTCTACGATCACAATTAGAGAAAGCATGGCGAGAGCAAGATGGAAGTGCTCGAGGTCAAAGACACCCTTCACCAAATCCTTAGCTCCCGGCACAGGCCTCCACCTCCCCACCAACATTAGGTCATTTCTTTTTTAAAATGACAAAAAAGGGAGAAGAATAGGAAAGAGAATAATATGAATAAAAAGAATAGGATTTTTTTTTATTTCAAAATCCTTTTTATAATTCTCATCTTGTAATTTTTTTATATATACTTATATTCATCTTCACATTGTAAAAGATCAATTCCATGATTAGAAAGCATATCTTTTGTTATATCTCTCTTATGTGTTATGTGCAAATTTATGTGCTTACTCGTAATATTTAAATGCATAAACAAAGCACGAAAACATGATTGTGAGTAATATCGTTGGAATAATTCTATAGTCCCTCGAAGATTTAAGGGATCCCGGCTGTCCTCTTCCTTAAAGGTAGAAAGGAACGCCTCTAAAGGAAATGCAAATAGAGAGAGGAGTCGCCAACTTATTTTGGATAATTAAACAAGCAAACCCGTTCCAACTTTGCAAGACTAATACATGTAAAGAAAACCAAATGAAATGAAATTAAAGACATTTACATTGCTTTGGATCCTAAATACATTCTAAAAAAAAACCCCT
The DNA here is from genome assembly GCA_008638375.1 of Nyssa sinensis. Lineage (NCBI taxonomy): Eukaryota > Viridiplantae > Streptophyta > Magnoliopsida > Cornales > Nyssaceae > Nyssa > Nyssa sinensis. The sequence goes on along the minus strand of CM018050.1, from coordinate 2,731,546 downwards.
TAACATAGGTTGAATAAAATAAAGGCACTAAAATAAATGAAACCAAAGAAATCTAGATCTGAGGGCTAAGGTACACAGTGTAAAGGTGTTAGGCACCCACCCCGCCTGGTCCGAATAGACCAGCCTCAAATGTTCAATCACATAGCTCATTAATTGCATAAATGCATAAATAAAGAAAGAAATGGAAAGAAATAAAAGTAATAACCAATAAATGAAACATAAAGAATAAAAAAGAAAAGGCTTTGAAATCTCCCCTTGATCTTCTTTGATCAAGAATGGGAGAAATCGATCGATTGTTATTCCCCTCTATTAAGAGTACTAGGAGAAAATAGATCGGGCTTATGGGCTTATGTCACCTACTTCTACCACTGATGATAAAAGGTGATAACCAATCAATTAAATTAGAAATAAAAAGATGAAAGAATAGAACTTGCATAAATAAAGTAAAGGGAGAAAAGAAAGGGATTAGATTGGGCTCATAGGCTTCCAACATATCCATCCTTAGATGAAATCAAAGTCACATAGTTCTCTGTTTTACCCTCTTCTATCAAAAGTGATGAAGAATGAGAAATTGGCTAAAGAAGGCTAGTAAAGGGTTTAGGGCGTACCTTGTTTTAGTCATAAATGTCGAGCAGCACTTTAGCTTGAAAATTCTTAATTCAAAATTGTCGCTCGGGTAGAATTCTGACTAATTTCTTGATTCGGGACCTTTAGTCGGCCAGGGCTTCGAGCTTGAAAGGAAAAATACTTGAGCAATTTGAGAGAGAGAGAGCGAAAAGGGGGACTCTAGCACTATAATGACAGCATAAGGTTACGAAATTCTAAACATTTATAATGGTGACCAAGAAGGTCTAGTTACAGGCAAAATATTGATATTTGATCAAAGGGCCTATAATGAACCTTCCAAATTGAGGATTAAGATCATGTCTTAGGTGATAATTATATAATTAAATAAAAAAATTAAATAATTATCCTACAAGATGAATATCCTAAATAAATTAATTAAAATAAATTATGAAAATGCAAGGACATATAAGATCAATGCCTACATGCAATACCAAATGAGAATTAAGAAAAAAAAAAGTCTATTTCAAAATAAACTCCAAAAATTAAAATGTCTAGAATCAAGGTATCTCCTCTAAAGCAAATGTCGAGAAACTAAATCCAAGAAAACTCTGTTGCTTGGTCTCGTGGTGTGAAACTAACCTAGAAAGCGGGGTTGCATCGATTTGTATTAGATTTTTCATTTCTTTCAATTCTTCAACCACAACACTAACAACTACCAAAATGGCATAATATATGAATTGTAAATTCAATCAATTTTCAATAAATATCAACAATTCAATTATAAGCTCAATCCATCCAATGTAGTAATCATGTAGTGTTCAATATACAAATCATTCAACTCAAGCCTAATTGATCCACTAATCCAATTCAATTGTTAATTTCACAATTCAAGTAGAAATTAGACTGTGTGATCAATTATCAAATTCCCAATTCAATTTACAAATCCAATTACACAATTAAGGTTTTTAATTTTTCAATTGAAGTTCAAATTTCATAATCCATGAAAACCTAAATCTATATTAAAAAGAAGCATTCAATTCTAGCAAATTGAAAATTGTAAAGCATCAAGAATAAGAGAGTTACAAACCGAAGTGATGACGGAGAAACCACCAAGGAAAACTATCCAAGGTGTAAAACTCTAGAGCCGGCCAAGCTCATGCAAAAGTCCACTATAAGTGACATTGAATTACAATACGATAAAGAACTGGACTTAGTACCTCAAGCACTGTTCTACTTAACCATCAACAATTTTCCCTTGAATCCTTAAGCTTCCTCCGTAATTCAAATCTTCATATAACCGGACACTCCTCAAGGACTCAGAATCCTCCGATCGGGCCTCTTCATAATTGTAACTCCTAGCAACCTCGAACTCCTCTAATCACTCAACAATAAATCCTTAAGATTGAACTCCAAACTCTTTAATGAGAAATTGACATGGAATTGAGGCTCTTTGAATTGACTTGGATCATGTAATGTAATCAAAATCAATGAATGATTAGAGTAGAGATGTATATGATTTGCAGTTATGAATGTTCACTCATTAAAGCTCTAAAATCTCTCAAGTGTATAGCTCTTACAATTTGAACTTTCTCTAATTCTGTTCTCCCTGATCTCAAACTAAATTTTCGTAAATTTATATAATTGAGATCGGATCTCAAAAGAGGCATGAAAATAGAAACTTTTCTATTTTCATGCAGTGTTCGTTCGAACTAAAGGTGTCAATCAGGTCGAGCCAACCTGGGCATGACACATAACAAGCAGCACAACATGGCACGACACGATGGTCGATGGGCCAAGCCAGGCACGGCACGACATGGTGGGTCGTGCCAGGCCGACCCTCTCAGGTACATGGCACCGCACGGGTGGAAGCCCGGCACCGGCATGGCCCAGCATGGTGACTCGTTGGTACAGTACATTAAGCCCTATTTATTTCCTATTTTATTGTTATTTATTATTATTATGTGAATCTATTTAAGTAAAATATTATAACAATTTTGAAATAAATAAAAATATAAAAAAATATTATAATAACAAATAATAATAATTGTTAAACTAACAAATAACAAAGTAAAAAATACAAAAGTTAAACAAAATATTATAATTACAAATAATAAAATAAAAAATAGTGATATTATGTAATTAGAACAACAAAAAATATAACATTTAAAAAAATAATGATCCATATTAGTCATTAAAAACAAGAACAAAAGAGTGGAAAAAAAAAAAAAAAAACAAGCTGAGTGCCCCGTGGGCCGGCATAACCCCGCCATGGGTCAGACCAATGAGTCGAGCCAAGCCTAGTGGTTTTGGCACCTGAGCTCGGCATGGCATGACTTGCTTGGTGAGCCAGGTCGGCCCATTTGATACCTCTAGTTTGAACGAATTAGTAGTTCGTTCGAAAGATCATCCTTTGTTCGAACGAGTAAAAAATGAATATTAAACGAGCAAAATGTAGAGGTTGCAATTCATCGTTTGATTCAGTCCTTTCAAACGAAATCGAACGAGTAAGAACGAGCCTCGATTGTTCTTTCGAATGAGCAACAAGGAGTTGTACATTCTCTGCTTGCCTTGTGAACTCAATTTTCTAAAGTATTTTTAAATATGAATTTTTGGAAAAACTGTTGCACAACACAAGTCAACTACACACATGATGACATGATGTGTACTATATGCAATGTGTGAGTGTGTGAGATCCAAATCAAAATAAAAATCTAAAATACCCAAATTACCCTTCATGAATTAAGTTGGCCGGAAGATGTGCACGGCAATAAAGGTTAGACCATTTGGGAGTAGAATAGGCATTGAGATACTCTAAGCTTAGGACTAATGCAATGATTACAATCAAAGCACGTTTTGTCAAATCGAATTAGCCAATTACAACATTGTACCCCTTGGTCCTAATAAACTCTAAAAAAGAAAACTCCTAATTGTGTACTATTACTCAACATTACCAAATTGCTCCTAATTTGGTAAAGAATCTCTAGATTGTCTTAAGGAGCGAAAATGTGGCCTGTTTGCCACCATAGAGCTGAAATTATCAAATTACTTCCAAAGGGGTAAAATAACAGAGAAATTATGAAAATGTCCCTTAAGTGACTGTAATTAAAAATTTCATTTAGTAAGAAACTCTCCAATAGTTATTTAAATTTTTATTCAAATCTTTTCTAAATATTCTCATCTTAATCTAAAAACTTTTTTATTTTATTGAGTGAAAAATTGATTCGAACAATAATATGAGTAAAAATTTAAGTAAAAATTAAATCATTGAAGAGATATTTTTTTATAACTTTTATTCAAATTTAAATTTAGTATAAAATTTAGTTGATGATTGGAAATACCATTTCTCTCTCATCTTTCCCATACTTTTTGTGTCTCAAAAATCTCTATATGATCTTTTGCTTATTTTGATTACAAAAAGATGAAAGATAAAAATGACAATTTTAATGGTTAAGGTTTATCTAAATAACATTTCAAAACTTAACGAAGATTATATTAATTTAGATTGCGTTTGGAAATCATGGAACTTAGCAAACTCATTTGCCCATCTTGGAGGATTCTTGTATATAGAATACAAAAAAATCATGACCGAAATTTTTGAGATGTGAAACTTTACTCTTTTTTTTTTTTATTTAATCGGGTTTTTATAAGTTTTCTTGAAAAAAATAAATAAATAAAATTAGGAAAACTTGTAGCAATAGTCTTTTACTTGCATCAGCTCAAAATCTCAATCGATATTCTCTGCAAGGCAAATCACTCAGAAGCTTTTTCAGAGAGAGAGAGAGAGAGAAAAAAAACAAAAAGCCCGTGAAAAGACAGGAAAGGACGGGACGTTCACGTGCCCTGGGTAATAGTGTTCACGTAAAATGTGTTCTTTGTTGCAGCTTTTAAGTGATAGCCAATGCGTTGGAGGAAACCCTACTCAATGGTCAAGGTTCAGGTGCATCGGGAGGATGACAAGTATGACTTGGGCCTCGTTGTTCTCCATTAAACAAAGGATCATCAGTATGACTAGAAATTTCGGAAGTTCCTTTTCGCAAATTGTAAAGGCTAATATGCCTTTATGGACATTAAAAAGACTGATATACCCTTATATCATGCCATAAAATGACTTTTTTTTTTCCCAAATTGATATATTGCAATTGGAATTTTTTTTTCCTTTAATACATATATTTTCTTTTTTCAAAGTTTCTTTTAAGTCTTTTTAATCTTAATTTCATTATACTAATATAATTAATTGAAACTAAAAATATAATTAATCTTAATTGTTTTTTTAAAAATTTGATAATATTTTTCTAAAGAAATTAAATTAAACTAAAAAAGCAAGTAATAATAATTGTTATTTTACTTAAATTTAATGAGATTTTTTTAAAATATTTAATTAAAATCATAGCTTAATGTGAAAAAATTGTACTTAATGCAATTAATTTAAATTAAAAATGCCATTTATTTTAAGAAACAAATACTAAAAAGTCTTTAAAATAAATTTTTCAATTAAAAAAATTTATGATACATTTTTTATATCTAAAAAATCTATAAAAAAATCACTTTTAATACAAAAAAAAGTTTAATTATTGATTAGACTAAAAAAGTTCAATACAAAAAATTTATGTCTCATTTTTTTTTCAGTTTCAAGAATAAGAAATAATTGATATAAAATAAGTATAAGAATTTTTTTTTCTTTGAAAATACTATCAAGTGGCTTTGTTTTTTTTTTTTTTTTACTTTCACGAGTAATTTATATACAAAACAATTAAGAAAAAACTAAGCAAATGTCTTTTATTATATTATTTTTAAATGTGTTTTGATTTTTCAAGTAATGATTAAAGTGACGTGGCATGAAACTCTGAGCATGTGGCAGAGGCCCACTTTCAGCCTCTTTCTGATGTGCAGCCTTCATGGTCAGATTTGGTAATTTTGTCATGTTGTACTTTTCTGATTCCTTTACTAATTGACATTTCAGTAACCATCGTCATCCAACCAACACTGCAAGCAAATCCATGCTAATTCTTAACATGTCCTGACGTTTTTCAAAAATGCTGACCAAGTCCCATGCATAGTTTACTTCTGAGATCATGACCTTTTTCAAAAATCTCAACAGTGTCCCTAGCTACGTATATTATTTTTTGAATAATGTTATTCTTATTATAAAATTTTATTAAATTTTTTTATCTATTAACGTGATTATTCAAATAAATTTTTTGGTGTATACTGATGCTAGTTAATTAAGTCTTTTAATGCTATAATATAGATTATATTAGTAATATAATTATTATAATTATTTATTTATTCATTTAGTAATAATTAAATTTATATTAATAATGTACTTATAACAAAATATTATGATATATTCTATTATAACATAACACTAGCTCAATGTGTCCAACAATCTTCTAAATGGTATTATTATGTTATTATAAATGAAATTTCTGTAATATTTTTCTTTTACCAAATAGGATATCATGGCCATTTGACTCCCCAATTGCATTTGCAAAGATTTTAAAGAAGGTACATAGGTAAGCAAAATATTTCTTTATCTAATGTCAAATTTTTTACATACTTTAGCTATTAAGACTTGAGAGATTTAATTTGTACACCTGCTCATAAACACACACACAAACATACACCACGTGAAATTAAGAGGACAATGACAATGGTGGAGGATTAAAAAAAATGTGATTTAATCATAGGTCCTTATAAAGTGCTTAATTACCATAAAATCCAACGCAAAATAGCTTAACCCAAAAGGTCCTAAGAATTTTGTTGACAAAATGCCCTTTCTTGTAAAAACATAGAAGGAACAACTTCTTTCTACTCCAACATGCTCCAACAATGCCATATCATTACCTTTTTGTTTTTTAAACTTTAAAATTAAATAACTTATAACATATAAGTCCATTTTGCATAAAAATTATATTCTTGGACTCTAAAAATTGAAATCTATCAAATAAGATCTATATTGTATAGGAAATTCTATCAAAAAAATTTGTGTTTCGATAGAGAATTTTTCTCAACAAAACTAAGACATAGAATCTAGTCTCTATACCAGAATGGAGAAATGTCTCTTTACTAGAACAGAGAAATTTGAGAATTCTTTTAACAAAAAAATTATTACACGCGTTTTTAACAATGCATTAAATAATCTTTATTACTTAGAAAATTGCTAATACTCCAGCATTGATAAAAAAAAAAAATAGATATAGAAAAGAATACACAACTAAAAAAATATAGCCTTTTTGAAAAATTCTCTATCAAAAATTGTTAGTCCAAAAATTATCAATTTTCTGTTTTATGGTAAAGTAAGCCAATTGGCCAACAAAAAAAAAAAAAAGGACTTTGAACTGAAAAGTATGTTGTGGAGCATAGAACTTTCGGAGTAGGCCATATATTTTCTCTAGCTAAATATCGAAATCATGAATTGTCTTTTTTTGTTGGAAAGTATACTTATAGACCTTTGCAACGATGTATGGCGTGCAACATGGAACCTTAAGAATGAAATCAGGTTTCACTATAAAGTGAGCTTTCCAAGAGTATCTTTATATGAGACAACTCAAATACCATTTAGTAAAACGGAAATATCTCTTTCCACAGTTGTCGAAATCACAAGCCGCCCTTTTTAGCTGAAAAGTAGACTTGTAAACCTTTCCAATGATGTATGACTTGCAGCATGAAACCTTAGGAGTTAAATTAGGTTTCACTGTAAAGTGAGTTTTCCAAGAATATCTTTGTCCGAGACAACTCAAATATGTTTTAGTAAAATGGCAATATCTCCTTCCACAGGAGTCAAAATCACGAACCGCCTTTTTTGCTGGAAAGTAGACTCGTATGCCTTTCCAACAATATATGGTGTGTTGCATGGAACCATCAGAGTTAAATCAAGTTTCATTGTAAAGTGAGCTTTCCAAAAGTGTCTCTATTTGAGACAACTCAAACACGTTTTAGAAAAATGGCAATATCTCCTTCCACAATAGTCAAAATCATAAACCGCTTTTTTTCTTTCTATAAAGTAAACTCAAAGAATTTTTCAATGATGTATGACTTGCAACATGGAACCTTTAGAGTTAAATCAGGTTTCACTATAAAGCAATGTTTTAAAACCCAGACCGGACTGGCTGGTTCAACAAGTTGAACCGTTGACCGGTCCACAAAACGATCCGGTTTAACCCATAAACCCGTTTTAAGTTTCAAAACTGTTCTAAAAATAGAAAACCAGGTAAAACCGGACGGTTCAACCGGTTCTTGGCTGCATTATTATTATTATTATTTTTTTTTGTATATTCAAAATCTCAAATTTCATGCAATTTTTTGGCTGAATTTTGGCTAAGTTGAGTTGGTATTTAGCTGAATTTATTTTGGAATTGTATTTAAAATTTTAAACCCTTGAAGTTTGAAACTCTAGTATTATATATTTGTATCATGTGGTATTTTATTTTATTTTATGCATGATTATTAGTGTTTATATCTTTTTTTTTCATGTAGTTGAGGACTAAATTATTGGATTATACTTGGATTGGATGTTAAAATGATTTTTGTTATGGCTTTTGCGATTATGGAAGAATGGCAATGAAGTTTTAACTTTCAATATTGTAATAAAATATGTCTACTTTACTTTTTTCAATTTTTTCTTGAAGTTTTACATATTAAGAAAATTCATATGTTGTAAAAAAATTTTATATAATTTTTAGTCATTTTTGTATAATTTTTTTAATTTAAAATATCAATAATATGTATTATTAAATTTATTAATTACATAATTATGACATCACGGTTTGATTCTGGTTGAACCGATAACCCGTAACCGGGACATTTTTTCGGTTTGATGAACGGTCTAGCTCTGAAAACATTACTATAAAGTGAGCTTTCCAAGAATGTCTTTGTCCGAGACAGCTCAAACATGTTTTAGTAAAATGGCAATATTTCCTTCCACAATAATCAAAATCACGAACTACCTTTTTTGGTAAAAAGTAGACTCATATACCTTTCCAACAATGTATGGCGTGTAGCATGGAACCATCAAAGTGAAATCAAGTTTCACTATAAAGTGAGCTTTCCAAGAGTGTCTGTTTAAGACAACTCAAACATGTTTTAGTAAAATGGCAATATCTCTTTCCACTAGAGTCGAAGTCATGAACCGCCTTTTTTTCTTTTGAAAATTAAACTCGTAGAATTTCCAACGATGTATGACTTGCAACATGGAATCTTCGGAATGAAACCAGGTTTCATTGTAAAGTAAGTTTTCCAAGAATGTATCTATCCAAGACAGGCTCAAACATGTTTTAGTAAAATGAAAATATCTCACTTCTACAAGAGTCGAAATTATGAACCGCCTTTCGTTTAATGGAAAATAGACTTGTAGACCTTTTCAACGATGTATGGCATGCATCATAGAACCTTCAGAGTGAAATCAGGTTTCATTATAAAGTGACATTTCCAAGAATGTCTCTGTCTGAGACAGCATAAACACATTTTAGTAAAACAGTAATATCTCCTTTCATATGAGTCGAAATCACGAACTGCCTTTTTTTTCCTTCTAAAAATTAGACTCATTAACCTTTCCAACAATGTATAGCGTACAACATGGAACCTTGAGAGTGAAATCAGGTTTCACTATAAACTGACCTTTCCAAGAATGTCTCTATTCGAGATAGCTCAAACACATTTTAGTAAAGCGACAATATCACATTCCACATGAGTTGTAAGATTTAATCCATGTATCCAAGAACCCATCTATGTCAAGTCTCACTTAACCTATAATTTTAAATCCAACATATTTAGGTATCAAATACCCATGTGAATCATATACCTATACTATAAACAATGGATATATAAAACAAAATTAAGCCATTGGGTATCATATACCCAAATAGTTAAAAATAATAATTTTTAGTAAAATATATAATATAAAATATTATATATATATATATAATATTTTTCATGTTCTAACCATGGATATCAAATACACATAATATAAAAGAATGAATGTATTAAATAATAGTTGAGCCCATAAAATATTTGAGTATCACATACCTAAATAAATTTTTTATTTTTTTTTAATTTAGCCACAAGCCATTAGTCGTGACAAAATTTTTTTTTTTCTTTTAATGATTTAATTATTTAGGGTCCCAAATAAGGATCAAATCTTTATATCAATAGATTGTACCCCAAAATTCCATTCTAAAATAGCCATTTATTTTAATTGGGATCCATGAATATGTTTAGAACAAGTAAATATAACCTTCAAGATCGATGGATTCATGTAAAGTTGCTCTTGTACCAATTGTTAGGTTCGTAACCACAACGGAAGCGATTTCAAAAATATATTTGGATATTTTTCTTTATATGAATCATACAATTTTGAAAAGAGGGCTTAGAATTACCTTATTCTTGATAATCTTAATTGTTGAAAAAGCTTTTTGAAGAGATTGATGCAAGTCTTCCTTCTCTTTCTCTTCTAGGTCTTCTCCTCTTTTCCTTTAGGCAAACCGTATCGCAAGAGAGTGGGTTGCCTCTTATTTTTGTCTAGCACAAAAACTTATGATAAATAGCTCCCTACATATCATATATATAGGACTTGATTAGGGCAAAAGAAGGGATCTAGTGGGTCCCACTAAGTTTTTTTTGGGTGCACAAGAGTCAGTTTTACCCTACAATATAACCTCGTAAGAACATGTCTTTTCCTTTCCTTTTTGTTTTTCCTTTGCCTTTTTCCTTTTCCCCTTTAGTTTTCTCTTTTACCTTTCATACTGGAGTGTTATTATTATCCTTTGTTTCTTGAAAATAATAAACTTACTTTCCTGAAAGTAAATAACATTAATGCTTGCTCAACAAATAAAGAGGGTTACGGGGATGAAGTGCAATATTTTTAAAAGGGTTATTTTATGACTGGTTTAAGGGTTTCTCTGAGCTTCTTTGTTTGTGATTTCATTTAGTGTAGTGGTGAGCATGTAAGCACATCTTTAACAAACTAGTTATCTTTATGAATATATGGGTTTGATTGTTTTGATGGGAAATTGCCTTAAGGATGATCAACAACACAATATGATTGATTGGATGGTTTTGAACATTATGATATCTAAATTGTGTTGCAGATGTTATTTTATGATGAGACTTGCTTGAAAGATTTGGGAGTTTAGAAAGTTGACATTTCTTGTGGCTTTATAATGTAAAAGGCCAACAACTTATTGATGGTTTATTTTTTTGTAATTTAAGCCATTAAATACAATTGTGATTGAACAAAAAATCTCTCTTGGTTCCATAAATTAGAAGGAAAATTTTTTGGTTGTTTCTTTTTGTTTTGAGGAGGCATTAAAGGGAAAATGGAAACTCATGATATGGAGGGAATGTGATGATTTTCTTGCATCTGTTTGGTGTATTAATTTGTTTTAGGACATCGGCCTATGGGGTAGTTGGAAAAGGACATTGGGGCCACAATAACCTGTTTGTTTCTTGCTTGTTTATATATTAGTATTAGAGAAAGTAATGCATAGGTGGAGGAATTTGGTTGGCAGAAGGAAAGGAAAAAGTTGGGAGGAAGGAAATAAGTGCATTTTGATTTTATAAGAGAAAGCCTACCCTCGAAGAAACCTAAAAGCACTTTTGGGTGTGTTGCATGGAACCATCAGAGTTAAATCAAGTTTCACTATAAAGTGAGCTTTCCAAGAGTGTCTCTATTTGAGACAGCTCAAACACGTTTTAAAAAAATGACAATATCTCCTTCCACAAGAGTCAAAATCATAAACCGTTTTTTTTTCTTTCTAAAAAGTAAACTCAAAGAATTTTCCAGTGATGTATGAATTGCAACATGGAACCTTCAGAGTTAAATCAGGTTTCACTATAAAGTGAGCTTTCCAAGAATGTCTTTGTCCGAGATAGCTCAAACATGTTTTAGTAAAATGGCAATATCTCCTTCCACAATAGTCAAAATCACGAATTGCATTTTTTGGTAAAAAGTAGACTCGTATGCCTTTCCAACGATGTATGGCATGTAGCATGGAACTATTAGAGTGAAATTAGGTTTCACTATAAAGTAAGCTTTCCAAGAGTGTCTATTTGAGACAATTCAAATATGTTTTAGTAAAATGGCAATATCTCTTTCCACCGGAGTCGAAATCATAAACCGCCTTTTTTTTCTTTTGAAAATTAGACTCGTAAAATTTCCAACGATGTATGACTTGCAACAGTGGAACCTTCGAAATGAAACCAGGTTTCATTGTAAAGTAAGCTTTCCAAGAATGTATCTATCCGAGATAGCTCAAACATGTTTTAGTAAAATAGAAGTATCTCATTCTACAAGAGTCAAAATTATGAACCGCCTTTTGTTTTATGGAAAATAGACTTGTAGACCTTTCCAATGATGTATGGCATGCATCATAGAACCTTTAGAGTGAAATCAGGTTTCATTATAAAGTGACATTTCCAAGAATGTCTCTGTCTGAGATAGCATAAACACATTTTAGTAAAACAGTAATATCTCATTTCACATGAGTCAAAATCACAAACTGCCTTTTTTTTTCTTCTAGAAATTAGACTTATAAACCTTTCCAATAATGTATGGCGTACAACATGGAACCTTCAGAGTGAAATCAGGTTTCACTATAAAGTGACCTTTCCAAGAATGTCTTTATTCGAGATAGCTCAAACACATTTTAGTAAAACGAAAATATCTCATTCCACATAATTCAAAATCATGAACCACCTTTTTTGCTGAAAATTAGACTCATAGACCTTTCCAATGATATATGGCGTACAACATGGAACTGTCACGCCCCGAATTTCCACGAACCCGAGGGAGTGAGTGAAAACAAATAAAAAGGAACTAATAACGAAGAAATAAAGGACAATCACATGCATTCCAACACTAATCCAATCTATGTTCCGATACTAATCCATAAGGCCTAGCCCGTTGTTTCATAACATACAAACAAGGAATACTCTAAGGCTTATGCCCTTGTACAACATCAAAATACATCCTACGGGTCCAAATGTAGTTCCAAGTCCTTTCCTTCATTAAGACCTCATCGAGTCTCATGTAGTAGGGTCGTCATCTGAAATATGGTATCTCACGGAATGGGTCAACTCAACTACTGGTATAATATAATGCTAATGCAAAGAACAAAATCAAGGCATGGCATGTGCAAGTGTACATTTATATCTACATTTCATTCGAAATCATCAATACAGTACATGAATAATATGCATGACGCACCCATGCAAACATCTATGCCTGCACCCATGGCTCACTTTACAGACCTTCCCCCACGACATGAGTACCCACGTATGTCTCACTTTACGGACCTTCCCCGACGGCCTGAGTAACCACGTATGACTCACTTTATGGACCTTTCCCGACAGCCTGAGTAACCGCGTATGACTCACTTTACGAACCTTCCCTGATAGCTTGAGTAACCGCGTATGACTCACTTCACGAACCTTCCGCGACGGCCCGAGTAACCATGTATGCACAGCACCAAGTGCTCAAGTCACACCACGCTTCCAAGAAATCACACTATGCCAAGATGCTTTGATTTCACCATGCAACAATGCAAGCTCATCGAAGCCTTTCACCCATACATGAAACATGCTTTAAACAATAATATTTAAATCACAAAATTCCTTCATCATGTGTATATACTATACATATTCCATTAAACACATATTCAAGTTACATATTCTCAATCTGAACAATCCTCAAAGAATATCGATCACACACTATGCCAACACACGGAACATACATGTAATCATGATTCACATTCATCACTCAACCAAACTTCCAAGAAAACAACAAGAAACACATAAGCACATAAACAAACGGATGAATACACGAATCATGAGATCAATATGAAAATCAATCCTGAACTTAATCCTATTTCTTACTTAGCAAAATATCATACCTGATGGGTTCGTCTCAATCCTAAGAAGTCGTGCTTGTAGTGTAGTGGAACTAACAGTAAGAATGTAGAAGGTCAGATCACCTTCTCCTTGCCTTTCAGTGTTTCTAAAATCATGAAATGTAACTCAGTTTATTGCCACTTGAATTATGCTATTCATCAAATTTTATATCTTAATTTCATGAGTTTCTATTTTGCTAAAATAGACTCTACCATTGAGTCTGGAACGTCGAAGAAAATCGGTTTAGGCTTTCGCGGAATTCAATTTGGACATTTGTACCAAAAAGGGCAAAATGGTCATTTTGCACTTCACAGGTTCCTACTTCTCAAGGCCTCTTCTCATAAATTGGACTCCATGGTTGAGTCCTGGAATGCTCAAAATAATAAAGTTTCACTATTTTTTTACTTTAATTGGAGTTCGTTTGACTGCATTTTAACTCAGGGCCATTTTAGTAATTTTTAGTGTTCTTATGGGTCTTTTATTTATTTTTTTTTTTTTTTTGAGACCTCGTCTCATGAAATGGACCTCACCATTGGACTCAAAAGGCCCAATATAGTAAGAATACTCTACAAACTTGTCCCATTTGGACTTCGGGTCATTTTGCTAATATTTAATTAATATTAAATTTTTATATTTTATTTTGTGGCTTCTTTCATAAGAATTATAAAATTTTAGGGTCACTTTACAATTTTCATAACTTCTAGGTTCATTTGTAATTTCAGACTTCAATATCCCAATTAAGGGCAACCAAATAATGGACAACCGTGAGACAGGGATAGGATATTCCCATTCTCATTTTTTTTCTTAAACTTCAATTTCTTATCCCCTAAACCAAACACCCCTATTTAATTTAAAACATAAGCCCCACAACGATACAACTTTAATAACCCATACAGGTGGGTGGGTCGGGTCTGACCCGACCTGAACCAGCCCAAGCCCCATGCGTACAGCGCACTAGCACGTCTCCAGGTGGTACACCGGTCATTCCTTCCGGCACCGGCAGCTTCTCCGATCAATTTCCCAACTTAAAATCAGTGCCATCTTCTTCCTCTCTCGTCCAAGATCATAACTACCTAATTTATTTTCCATAAAATCATCTCCATTTTTACAAAATTAGAAGAGCTTAGCAGCAGTTTTGATTTTTCGGCCAGTTTCCGGCCAACTAATTTCTTCTCATTTCTCACCGTTTTATTCACTGTTCCGACCCAAATATTTCCCTATTAATTTTCTGCACCTTATATTAACAATCCCAATCATTCAAACTAAGTTTGATGTACAAAATCACTCAAACCCGTTTCATAAACACAACCTGCAATTCCATTTCTTTCACTGATTTCTCCACCTTTTAATCTCATTCTTTTTGCATTTATTTTCTTTTAGATTAAGCTACAAGACCCCATGGTTTTTAGCATGAAAACTACTCAAAAACTAAAACTAACAAAATGATAAAATTAAATTCAACTTACTTGTTTCCTGTGGCCGTTTCTCTCCCTGATTTCTTTTTCCTTATGGATTTCCCAACTCTCACGGTTAAACTTTGCTTCTTGGTTTCCTAGAATTATTGACTTTGCATTATGTTTTTCCCTAACCCCCTTCACATGACATATATATATATATATATCTGTTCATACACAAGCAACACACACACACACACCAAAAAAAAAAAACTCTCTTCCCTCGCTCACCTGCTCAGCCCACCTTTTACTCCTTTTTCTGATTTCCTTTTCACTTTCTTTCTTTTCTCCCTGCTCCCATTTAATGCTTGCTTGCATTGGATGTTACATATATATTATATCACACACACACACCACAGCAGCATACACACACACAGAGCCGATGCCACACACACCCACCCACTAGCACACACACACACAGTTGTTGTGCACTTGTGATATATATATATATATATATATATATATATTTAAATACATGCATATACATACATATAACACATAACATTCTATATATACACACACATATATATATATATAATAAATACATAATACACATTCCATATGTATACACATATTTAAATAAATAATAATAATAATAAAATTTACTTCAAAATTTTCAGATCCTTAAAGAAACTTTCATAGTGAAATCGAGTTTCACTATAAAGTAACCTTTCCAAGAATGTCTATACTCTAGAAAACTTAAACATGTTTTAGTAAAATGACAATATCTCATTCCACAAGAGTCAAAATTATGAATCGCATTTTTCTTTGGAAAGTATATTGTAGACCTTTCCAATGATTTATGGTGTGCTACCTAGAACCTTTGGAGTGAAAACAGATTTTACTGTAAAGTGACTGTAAAAACGTAGTCTACACCACGTGTAGTTACAGGAGGTCAGAACATTCTTTAGTAAATCAGCAATATCTTCCCAACAACGATGTCGAAATCATACACCATTTTTTGTGTAAAAGTGACAATTTTCTCTCATTCAATTTCAATTTCAACATCTACATTCTCTTAATGTTGTCATCATCTAGTTGTCAATTTCCAGACCATGTCGAATAAAAAAATTTAAATTGGCATGAGAGCCAATGAAAACAAAAGCACTTGGATTTAACAACCGCTATCTTTTTATCACAATAAACTAATGTTATATTACATAATGTGTATTACTATGCCAACATAGAATTTTAAATAGAAAAAAAAAAACACTGCACCTTGAGCAATGTTCAAATTTTTTTCGCATGACCTAGGTTATTGTTTTTTAGACTTTAACAATTCCTTGGCAACTACTTAAAAAAATACATGAATTTTTTTAATAGATTTTTTTATGCAATATGGATCTTGTTTGATAGATCTCGACTTTTAGAGTCCAAATATATAATTTTTATGAAAAAAAGACTTATATATTTTAAGTTATTTAATTTTGAAGTTTCAAAAATAAAAAGTGATGATAAGGTAGATTGAGTGTAAGTTTGGTAGAAAGAAGCGCAGAAAAAAACTATTGTTTTTGTAAGTGGAAAAGTGGGGTAATTTTGTCATTAAAAATAATTAAAATGATAGTGTCACCTCATCACTATTAGACTTGAGACCACATAATTTAAAAATTAACGACTTTAGGGTTAAAATATTTTCTATTGGACCTTAGTCTCTATAAAACCCAAGGGAAACGGCTGCGCTTTGGTTAAAGGAAACGGTTGCGTTTGGAGGTGGGTGTAATAAATTGGAATAGGTTTGGGGATAACCTTATTCCAGTTTAGAGGATAAGCCACTGTTTGGCTATCCTGAGTTAGAATAGGAAATGTGTAATTTTACATTTGACCCAGAACTTGGGAAATTCAAACTAGACCCCAAGAGTTATGAAGAATTATACTAAGGCCCAACAATAAATTAATTTAATAATATATAAATAGTAAAATTACTAAATTACCCCTAAGTCAAATGTGGGTCAAACGGACTTCAAACGAGACAAACGAATAATCAATTTTTATTATCTCGGGCATTCCAAACTCAATGGTAAAGTCAAAATTATGAAAATAGTTTCCAAAAATAAAAGACACGTAAAAGTGTAAAATGACCATTTTGCTCTTTTCAATTCAGAAGTCCAAATTAAAATATGTTAAAACCTAAACTAATTTTATTCAACGTTTCGGACTCGATGATGGGTCCAAATTATCAAATAAAATACGTATAGCCATGAGATATATTTTGATACATAGCAAAGACTGATTTCGGTTATAGAGTAAGTAATATCTTTCGAATGACATGAACGTCAAAAGGAAAGGGAAATGTAGCTTGACTTTTGAGGAAATAGTAGAAAGGTAAGTAATATCCGACCTCTACATGTAGTACACTCAGCCATGTCACAGTTCTTTCTATACGTACTTGTACTCTTAGTTATTTATTATCGTATTAGATTCTCTATTATTCCACTTATGTGATATTTTCCTATCAGTGGAATAGCTCAGCGATTATGTTGTATCTTGCTCATGAGTTCCTATATTTATTGATGATGTTGTATCTTGATCACGAGTTCCTGTACATTTGTGCAAAGGACTATTCTGTACACTTGTACGTAGGGCCAATAAGGGCCAAATGTTGTTGTTCTCGGCAGCCCGGTAACATAGCTATAAAAAACTATAATTATATTATGTTGCCTTGAACTAATTATGATTCACATTCTCTTCCGTGGAGAATAGCATGATCTTGATATTTATCAGTGACGGATTTGTGCTTAGTCACAAACTCCATCTAAATGCCTAGTATGACCCAAGAAAGGGGTCACATCCCGAGGAAGGGGACCAGTTTCCATCATGGCTATGTCGAGGCATAGTGCATGACACTAGTCATGGAGGACGTAATTTACATTATTGAGCTCAGTGCTTTATACACATAGGGGTATCCCAGGCCCCATAATTGATCGCATTCACCAGTTTTGACATCACTATCTATTTATTGAGATTCATAGTATGATCATGTTCTTGTATGAATGATCATGTAGTTGCATAACTTTTATTGAGTACTTACTATGATAATGTATTTGATAGCTTTTGACTGTAGCATATAATGTTGTCCTTTAAACTAGATGTTCTTTGATTATCATCTGTATTCTTGATCATTTGATATTCATTGACGAGCTATGATTATTGCTATAATATTGACTGACTATCTTATTCATTCTATATTATTATTACTTGAAATTATTCAGTTTTATCTATATCCTATACACATGACAGAGTAGGGGACTTACTTACTGAGCTTAGTTTAGCTCACTCCAAAATTACATATTTGATTTCAGGGATTGACACGGAGGATAAACCGTAGGACGCTACGACTATAGGTTGGACATTTTTGGCAAGTAATGGTAATAGTAGTACAGTCTTGTAGCACACCCATATATTCATATCTTGGGGAGGAGATAATGTATTAAAAATTTTATTGGTGGTATTTTGTATTAGCAGAATGATGCGTATATGTAACCCTTTTTCTTTATTATTTTTTGCTATGTTTATATATGATAATGTATGTGGCTACATATTAGTTGCACTGATGATAGTGCAACAGGATAATCAGGTCTGGTTTAGTGAAAGGGCTGGGTCGGATGGTTGCGGTCCGCTAATTCATCAAGGTTGGGTTGCGGGTTGTAACGGCCCGGCTCCATTGGTCATGATATTGTCCGTAGCCCGCACGGGTTTGTTCTTGGGCTTAACCCAAAACGCGTCATGCCAGCTAGACATCCGTCCGCACTTATGAATACCCCCGCTTTCCCTTTCCCAGGCGATGTGGGATGAGACCTAATGGACTCCATCCACCCCTCACGAGGCTCGACGTCCTCGTCGAAGGGCCCCCTTCACGGGCACACTTCCGGCAAGGGTGCGCTCTGATACCACTGTAACGGCCCGGTTCCACTGGTCATGATATTGTCTGCTTTGGGCCGTAGCCCGCACGAGCTTGTTCTTGGGCTTAACCTAAAACGCGTCATGCCAGCTAGACATCCGTCCGCACTTATGAATACCCCCGCTTTCCTTTCCCCAGGCGATGTGGGATGAGACCTATATCAGCTAGACATTTGCTCTGATACCAAATGTGATATCCCGACCCGGGATACGACACGTTTACCGAGGCAAGTCGATTGAATGGCATAACCTGAGCTGCCTTAAACTTTAAGTCACAATAATTATGGAACTGAACCTAATTTCAAAAGATAAATGTTTTGCTTAGTAAGGCCAGTGTCGGGTAGTACCCGAGCAACTCTGAACCTTACCTCGAAAAGCGTGCATGCATGCAACCCATGCATGCATACATACGTACACATGCATAGTTCACGGAATATTAGTGTATGTGTACGTGACTAAAAATACCGTTAGACGTATATATATGATTATAATGACATGTATAAAACTATGTATTTTATATGTATATATATGTGTATAATGTAAATGTATTATGTATATAAATTAAAGATAAAGAGAAAACAAGAAAGGGAAGGAAAATATCAGTGTGTGCATCACTGTGTGTGTGTGCATCACTGTGTGTTTGTGTGTGTTGGGAAACCACACCAACCGACTTGGTGAGGTGGTGTGTGTGTATATGTAATATATGTGTATATATGTATATTGGAGGTACGTGGATGGAGGAGATTAAAGGGACGGTTCTCTGCAGTCATTCTTAACTGAAAGAGGCAGAGAGAGAGTGATAAGGTAGAGAGAGAAAGAGGGAGAGAGGCGGTGGAGTCTCTTTATATATGTATACGGGTTTGAGAGATGAGAGGTTAGAAAAGAAGGGAAAGGTCAGGAACTAAAGGGGAGAAGAAGAGAGAAAGATTGAAGCAGAAACAGAGAGGTTTGGGAGGGTCACAGTGAGCTGAAATCCGAAACCCAGGTAAATGATTTAAGTTCTGTTTTTACAATTTAGAGCATGAAACTTAAATATGATTGTAGGGTCGTATAGATGAATTAAAAAGGAATTTAATGAAAGAAAAATGAAGGAAAACGGTTGAAAAATGAAGGAGAAAGGTTGAGTTGCAGGTTTGATAGATAATCTCGGGTTCCATGAATTTTATGTTTAAAACCTTGCTTTTAGTTTGTAGAAATGTTGCTATAAAGTGCAGAAACACTTTAGGATTGAAATAGGTTTAAAACCGAGATGAAATAGTCACGAAAATGAAAAATATCACTTGGCCGGAGATTCGGCCGGAGACGTTTAAGCTCTATTTCGTGAAGAATTAAAAGGTTAAACTGAAAAATAAAGTTAGAAATATAATCTACATGAAAAATAGAAAAGAGTGGCATTCAAAACAGCTTAAAAAATGATTGAAAATAAGTCACCGTCGCCGGAGAAGGTGACTGTGCACTGCCGGAACCCTACCGGAGCAGTGGGGAAGATGACCGAAAAAGCGTGGGTCTATTCGGGTTAAGCCTAGACCGGATCCGGGTTCGGGTCGGGTCAGGACTCGACCGGATATAAACGGTTAAGTGATACTGTGCCGTTTTGGGTTTTTAATTTAATGAGATTGGGCTTGTTTGGTTACACGGATAGTAAATTGGAAATTGGTTTGGGGTTATCCAAACCAAGGATAGGATAAGAAATTAGGGTTATTGAAATCCGGTTTTTAAAAGGAACTGAACCGTTTGGTTCAGGGGAGGGGCAAACCGGTTTAGGGTTTCTGGTCTTGAACCAACTGGTTCAGACCGTAGGTTATGGAATTTATGAACCAGCCCCAAATATTTTAAGAAATTTCACTGTTGCCCAAACATAAAAAATTAATTAAATATTAATTTTTACACTAATGCCCCTATTTCAAAATTGGGTCAAACGAAGTCCAAACGAGGCAAATGAATAGTCAAAACCTATTATCTCGGACGTTCTGAGTCCAATGGTGGGGTCTGTTTTACGAGATGAGACCCCGAAGGATAAAATACCGTGAAAGTGCAAAATGACCATTTTGCCCTTTTTAGTACAAAAGTCCAAATGGAATTCCGCGAAAGCCTAAACCAACTTTCTTCGGCGTTCCGGACTCAATGGTAAAGTCTAAAATAGTATTTGAAATACTTATGATAGAAAGGCATAAAATTTGATGAATAGCATTTATTCTAAAACGTATTCACTGATATATAGGGAACTCAAAAGGCAAGGGTGTACTCACGGATTTCTGAGGTAGAATCACGATAGAGGTAAGTGGATCACTTTCTCTTCCATGAGGTGTTTCTAAAGCCAAGTTTATTCTTTACTGCCAAACTTGTACTCTTGAAAGTGCCTCACGTTATTGTTATCCACAATGCGATAATGATCTATCTTGTGGACATTGATTGACTATTGTGCTATTGTTATCATATTGAACCATGCCTTGAAAGGCTTACCGTTATGCTTTACTGTATATATGATATTCCATTTTCATACTCCTTATGGAATCACAAATGATCATGCTATGTTTATAAATGCTAGAATTGTGCTCAGTCATAATATCCATCCGATGCTTCTATGACGAACTAGTCCGTGAACGGACGTGTGGCAAAAGATGTGAGTTTAACTGAGAGGTATGCCGGGCCTCGAATTACGAAGAGGGACTGCCATCCCCTACTACAGATTATGAGCATCTCCATTGGATTATTGTTATGGATATATTGTTGAATGATTACTGTACCTTATGGATTACTGTTTCTTATGGGTTATCTTACGTTGTTCATTGGTTTGATTGTAATCGATTTATTGTGGCAGTACTTTTATTGTGACAGGTTATTGTTGAGAAATCCTTATCACTGCTTATTCATTACTCCTGATTGCATATTGTGCCCCACTATTTATTGGCCATCATGGCAACTGTCCTCATTGGCTATCACAGCATCTTACTTCTTATGATTGGCTATCATATTTTTATTCATGGATTCATGTTCTTTATAATCATCGATACCAGTGTCGGAGATCTGGTTTACTTGCTGAGCTTCATAGCTCATTCCACCCCACTTACCCTCATTTCAGGTGATGACCCTGCGAGACCCCAGTAGGAGTTTGAGAGCGTAGGGAGACATTTTGAAGCACTGTATCAGTCTATGTTAAGTTCTCCCATGTATTCACCAACCCCCAGGTGCTGGTTACGTTTTAGTTCTCATTTTGAATTATGTAGAACTATGTCATGTATTTAATAGCCTTCCGCTGTTTAATTTATTTAAAGAGACTTCCGCTGGATTACTGTAATTGATAAAGACTTCCGTTGTTCATTGTTTAAAATTTTTAGCACATTGCATATTAGTACTATGATACAGAAATGGAAAAAGTAGGGACGGCCTTCGGGTCGGCCCCGCGACACGAGATCCGCATAGGGTGGATTTCGGGTCGTGACAGCTTGGTATCAGAGCTATAGGTTCGATTGTGAGTCATGGGAGATAGGACTAGAGTTAAGACTATTAGATATGACTGATACTTTATATTTTACAATCATGGACTAATTGCCTTACACATTGACTGGTTATCTTATTAGTTATCTCATTGGTTATCTCATTGGTTATCATCACGGGTAATCCTTACAGACATGGTAAACACGAGGCAAGGTCCGTTACCCATGGATCGTTTAGAACAACTGGAAAGAATGATGCGGACTATCATTGAAAGTTTACCACAGATTCAGGCTAGTGCTAGCCAACCAGCACAGCCAGTACAACAGGAACAGCCTGCCAACACAGGCGACAATGTAGGAAACCGACAAGGAAACGAGCGAGATGCTGCATACTTATATGAGCGGTTTCAGAAAATGAAACCCCCGACATTCGACGGTACAGGAGGAGCCACTATAGCTGAGGAGTGGTTATTGGAAATGAACAGGATCTTCAAAATCCTAATATGCACTGAAGTCCAAAAAGTGGCATACGCCACTTATTTGCTCAAAGGTATGACACATAAATGGTGGATGATAGAGGAAGATAAAGAGCCAGGCATGAACTGGCAATGATTCACTGATATCTTCAATAAGAAGTACTTCTCCCAAGAAGTACGAAACTGAAGAGTTGCGGAGTTTATGGTACTGCAACAGGGGGCAATGACGGTAGAGCAATACGAGGCCAGATTTACTGAGTTGGCTAGATTTGCCCCTGGTGCTATTGGTATCGAAGACTTGAAGGCTCGCAAATTTGAGGAAGGACTGAAGTGGCCTATCAAAGATAGACTGGTGTCCCATCGACTGACTACTTATGATGATGTCGTGGAAACGGCCCGTATTATAGAAAGGAGTGGTGAGGAGTACGCCAAGAGACGAGGGAACCAGAAACAAGGAGGTAACCAGAGTAGGGGGCAAGGGCCTTCTTCCTCTGGACTAGGACCTACATTTATTAGACTAGGGACTGAATCTCAAACCACAGAGCCCATTCAGAGGAGACCAGACCATACCAAGGGAAGCGCTACCCAATGCACTCGCTGCCAGAAGGTCCACAAAGGCCAGTGCCTTAGGGGTAGCAACACTTGTTACTATTGTGGCAAGGAAGGGCATATTGCGAGACTATGTCCCCAGAATGCTCAGGCCACGACTAGTATTGCCTCAGCTGGACCAACAACACCAGTAATAGCAGCACCTAGACCCCCGACCCAAAGGAGTGGACAAGGAAATGTCCAACAGCAGGCAGGACGGGTTTTCTCTATTTTCCCAGAGGATGTGCAGGCTACAACCTCTGTAGTCGCAGGTATTCCTTTAGTCTACCCATAGCCTGCCCACATTTCACTTGTCACTGAATATTTACATCCCTATATATATTGCTGGATTGAACATAGACATAGAACTCTTACGTGACATATTAATTGCTCAAATTTTCACAAGATGATGATAGAATTTAAGAAAACGATACCCTTAGAGTTACTTGTATTAAATTATGTTTTATGTCGCTTTCTACGTATATTACTAACTGAATATAGACACTGAACGCTTAGGCCATTTAACTTATTGCTTACTGATTGTCAACAGAACCATCATTGAACCATGTTAAGGTACAGAACTCATGAAATACAGACTAGGAACCGATAGGAAGTCTGTGAGCTCCATGTAACACTGTTGGAATAATATACCCCAGGTATATTAGTAGACTGAATGAATAAAATTGTAAATGCCACGTTTAGGATTCGAGGTACGCTCGGAAATTATAGAAAGAATTTTACAATAAATTGATGTGACAGTAAAACTTGATCTGATGTGACAGTAAAACTTGATTCTCAGCAAATGTGAAACGCCTAACTCAGTTAGGCCATGATGTTAGAAGAACCACGGAAATCACGAAAACCACCGGAGTTAGAACCGTTAAGTTTGCGGACAAACTTATTTTTAAGGAAGTAAGAATGTGATATCCTAACCCGGGATACGACACGTTTACCGAGGCAAGTCGATTGAATGGCATAACCTGAGCTGCCTTAAACTTTAAGTCACAATAATTATGAAACTGAACCTAATTTCAAAAGATAAATATTTTGCTTAGTAAGGCCAGTGTCGGGTAGTACCCGAGCAACTCGGAACCTTACCTCGAAAAGCGTGCACGCATGCAACCCATGCATGCATACGTACGTACACATGCATAGTTCACGGAATATTAGTGTATGTGTACGTGACTAAAAATACCGTTATACGTATATATATGATTATAATGACATGTATAAAACTATGTATTTTATATGTATATATATGTGTATAATGTAAATGTATTATGTATATAAATTAAAGATAAAGAGAAAACAAGAAAGGGAAGGAAAATATCAGTGTGTGCATCATTGTATGTGTGTGTGTGCATCACTGTGTGTTTGTGTGTGTTGGGAAACCACACCAACCGACTTGGTGAGGTGGTGTGTGTGTATATGTAATATATGTGTACATATGTATATTGGAGGTACGTGGATGGAGGAGATTAAAGGGACGGTTCTCTGCAGTCATTCTTGACTGAAAGAGGCAGAGAGAGAGTGATAAGGTAGAGAGAGAAAGAGGGAGAGAGGCGATGGAGTCTCTTTATATATGTATACGGGTTTGAGAGATGAGAGGTTAGAAAAGAAGGGAAAGGTCAGGAACTAAAGGGGAGAAGAAGAGAGAAAGATTGAAGCAGAAACAGAGAGGTTTGGGAGGGTCACAGTGAGCTGAAATTCGAAACCCAGGTAAATGATTTAAGTTCTGTTTTTACAATTTAGAGCATGAAACTTAAATATGATTGTAGGGTCGTATAGATGAATTAAAAAGGAATTTAATGAAAGAAAAATGAAGGAAAACGGTTGAAAAATGAAGGAGAAAGGTTGAGTTGCAGGTCTGATAGATAATCTCGGGTTCCATGAATTTTATGTTTAAAACCTTGCTTTTAGTTTGTAGAAATGTTGCTATAAAGTGCAGAAACACTTTAGGATTGAAATAGGTTTAAAACCGAGATGAAATAGTCACGAAAATGAAAAATATCACTTGGCCGGAGATTCGGCCGGAGACGTTTAAGCTCTATTTCGTGAAGAATTAAAAGGTTAAACTGAAAAATAAAGTTAGAAATATAATCTACATGAAAAATAGAAAAGAGTGGCATTCAAAACAGCTTAAAAAATGATTGAAAATAAGTCACCGTCGCCGGAGAAGGTGACTGTGCACTGCCGGAACCCTACCGGAGCAGTGGGGAAGATGACCGAAAAAGCGTGGGTCTATTCGGGTTAAGCCTAGACCGGATCCGGGTTCGGGTCGGGTCAGGACTCGACCGGATATAAACGGTTAAGTGATACTGTGCCGTTTTGGGTTTTTAATTTAATGAGATTGGGCTTGTTTGGTTACACGGATAGTAAATTGGAAATTGGTTTGGGGTTATCCAAACCAAGGATAGGATAAGAAATTAGGGTTATTGAAATCCGGTTTTTAAAAGGAACTGAACCGTTTGGTTTAGGGGAGGGGCAAACCGGTTTAGGGTTTCTGGTCTTGAACCAACTGGTTCAGACCGTAGGTTATGGATTTATGAACCAGCCCCAAATATTTTAAGAAATTTCACTGTTGCCCAAACATAAAAAATTAATTAAATATTAATTTTTACACTAATGCCCCTATTTCAAAATTGGGTCAAACGAAGTCCAAACGAGGCAAATGAATAGTCAAAACCTATTATCTCGGACGTTCTGAGTCCAATGGTGGGGTATGTTTTACGAGATGAGACCCCGAAGGATAAAATACCGTGAAAGTGCAAAATGACCATTTTGCCCTTTTTAGTACAAAAGTCCAAATGGAATTCCGCGAAAGCCTAAACCGACTTTCTTCGGCGTTCCGGACTCAATGGTAAAGTCTAAAATAGTATTTGAAATACTTATGATAGAAAGGCATAAAATTTGATGAATAGCATTTATTCTGAAACGTATTCACTGATATATAGGGAACTCAAAAGGCAAGGGTGTACTCACGGATTTCTGAGGTAGAATCACGATAGAGGTAAGTGGATCACTTTCTCTTCCATGAGGTGTTTCTAAAGCCAAGTTTATTCTTTACTGCCAAACTTGTACTCTTGAAAGTGCCTCACGTTATTGTTATCCACAATGCGATATTGATCTATCTTGTGGACATTGATTGACTATTGTGCTATTGTTATCATATTGAACCATGCCTTGAAAGGCTTACCGTTATGCTTTACTGTATATATGATATTCCATTTTCATACTCCTTATGGAATCACAAATGATCATGCTATGTTTATAAATGCTGGAATTGTGCTCAGTCACAATATCCATCCGATGCTTCTGTGACGAACTAGTCCGTGAACGGACGTGTGGCAAAAGATGTGAGTTTAACTGAGAGGTATGCCGGGCCTCGAATTACGAAGAGGGACTGCCATCCCCTACTACAGATTATGAGCATCTCCATTGGATTATTGTTATGGATATATTGTTGAATGGTTACTGTACCTTATGGATTACTGTTTCTTATGGGTTATCTTACGTTGTTCATTGGTTTGATTGTAATCGATTTATTGTGGCAATACTTTTATTATGACAGGTTATTGTTGAGAAATCCTTATCACTGCTTATTCATTACTCCTGATTGCATATTGTGCCCTACTATTTATTGGCCATCATGGCAACTGTCCTCATTGGCTATCACAGCGTCTTACTTCTTATGATTGGCTATCATATTTTTATTCATGGATTCATGTTCTTTATAATCATCGATACCAGTGTCGGAGATCTGGTTTACTTGCTGAGCTTCATAGCTCATTCCACCCCACTTACCCCCATTTCAGGTGATGACGCTGCGAGACCCCAGTAGGAGTCTGAGAGCGTAGGGGGACATTTTGAAGCACTGTATCAGTCTATGTTAAGTTCTCCCATGTATTCACTACCCCCGGGTGCTGGTTACGTTTTAGTTCTCATTTTGAATTATGTAGAACTATGTCATGTATTTAATAGACTTCCACTGTTTAATTTATTTAAAGAGACTTCCGCTGGATTACTGTAATTGATAAAGACTTCCGCTGTTCATTGTTTAAAATTTTTAGCACATTGCATATTAGTACTATGATACAGAAATGGAAAAAGTAGGGACGGCCTTCAGGTCGGCCCGCAACACGAGATCCGCATAGGGTGGATTTCGGGTCGTGACACGGGTCGTGAAAAACTTGGTATCAGATCATTAGGTTTAGAATGACTAGGGAAACCTAGGTTTACAAGTGATATATGGGAGTTAAGACTAGTGTACTACTATTGTCAAATGTCCAAGTAGAGTCAGTTAGTATGTGGGCTTAGCATGATGGCTAAACGATTATGTATATGATGCTAATTGTTAACGTTTTGGTAGTGAATGGTCCAAACTAGATCGACAGCATTACGTCACTCACAGATAGATCCCACAGTTGGGGAGAGGATGGATCGTATGGAGCGTATGCTGGAGTGGGTGATACAGTCCTTACCCCAAAATCAGGCCAGCACTAGTACACCAGCAGAACCAGTGAGTACACCAGCACAGCCAGTAGTTCAGCCAGCTCAGCAGAAGCCGCCCTTAGTACAACCAGGCCGCTAGAGGAACGATAGAGATCAAACTCATCTCTACAAGTAGTTCCAAGCGATGAAGCCATCTAGTTTTGATGGCACCAGAGGCTCTATAACAGCTGAGAAATGGCTGTTAGAGATGGAGCGTATTTTTGAGATCATGATGTACACTAACTTTTAGATAGTGGCCTTTGCTACATTCACTTTCAGAGGAGCAGCTCACAAGTGGTGGCTGCTAAAAAAGGCCAGGAAATCGCAAATGACCTGACAGAGGTTTACACAGGTGTTTAATGAGAAGTATTTTCCTCAAGAGGATCAAGATAGACGGGAGCAGAAATTATATGCTAAAAATGAAGAAATGTGAGTTCTGGCTTCCTAGTATTTCATTTTTGGGACACGTGATTAGCAAGGAAGGGATTTCTATTGATTCTCAAAAGATAGAGGCTATTGTCAATTGACCCTATCCCACTAGTGTTATTGAGGTACTGAGTTTTATGGGATTGGCAGGTTACTATAGGCGGCTTGTTAAAGATTTTTCTAAGATAGCTATGCCAATCACTTAGTTGGTGACAGCTCCGATATTGACAGTGCCAGATGGGACTGAGGGATTTGTGATATACAGTGATGCCTCGTACAAGGGCTTGGGGTGTGTATTGATGCAGAATGGTAAGGTAGTAGCCTGTGCTTCACGGCAGCTAAGGCCACATGAGAAGAACTACCTAACACGTGACCTCGAGTTAGCAACTATTATTTTTGCACTGAAGTTATGGACGCATTACTTGTGTGGAACGACGTGTGAGATATTTACTGATCATAAGAACTGCAAGTATTTATTTACACAGAAGGAGCTTAATATAAGCCAACATCGTTGATTAGAGCTGATCAAGGACTATGAGCTCAGTATTTAGTACTATCCAAGGAAAGCAAATGAGGTAGCTGATGCTTTTAGCAGAAAGTCGTTAAGAAGCCTAGCTTATCTATTGACGACTCGAGAAGAGCTACTGAAGGAAGTGGACGATATGGAGATTGAGGTGGTTCTGCCAAGTTCAGGGGCAATATTTGCCCATGTCACAGTTAGTTTATCCATTATAGATAGGATCAGAGAGCTGCAGACCCAGGATGCAACGTTGACCAGACTCCGTCAAGATGCTGCGACAGGTAAGGACTCGGAGTTTGCTATAAATGATTACATTTTTCTGAAAGTGTCACCACTAAAAGGGGTAATGAGGTTTGGCAAGAGAGGGCAACTGGGGCCATGATACGTTGGGTCATTTAAGGTCATTAGCAAAGTGGGGCCCGTAGCATATCATCTTGCCTTACCCTCAAAGTTAGCACATGTACACGATGTGTTTCATGCCTCGATGTTGAGGAAATGTGTATACAGTTCAGACCAGGTGATAGAGCATGAGCCTCTAGACGTCTAGAAGGATTTGAGTTACATAGAGCAGCCAGTACAGATCTTGGACAATCGAGAGCAGGTACTACGGAATACGATAATTCCTTTAGTCAAAGTTCTGTGGAGGAATCACCAGGTTGAGGAAGCTACTTGAGAAAGGGAAGATGAAATGTGAACCAAGTACCCTCATATATTTTTGCCTTAGTATCTGCTAAGTTTGGGGATAAACTTTTTTTAAATGGGGGAGAATGTAACACCACGACCCGAGCTAGGTAGTACCCGACTGTGGTTGGACCGGGCCAAAACATGTAACCCCAAACTGTAAGCCAAATTATTATATGAATAAGATCAAATGTACAGTTTCATAATGTGTTCGATATACGATGCACGGGTAGTCCCGAGTACCCCGAAGGCCACTGTACAAGAAGCCCGACTTTTACGGGAAAGCGTATACGTGAGTGTATATATATTTGTATTTAAATATACATATATGTATATATATATAAATATAAACAATTATATATATGGCATACAATTATTTATGTATGTATATATATCCATGTGATATATATATAGATATAATATATAAATAATTATATATATGGCATACAATTATTTATGTATGTATATATATCCATATGATATATATAGATATAATATATATATATATATATATATATATATATACGGTTATGATAATATATATATATATATAGTGTCGTGTGTGCGGATGGAAGAAAAGTGAGAAGTGTGTGCCATGTGATGGTGGTGCTATGTAATTAAGTTTGTGAGTGTAGCTGAGAGTGAGGGGGGTGTGTGTGTATCCCATGTGCACCATGTGCATGTGAGTGAAGGAACAAGTGGAAGAAAGAAAGAAAAGAAAATAAAAGAAAGAGTGGCGTGAGAAACAAGAAAGATCGCGAACAGGTAACAAAACTCAATTGTTTTGATTCATTTCAAATTTTAAAACAGTATTACAATAATAGAGTAATTCCTGAACATTAGGACTGTCAAAATAGTGAGGAAAACGAATGAGCCGCCATTGAAGGACCTCAATACGTAGGTTTGAAACAAGTGAAATAAAATGTATCAAAATGGTTTGGGACTTAAACTAGGTCCTATAAGTAACTTGAAACCACAAAAATTAAACCTAAAATGTGAAAAAGAAGAGAGGAACTTGGAGTCGCAGTCACGGGTTCAAAATGGAACTCATCCAATTAAGGCTTAAACCTTAGTTTTGTGAATGAGGCAGTGATCTTTAGGATGATACGATCACAACAAACTAAGAATTATCGAATTTGGTTGGAAAATGAGGGTGTAAGACCGGATTATTCAAACGGCCATCAATGGTTGAATCAAGCTATTAAGCTTGTTTCGAGCCATGAAAGGAATGCCAAAACACTTAAAAACCTTATAGTAATGGATTAAAGATGAAAACAGTAAAAAACCATGGTTGAAAACTCATGAAATTAAGTTAGAAAAAAATTTAGTTCTAGGGCTACTATTCATCATCATGGGGAAGATGATGAATAGGATCGGATCCGGGTTAGGGTCGGTTTGGATCGGATTCAGGTCAAACCCGACCCACTTGTAGAAAACCCAAGGGAAACGGTAGCTGTAACACCTCGACCCAAAATAAATCAGATGAGTTCCAAAGACGCCCAAAAAGGATCAAATAATGGTACCGAGACAGATCGAGCCAATGAATGTAATACCAGAATGTAACCAAGCTATCATAGTGATACCAAAATGAAGAGATTTGTGTACAGTAATAGGTACGTAATTCGAGACAAACTGTACGGTTTAAGAAATCTCGAGTACCCGGGTAACACCCGAGCAAGTCATGAGTAGTTATCAAAGTAAATGAATAATCTTAGTCATAGACTAAGTAATATCTTCCGAATGACAGGAGCGTCAAAAAGAAAGGGAAAGGTAGCTTGACTTTTCAGGAAATAGTAGAAGGTAAGTAATATCCGACCTTTACATATAGTACACTCAGCCATGTCACAGTTCTTTATATACGCACTTGTACTCTTAGTTATTTATTATCGTATCAGATTCTCTATTATTCTACTTATGTGATATTTGCCTATCAGTGGAATAGCTCAGCAATTATGTTGTATCTTGCTCATGAGTTCCTATATTTATTGATGATGTTGTATCTTGATCATGAGTTCTTGCATATTTGTGTAAAGGACTATTCTATACATTTGTACGTTGGGCCGAAAGGGGCCAGATATTGTTGTTCTCGGCAGCCCGGTAACATAGCTGTAAAAAACTATAGTTATATTATGTTTCCTTGAACCAATTATGATCCACATTCTCTTACGTGGATAATAGCATGATCTTGATATTTATCAATGCCAAATTTGTGCTCAGTCACAAACTCCTTGTAGATGCCTAGTATGACTTGAAGAAGGGGTCACTTCCCGAGGAAGGGGACCAGTTTTCATCATGGCTATGTTGAGGCATAGTGCATGACACTAGTCCTGGAGGACGCAGTTTATATTATTGAGCTCAGTGCTTTATGCACATAGGGGTATGCCGGGCCCCGTAGTTAATCGCATCCACCAGTTTTGACATTACTATCTATTTATTGAGATTCATAGTATAATCATGTTCTTGTATGAATGATTATGTAGTTGCACAACTTTTATTGAGTACTTACTATGATCATGTATTTAACAGCTTTTGACTGTAGCATATGATGTTGTTCTTCAGATTAGATGTTCTTTGATTATCATCTGTATTCTTGATCATTTGATATTCATTGACGAGCTATGATTGTTGCTATAATATTGATTGACTATCTTATTCATTCTATATCCTTGTTACTTGAAATTATTCAGTTCTATCCAGATATTGTACATATGACAGAGTAGGGGACTTACTTACTGAGCTTAGTTTAGCTCACTCCAAACTTACATATTTGATTTCAGGGACTGACACGGAGGACAGACTGTAAGAGGCTATAACTATAGGTTGGACATTTTTGGCAAGTAATGGTAATAGTAGTGCAGTCTTGTAGCACTCCCGTGTATTCACGTCCTGGGGATGAGATGATATATTAGAAATTTTACAGGCTGTATTTTGTATTAGCAAAATGATGCGTACATGTAACCCTTTTTCTTTATTGTTTTCGTTATGTTTATATATGATAATGTATGTGGTTACATATTAGTTGCACTGATAATAGTGTAACAGGATGATCAGGTCCGGTTAGATGAAAGGGCCGGGTCGGATGGTTAAGGTCCACTAATCCGCAAAGGGTGGGTTGCGGGTCGTGACAACACGTGTCTACAAAGAGTTCTTTAATATACAAATCATGAGATTGTTAGTTTATCTAACCGACTAAGTACAATCATGACTAAGGGTTCAAAGGTAATAGGTTCTGAACTGGTCATCACCTTCCATAGACTACCGGCCTTAGAAAAGAAAACAAAATTCAATATAGTAACTACTATCTACGAATATCTTCAAATCTCTATTTTTATGGTTCCTAATCCTATTCAACTTAGGAGATGTACAGTCTATAAATAAGGTCATAAAATACGTTTTAATTTATGTTCAATTATTCTCTTAAATTACTGTCTTTATTTTCTACTATTTTTATCATCGGAGCAATTATTATCGGAGTTTTACCAGTGACCATTTGATCTGAAGTTTTTGACAAGTAGTTAAGAAGGAGAAGTCTTCATATCAGAAAAGTACATCACTAATCAAAGTAGAAAATTTTTTATTAGTCAATACGATGTTGATAATATACTCTTTTAATAATATTTTATTATATATGATATAATTTATTATTTTAATAAATTTTATTAAATATGATAAGATTTATTACTTTAATAAAATATAACACATCCTCACGTTATTATACTAAACTCACAGGTGAATATCTCAATCAAACCTGCGAATCTCTCTCCTAAATCTCTGGGGATTATGATCTTCAAGTTTGCACCTTAGACAAGACGAACAAAAAAAATAAAAGAGGAAAGTAGAATGGAAAATAAAAGAGAGAGACGGTGGGATATATATATATATGTGTGTGTGTGTGTGTGTGAGAGTGTGTGTGTGTGTGCGCGCGTGTAATTTATCTATACCCATAGCTGCGCTTCCAAAATAGGCTGTAGTTTGTCCGAGTCTTTCTCATTTTAAATTGAAATTTACTTCTATGAAAATTATTGAGCGAGTTCAAGTATAATGACGCGATGAGAGAACTTTTTAATATAATTTGTCATGTTTGATATAAACTAATTTTTTAATAAAATATAATATATTTAAAAAAATATTATTTAAAAAACATACGAACACGTGATATATCAAACAAAAAATTATTTTCATTTGTTACATAATGTGAGTCTTATTCTATGAGTTTTAATTTGAAATAAAGAGAAATTATTTGTCTTTTGTTGCAACACTGAAATGGAATCAAGAGAATGCCAATGTATGCAAAATTCAACAAAATAATTTATGAAGCCATATTGTCCTTTTGCTCATAAGTGCTTGTAAGACCATTTTCAATGGTTAATCAACTTTTTACTAAAATTTAAATAGTAAAATTTTGATTAAAAATTTCATTTATTAAGAAACTCTTGGATAATTATTTAATTTTTTAAAAAAATATTCTCATCTTAATCTAAAAACTTTTTAATTTTATTGAGTAAAAAATTGATTTGAGCAATATTTCACTGATATGAGTAAAAAAATATATTTAGTTAAATTATAACTTTTATTTAAATTTAAATTTAGTATGAAATTTGGTTGGTGATTGGAAATACCATTTATCTCTCATCTTTTTTTTTTTACTTTTTCTGGGTCAAATCTCTCTCTCTCTCTCTCTCTCTCTCCTCTCTCTCTCTCTCTCTCTCTCTCTCTCTCTCTCTCTCTCTCTCTCTCTCTCTCTCTCTCTCTCTCTCTCTCTCTCTCTCTCTTATCTTTTGCTTACTTTGATTGCAAAAAGACGAAGGATACAAATAACAATTTTAATGGTTAAGGTTTATCTAAATAACATTTCAAAACTTAACAAATATTATATTATTTTGGATTGCGTTTGGAAATCATGAAACTTCGCAAACTCATTTGCCCATCTTAGATTGCGTTTAATAAAATAGAACTTGGTCTATTAAAATTTTAAATATTATATATTTTATCACTAATTTTATTAAAATATTTTAACAAAATATCCCTTCAAAAAATATGACTTTCTTTGCAAGAGGGATAAAGGAAGCCATGGCCTATTTCAAAAATTTTGATATTCTTTTGTTTATCACTAATTTTATTTAAAATCTTTAATAAAATAAAACTTGGTTTATAAATATTATATATTTTATCACTAATTTTATTAAAATTTTTTTAATAAAATGAGACTTAGATCCCTTAGTAAAATAAAATATTGTATTTTATTTTACTATTTTTTTTTTTAACAAAATAAGGCTTGATCATTTAATTACTTTATATATTCGTATGGACTTTTTAAAATTTTTATAACTGTCATTTGAAACCATTAACTAAAATTTTGTACATCCCTCACTGCACTTTGTCTATATTTATATTTATATATGTGTGTAATGTAAAATGCACTTCAGCATGTAGAATAATTTTATCTTATAAAGAAAACATCGAAGTAGGACACGAATCCAAAACTTCGACTGGACAACAAAGACATAATCGACATTGTAAGATAATAAGGCGCTGATCGATGGATCGGTCGCCATTTGATAGTCGACAATTACAAGGAGAACATAAAACCACAACAAAGATAGACAAGGTCGACATTATTTTAAACTAGAGCACAATCGTCATTTGTTTGCCGACCAAGCACAAACAACGATCGCCGTGTGATCACACGCATTCAGCAGCAGTTTCCGTAGCAAATCCCAGGAATAATCAAGCAACCGCACCCAGGAGCGCAACTCATAATATCATCAAGGCAAAAAGCACCAGAGCATTTTGTGCCGTTACCTTCAAGACCACTAAGCATTATACTCAAGAGGGGATTTCTTCTGGTAGTAACCCCATCAGAGGTGAGGTCACGTGCAAAGGCCAATGGAATAAAGGTGGCCACAAGCACCATGGTCACCACCATGGCAAAGAACAAAGTAACCTTCTTGCTGCTCTCCATTTCTCTCTCTCTCTCTTGGTCACTTCTCACTTCTCACTTCTCAACTTACGTTACATGCCTCTTCCTGAAGTCCTTTTTATAGAAAAGCAGTGTCATCAGATATCCTCTTTTTTTTTTTGGCATAATGGAAAATGCAGCATTAGTGAAATTATGCAGGATTAGTGAAACAATAATGTTAGACTTATTTAAAAATTTTATTAAAATTATTTATCTTTATGAGTTGTCAGTCTTATATTGACTGAATATCACATCATAATATGACATCATATAATATTTAAATAATAGAATACTGTTCATTCATAAAAATAAATAATTTTAATAAAATATAAAAATAAGACTAATATTATTCTTAATAATAACAATGACCATTGTTCTTAGTGAAAATAATGAAGGGTAGTATGAAAACAGCTGGCCTTGTTTGTCCCAAGGACCTTAATGTTGTCCTCCATGGCAGAGGAGTGTGCCTGCCATAAAAGGAAAATATTCTTTGCATCAACACGGCAGCGGAGTGTACCTACCATTACTCTTAGTGAAAATCATGAAGGGTAGTATGAAAACAGCTGGCCTTGTTTGTCCCAAGGACCTTAATGTTGTCCTCCATGGCAGAGGAGTGTGCCTGCCATAAAAGGAAAATATTCTTTGCATCAACACGGCAGCCAGTAGTCACGGATAAACCTATTCTCTGAGGTGTATTGATTCATCATATATTATCGAGCTTCCATATCCATAATATTGTTCGTCTTTTGTAAACCTATTCTGACGTGTATTGATACATCATAGATTATCGAGCTTCCATATCCATAATATTGTTTGTCTTTTGTAAACCTATTCTGAGGCGTAAAATGTGTCATCTTTGTTACAGCTTTTTAAGTGATAGCCAATGCGTTGGATGAAAGACTACTCAATGGTCAAGGTTGAGGTGTATCGGGAATATGACTAGTATGACTTGGGCCCCATTGTTCTCCATTAAAGGATGGATCCTCAGTATGGGTTACACGTACTTTTCGCAAATTGTAAAGACTAATATGCCTTTATTGACATTGAAAAGACTGATATGCCCTATATCATGCCATAAAATGACTCTTTTTTTTTTTTTTTTCCTTTTAATACATTTTTTTTTCCCTTTTTCAAAGTTTCTTTGCACTCTCATAGCCTTTATGCACCTTCATATTAGTCTCACATATTGAGTTTTTTAAGTCTTTTTAATCTTAATTTAATTATACTAATATAATTAATTAAAACTAAAAATGTAATTAATCTTAATTGGTTTTTAAAAAAATTGATAGTATTTTTCTAAAAAAAATTAAAGTAAATTAAAAATGCCAGTAATCATAATTGTTATTTTACTTAAATTTAATAAGATTTTTTTGAAATATTTAATTAAAATCATAGCTTAATGTGAAGATATTGTACTTAATGTAATTAATTTAAATTAAAAATGTCATTAATTTTAAGCAAAAATTACTAAAAAGTCTTTAAAATAAAAGTTTCAATCCAAAAGGTTTATGATACATTTTTTCTATCTAAAAAATCTAAAAAAAAAATAGTTTTAATACA
Organism: Nyssa sinensis; assembly: GCA_008638375.1. Classification (NCBI taxonomy): domain Eukaryota; kingdom Viridiplantae; phylum Streptophyta; class Magnoliopsida; order Cornales; family Nyssaceae; genus Nyssa; species Nyssa sinensis. The sequence continues at coordinate 2,694,605 of CM018050.1, read as the reverse complement.
AAAAAAAATTCAATTATTAACTTTCATTTTAATACCTTTAAAAAAATTACTGATTAGACTAAAATATCAATTAAGTTACTTTTTAAAAAATACTAAATACTAAATACTTCATAAAATAAATTCATCAATCTAGAAAAAGAACATACATGTTTTATTTATTTAGAAGGCCTAAAAAAATAAATTTTCACTTCATAAAATGTTATGTTTTTTAATCAAAAAATTTATTTATATATTTTTAAGTATTTTTTTTAAAATGTCATGTTTTTTTTTTAAATGTATCTTGAATGGTATTTTAGTTTAATATGTAATATTTTTTAACAGTATTAAAATATAAATAAATAATTAAATATAAAATAAAAAGAATAAAAAATTTTTAAAAAAGCGTCGTTTTTTCTTAAAATGAAGCAAATGCCTTTTATTATATTATTTTTAAATGTGTTTTGATTTTTTAAGTAACGATGATAAAGTAACGTGGCATGAAACTCCGAGCGTGTGTTGCTACACCATGAGAAGCCCACTTTCAGCGTCTTTTTGATGTGCAGCCTTCATGGTTAGATTGGTAATTTTGTCATGTTGTACTATTCGGTTTATGAAAGCCTTCAGGCTTTTTCAAATTAGAAATTATTATATATACCGTGAATATAATTGACATTTCAGTAAGCATCGTCATCGGCAAACACTGCAAGGTAATTTAGTGTAGTTTTTCAAATTTAGATAATATGATGTATTTTTATTAAATTTAAATAGACTTCGACATAATTTATTCTAATTCTTAATATCTCCCTAACGTTTTTCAAAAACGCTGGCCAAGTCCCATGACCATGACCTTTTTCAAAAATTTCAACAGTGTCCCTAGCACATTTTTGTACATATATTGTTTTTTCATATATTATATATATATATATATATATATATTTTAATGTAATTATTATAATTAATTAATTAAAAATTACAATCATTACATTACTAATATAATCTATATATCATGGCCATTTGACTCCCCAATTGCATTTGCAAAGATTTTAAAGAAGGTACGTAGGTAAGCAAAATGTTTCTTTATCTAATGTCAAACTTTTTACATACTTTAGCTATTAAGACTTGAGAGATTTCATTTTTACACCTGCTCATAAACACACACACACACCACGCGAAACTAAGAGGACAATGACATTAGTGGAGGATTAAAAAAAAGGTGATTTAATCATAGGTCCCCATAAAGTACTTAATTAGCATAAAATCTAACCCAAAATAGCTTAATCCAAAAGATCCTTAAGAAATTTGTAGACAAAAATACCCTTTCTTGTAAAAACACAGAAGGAATAACTTCTTTCTACTTCAACCTGCTCCAGCAATGCCATATCATCTCCTTTTTGTTTTTGAAACTTTAAAATTCAATAACTTATAATATATATGTTATAACATGAAAAAAAAAAAAAATTTTATTTTATTATTATTATTTATTCTTACAAATATTAATTATTGTTATTATTATTATTATTATTATTATTATGATAATGATAATGTGAGTATGTATATATATGTATATGTGTATATATATATATATATAATTTAAATTTATTTGTGTGTATATATGTATACAGGTGAGTGTATATTTAAATGTGAAAATATATATGTATATGTATGTATATAAATCAAATTGTGGGCATGTGTGTGTGTGTGTGCCGTGTGTGTGCATGGGTTGAGTGTTACACACTCAAAGGGGCATGGGGTAAGGTTGTGTGTGTGAGTGGAATTCAGGGAGTGGGAGATTCAGAATTGGCAGAGAGTGGTTGGTCTTGGGGAGAGAGAGAGAGAGAGAGAGAGAGAGATATATATATATAGAGAGAGAGAGAGTGAAGAGAAAAGAGGTGTCTCGGGTGAGAAGAAAAGAAAGGGAAAGGAAAGAAAACTGAGAGCAAGGGAGAGGGTTCTGAAGAAGCAGAAGTGACCAAGAGGAACAGAAGGAGAAGGGAAGCAAACCAAAAGGAAGAAAAATCCGAAATTTTAGGTAAGTGGGTGTTTCAGTTTTGAATTTCAAAAGCATGATTCGTTTGATTTAGATTATAGGGTTTTATAAAGCATGATTTTAGCTTTCAAATGCAAAAAGAATGAGGAGAAATAGGTGAGAAACTAGGGAGAAAACCCTAGTTGCAGGTTTCGGCCATGGAGGTTGAACCTCATCATTTTATGTGTAAAACTCCCTTTAAATGATCCTAAAATAACCCTATGAAGTGCAGAAAAAGAATAGAAAAAGAAAGAGGGAAAAACAATAGGAAAATGGGCATGAAATTAGGAAAAATCAGCTCGCCGGAAAACCGGCCGGAGCTACTAAACCCTCTATTTCGTGAAGATTAAAAAGGCTTTGAGGGAAATGGGGGTTGGGGATGCGATCTACGTGAAAAGGGGGAGAGGATGGCATTTTAAAAATGGGGAAAAGTCACCGGAAACCGGTCGCCGGCGCCGGAGAAGGCGCCGGAAACCCACTGTTGCCCTACCGGAAAATCGGGGAAGAAGGTGGGGTGACCGGGTCGGGTCCCGGGTCGGATCCGGGTCCGGTTCGGGCGGGTGCGGGTCGCCCCTGCCACGTGTCAGCCCATTGTTTTAAATTAAAATGGAATTTGAACCTTTTGAATTTGAACCTTAACCCTAAACTTTCGGAAATTACAAATTGACCCCCCAACTGTTAGAAATTACACTTTGACCCACCTGATTAAATTATTAATAAAATATTAATTAATTAATTAATTAATTATTTAATTAAATTAATTTAATTAATTAAATATTCAAAAACATCCCGGAGTCCAAATGGGACAAGTCATTAGTGTATTTTGACTATCTCGACCATTCCGAGACCAATGGTGAGGTCCGTTTTACGAGATGGGGTCCCGAAAAATAAAAGACCCGTAGTGACCCTTAAAATTACCAAAATGCCCCTAACTTGAAACACTGTCAGACGAACTCCGAATTAGGTAAACAAATAGTGAAATTTTATTATCTCGAACATTCCGGACTCAACCGTGGAGTCCGATTTGTGAAAAGAGGTCACGAAGTGTAAGGACACGTGTAAAGTGCAAAATGACTGTTTTGCCCTTTTGAACCCCGGTGTCCGAATTGAGTTCTACGAGAACCTAGACTTACTTTCTTAAACGTTCTAAAACCAATGGTAGAGTTTAATTTAGCAGGATAGAAACTTATGAATTAAAGACATAAAATTTGATGAATAGCATAAATTCAAATAACAATAGACTGAGTTGTAATTTCTACTTTTAGGGACACTGACAGGACAGGAGGGGGCGATCTGATCTTCTACATTTTCATCCGTCGGTTCAGTTACATATAGTGCACGATCTTCTAGGGTTGATACCAACCCATCAGGTATGGTGTTTTGCTAGTGTTAGAAATGAAGTTAAGTTAGGAATATTTGTGAATGACTGGAATGCTGTATGTGTTTATCTGTAATGTGTTTACCTGTTTATTTGGAATTGGTTGTTCACATGTTATGTGTTACTTGCAAGTTAATAAAGTGAAGAACATGAATCATGATGTACGAACATATGAAATATGCATGTATATGAAACTTACTAGTGATTTATTTCTTATTGTCCGAGCATGTTATATTATTGAGATTCATGTTCATTGAGATTGCATTGGCATATGATGAATTCCTTGAGAACATGGTGTGGGTAAGCACATGGTGCTTTGCATTATGAGGGTGTAGATCCTGTGGTGAAAAACCCAAAATTGGCCATTGCATTGGTACTTCGAGCCATCGGGGAGTACCCGTAAATGAGACATGGGTGTGGCATAGAGTTGTGCATGGGTGTGTCATGCATACCATTCATATATATATTACTGCGATGTTTGAATGCCATTTAGAAATAAATGTACACTTTGCACATGTCACGCCTTAGCTTTATTTCTGGCATTAGCATTTCATCATACCAGCAGTTGTGCTGACCCATTCGTGGGCAACATTTTCAGATGAGGATCCTCCAGCCACTAGAGACTCGGTGATGCCCTGATAGGGTGAAGCCTGTGATGTATTTGTGATTCGTGAGACTTGTATTTTGTTATGTAAGGGCTTAAGCCCGAATGACTGATGAACAATGTATTCGATGTTATTTTATGTATGGATGATGATGGACGCATGTTTAGTGAATCTAATTACTTTTATCCTTTTATTTATTTTACTTTCTGTCTCGTCAGTCGCGCCTCGGGTTCGGTCAGAATTCGGGGCGTGACAATATAAGTCCATTTTACATAAAAATTATATTCTTGGACTCTAAAAATCGAGACTTATCAAATAAGATTTATATTATATAGGAAATTTTGTCAAAAAAATTTGTGTGTTTCGATAGAGAATTTTCGTCAAAAATTCTCTATCAACATTACTATGACAGAGAATATTCTCTATACCAAAACAAAGAAGTGTCTCTATACTAGAACAGAGAAATTTGAGAATTCCTTCAACAAAAAAAAATATTACACATGTTTTTAACAATGCATTAAATAGTCTTTATTACTTAGGAAATTGGAAATAATTCAACATTGATAAAAAAAAAAAAAAATTGATATAAAAAAGAATACACAACTAAAAAGATATAGCCTTTTTGAAAAATTCTCTATGAAAAAATGTTAGTCCAAAAATTATTAATTCTCTGTTTTATGATAAAGTAGGCCATTTGGCCAAAAAAAAAAAAAAGGACTTTGATCTGGAAAGTATGGCGTGTAGCATGGAACTTTCGGAGTAGGCCATATATTTTCTCTAGCTAAGTATCAAAATCATGAATCGTCTTTTTTTGCTAGAAAGTAGACTCGTAGACCTCTGCAATGATAAATGATGTGCAGCATGGAACTTTCAGAGTGAAATCAAGTTTCACTGTAAAATGAGCTTTCCAAGAGTGTCGCTATCTGAGACAACTCAAATACGTTTTAATAAAATGAAAATATCTCCTTCCACAGTTTTTGAAATCACAAACCGCCTTTTTAGCTAAAAAGTAGACTTGTAGACCTTTCCAATGATGTATAAATTGCAGCATGGAACCTTTGGAGTTAAATCAGGCTTCACTGTAAAGTGAGCTTTCCAAGAATATTTTTGTCCGAGACAACTCAAACACGTTTTATTAAAATGGCAATATCTCCTTTCACATGAGTCAAAATCACGAACCATCTTTTTTGCTAGAAAGTAGACTCATATGCCTTTCCAACGATGTATGGCGTGTTGCATGGAACCATCGGAGTTAAATCAAGTTTTACTGTAAAGTGAGCTTTCCAAGAGTGCCTCTATTTGAGACAGCTTAAACACATTTTAGAAAAATGGAAATATCTCATTCCACAGGAGTCGAAGTCATGAACCGTTTTTTTTTTTCTTCTAAAAAGTAAACTTAAAGAATTTTTCAATGATGTATGACTTGTTGCATAGAACCTTCAGAGTTAAATCAAGTTTCACTATAAAGTGAGCTTTCTAAGACTGTCTTTATCCGAGATAGCTCAAACACGTTTTAGTAAAACGATAATATCTCCTTCCATAGGAGTCGAAATCACGAACTGTCTTTTTTGCTAGAAAGTAGACTTGTATGCCTTTCCAACAATGTATCGCGTGTAGCATGGAACCATTAGAGTGAAATCAGGTTTCACTATAAATTGAGCTTTCTAAGAGTGTTTTTGTTTAAAACAACTCAACACATGTTTTAGTAAAATGACAATATCTCCTTCCACATGAGTCGAAATCATGAACCGCCTTTTTTTCTTCTTTTAAAAAGTAGACTCGTAGAATTTTTCAACGATGTATGACTTGCAATATGGAACCTTTGGAATGAAATCAGGTTTCATTATAAAGTAAGCTTTTCAAGAATGTCTTTATCCGAGATAGCTCAAACACGTTTTAGTAAAACGAAAATATCTCATTCTGCAGGAGTCAAAATCATGAACTGCCTTTTATTTTATGGGACTTGTAGACCTTTCTAACAATGTATGGCATGTAGCATGGAACCTTCGGAGTGAAATTAGGTTTCATTATTAAGTGTCCTTTCCAAGAATGTCTGTCACGACCCGAAATCCACCCTGTGCGGATTTCGTATCGCAACCGCCGCCCTTCGGCCCGAAGGCCTTAGGGTAAGGCTTCACATGAGCAACGGCGCCGGACAACTGTGCGATAGGGCCACAATTGGCAAATTGCGGAAGCGTGAAAAACTTTTTCCTTTCGCACGCCCGCTCGGTACCGTTGCTTCTTCTTCTTCTTCGGAGCAGTAAATAATTAACATACATTCAGAGCATACTAAAAATTTAGAGTTTTTCATAATGCATATCCGTTGCCTTTCGGACTTAAGTACATATTTGTCCACAATTAGTACATCAAAATTTGACCAACTTTGGGTCCTAGTACTTCCAAAATTCCTAATCAAAGTGGAGCTGCCAATCACCAACCCTCAAATTGGGCAAGGCTCCCATCCATCGTCATCACCTGAAAAATGTTAGGGAATGGGGTGAGCTTCGAAAAGCCCAATGAGTAATTTCGGTACTTTGTCATAGGTTTCAACTGGTAGTGGGTTAGTTCAAGAGAGACTTCATATAAACATACACTACCAATTCTACATATACTTCAGATACAAAAATAGAATTCTTCAAAAAGGATAGCGTGAAGCATACAAGGCATTCAAGCTAGGCACATACTTCAATAATCGCAGGATACAAGAATCTTCAAATCACGTTGCATGATGCATTTTTAAAGCATTTAATATGCAATAGAATTTATAAACATGTGTAGAGTGGCCATTTGAAGATCGAGGAAGTAATTTGAAATTCCTTCCATGAAAATAGGAGGATGCAATTTTCTTCTTCTTAAAAAATTAGGGTTATATAAAAACCCGTTTCAGATAAATGAGGGTTAAAAACCTGCTACCATTTATGAAAACATTTGTCATCTTTTCACTTTGATTAGGTGGAAGTCTGTTTCGAACCAGATTCCAGTTTTATTGCAATGCTACAATGGAGATATCTTATGCCTGGGGGATCAGATCCTGCTACCGGGCATTCTTCATGTCAATTGAGTTCCGAAGGAATCCCAATATCATTACTTAGTGCTTATGCACAATTATCTTGCAAAAATATGACTTCTTCATGAAATACTTTTTATAAGCATTTAAAAACAAGACTTCTTTATTGGATGCTTTCTAAAGAGCATCGAAATATGACTTCTTCAAATAAATACTTTTCATGAACATTGAAAACATGATTTCTTCAAATATAAGCTTTTCATGAGTATACAAATATGGTTTCTTCAAGAAATGTTTTTAATGAACATTTAAAAACATGGCTTCAATTAAAAGAATGAGTTTTCATGTGTATTCAAAACACGGACAATTTAACAGGGTTTTTAAATATTTGGAGGACAATACTTGAAACTTTCAACATAAGAGCTTCAGGAATTTAAATCACGAGGCACAGGAATTTATTAAAGCATAGACAGAATAAAAACATTTAATTCAAGTGGCATTTAATAAAACTGACAATTACATGGACACGCAGAAAATAAACGTATCATTTGTCAGAATGTCAGAAAGAAATTTGCATGCCATGTTTAGAATTTATAAATGATTACGATAAAACGTTGGAATATAAAGCATATAAATACGAGAGTTTATAATTTAAAATATAGTAGACATAAAAAAATTTTAGAACATTTGAACTTAAACTTCTTCAGAATCCATGGAGATTAAAAACCTCCATTTCAAAGTACAGGATTACTCACCTTGTTCTCTTGGTCAGTTCTACTGGTGGCTTCCCTTTTTTTTTTTTTTTCTTGTAATTCCTAAAAATCAAATTCATCAAGACTTCAATTAATTCCTCATTTACTTTAAATCATCTCTAATTGATGCTCTTCATTTAATCTTAGACCTGACGTATCCAAATTTCCTAGGATTGGTCTTACCGGTCTACTTGTGGTAACTTAATAAGTTTTATCTTTCACGTGACTTATTTTTTAGTACCTAATTTGGTATTTCGAACCTCACCGTTGGATTCGGAACGTCGAAGAAAGTCAATTTAGGCCTTCTCGACTTTTTATTTGGCTTCGGGCATATGCAAGGGCAAAATGGTAATTTACTCTTCTTGCCTCTGACCTATCATGGTCCTCAGAATATTTTACATATCTTACACGTAAAATTTTAGGTCTTTTGGATTTCGTTTAGTACCTGCTTTTGATCATAGGGACACATCGATCATTTAAATTTTATGACGTTCTGACCCCAAATCATTTTTTAGTTATATATAAAAGTTCATAATTATTTGGGCTTCCATTGGTATGAATTTCATCCAATTTGGACTTCATTTGGGCTTCGTATTGTATTAAGGGCAATATAACCATTTAACATTTATGTGTCTGTATTTTTCAGGACTTAATTTCATCAATTGGACTCCACCATTGAGTCCGGAATTTTTGAAATAGTAAAAATACATTATTTATTTATTTAATTTGGATTTCGTTTGACTTATTTAATAGCCAATGGCAAAATAGTAATTTTACTTAACAAAATAATTTATTTTATTAATTATTAAATTTCCATGGGCTTAAATACACAGATTTTCCAGAAACTGGGCCATAGTGTAAATCATATAACTATTGGGGTCAAATCATAAATATTAAGAGTTATGGTTCAAGGTTTTAGTTTTAAACTATAAACCAAAGGGTTCTTAACTCATAACCCTAGACCGGTTCAGTACCCTTACAAACCAACCGGTTTTAACCGGTCCAAGACGTAATGCTGACATCATGATGACGTCAGCCCTAAGGTTTAAAATTTTAAAATTTTACTTCCATCAAAACGGCGTAGTTTGGTTTAAATGGGTTTAACCGATTCTCGGTTGGGTCGGAACCGGACCCGAAACTCGGTTCATGACCCGATCCGTACTGTTCATCGTCCCCAACGATCTAGGGTTACTGTAGCCCTAAAATTGCAAAAAAATTTTCTTCATTTTCGTGGGATTTCAGCTGTTGTTTTTCACTGTTTTCCATCCTAAGGTATTTATGGAATCCTTACGAATGTTTTCCCGTCCATTTGAGGCATTAAATCGAGCTCGAAGGGGTTCTGTTCAAAAGGATAGCCGAACTTGCAACTGGTTCGTAAATGCCCATTTTTGGCCCAATCCTCATGAGGTTTCTTGCGTTGTGATCTTTTAATCGTGGGGTTTCATCCCTCATTTTCATATTTCATTTTTGTCGCGGTTTTAGTGAGGTTGGGTTTTAAATCCGAACCTGCAACTCGCGATTAGGGGGTCGATCTCAAGTCTGTGGGGTCGCGCATGTCGGTTTTTGGAATGCTAGAAGTGTCTAGTTTAAGCCTAAACAAACCAAACTAGATTCGGTGTAAGAAGTTTCAGACCCATCTCAATCAAGGTCGTTAATGGCGGTTTTCTGTACAGTCTGGTATCCTAGGCCATTTTGATGGTCCAACAGTCATGCATTCAACCCAGATTTCATAGTTTCAACTTCATGCATGCAGTAACAGTCCCAGAATACTCTAAAACGTACAAAAACTTAACAAAATCTAAACTGGAGGGTTGGTGTTTTTGGGTGTTTACCTTGTACAGATGTTTTCCTCTCTTCGTCGTGCTCAAGCAAAGACCTTAGTGAGTTGGCCTTGTTCCACCCGTGCACTTCCAGACCTCAGTCCTCTTCCTTGCTCCTTCAATGGCCACACACCAACATGCACACACTTATCTCTCTCTCACCCTCTCTCTAACCCTCTCTCTTTCTCTTTCTCTCTCTCTCTCTATATATATTAGTATATAAGACAACCCTAATATTCTGAGATACACATATATCTCACATAGAGCCATGTGTATTTGATTGCTTGATTTGCAATCATTTGGTTGCATGTAATTTGCTTGGGTGAGAGATAATAAGTGTGCTGATGGTAGGGTGATGATGGGCTAGGGTGCATAGGATGATACAAAGGTGAGGTGTTGCATGGATGGCCATTGACCAATTTGGGAGGTGGGCTTTGGCTGAATTGTTTTTAAATACAATTTGGTTGCATATATAGGCACAAAAATGCCAACAGTCCACTTGGTGAATTTTTGGGTAATAAGAATCTTGCCCACTTGGTCAAGGGTTCAAGTCCCCTTGGCCTCATTTTTGGAAATTTTTTCATATTTTGGGCTTAGGCCCTATTTGGCTGCGCAGAATTTCATTTTGGCTATTTCCGTTGTACTTTCTTTTTTTGTTGCTCCTTTTTCGACATGGTTTCTTTCGAGGGTTCCGTATTTCAGTTAGCCTCAATGTCAAGGGCCCCATGTCATTTATTATTTATTTGGGATTTCCGTAGTTAACTAATTCGAGTTCCGTTAGTATTAAAACGACATCATTTTTACCTAATTAATTAGTAATTAGGTCCGGGTATTACACCCTCTTTTCTAATGCAGTTAATTATTTTATCGGTATATCATGACCATCCAGAGATTCCCGATTAATCTTTATGATTATTCTTTAAGTCGGTGCTAATTAATAATTAATAAATTATTTATTAATTAAACAGGGTCGCGGTGTTACAATGTCTCTGTTTGAGACAGTATAAACACGTTTTAGTAAAATAGTAGTATCTCATTTCACATGAGTCAAAATCACAAACTGCATTTTTTTCTTCATCTGGAAATTAGACTTATAACCCTTTCCAGCAATGTATGTTGTACAACATGAAACCTTCAGAGTGAAATCAAGTTTCATTGTAAAGTGACATTTCCAAGAATATCTTGGTTCGAGATAGCTCAAACACGTTTTACTAAAATAGCAATATCTCATTCCACATGAGTCAAAATCACGAACTATATTTTTTGTTGAAAATTAGACTCATAGACTTTTCCAACGATATATGGAGTACAACATGGAACTTTCAGAGTGAAATCAAGTTTCACTGTAAAGTAACCTTTCCAAGAATGTCTATGTCCAAGACAACTCAAACACGTTTTAGTAAAACGGCAATATCTCATTCCACAGGAGTCAAAATTACGAACCGCCTTTTTTGCTAGAAAGTATACTCGTAGACCTTTCCAATGATGTATGGCGTGCAGCCTAGAACCTTTGGAATGAAATCATATTTTACTGTAAAGTGACTGCAAAAATGTAGTCTACACCACGCGTAGTTGTAGGCAATTAGAACATTCTTTAGTAAATCGACAATATCTTCCTCCACCGATGTTGAAATCACGCACCGTTTTTTGTGTAAAAGCGAAAACCTTCTCTAATTCACATTCAACATCTACATTATCTTAATGTTGTCATCATCTAGTTGTCAATTTCCAAACCATGCCGAATAAAATTTTTTAAACTAGCATGGGGGCCAATGAAAACAAAAGCACTTGGATTTAACAACCGCTATCTTTTTATCACAATAAACTAGTGTTATATTACATAACGTGTATTACTATGCCAACATAGAATTTTAGATGGAAGAAAACATTACACCTCGAGCATTTTTCAAATTCTTTCCGCATGGCCTGGGTTATTATTTTTTGGACTTTAACAATTCCTTGGCAACTACTTAAAAAAAAAAAAAAACATTAATTGTTTTAACAGAATTTTCTATGCAATATGAATCTTGTTTGATAGATCTCGACTTTTAGAGTCCAAATATATATATATATATATATATATATATTTTGAAAATGGACTTATATATATATTAAGTTATTTAATTTTGAAGTTTTAAAAATAAAAAGTCATGATATGGCAAGTTGAGTGCAGGTTTGATAGAAAGAAGCGTGAAAAGCTATTGTTTTTGTAAGTGGGAAAGTGGGGTAATTTTGTCATTAAATATAATTAAAATGATGGTATCACCTCATCACTATTAGACTTGAGACCACATAATTTAAAAATTAAGGACCTTTGGGGTTAAAATATTTTTTATTGGACCTTAGTCTCTAGACATTTATTTTGAGGGATCTTCCACTGCTTAATTCTTAAAAAACAAATAGCTGAAAATTATTTGAGAATGTGTTATTGGATATATGGTTCGGTCATAAATCTTAGATAAGCTAAAAGTGCATTGGAAGTATGGAATTATGTTGTGCCATAGAATATTTTAGTTATAGGCAAACACCATTTTATTTTTGGTTGGGTAATAGAAAAAAGGCAATTATGCACAATTTTTGAAGGAGACAATAGGGCATACCTTCTCGACAAACAATTAATAATTCTGGCTATTAAAATAAAATAGTACATATCATAACTCAAAACATAAAGTACCTACTTACTCAAAGCATCTCCCAGAGATTTTTCAAAATGTTTTTTTTTTAAAAAATTGTACTATAGTGACTTATGTAGTATTTTGAAAAGTTACATTTTGTTTCTAGATTATAGCATTTTCAAAAGACTCTTCAAATTTTAATATTTTATTTTTTTTAATATTATTTTATTTTGATATACAAAATTTAAAAAATTAAATTGTTCAAGTCAAGGTATTCTAGTTTCTGTAATAGAAACTAAAATGTTAAAATCCAAGAAATTGAAATATTAAAAATCCAATAATATTATATTTCTAATCCAAGAATAAGTCAAGATATATGAATAAGTAATATATTATATTCTTTTTCTTAACATTTCTAAAGTTAAAAATCTGAATCAGTCACATTGTCGAGCCTTTTACAAGTTGACAAAGTTGCCGGACAAAAAGTTGACGATTTGGCTTCTACTTCTATTGGAAGCCCAAATGATAACATGGCTCTACAAAATTTGATAGTGGAAGTTTTGAGGCTTCTGTTGGAGATGCTCTCAAAGAAAACACAAAGCACACAAAGACCTACAACGTACTTGGTTTGATCAAGTAACTTATACCTAATTTAGTTCATTTGAATTACATTATATATAACGACTCAAAAAATTATTTTTCAGTCTAAATTGATGTCATATAATTAATAAAATAGAAATGCGATAGATTAATTATGAAATTGACTAACTAATAATAAGCTTGATATAATGTGTTGCCCAAAAATATACTTACAAGGGAGAAATTTGGGTATTTAGCAAATATCATTTATTTTTACAAACTTTAAAAATTAATAGATGTAAAGCATAAAGTATTAAGTAGTGGAAAATAGAGAATAAACATAGATTTTTATGAGTTTTGGAAATTTCTTACCTTTTTGACCCAAACTCTCCTCTTGAAATTTTCACGATGTGAACTCCTTGCAGTGCAATTTTTGAAACATCAAAAGAATTTAATATAATTGTTAAAAATCTCAGAGTGTTGGTGTACATAATTTATCATTTAACTTAAATGTATTGAATTTTTAGTTTGTTGACAAGAATAAACATAGATATTATATTCTTATTTTCTCGATTTATATCATACTACTCTAGAATCCTCAATTTATGTACGTATATATCATTAATGATCAACAACCACAATCTCCCCCTTTAAAATCATTCAAGAGAAAATAGTAACACCAATAACAACATTAAACTTTTACGTTTGTGTTCACAAAAACTGTTATAGAAAACATACTTAATTATTTGTCCAAACTTTTAAACTAATTTTATATTAATCTATTTTTCAAAATGAATAACAGTGTGTAAGCAAAAAATTACAAGTGTTTTTTTTCAAAAGCACTTTTCTAGCTACAATTTGATAAAACTCTTGGCATCACCTGTTGTTGTGAAGTCATAACAAATAGTATTTGATACCCTCACAGCTGTGATATTGCAGTGGGGATATGGAAATCCCTTGTTTTGTTTGGAGATCAGCAGACAGTGCTGCAGAGAGTTGGAGCCTGCAGCGCAGATTATACTACGTACTTGCTGTTCACGGGATGTCCACTTCAATTGTTTTCAACCATAGTTGCAAATTGACTGGAACATCTGGACTTAGTTTATTGTGCGACTGTCTAACTAAGTATTTAACGAGTATAAAAAGGATTTAATTATTATTTTAATTAATAATTTCACACAATCTATTTTTTTAAAATAAATAACAATCATATTTTTTTTTATCAACAAAAAGAAATTTTTGTTGATGAAAACAAATGTAGAAGCCATACGGAAAACACCAATAAAAAAATGGAAAAATGCAAAGTGTGTCATAACAATCTTATTCCTAAATAAAAATGATGCTGTTCATTTATGATTAGAAGGGCCTCCCATCTTTCACTACCTGTCAAGAATTCGAGATCATAGGGTCACCGGAAAGGCTTCAGTGGTAGCCACTCTGATGATAAATTCAGTAGAGAAAATAAAACTATAATTGACAAGACGAATTGAACATTTATTGAAAGCGTACCTTGTGGTCTTATTTATAGGTTGTAGATCTCCTAAGTTGAGTAGGATTAGGAGCCATAAAAGTAGGGATTTGAAGATATCCGAAAATAGTAGTTGCCATATTGAACTTTGTTTCCTTATTCTGAAGTAGGTAGAATATGGAAGGTGGTGCTATGCTCTGAACTACATACCTCTAAACCCTCTATGCTTGTGTGATCTGGATAAAACAATCTTTCTTGATCTGTACCCTAAAGAACTATGTACAGACACGTGTCACGCATTGAATATGTTTGTCATTTTATGATATATCAGCTACTCACCCCCCCGAGCCTCAGTTTTTTCGTACCCATGCAGAGCTGATGTTAGGGTTTCTGAGGTGTTACATGCATAATAGGTATAAATGCATCGCTCCGTATTTTGAGGAGATAGCCGTTGATGCGATATTCATTGCGTCAATCGCCGGTTGGAATTACGAGGCCATTATTGCTCTAACCACCACGACGGTTCAGAATCGAGAGCCTCCTTCGTGACAACTATTAGATCTTTATAAAAAAAACGGGGGGAGCACATTGATGCCCATCCTTTCATCATTTTCTACCTCTCGAGAACTTATCACATCACCTAGAGAAAACTTCGACTAAGACGAATTTGGGCGTCTAAAAAGATAAACTCTAATCAAATCTGCGTTAGGTTCGGTTCCAAAAACATTCTCTGCATTCCTTGCATCTTCTTCTACTCTTTTCCATTTTCTATTTAGATCATGTCGACCTCTGATGCTCAGTCAAGCACCAGCTATGAAACAAAAGAATCCTTGGAGATACATGACCATACGGAAGTTAACCTTGTAGCTAGTAGCCCATCGGAGAATGTAGAAAATAGAAATGTCAGTAACCCAACCTTTGGTTCTGAAGTTAGGATAGTAGAGGCTATTGTAGAGCCTAGAAATATTATGGGGGACACCTCGGGTAAACCCTACAAAAAGGAGGAGGGAGAAAACACCACGACTCAAGGAATGATAGATGCTTTGAGGGCTGCTTTCGACTTCCCCTCAAACGTGTCCTATTGGGTACCATGACCCATGGATCCCCCTTCCAGTACTGAGCAAGGTGAGATATGTGCCAACCTTGAATGGTTTGAGATAGGGGTTAGGTTTCCCTTCCATATTTTCATTAGGAAATTTTTTCATTGGTTTAATATCTGTCCCACTAATCTGAATATAAACAACTAAAGGCATTTATTGGAGTTCATAGTTTTAGGACACTTAAACAAAGTCGAGGTAGACTTCCCATTGATAAGGAGCAATATGGACATGAAATATATGAAGTCGGAGGGCATGTTTTATATGTCTTTCAATAAAGGGTTCAGACATCTCTCCTCTGTACCCACTTCCAACAAGACCTAGAAGAAGTGGTACTTCTTCGTAAAAGGAGGATGAGAGTTCGAGGACTTCGAAAGTCGAGTATCAACCTTTTCGAGGAAGATTGGGATTAAGGGTGAGGTCCCTTTTTTGTTTTGTATTCTTTGAGCTTTCTGATTCTATTTATTGTTTCTCTTTTTGAGCCTAATCCTGTGCTTCCATGCAAATGAAAGAGCTTGGAAAAGATCAATTTTCACAGTTGATCTTCAACAGAAGTACAAGAGGCTCCTTCAAACTAGCAGCCATTCTCACGACGTCGTTCTTTACCCCTAAAAATTTGACGGAAGCTGGCTTAGTGCGGGATTAGACCGAAAGTTTGAAGAAATCCTTGGTGACCGGATGGGCTCTAGGCAACAACAAGAAGAAGAAAGTTGGGGAAAACTCTTCCCTTGCTGAGCCTCCCCTTTAAGTGAAGAGAATGAGGTTAATTTCCAACTCTCCCGAGAGAACTGTCTCGAAGATTTGGGGATTTCCCTTGTTTAAGAGGCCCTTTTACCCCCGGTGCCCGCTATTCTAAAGAAGAAAAGGGGGAAGGGCAAGTTTGTTGCTGTTTTATCAAGGTTTGATGATTTTGGCGCGTCGACCGTGAAGAAGGCTTATAAGAACTCTTGGACAACAGGCCCAAGAAAGTTCAGAGGGCTGAGGGCTAAAGATCTAATGGCCTTTCACATGAGGGTGAGTTCTGTATCACTTTTCCTTATTTTTAATTTCCTAGTTCTATAGTTTATACATAACCTATTCTGACCTGACTGTGTTACTTATTTTTTCATGCTATATATGGCTTGGCAGCCATCATGGACTCCCCCAAGGATCCCGAGCAGATTGATGCCCTCTAATCTGAGCTTGATGAGGCTAGATTTTAGCTGGGAACTGCACAGTCCTCGATGGCGACAATTGAGGAAAAACTAAAGGAAGCTGCCAATTACCACTCAATTCTAGAGTCCGAGAGGGACGCCCTTGCTACCGAACTAGAAGACCTCAAAAAGAGGTTTGTAGACTTCCAGCCTACTTCTATTCAAAAGGTTCAAGACACCGCTGAAGCCGTCAGAGCCCAAACTGATGTGGATCTGAAGGTTGAAGTCCAAGATCTGGGTGGCAAGCTAATTGAGCATGGATACCAAATCTTTAGGGCGAAGCTCCGTAAAACGTATCATGACTTAGATCTGACTGGGATAGATGACATTGAAGTCTCCCAAGTTATGATCGATGCGCCGGATGCTAATGACGAAGAAGATGAGGTGGATCTGTAATTCCCTCAAGCTGCTGCTTCAAAGACTGTCGAACTAGTAACAGAGTAGACTAGGGATGTTTTTGTATATATATATATATATATATATATATTTTGATCTTGTAACTTTTTGATTTTTGGGCTAATATATGAAATTTTATTCATTCCAGAACTTGTGTCTTGTTTGATATCTTTGTGGTATGTCTGACTTTAAGATAATTTCTTTAACATTCAGGCCAATAGAAAACATAAGCTCTTTAGAGACTCCAAAACACTTATAAGCTATTTTAGAGGTCTAAAAAGTAGAATATATAGAACCGTAGCACTTTAATTAAAACAAGGTTTCTCAAGTGCGTGTATATGGACCTATAACACTTGTAAATAAAACAACGGTTTTCTAGAGGTATGTAGAGTGAGGAAAAATGGACCAAATCCATAACATTCGTAATGAACACAAGGTTTTGAGGGGTCTGTACATTGATAAAATGGACTAGACCTATAGTACTTGTATTGAACGTAAGACCTTTAGGGATCTGTGCATTGATTTAATGGACCAGACCTATAGCACTTCTAACGGATACAAGGCTTTTAGGGGTTTGTACATTGAGCGAAATGACCTAGACCCGTGGCACCTGTAATGGATACAAGGCTGTTAGGAGTCAATGTTTTGATAAAATGGACCAGACTTGTAGCACTTATAATAGATACAAGGCTTTTAAGGGTCTGTGCATTGATAAAATAGACCAGACCTGTAGCACCTGTAATAGATACAAGGCTTTTAAGGGTCTGTGCATTGATAAAATGGACCAAACCTGTTGCACTAGTAATGGATTCAAGGTTTTTAAGGGTCTATACGTTGAGTTAAATAACCCAATCCTGTAAGACTTGTAATGGATACAAGGCTTTTAGGGATTCGTGTTTTGATAAAATGGACTAGACTTGTAGCACTTGTAATATATACAAGGCTTTTAAGGGTCAGTCTGTTGATAAAATAGACCAAACCTGTTGCACTTGTAATTGATACAAAACTTTTAAGGGTCTGTGTATTGATAAAATGGACCAAACCTGTTGCACTTGTAATTGATACAAAACTTTTAAGGGTCTGTGCATTGATAAAATGGACCAGACCTGTTGCACTTGTAATGGATACAAGGTTTTTAAAGGTCTGTACATTGATGAAAAACTCTGAAGAGAATCAAAAGTGGCTTTTTATTGATTATACTTGTGTACATGTTCAATATTCCAAGGTCTGGGTACAGGCTTCCCATTTGAATCTTCCAACCAATAAGTCGTAGGTCTGATGATCATGGTTATTTTGTAAGGTCCCTCCTAGTTAGGGGAGAGCTTTCCCATGGTAGGATCTTTAGTGTTCGAAATCACCCTTCTTAAGACGAGATTTCCGAGCTGAAAATTGATGGGTTTTAACCCCTGGTTAAAACATTTAGCCATTCTCTATTGGTAGGCTTTTGTCTTAATTTGAGCTTGCTCATGTCTTTTTTTCCAATAAGTCCAGATTCTTTACGAGCTGTTGGTTATTGGCCCATTGGTCAAAGTAGTCTATTTTAAGGGTTGGCATGCCAATTTCGACAAGAATGACTGCTTCGGTGCCGTAGACGAGTGAAAATAGTGTTTTTGCATTTGGGGTTCTTGTAGTTGTTCGGTAGGCCTAGAATACTCCGGGGAGTTCTTCGACCCATCTTCCTTTAGCTTCCTCTAACCTTCTCTTAATTGCCTCGAGAATAGTGTGGTTGGTAACTTTGGCTTGCCCTAACGCGGGGTATACCGAACCTGCATACTATATTTTTCTAATTAAAATTCTTTACTTCTACCTCCGTTATGTGGGTGAGTGGTTTAGCCTCTGCCCATTTAAAAAAATAGTCAATGGCGACTAGTAGGAATCTCTTATTTTGAGGGACTTTTGGCAATAGCCCTATAATGTCCACTCCCCATTGGGAGAAAGGCCAAGGACTCACGATAGGGACGAGTTCATAATGAGATTGATGTTGGTATGAAGTGAATCATTTACATTTGTCACACTTCTAGATATATTCCTTAGCATATTCTAGCATACCGGGCCAATAGTAGCCCTGAGTTAGTGCTCGATGGGCTATGGACCTATCACCATTATGGTTGCCACAGATCCCTTCATGTATCTTGGCTAGAACGTCGTGGGCCTCTTCTAGAGTTAAACACCGTAAGAGGGGCTGTGTGTAGGACCTTCGATAAAATTTTTTTTTTAATAATTAAATACCAAGCTGCCCTAATTCGAATTCTTCTAGCATGATTCTTGTCTTTTGGAAGCAACCCTTCCTTCAGATACTAGATGATGAAAGTCATCTAATTCTGAGGTTGTTTTAAAATTTGAAGGAATTGTATTACCTCAATACTAGGTTTTAACTGGTAGACGATTTTTACCATTGAGTCATTTTTTAGCTTGAGATGGGAGGCTATATTTGCTAAAGCGTAGGCCTTGGAGTTTTGGTTTCTTTCAATCTTCTGAATAGTGAATTTGCGAAAAAATTGCTTTAGTTATTCCACTAACTCTGAGTACCAAGTCATTCTGTTATCCTTGGTGAAAAATTCCCCCAAAACTTGGCTCACCACAAGCTGAGAGTCAAAGGATGCATTAAGATCCAGAGCTTCACATTCTAGAGCCAATTTCATCCTGATGATAAGTGCTTCATACTTGCCTTCATTGTCAGAGGCTCTGAATCCCAAGCTGACAGCTTTGTCAGCTACGATCCTATCAAGAGACTGAAGTATTGTATCTACTCCAGAGCCTTTATCGGTAGATGAACCATCGGTGTAAAGTAGCCATACCGAAGTGTTTGCAGTGGTTTGAGCTCTTAAATGCAGTGTTCCAGTGAACTCTACCAGAAAGTCTGGTAATATTTGGCCTTTGATAGCAGTCCGTGGTATATAAGATATGTCAAATTCTACCAGTTCTATTGACTATTTGATCAGTCGTCTTGAAACTTCAGGCTTATTTAGAACTGATTTTAAAGGATAGAATGTAGGGATTATGATAGGATGGGCTTAAAAGTATGGTTTGAGTCTTCGAGTAGATACCACCAAGGCTAAGTCCAATTTTTTAATTTTGATTTACCTCGTCTCGATGTCCAAAAGTGTCTTGCTGATGTAAAAGGTAGGCCTTTGAGTTTCCTTGTCTTCTTTGACTAACGCAGAGTTGATGACACTTTCTGATACCACTAAGTACATGAGTAGTTTTTCCCTTGGCACTGATTTTGAAAGAAGTTCGGAGGAGGCTAAGTATCACTTAAGTTGTTGGAAGGCCTTCTCACATTCAGGGGTTCATTCTAGGGCTTTACTCCCCCTTAAGGCTTTAAAGAATAGAAGGCACTGATCCATAGATTTAGATATGAACCTGTTCAATGCTGTTATCCTTCCATTCAGCCCTTGGATATCTTTCTTGGTTTTAGGTGATTCTAGTTCAATCAGAGCTTTGATCTGTGAGGGATTTGCCTCAATTCCTCTTTGAGAAACTAGAAAACCCACGAATTTCCCTTCTATGATCCCAAAGGTATATTTTAAAGGGTTTAGTTTCATTTTATGCTTCCTTAGGGTGTCGAACGTCTGGCTCAAGTGTTGGATATGGTCACTTTTCTGGACACTTTTGACAAGCATATCGTCGATGTAGACTTCTATTGTATCCCCAATTTTTAGGCCAAACATTCTGTTTACAAGCCTCTGGTGCCTAGCTCTAACATTCTTTAAACTGAACGACATCATTCTATAACAATAAAGACCTCGTTCTGATATGAAGGTTATTTTCTCTTGGTCTGAAGGATACATTTGAATTTGATTGTATCTAGAATAAGCATCCATGAAACTCACGAGTTCGTGACCTGCCGTGGCATCGACAAGTTGATCAATCCTAGGAAGAGAAAAGATGTCTTTATGACAAGCTTTATTTAGGTCGGTATAGTCAACATAGACCCTCCATTTGTCATTCTTCTTTTTTGCAAGAACTGTATTGGCAATCCATTCTAGGTAGAATACTTCTTTTATTATTCCAGCATTTAGCAACCTCTAGACTTCTTCATTGATAATTTTGTGGCGTTCAGGGATAAATGTTCTCTTTTTTTGTCTTACCAAGAGATGGTCTGGATTTGTCATCAGCTTGTGAGAGATAAAATCCAGATCTATTCCCACCATATCTCTTATTTCCCAAGCAAACATCGAAAGGTTATCTTTTAGGAATTTAAGAATATCTTCTTTCTCTGAAGGAGATAAGACTGAGCCAATTTGTACTTTCCCTATTCTTCAGTGCTGATAAGTATTTTGATGGGTTCCTCTATTGGTTTGACTGCGCTATCTCTTCTTCTGGGACTTAGCGGCTCGTTAACTTTGGAAGAACATTCTTCTACCTTAGGAAGGTTAAAAGATGAGGAACTTTCCCTCTCTCATGAGAGTACTATAATTGCTATTTGGAGGACTTTTCTTTTAGTGCAAGGGAATGACATTCCCGGGCAATGGGCTGACAACCTTTGATGGTGAGAACTTTATTGTTATGGACATATTTCAAGCATTGATGGAGGGTTGAAGTAACCGTTCTCATTTGATGGATCCAAGGTCTCCCAATAATGACATTATAAAGAGATTTAGTGTCTAGGATCATGTATTCCGAGATCAGTGTCTTCTGTCTGTCCCCTTCCTCTATCATCGTTAGTAGATCAATTCTGCCTATTGGGATGTTGAGATTCCCGTTGAATCCTTCCATAACAGCAGCAGTATCTCTGATGTCATTAGAGTTGAGCTTCATGTATTTGAAGGGTCCGTAGAATAATACGTTAGTGGAACTTCCAATATCCACGAAAATCCCTTTAATCTCAAAATTAGCTATTTTGAGTGAAATGATAAGAGCATTGTTGTAGGGACAATGTATCCCAATGAGGTCCAATTCTGAGAATTGGATATGAGGTTCTGACTTTATATTTTTCTCAATAGCCAAGATCTGGACGACATGGGGTTCGATCTTTTCTTCTTGAGCATACCTTTTCTTGACTCGGTTAGATATCCCTATCATCGCATTGACAAAGTGAAGCATAAAGATGACCTAATTATTTTACTGTTGCTGATCATTCTGAATCTCTCTCTATTCAGGCCTCTGCTCTTGCCTTCTTTGAGGTGGTCTTTCGTTACGGAGGCTCTGCCTCTCGTCTTGATGGACAAACTCTTTCAATCATCCTCTTCTGATGAGATGCTTTATTTCTTACTTGAGAGCTCTACTTTCCTCGGTTGTGTGTCCATGCTCTTTGTGGAAATCACAATATTTGTTCTCATTTCTTGCATCGGGGTGGCTTTTTAGTGGCTCTGGCCACCTCAAGTTTAAGCGAGTCTAGATCTATTGGAATATGTGAGTAAGAGAAGCATTCAGAGGACTGTAAGTCCCATAGCTCCTAGAGTTAGAATTGTTCTGGGCGCTGGGTGTTGTTATTTTGTCGGGGCTCCTGATCCTCTTCTTGTTAGCACTGTTATCCATTTTCTGAACTTGCTCATCCTTTTGAGTTTGCTTTTTTGCTTTCTGGAAAAAAGGTTTTGTATCTTCAAGATTAATATACTTTCGTGCTCGTTCCATGAGTGTTGTCATATCGATGGAAGGATTCTGGGTTAAGGAATCCTGGAAGCATCCAAGTCTAAGGCCTAAAGTGATGGCGACCACTAGGAAGCTTGGACTGCAATCGGTTATTTCTATGAGCTCGGTGTTAAAATGAGCTATGTACTTCTGAAGTGATTCTCCCTTTGTTTATTTTATAGTTAGCAATAATTCTGGTCATTTCCTTAACTTCCTGCTAGTTAGGAATCGGTCAAGAAATAGCTTACTGAGCTTCTAAAAATTGCTGATCGATTTTTGGGGGAGGTTGTGGAACCACTTAAGGGTGGTACCCTTGAGGCTTGTTTCGAAAGTTCAACACATGAAGGCATCGGTGGCTCCATGGAGAGCCATTGTATGTTGATAGTGAGATAAGTGGTCCCTGGGGTCCTCAGACCGATCGTAAAGGGTGAATTTGGGACAACGAACTTTTCGGATCACTCTTTTGCCATTATGTTAGAGGTAAATGGCGTAGAGAACCTACCAAGTGATTTACTTAGCTCATTTTGATCTGGAGGGGTATGGAACCCTCTCGTTGAGATCGTTTGATCTTGGGAGTCTACTATCTCTTCTACCCTCTGAAAGGCTTTGGGTAGGATTTGTTGTGCAACCGGTACCCGTTATTGATCTTATCCTGTGCCTCAAAATCCTCGACTCAGGGGAGGAATTTGTTCGGTGTTAGCAAGAGGATATTTCCCTCCCAGGACTAGGGGGTTGGAACCTCGAAAGGTTGGAATTCTTGTGGCCCTGGATTGGCTCCAGAGGCCATTAGAGTAGGAATCCTCGTTCTACTGCGATAGTGGACAGCTGGATGAAGCATGGGCAATCTTCTCCCTATGGCTGTTGACGTTTGGGGATCAACCCCTATATAAGTAGTATAATGGGGGTGTATCGGTTGAGTCTTAGTCAACTTCTCATTGGGTGGTCCTCTGCCTGTGGTGGTGGCAAGAGGCTGAATTCCTCCATGAACAACATTAGTAAGAGGATGAGGAGGGTTGCTCCGTTGGTTCTAGGGTAGAGAAGTCGGAGCTTGTGACATGGCAATGAGTTGTTTCTGCATTTGATCAGACTGTTATTGAATCCGATCAAGTTATTGTTGTAAACGATTGGGTATTTGTCCCCTTCCTCTTCCAACAGGGGGCTGATTCTGAGGGTTTTGGGAATTCTTTCTAGGATGAAGGCTGGGAGCCATTGTCTTTTGGAAGAAAAATTTGAAAGATTTGTTGTTTTGGAGAAAAGATAGCAAGAACGATTGTCATTCCCACAGACGACACCAAACTGACATTGCTCCTTTATGATTAGAAAATTCTCCCGCCTTTCACTACTTGTCAAGAATTCGAGATCAGAGGGTCACCAGAAAGACTCCGATGGTAGCCACTCTAATGATAAAGTCAGTAGAGAAAATAAAACTATAATTAACAAGATGAATTGAACATATATTGAAAGCGTATCTTATGATCTTATTTATAGGTTGTAGATCTCCTAAATTGAGTAGGATTATGAGCCATAAAAGTAAAGATTTGAAGATATCCGAAGATAATAGTTGCCATATTGAACTCTATTTCCTTATTCTGAGGTTGGTAGGATATAGAAGGCGGTGCTATGTTCTGAACCACATACCTCTGAACCCCCCATGCCTGTGTGATCTGGATAAAACAATCTTTCTTGATCTGTGCCCTAAAGAGTTCTGTATAAACATGTGTCACGCTTTGAATATTGTCACTTTATGGTATATCAAAAAATATGAAAAAAAAATAATAGCAACTATTTTTACTAATTTTATATTTGTGCCAACAAAAAAACATATAATTTGAGTTTTAGAAATAATGTAGCATATGCAAATAAATCAAATAAAATGAACAATACTATAAAAAATACTTGAATAAAGTTTAACCCATTCAAATAATAAAATTTGATGATAATTTAAAAGATAATATTAAACAAACTTGACAAAACTTAGAACAATTAATGACTATTGAAATATCATTAATATAATTTATTTTATTTTGACACATTAAATATACAGATGAGAAATTAAATAATATTAATAGAATTTTTTTAAAAATTTTGATTTTATATATTACATGTAAATAAAATAAAAGATAAATTACACTGACCTTTCCTGAGGTTTATGACAATTACACTGACCTCCATTGAGGTTTCGAAAATTATACTAACGTTCCCTACTTTACCTGACAATATAAAGATACCTCCCTCCAGTCAAAATTTTTTTTCAAAATGATGAAACTGCTTATTTTATTTATTTATTTTTACATTTTTCCAAATTTGATCAAATTTTTTAAAACTTTTTTTAAAGATTTTTTTATTATTTTATTTTAAAATAAATTTAAGAGAAATAACATATTTTTATTTTATATAAAAATAAATTTAAAGTTTTTGTCAATATATATTTGGAAAATGAAAAAAGAATTTGTCAACATTTAAAAAACTAAAAAAAGATATATGAAAAGGTTAGTTTTGTCATTTTGAATAAAAAATTTGACTTGATGAGATATCTGTATATTGTATGGTAAAACAAGAAATGTCAATGTAATTATCATAAACTTCAAGGAACTCAATATAATTTATCCTAAAATAAAAAGAGTTATATATAAAAAACTTCATGTATAAATAATGTATGTTTAAAAATTTCAATCTATGTTATTTGGCTTGCCAAAAAATGGCAATGTCATTTTCAATGTAACATTTGTCATCGAAAGTAAATAGTGTCATTTTATACTATTCAGAAAATACAATTTGTATATATCAAATAAATGTAAGATATATGCTACTTTATCAAGTAAATGACAAATAAAAATAGGATTCATGTTGTTTTATCAAGAAAAAATAATAATGATACAAGAAAATAACATTTTAATAGTTAAACATAATTATCAAAAATTGATATATTTATAATAATGCTAAAATATGAATTTGTCATAGATAAAACAACATTTAATATTTGAAATGCTTTTATCCATATATTCAAACTTGCAGTTGAAAAAAAAAAACCCGGATGATGCTTTTTTTCTAGCACTGAAAACAGACCAAGAGGATAGGCCATGATGCATGTCAAATTCAACAAAATAGTTGAGGAAGCTAAATTAGGAGTTATCGTATTGTGTTTAGGTCGTGTCAAAATATATATATATATATATTTAAAAATATATGTTAACTTTAGTTCGACTTTATTAATTACCAATGTCAAGTTTTAAAACTCAAACTCAACTCATTAATTAAACAGATTACATGTATTGATACCCTTAACTCATTTATTTTTAAAATAAAAAATTATCTATCTCTACATATGTACAAATAATTTGTAAGTTTAGTAAACTTTGGACATGAGAAAAATCAAAATAAAAATCTCTTTTATAAGTAAAAAATAATCAAACTTTGATAAACTTTCGATGTGAAAAAAATTATCTTAACTCATGTTTTTTTTAATTATTAAACATGTTAAGTCATGTTAAACAGATTGACACTACTAAAACTAAACACAACATATTTATAAATCATATTATTTGTATCAATCTGTTTATACCTACATTCATTTTTGTTTAATTCAAATACATTAATTTCGTATTATGTTTAAATCTTATTCGTCGTATTAAAAATTGAGACCCCTAAACTAAATCATTCTTTTGCTCATAAGTACTTATAATGTCAATCCAAATTGCATAAAAACCCGAATACCTTTTGATGCTGCACTTTTTCGTCTGCTCACCGTAGACTCGCCTGGTATGATATTGTCCGCTTTGGGTCTTAATTTGCCCTCACAGCTTTGTTCCTAGGCCGTAGCCCAAAAGGCCTCATACTAGGGAGAGGACGACTGGGGTGCTTATTTGCTGCCGCAGTGGCCGACTCCTAACCGATGTGGGACTCAAAGTGTGCACAACAGCTGCCCTCTAATCGTAATTGCAGGAGCACAGGAAGAGCAATATGTGACTGGCCTCGTTCCCACAGACGGCGCCAAACTGATGCTGCACTTTTTCGTCCGCTCACCGTAGGCTCGCTTGACATGATATTGTCCGCTTTCGATCTTAATTTGCCTTCGCGGCTTTGTTCTTGGGCCATAGCCCAAAAGGTCTCATACCAGAGAGAGGGCGATTGGGTGCTTATTTGCTGTCGCAGTACCTGACTCCTAACCGATGTGGGACTCAAAGTATGCACAACACCTTTACTCTCACATCATTTTGCTTACTTTTTTTGTGCCAAAAATCTCTTCGATATTATTACAACAAGAACAAGATCATTAATGGCAATTTTAATGGTTATGGTTTATCTAAATAACATTTAATTCAAAACACCCATTTCAAAAGGTACTAGTGAGAAATTTTGTGAGAATTTTTTTTTTTTAATTCTCATTTTGAAAATGCCACCATTTTTTTTTTAATCTATATAACATATTTAATATTTTTAATAGCTTATTCAAACACTTTATATCAAGTTTATTTTAAATACACTCGTCTAAATACTTACAATTAAATTCAAATT
The DNA here is from genome assembly GCA_008638375.1 of Nyssa sinensis. Taxonomy (NCBI): domain Eukaryota; kingdom Viridiplantae; phylum Streptophyta; class Magnoliopsida; order Cornales; family Nyssaceae; genus Nyssa; species Nyssa sinensis. Next base: position 2,667,601 of record CM018050.1, on the reverse strand, counting down.
GTATTTTTTAAAATCGTAAAAATACACTTTTTTACCGTTCATTCAAACGAACACATAATCTTTGTCTATATTTATATCAATATATAGTGTAAAATACACCATGTAGAAAGAATTTTATTTTATTAAGAAAACTTTGTAGGACATGAATCCATAACTTTGGATTGGAGAACAAAGACATAGTCGACATTGTTTAATTAATAGTAAGGCGTTGATGGATGGATCGGTCGCCATTTGATAGTCGACACTTACAACAAGGAAATTAAACCAGACGTTCAACTTCAAAGACAACAACATAGACATACAAGGTCGACATTATTCTAAACTAAAGCATTGATCGGCATAGAAGGAAAGGACATACAAGAACAAACAACGATCACTTAGCGGCAGTTTCCGTAGCAAATTCCGGGAATAAGCAAGCAACCACACCCAGGAACGCAACCCGTAGGATCATCAAGGCAAAAGGTACCAAAACATTTTGTGCCGCTACCTTCAAGTCCAGTGAGCATTATATTCAAGGGGGAATTTCTTCTGATAGTAACCCCATCAGAGGTGAGCTCACGGGCAAAGGCCAATAGAACAAAGGTTGCCACCAGCAACATGGTCACCACAAGGGCAAAGAACAAAGTAACCTTCTTGCTGCTTTCCATTTCTATTTCTATTTCTATTTCTCTCTCTTTCCCACTTCTCTCTGTTCTCAAATTATGTTGCATGCTTTTAATTTATTCTTAATTGCTCTAGTTTGATTAGTATTAATATAAAAAATATAAGAATTAGTAGTTTTCTATTCGAATTATTAGTTTTTATGGTAGTAAGATTAGTATAAAATATGAATTTTTGTTTCTTAGTTAAAATATGAGCATTTTAGCACTATAAATATAATGAAATGTCTTTATGGTTATTTTTTTTATCAATAAATATTAATTACGAATTTTAGAGAATTATTTTTTCTTGTTAGGTGGTGAAGAGTCTCCATATTACTTTGTTATTAAGAAATTTGACATGTTCTTGTGCCGCATTATTTGGTATCAGAGCGAGAATTCGGTTAGCTTGGTGGCAATTAGTAGAGACGGAATCAAAAATCACATTTACGTTTGTCGTGGGATGGAGGTTTTATAAGCGGTGATTGATGGATAGGAGTAACTGTTCGCACAGATCAACAATTAGCTTGATGCCATACAACAAACGCTCATGCGGCCTAATCTTAATATTGTTCCTAGAGATCTTCTAGCCAACAGGAACCGCACTAGAGGATTTGCCCGAGGCCAGCCTGAAGACAGAGCCACTCGCAATTACGAAAAATTTCATGATTTTGATGGTAATTTTTATTTTGAAGACTTTCATGATTGAATTTATGATTTGGATGATTGCTTTTATGATTTGAGACTTTGAGAAGAAAATGAGTGTTTTGGACAGAAGATAAACTTATTGGATTTGCGAAAAGATTGTGGTTTTATTTACAAAGACGTTGACAATTACAACGTAAAAAGTGCATTCGTTCATGACCAAGAACGATGAACTTGTTTATAATTAGATTATTGTCCATAAATTATTTGTAGGTTTTAGAAAATGAATACATGTAATAACCCGAATTTTTTTTTTTATATATAAAATTTTCGTGGTTATTTATTTATTATTATTATTATTATTATTATTATTATTATTATTATTATTATTATTATTATTATGTGAATGTAATGTGTGTATTGTATGTGTATAATTATGTGTGTATGCTACATGTGCATGTATATATATATATATATATTATATACATATTTAAAAAGCTGATTTGGAGAATATATATATTTATGTGTATATATATATATATATATAACAGTGCACAGTGCACTGTGTGTGTACCCGGTTGTGTGTGTGTGTGAGTTTGAGTGTAACACACTCAAATAAGTGTGGAAGGGGCATGGAGTGTGGAAGAGGGGTGGTTGAAGGTGTGTGGTGAGGTCTGTGTATATGTGTGTGGTGAGGGCTGAGAGAGGGGCAGACCTGTCGTGTGAATTGGAGAAGAGAGAGAGAGAGAGAAATATAGAGAGAGAAAGTGAAGAGAAAAAGGGAGAAGTGTGTGTTGGTAGAAGGGAAAATAGAGGGAGAAGCTTCAAGGTGAGGAGCACACTGATGCCCAGTAGTTGAACCAAGAGAAGTAGAGAGAAACAAAGGTAAACAGCTAAAAACCATTACTTTCTCTCTCTAGAAGAAATCACTTATGCATGATCTGTTTTATGATATAATGTTTAGGTTTAATTCGTGAGTCTTGTAGCATGTGAGAAGTGGAATGTTTTGCAAAAAGAACCAATTAAAATGGGGGAAAAATAAGGGAGAAAAGGGAGGTCATAGGTCACGGCCATGGGGGATTGGGTTGACATTTTATGTACAAAACCTTGCTTGGTTGTTGGGAAAATAGTCCCCTTGAGTGCAGAAACACATTAGGATAAGAATAGGAGTTAAACCCGGACCAAATTGTCACAAAAATGAAAGGGAAAGAGTCGGCTAGAAGTTTGACCGAGGGGTTGACCCTCTATTTCGTGAAGATCTAGTGACTTGAACCCAAAACCGATCCTAGATATGGAATCCTTGGGAGAAAACGGAGAGAATCACATTTTGAAACCTTGAAAATCTCGCCGGAGACCAGTCGCCAGCGCCGGAACCCTACTGGTGTGTCGCCGGAAAGTCGGGGAAGAAAGGGGTGACCGGGTCAGGTCCGGGTCCGGTTCGGGTTCGGGTCGAGCTTGGGCCGAACCGCCCTTGCCACGTGTCACCCTGATGTTTTAAATTAAAAACCAATTGGGTCTATTTGGTTACGGATTTAAGAAATTAAAAATTTAAATTGGAACAGGAACAGGGATATCCTATCTCTGTTCTGGACTAAACCCTGTTTGGTTAACCCAATTGAGAATAAGGAAATTGGAAATTTCAAATTGACCCTTGAACTTTTAGAAATTAAACCTTGACCCAGAACTTTTTGAAATTCCACTTTGACCCCTGAACTTTAGGAAAATTATGATCTGACCCTCCTGAATAAATATTAATTAAATTAATTAAATTATTTAAATATGCTAAAATAATCTGGAGTCCAAATAGGACAAGTCATTAGTGTATTTTGACTATCTCGACCATTCTAAGACCAATGGTGAGGTCCGTTTTATGAGATGGGGTCCCAAAAAATAAAAGACTCATAGTAACATATAAAATTACCAAAATGCTCCTGAATTGAAGTACAGTCAAACGAACCCCGAATTAAGTAAACAAATAGTGAAACTTTATTATCTCGAACATTCCAAACTCAACCGTGGAGTCCAATTTGTGAAAAGAGGTCACGAAATGTAAGGACCCGTGAAAAGTGCAAAATGACTGTTTTGCCATTTTGAACCCAGATGTCCGAATTGAGTTCTACGAAAACCTAAACGTATTTTCTTCGACGTCCTAAACTCAATGGCAGAGTTTAATTTAGCAGAATAGAAACCTATGAATTAAAGGACATAAAATTTGATGAATAGCATGAATTCAAATGACAATAGACTGAGTTGTAATTTATGCTTTTAGAGACACTGACAGGACAGGAGAGGGCGATCTGATCTCCTGCATTTTCATTGGCCGGTTCAGTTACGTGTCGTACACGATCTTCTAGGGTTGAGATAACCCGTCAGGTATGGTGTTTTGCTAATGTTAGAAATGAAGTTAAGTTAGGAATGTTCTGTGAATGATTGGAATGACTTATGTGTTTATGTGGAATGTGTTTACTTGATGATTTGGAATTGGTTGTCCACATGCTTACATGTTACTTGTACTTTATAAAAATTTAGTGAATGATGAACGTGAATCATGACATGTGTTTAAGTTGATTATATGAGATATGCTTGCATGTGGAATCAGCTGATGATTTATGTATTATTGTCTCGAGCATGCTATATTGTGGAAACCATGTTTCATTGAGATTGCATTGGCATATTGGCATATGATGAATTCTTTGAGAACATGGCGTGGGTAAGCACGTGGTGCTTTGCATTATGAGGGTGTAGATCCTGTGGTGAAAAACTCAAAATTGGCCATTGCATTGGTACTCCGTGCCATCGGGGAGTACCCATAAACGAGACATGGGTGTGGCATAGAGTTGTGCATGGGTGTGTCACACATACCATTCATATATTACTGCGATGCTTTGAATGTCATTTAGATATAAATGTACACTTTGCACATGCCACGCCTTAGCTTTATTTCTTGCATTAGCACTTCATCATACCAGCAGTTGAGCTGACCCATTCGTGGGCAACATTTTTCAGATGAGGATCCTCCAGCCACTTGAGATTTTGTGATACCCTGATAGGGTGAAGCACGTGGTGTATATTTTGGTCCATGGGACTTGTATTTTATAATGTAAGGACTTAAGCCCGAATGACCTATGAACAATGCAGTTGTGCAATGTATTTTATGTTATTGTATGTATTGATGGGAATGGATGCTTGCTTAGTGGATTTATTTTACTTTTGTCCTTTTATTTATTTTATTTTCTGTCTCGTCAGTCGCGCCTCGGGTTTGTAGAAATTCGGGGCATGACAACGTGGTATCAGAGTATAGGTTCGAATACCTAGAGACTGTGGGGTATTGTTTAACACCATGAGACCCTAGAGAAAAGAATGAGGCTTAGTGTGAACCTTTAGCAGCATGTGATAGGATCTTGTGTGCTATGTGGTTTTATATACTTGAAGCATGATTTGTTGAAATTACGTGCTAATTGATGCTATGTTTGGAGGCATGACATGTATGATGTGTGAGAAACTTGTTAAGTGTATATATCATGACTTGCTACCTGTACGACCCGTTAAGGTATAGGTTATTGATAAGAGCATGATTGAGATCCCATTTAAATACCTGTATCTGAATGTCAAAAAGTGATATTGAATTTTTTTTTCTCTTGGACTTGTAGATATGCCTCCTAGGCGAGCACCTACGAGAGCCGGACCACCTAGACGGGTTGGGGTAGGCCTAGAGGTTCTGCCCAGCCTCGTCGTGGCAGATCTAGAGCTGCTGCCCCTATTCCTGATGTAGTTGAGGAGGTTGTTGCCCCAGCTGACACACCTAAGCACAGTGCAGCTGAGGAGGATATTGCTCCAGCCTCTATGGAGGAGGTGGAGCAGACTATTGGCGCTAGAGATTTGGTGGCCATTATACAGGAGTGCTTCCATACCATGCAGGAGGCCAGGACCACTGATGCCGACGCCAGGGCTGCTGATGCCGAGGCCAGAGCGGCAGGTGGAGAGACTAGAGACACCTTCGTCATGAAGGCGTTTCAGCGGATGAGGCCACCATCATTTGCAGGCCAGCCTGATCCTTTAGTGGCCGAGGAGTGGCTGGACCAGATTATTAGGATCCTGGACTCGTTAGGGATTGTCGAGCCACACTTGAGGATCCGATGTGCCACTTTCCAGTTTACCGGACTAGCGAGCCAGTGGTGGAAGGTATCTGCGGGGAGGATTAGTAGATTTGGAGAGGGGTGGGATGCATTTGTGGCCATGTTCAATGACCACTACTTTCCAGCGACTACTAGGGTTGGATTCAGGAGGGAGTTTGAGACATTGCTCCAAAGGGACATGACTGTGACACAGTATGAGTCCCAGTTTACCGCATTAGGCAGGTTTGCCCCACACATCACTGGACTGGAGGAGCTGAGAGTTTACCATTTTCTCGAGGGGTTGAAGACCTCTATTAGAGAGAAGCTGGCGGGTCACATCATTGATACTTATGAGGAGGCGGTAATCAGGGCCACGAGGGTAGAGAGAGAGTTGGCCGCTCTTAGAGGGATCAGGGAGTCCCAGGCTCAGGTCAGGCCAGCCACAGCACTGGCACTTACACCTGCCCAGCCTACTATGACCACCCCAGCTCACTCTAGTGGGGGGCCACAGAAGAGGTTCCGGGCCAGTACCTCTTTTCCATCGACATCCGATGTCACGCCCCGAATTTCTGACCGAAACCCGAGGTGCGACTGACGAACAGAAAGTAAATAAAATAAAAGATAATTAAACAGATTTATGAATTTACGTCAAATTAAATAAAGTTCTTTAATTTTCTAAAAATTTCGGCAGCACCTCCTTTGTTTTTCGAACCTTTTCCCCCTGATAAACACAATACAACATATATATATATACAATAGTTACAATCCATCCTCACTCGATGGCCACAACTCTATCAAAGTTAAATATACATCACCTACTTATACAATCCATCACGTCTACTCCTACACTTAAACTAAAAGATCACAAATTCATTATTTATTACAATATACAATGTCATTTCCATTCTTTTCAGAAATACACCAATCTTTTATAATGTCTAAATACGCCCCAAGGGCCCAAATATTCTTCCAAATTCATTCCCTCTCCTTTCTCCAAGATTTCATCAAGTCCCGCGTGCCAGGAGCTTTATCTGAAACCTGTGCCCACGAATGGGTCAGCGACAACATGCTGGTATGATATAATGCTAATGCAAGAAACAAAACTAAGATCGTGGCATGTGCAAGTGTACAGTTATTTCTATATGGCATTCGATGTCATGATGACAGTATATGAACAGCATGCAATATATGAACAGGATGCGTGACACACCCATGCAACTCTATGCCCACTCATGTCTCATGATACGGTCCTTCCCCGTCGGCATGAGTACCTTGTATGTCTCGCTTCACGGTCCGGAACCCGTCAGGCAGGCGAGTACCTATTGGCCGATTTTGGGTTTTTCACCACAGGATCTGCACCCTCATAATGCACCAGCACCTCGTGCTGACCCACACTATGCTTTCAAGAAATCACACGATGCCAATATGCCATGATTTCGTCATGCAATGATACAGTTCAAATGAAACATCTCTTTCATAAGCATATGCAACATGCTTTAAATAATGCATCACATTTAAGATTAACAATAGTATTTAAATTACAAGATTTCATCCATAAATCTACGTGTCATGCTCGATCAATCCCAACACTTATACAATTCTACATGTCGCAATATCAGCGATCCTTCTAAAACATAAATCACATATGATGACAACTCAAGAAGTAATTCATAACACCCACAGATTCATAAAGAACACGTAAGCATATAAACAATCAAATTCTAAGTGGTTTCCTAATAGCAATTACGCATAGAGAACATTCAATCATCTTATCAAATACTCCTAAGCTTAATCTCATTTCTCACGTTAGTAAAATATCATACCTGATAGGGTTGGTCACAACCCTACTAAGCGGTGTCCACTATGCAATCCAAACAACCCTTAGGTAACTTGGTCCTCCAATGGAATCATGTCAAGCTTATGCTTATCTCCACTCAGCCAATCTTTGGAGAATTTGCAGTCAAGCGTGAACCAAACCCTCGTGCATCCCGAGTTTGAGGTTGCTCTCCAATCCATGGTTCAGCAGTTGAAGAAAACACACCGGCAGGTTGATCGAGTCGGCCAACCATTTTAAATCCAGTTTCATCCGCTTCTTCAGCCTTGACCCCACACTCAAATTGGATAATCGAATTACTACATACATTCCTCACCGTGCCATCACGACAGAGAACATCATCCCAGAGGATGGTCATTAAGTCTTTGAATAAAGTTCCAGGCTCAGTCAACCGTCTAGATGAACGGACAATAACTTCTCTGCTTGAAATTGAGTGAGCCATCTCCACTCGAGTTTGCATCATTAAACTCATTCCATCTTGAACAGCAGGTGTTGCAGCACTCCTACAGCGCTTACATTCACCGACTATTGGAATTGGAGCTCAAACCATCCAACGCCAAGCATGACTCACACTTAACCGACAAGATATACAAAACATCCACGACTCCGAGCTACAAAATAACACCTCGTACCATAACTCCCCTAACCTTAGCCATCCACGACTCCGAGCTACAACCGTAACATCTAACCAGCCCCTGGAATCACTTCGGTTCAGGAGCATCACACAGCCTTTCTTGAATTCCTATCAATCATCAACAACATCATGTTCTCATTTCACCGCATCGGATTGAACAAGAGAGTCACTCCACCAATTATTTAAAGCAATCTCCATGAATAACCCCTGTTCTCAACCGAAACAACGGGACAGAGGAACCCATCTCAAAATCGCAACCTCAACCTCACAACTGTTCATCAAACCCCAATGATCCTCCCAACAATTTAAGACACAAAATTCCCCATTCATCTCTCCAAAATCAGCTCCCTTTTTACACCACTTCACAAACACACACAAATATATATATATATATATATATATACATCTCCTCCAACATGGGTGCAGCCGAACCAGCAATCCCAACCCAACCGACTCTCAATTCGACGAACCAACGAACCAATACAACACCCATGACAGCCATCGACAAAACCGCAACATCACACACACAATCCCGAACCACTGCCATACACCACAACCGTAACACAAATCACAGAATCCTAACCCCAAGTTTCCGTTGAATCAACCCACGACCACTGAATCATCACCACGTGAAGCAAAAAAAAAAAAGAAAATCGAATTCAACTCACGATCCCATGACACGGCCAAAGCCGACAACTCCTCTACAGATCCGTCCCAATCGTTGCTGCCTCGTGTTCCTCCAATCCGTAACACACAGCTTCAATCGCTCCAAGGGATCCAAAACCCACTGCTGCTCCATCGCTACACCATACCGAGAGCCATCCGCAAACCGTAACATCCACACACGTACATATATACATATACATACACATCCCCTGTCTGCGTCAAACCCAAACAGCATCAACACGCACCAAATCGCAACACAATTCACAAAATTGTAACGCCAATCACAATCCAAAATCCGTCGCAAACCGTCGCAAATCCGTCGCACTCTGACGCGAGCTCGGACACGCGAGACGCGATGGCCGTCGACCGGATCTCCCCCCCCTCGCGACCACCGCCGTCCGCAGCCCCGTCCGTTTCTCTCTCGCGACCGTCGCCCCTCTTCTTCTCTCTTCTTCCCTCTCTCTTTTTCCCCTTTCTCTTTTTCTCTCTTTTCTTTTCTTCCTCCCCTGTTCTTCACGCGACCTCAGCCGAGACTTGCACCGTATCTCCCTTCTTTTCTCTTTTCCCTTTTCTTTTTCTTTCCCTCTTTTCTTCTTTTATTCATTTTCCACCACACCCATATATATATATATATATATATATATATTATACCATACTTTATATTTTATTTATGTATACTATTACACATTTTTATTTTATTTTATTTTTCATATATTAATTTTGAATGTAAATAAAGTTGGTATAAAGCCAGCTCAATATCAGTATTATTTGTTTTGACGTCTCTAGGTGTCCGTTCGCGTCTTATGTCATTTTTATTATTTATTCATTTATTTATTTATTTTTTTTTTTTCAAAATTAAATTAATTAGAAATTTAGGACATTCGCAGTGTTCTAATAAAAAAAAATTTTATCCCAAATTTTCGAATCTTTACATCCTTCCCTCCTTAAAGAAATTTCGTCCCGAAATTTAAAATTATGCCTCTCCTTGATAAGATAATAAAAGATCAATTCAAAACGCATTGTATCATGGAGACGTGCAGCCTTACCTATGGATCATTCACCTCTCCCTCAGCCAGGCGATGTGAGACGACTTATCACCTTCTCCCTCCCCCCTTTCCGGCTCAGCCACTCCGGGCAGGCAGGGTCCCTCGGCCTGCGCCTCCACACTCCCTGCTAGGGTCTGGTTCCGATCCCATCCGTAACGACTCACTCCACATGGCACAACACATAATGAAATCTTCAAAACACATTGGCCTATCACTGCCAATCTTCCCTATCCATCCGGGCATCACAACCCATCTCAATAACTCAACACAAAAAAAAAAAGAAATTTCCTCAATGATTATTAGGACACCACAAGGTTCCTTACTATTTGACAAATTTCGAATTAAGTCACGAAATCACCTAATGATTTATCACAATGGCATCAACACATCGCCCGTATCTCAATGTAACTCAATAATCCAATCTTCTTCAAGCACTATATTCACCCACAAGACATCAATACCATAATCTTAAAATAAGGTCATCATCGTCTACCCTAGTCTATATATAACCGAGACTAAGTGTCATGCATCAATAAAATTAGCCTATTCATTTCAAGCCTATATGTGTTAACTAAACATTCGAATGAAGGCAACATAGTCCATGCATTCTAAATACAAAATTTAAAACAACTTATCGAGGTTCGAGGAAGGCAAAACATTAGAGGAGGTAAAAAGAATATCTCAATTCCTTCTAAGATTGTTTCAACTCATCATTGTTCTAATCAACATCCCAAATAAAGTCTCATAACAATAGAGATTCTCAGTGAAACTCGTCACTAATTCCAATTATGAATATACGTCAATCCTTAATCACATGTACCTAAAACACATGTATATATAAATAGAATAAACAAACGACATTCAGTGTCTAACACGAAACTTACCGCATCAGCACTCAAGTATAAAATCCATCCAAGAATATACACATACATAATTAAGCACACCACCTGCCACACAGGAAATTAGGTATACATCCAGCCCTATGGGTATCTAGGCTTACAGCCTATATCACAGACAACGAGTTCAAATTCTACCTTTTAATTCCACTTAGCCTGCTACGTAGATATAAACATCCAGTCTCAGCTCCCCACTAAACAAGTATACCACATGTCATACACATTTCACAAACTAAAACAACTGTACTTAACCCAATCACGTAATCCCAACCAGTCCAATCAAGTCGACGTCTAACCTCTCCTATCTCATAACGAAGTCCACCCCAGAAGGATCCACGGACACCCCGTGAAATAAGGAAAAACATCTCCCTCAGGAGTACACACCATCACTCTCCTCCCGTAATAGTCTATACTCGCCCAAAAACGTAAATAACTGATCTATCCTCAATGAAATACCAAGACTAGACACGTCAAGTAGAATGAAGTCAAAAGAAAAGATGTAACCAATCATCTCATTCGAGCAATATCTACAGATCCTTATCCGTATCCCACTATCTCAACTGGTGAACCCTACGATGGTGGAACAAGGCAACCATCGCAAGCCCCTGAATAAAGTAAAATCTCCCAAGCGCAATATTCATTATCTAGATCTAGACAACATAAACATTTATAACTTAATCCAAACCAATCAGATTCGTTCACAACCTTTACCCACGTATTTCTAAACGACAAGTAAAAACCACCATTCACTCCTAAGTCATATAACAATGCAAACCCTCAAGTTCTAGTGCCTCAACCACACTATTTTCACCACAATGACATTCACACAACTGCATCTCAGACACAAGATTCATGTTCAAGAAATTCATATCACTCGACCTTTAACTCGATATACAATCTCCTCCAAAACAACAATCAATGCTTACCCCTTATTCAATCATGATTCTGAAATCAACCTTATAAACTAAGTTAAAACTAAGTTCATAACTGACCCCCCCCAGCTTGGTCCAATTCATACAACTCATATTTTTTTCACAAGGCCTACATTCATAAGTTCATTAAATCCACTCATTATTCTCATCACACCTCATTTCGATCATCTCGTAAAGCTAGGTAAGACAATAACGTTCATCACTAGGTTACCTCCACAGTCCACCACAATATAACTAATCTCAATTAAATAAGGAAATCATCAAAACCCCTAACTCTCAGACTCACCTTCGCATCCCAGCTCAATCTTCACCCTAACACGAAATCAAAACACAATTACATCGTAATCCGAGTTTATCCACAATAACATTCTTGTCAAATCATTCGTCTTTATACAACTCTCCTTAGACAAAAGATCATCAATTATCGCCCGAGAATCTAACACATCTTACGGACATACTCGTTTAATCGACACTTATATAACTTAAGTCAATCATCCCCACCCGTTGGTTACACGCAAACAATTAACACCGGGTTCTCACATAGCCTTTCGTAAGGACAAAATTTATGTAAACAACGCAATATTCACATCCTCAAGTCATGTTAGTGTTCAACTAACCTATCAATACTCAACTCTAAGCAAATGCCATCCAAAGATAATGCATCTTTCCACAAAAGAGTTTACCACAAGGACACCTTTAAAAAATTTTTTTTTTTTTTTTTTTTTTTTTTTTTTTTTTTTTTGTACCACACTCTGATTATCTACTGTCCAGTCTATACACAAGAATCCTCATAAGTTTAAATTCTTATTTTAGCATTTTAAGGTCTTACGTGTCTTTTCATTTATGGTTCTCTACTTCATTGGCATGTGTTTAATTAAGGCTTTTATAATTCTTTCATTATTTCTTACTTATATAACTAGGTGATAACCCTTCATGGATCACAACTCCTTTTGTTACTGGCTGATGGGGCGCCATCCATCAACTGTAACGCAAGACCTGAGACCAATCCAGTCTGTATAAATATCATAGTCATAGTACTATAATCCATGAATATCGGGTACTAACCTAGCATACCTATACATATATATAATAATACAACCAACCAAATAAATAACTAGGTCTACAGTCTATCCCATAATTAACTAGGCATACCGCCTACCGTATAAATAACTAAGTGTACAACCCATACCTCAAACAACTAGGCATAAGGCCTATCCCATAAAATATACGGTCTACCACATAGACATGTGTTTCTAACCTTAGTCAACTATTATATCAAGCCATTGCGTACTCTCAGTCAATCGGGAAATCCAGTATATTGCATACCAAGGTAACACGTGCTTATAAAACCTACCACCCAAACTAACCCAAATAACTTAAGGTCTGAACTTCTCCTCATGTTCTAAACATTAGATCACCCATCATGTTATCAGACACGGTCATACCAATATACATATCGTCCATATCATACACCACACTGCATCAACTCACGTAATCACACATCATAGTACATCATCAGCTAACCCCTAATCGTAACAAGTCATGCACCCAATAAAATAACCACATAACACTCAAATCCCACCACAAACCACAGATAGCTTACACTAAGTCAAATGTTCTCCTCAAAGGTCCCATAGTGTTCAACAACACCTATTATCGCCAAGTATTCCCAAATTTGACTCTAATACTTAACTGTCAAAGTCCACACATTATACAAGGTTTATACAAACTCCCAACCATACGTCATAATCCCATTGTGTTCAACAACACCCCACGGTCTCTAGGTATTCGAACCTATGCTCTGATACCACGTTGTCACGCCCCGAATTTCTGACCGAAACCCGAGGTGCGACTGACGAACAGAAAGTAAATAAAATAAAAGATAATTAAACAGATTTATGAATTTACGTCAAATTAAATAAAGTTCTTTAAGTTTCTAAAAATTTCGGCAGCACCTCCTTTGTTTTTCGAACCTTTTCCCCCTGATAAACACAATACAACATATATATATATACAATAGTTACAATCCATCCTCACTCGATGGCCACAACTCTATCAAAGTTAAATATACATCACCTACTTATACAATCCATCACGTCTACTCCTACACTTAAACTAAAAGATCACAAATTCATTATTTATTACAATATACAATGTCATTTCCATTCTTTTCAGAAATACACCAATCTTTTATAATGTCTAAATACGCCCCAAGGGCCCAAATATTCTTCCAAATTCATTCCCTCTCCTTTCTCCAAGATTTCATCAAGTCCCGCGTGCCAGGAGCTTTATCTGAAACCTGTGCCCACGAATGGGTCAGCGACAACATGCTGGTATGATATAATGCTAATGCAAGAAACAAAACTAAGATCGTGGCATGTGCAAGTGTACAGTTATTTCTATATGGCATTCGATGTCATGATGACAGTATATGAACAGCATGCAATATATGAACAGGATGCGTGACACACCCATGCAACTCTATGCCCACTCATGTCTCATGATACGGTCCTTCCCCGTCGGCATGAGTACCTTGTATGTCTCGCTTCACGGTCCGGAACCCGTCAGGCAGGCGAGTACCTATTGGCCGATTTTGGGTTTTTCACCACAGGATCTGCACCCTCATAATGCACCAGCACCTCGTGCTGACCCACACTATGCTTTCAAGAAATCACACGATGCCAATATGCCATGATTTCGTCATGCAATGATACAGTTCAAATGAAACATCTCTTTCATAAGCATATGCAACATGCTTTAAATAATGCATCACATTTAAGATTAACAATAGTATTTAAATTACAAGATTTCATCCATAAATCTACGTGTCATGCTCGATCAATCCCAACACTTATACAATTCTACATGTCGCAATATCAGCGATCCTTCTAAAACATAAATCACATATGATGACAACTCAAGAAGTAATTCATAACACCCACAGATTCATAAAGAACACGTAAGCATATAAACAATCAAATTCTAAGTGGTTTCCTAATAGCAATTACGCATAGAGAACATTCAATCATCTTATCAAATACTCCTAAGCTTAATCTCATTTCTCACGTTAGTAAAATATCATACCTGATAGGGTTGGTCACAACCCTACTAAGCGGTGTCCACTATGCAATCCAAACAACCCTTAGGTAACTTGGTCCTCCAATGGAATCATGTCAAGCTTATGCTTATCTCCACTCAGCCAATCTTTGGAGAATTTGCAGTCAAGCGTGAACCAAACCCTCGTGCATCCCGAGTTTGAGGTTGCTCTCCAATCCATGGTTCAGCAGTTGAAGAAAACACACCGGCAGGTTGATCGAGTCGGCCAACCATTTTAAATCCAGTTTCATCCGCTTCTTCAGCCTTGACCCCACACTCAAATTGGATAATCGAATTACTACATACATTCCTCACCGTGCCATCACGACAGAGAACATCATCCCAGAGGATGGTCATTAAGTCTTTGAATAAAGTTCCAGGCTCAGTCAACCGTCTAGATGAACGGACAATAACTTCTCTGCTTGAAATTGAGTGAGCCATCTCCACTCGAGTTTGCATCATTAAACTCATTCCATCTTGAACAGCAGGTGTTGCAGCACTCCTACAGCGCTTACATTCACCGACTATTGGAATTGGAGCTCAAACCATCCAACGCCAAGCATGACTCACACTTAACCGACAAGATATACAAAACATCCACGACTCCGAGCTACAAAATAACACCTCGTACCATAACTCCCCTAACCTTAGCCATCCACGACTCCGAGCTACAACCGTAACATCTAACCAGCCCCTGGAATCACTTCGGTTCAGGAGCATCACACAGCCTTTCTTGAATTCCTATCAATCATCAACAACATCATGTTCTCATTTCACCGCATCGGATTGAACAAGAGAGTCACTCCACCAATTATTTAAAGCAATCTCCATGAATAACCCCTGTTCTCAACCGAAACAACGGGACAGAGGAACCCATCTCAAAATCGCAACCTCAACCTCACAACTGTTCATCAAACCCCAATGATCCTCCCAACAATTTAAGACACAAAATTCCCCATTCATCTCTCCAAAATCAGCTCCCTTTTTACACCACTTCACAAACACACACAAATATATATATATATATATATATACATCTCCTCCAACATGGGTGCAGCCGAACCAGCAATCCCAACCCAACCGACTCTCAATTCGACGAACCAACGAACCAATACAACACCCATGACAGCCATCGACAAAACCGCAACATCACACACACAATCCCGAACCACTGCCATACACCACAACCGTAACACAAATCACAGAATCCTAACCCCAAGTTTCCGTTGAATCAACCCACGACCACTGAATCATCACCACGTGAAGCAAAAAAAAAAAAGAAAATCGAATTCAACTCACGATCCCATGACACGGCCAAAGCCGACAACTCCTCTACAGATCCGTCCCAATCGTTGCTGCCTCGTGTTCCTCCAATCCGTAACACACAGCTTCAATCGCTCCAAGGGATCCAAAACCCACTGCTGCTCCATCGCTACACCATACCGAGAGCCATCCCGCAAACCGTAACATCCACACACGTACATATATACATATACATACACATCCCCTGTCTGCGTCAAACCCAAACAGCATCAACACGCACCAAATCGCAACACAATTCACAAAATTGTAACGCCAATCACAATCCAAAATCCGTCGCAAACCGTCGCAAATCCGTCGCACTCTGACGCGAGCTCGGACACGCGAGACGCGATGGCCGTCGACCGGATCTCCCCCCCCTCGCGACCACCGCCGTCCGCAGCCCCGTCCGTTTCTCTCTCGCGACCGTCGCCCCTCTTCTTCTCTCTTCTTCCCTCTCTCTTTTTCCCCTTTCTCTTTTTCTCTCTTTTCTTTTCTTCCTCCCCTGTTCTTCACGCGACCTCAGCCGAGACTTGCACCGTATCTCCCTTCTTTTCTCTTTTCCCTTTTCTTTTTCTTTCCCTCTTTTCTTCTTTTATTCATTTTCCACCACACCCATATATATATATATATATATATATATATATATATTATACCATACTTTATATTTTATTTATGTATACTATTACACATTTTTATTTTATTTTATTTTTCATATATTAATTTTGAATGTAAATAAAGTTGGTATAAAGCCAGCTCAATATCAGTATTATTTGTTTTGACGTCTCTAGGTGTCCGTTCGCGTCTTATGTCATTTTTATTATTTATTCATTTATTTATTTATTTTTTTTTTTTCAAAATTAAATTAATTAGAAATTTAGGACATTCGCAGTGTTCTAATAAAAAAAAAATTTTATCCCAAATTTTCGAATCTTTACATCCTTCCCTCCTTAAAGAAATTTCGTCCCGAAATTTAAAATTATGCCTCTCCTTGATAAGATAATAAAAGATCAATTCAAAACGCATTGTATCATGGAGACGTGCAGCCTTACCTATGGATCATTCACCTCTCCCTCAGCCAGGCGATGTGAGACGACTTATCACCTTCTCCCTCCCCCCTTTCCGGCTCAGCCACTCCGGGCAGGCAGGGTCCCTCGGCCTGCGCCTCCACACTCCCTGCTAGGGTCTGGTTCCGATCCCATCCGTAACGACTCACTCCACATGGCACAACACATAATGAAATCTTCAAAACACATTGGCCTATCACTGCCAATCTTCCCTATCCATCCGGGCATCACAACCCATCTCAATAACTCAACACAAAAAAAAAAGAAATTTCCTCAATGATTATTAGGACACCACAAGGTTCCTTACTATTTGACAAATTTCGAATTAAGTCACGAAATCACCTAATGATTTATCACAATGGCATCAACACATCGCCCGTATCTCAATGTAACTCAATAATCCAATCTTCTTCAAGCACTATATTCACCCACAAGACATCAATACCATAATCTTAAAATAAGGTCATCATCGTCTACCCTAGTCTATATATAACCGAGACTAAGTGTCATGCATCAATAAAATTAGCCTATTCATTTCAAGCCTATATGTGTTAACTAAACATTCGAATGAAGGCAACATAGTCCATGCATTCTAAATACAAAATTTAAAACAACTTATCGAGGTTCGAGGAAGGCAAAACATTAGAGGAGGTAAAAAGAATATCTCAATTCCTTCTAAGATTGTTTCAACTCATCATTGTTCTAATCAACATCCCAAATAAAGTCTCATAACAATAGAGATTCTCAGTGAAACTCGTCACTAATTCCAATTATGAATATACGTCAATCCTTAATCACATGTACCTAAAACACATGTATATATAAATAGAATAAACAAACGACATTCAGTGTCTAACACGAAACTTACCGCATCAGCACTCAAGTATAAAATCCATCCAAGAATATACACATACATAATTAAGCACACCACCTGCCACACAGGAAATTAGGTATACATCCAGCCCTATGGGTATCTAGGCTTACAGCCTATATCACAGACAACGAGTTCAAATTCTACCTTTTAATTCCACTTAGCCTGCTACGTAGATATAAACATCCAGTCTCAGCTCCCCACTAAACAAGTATACCACATGTCATACACATTTCACAAACTAAAACAACTGTACTTAACCCAATCACGTAATCCCAACCAGTCCAATCAAGTCGACGTCTAACCTCTCCTATCTCATAACGAAGTCCACCCCAGAAGGATCCACGGACACCCCGTGAAATAAGGAAAAACATCTCCCTCAGGAGTACACACCATCACTCTCCTCCCGTAATAGTCTATACTCGCCCAAAAACGTAAATAACTGATCTATCCTCAATGAAATACCAAGACTAGACACGTCAAGTAGAATGAAGTCAAAAGAAAAGATGTAACCAATCATCTCATTCGAGCAATATCTACAGATCCTTATCCGTATCCCACTATCTCAACTGGTGAACCCTACGATGGTGGAACAAGGCAACCATCGCAAGCCCCTGAATAAAGTAAAATCTCCCAAGCGCAATATTCATTATCTAGATCTAGACAACATAAACATTTATAACTTAATCCAAACCAATCAGATTCGTTCACAACCTTTACCCACGTATTTCTAAACGACAAGTAAAAACCACCATTCACTCCTAAGTCATATAACAATGCAAACCCTCAAGTTCTAGTGCCTCAACCACACTATTTTCACCACAATGACATTCACACAACTGCATCTCAGACACAAGATTCATGTTCAAGAAATTCATATCACTCGACCTTTAACTCGATATACAATCTCCTCCAAAACAACAATCAATGCTTACCCCTTATTCAATCATGATTCTGAAATCAACCTTATAAACTAAGTTAAAACTAAGTTCATAACTGACCCCCCCCAGCTTGGTCCAATTCATACAACTCATATTTTTTTCACAAGGCCTACATTCATAAGTTCATTAAATCCACTCATTATTCTCATCACACCTCATTTCGATCATCTCGTAAAGCTAGGTAAGACAATAACGTTCATCACTAGGTTACCTCCACAGTCCACCACAATATAACTAATCTCAATTAAATAAGGAAATCATCAAAACCCCTAACTCTCAGACTCACCTTCGCATCCCAGCTCAATCTTCACCCTAACACGAAATCAAAACACAATTACATCGTAATCCGAGTTTATCCACAATAACATTCTTGTCAAATCATTCGTCTTTATACAACTCTCCTTAGACAAAAGATCATCAATTATCGCCCGAGAATCTAACACATCTTACGGACATACTCGTTTAATCGACACTTATATAACTTAAGTCAATCATCCCCACCCGTTGGTTACACGCAAACAATTAACACCGGGTTCTCACATAGCCTTTCGTAAGGACAAAATTTATGTAAACAACGCAATATTCACATCCTCAAGTCATGTTAGTGTTCAACTAACCTATCAATACTCAACTCTAAGCAAATGCCATCCAAAGATAATGCATCTTTCCACAAAAGAGTTTACCACAAGGACACCTTTAAAAAATTTTTTTTTTTTTTTTTTTTTTTTTTTTTTTTTTTTTTTGTACCACACTCTGATTATCTACTGTCCAGTCTATACACAAGAATCCTCATAAGTTTAAATTCTTATTTTAGCATTTTAAGGTCTTACGTGTCTTTTCATTTATGGTTCTCTACTTCATTGGCATGTGTTTAATTAAGGCTTTTATAATTCTTTCATTATTTCTTACTTATATAACTAGGTGATAACCCTTCATGGATCACAACTCCTTTTGTTACTGGCTGATGGGGCGCCATCCATCAACTGTAACGCAAGACCTGAGACCAATCCAGTCTGTATAAATATCATAGTCATAGTACTATAATCCATGAATATCGGGTACTAACCTAGCATACCTATACATATATATAATAATACAACCAACCAAATAAATAACTAGGTCTACAGTCTATCCCATAATTAACTAGGCATACCGCCTACCGTATAAATAACTAAGTGTACAACCCATACCTCAAACAACTAGGCATAAGGCCTATCCCATAAAATATACGGTCTACCACATAGACATGTGTTTCTAACCTTAGTCAACTATTATATCAAGCCATTGCGTACTCTCAGTCAATCGGGAAATCCAGTATATTGCATACCAAGGTAACACGTGCTTATAAAACCTACCACCCAAACTAACCCAAATAACTTAAGGTCTGAACTTCTCCTCATGTTCTAAACATTAGATCACCCATCATGTTATCAGACACGGTCATACCAATATACATATCGTCCATATCATACACCACACTGCATCAACTCACGTAATCACACATCATAGTACATCATCAGCTAACCCCTAATCGTAACAAGTCATGCACCCAATAAAATAACCACATAACACTCAAATCCCACCACAAACCACAGATAGCTTACACTAAGTCAAATGTTCTCCTCAAAGGTCCCATAGTGTTCAACAACACCTATTATCGCCAAGTATTCCCAAATTTGACTCTAATACTTAACTGTCAAAGTCCACACATTATACAAGGTTTATACAAACTCCCAACCATACGTCATAATCCCATTGTGTTCAACAACACCCCACGGTCTCTAGGTATTCGAACCTATGCTCTGATACCACGTTGTCACGCCCCGAATTTCTGACCGAAACCCGAGGTGCGACTGACGAACAGAAAGTAAATAAAATAAAAGATAATTAAACAGATTTATGAATTTACGTCAAATTAAATAAAGTTCTTTAAGTTTCTAAAAATTTCGGCAGCACCTCCTTTGTTTTTCGAACCTTTTCCCCCTGATAAACACAATACAACATATATATATATACAATAGTTACAATCCATCCTCACTCGATGGCCACAACTCTATCAAAGTTAAATATACATCACCTACTTATACAATCCATCACGTCTACTCCTACACTTAAACTAAAAGATCACAAATTCATTATTTATTACAATATACAATGTCATTTCCATTCTTTTCAGAAATACACCAATCTTTTATAATGTCTAAATACGCCCCAAGGGCCCAAATATTCTTCCAAATTCATTCCCTCTCCTTTCTCCAAGATTTCATCAAGTCCCGCGTGCCAGGAGCTTTATCTGAAACCTGTGCCCACGAATGGGTCAGCGACAACATGCTGGTATGATATAATGCTAATGCAAGAAACAAAACTAAGATCGTGGCATGTGCAAGTGTACAGTTATTTCTATATGGCATTCGATGTCATGATGACAGTATATGAACAGCATGCAATATATGAACAGGATGCGTGACACACCCATGCAACTCTATGCCCACTCATGTCTCATGATACGGTCCTTCCCCGTCGGCATGAGTACCTTGTATGTCTCGCTTCACGGTCCGGAACCCGTCAGGCAGGCGAGTACCTATTGGCCGATTTTGGGTTTTTCACCACAGGATCTGCACCCTCATAATGCACCAGCACCTCGTGCTGACCCACACTATGCTTTCAAGAAATCACACGATGCCAATATGCCATGATTTCGTCATGCAATGATACAGTTCAAATGAAACATCTCTTTCATAAGCATATGCAACATGCTTTAAATAATGCATCACATTTAAGATTAACAATAGTATTTAAATTACAAGATTTCATCCATAAATCTACGTGTCATGCTCGATCAATCCCAACACTTATACAATTCTACATGTCGCAATATCAGCGATCCTTCTAAAACATAAATCACATATGATGACAACTCAAGAAGTAATTCATAACACCCACAGATTCATAAAGAACACGTAAGCATATAAACAATCAAATTCTAAGTGGTTTCCTAATAGCAATTACGCATAGAGAACATTCAATCATCTTATCAAATACTCCTAAGCTTAATCTCATTTCTCACGTTAGTAAAATATCATACCTGATAGGGTTGGTCACAACCCTACTAAGCGGTGTCCACTATGCAATCCAAACAACCCTTAGGTAACTTGGTCCTCCAATGGAATCATGTCAAGCTTATGCTTATCTCCACTCAGCCAATCTTTGGAGAATTTGCAGTCAAGCGTGAACCAAACCCTCGTGCATCCCGAGTTTGAGGTTGCTCTCCAATCCATGGTTCAGCAGTTGAAGAAAAACACACCGGCAGGTTGATCGAGTCGGCCAACCATTTTAAATCCAGTTTCATCCGCTTCTTCAGCCTTGACCCCACACTCAAATTGGATAATCGAATTACTACATACATTCCTCACCGTGCCATCACGACAGAGAACATCATCCCAGAGGATGGTCATTAAGTCTTTGAATAAAGTTCCAGGCTCAGTCAACCGTCTAGATGAACGGACAATAACTTCTCTGCTTGAAATTGAGTGAGCCATCTCCACTCGAGTTTGCATCATTAAACTCATTCCATCTTGAACAGCAGGTGTTGCAGCACTCCTACAGCGCTTACATTCACCGACTATTGGAATTGGAGCTCAAACCATCCAACGCCAAGCATGACTCACACTTAACCGACAAGATATACAAAACATCCACGACTCCGAGCTACAAAATAACACCTCGTACCATAACTCCCCTAACCTTAGCCATCCACGACTCCGAGCTACAACCGTAACATCTAACCAGCCCCTGGAATCACTTCGGTTCAGGAGCATCACACAGCCTTTCTTGAATTCCTATCAATCATCAACAACATCATGTTCTCATTTCACCGCATCGGATTGAACAAGAGAGTCACTCCACCAATTATTTAAAGCAATCTCCATGAATAACCCCTGTTCTCAACCGAAACAACGGGACAGAGGAACCCATCTCAAAATCGCAACCTCAACCTCACAACTGTTCATCAAACCCCAATGATCCTCCCAACAATTTAAGACACAAAATTCCCCATTCATCTCTCCAAAATCAGCTCCCTTTTTACACCACTTCACAAACACACACAAATATATATATATATATATATATATACATCTCCTCCAACATGGGTGCAGCCGAACCAGCAATCCCAACCCAACCGACTCTCAATTCGACGAACCAACGAACCAATACAACACCCATGACAGCCATCGACAAAACCGCAACATCACACACACAATCCCGAACCACTGCCATACACCACAACCGTAACACAAATCACAGAATCCTAACCCCAAGTTTCCGTTGAATCAACCCACGACCACTGAATCATCACCACGTGAAGCAAAAAAAAAAAAGAAAATCGAATTCAACTCACGATCCCATGACACGGCCAAAGCCGACAACTCCTCTACAGATCCGTCCCAATCGTTGCTGCCTCGTGTTCCTCCAATCCGTAACACACAGCTTCAATCGCTCCAAGGGATCCAAAACCCACTGCTGCTCCATCGCTACACCATACCGAGAGCCATCCCGCAAACCGTAACATCCACACACGTACATATATACATATACATACACATCCCCTGTCTGCGTCAAACCCAAACAGCATCAACACGCACCAAATCGCAACACAATTCACAAAATTGTAACGCCAATCACAATCCAAAATCCGTCGCAAACCGTCGCAAATCCGTCGCACTCTGACGCGAGCTCGGACACGCGAGACGCGATGGCCGTCGACCGGATCTCCCCCCCCTCGCGACCACCGCCGTCCGCAGCCCCGTCCGTTTCTCTCTCGCGACCGTCGCCCCTCTTCTTCTCTCTTCTTCCCTCTCTCTTTTTCCCCTTTCTCTTTTTCTCTCTTTTCTTTTCGTCCTCCCCTGTTCTTCACGCGACCTCAGCCGAGACTTGCACCGTATCTCCCTTCTTTTCTCTTTTCCCTTTTCTTTTTCTTTCCCTCTTTTCTTCTTTTATTCATTTTCCACCACACCCATATATATATATATATATATATATATATATATTATACCATACTTTATATTTTATTTATGTATACTATTACACATTTTTATTTTATTTTATTTTTCATATATTAATTTTGAATGTAAATAAAGTTGGTATAAAGCCAGCTCAATATCAGTATTATTTGTTTTGACGTCTCTGGGTGTCCGTTCGCGTCTTATGTCATTTTTATTATTTATTCATTTATTTATTTATTTTTTTTTTTTTCAAAATTAAATTAATTAGAAATTTAGGACATTCGCAGTGTTCTAATAAAAAAAAAATTTTATCCCAAATTTTCGAATCTTTACATCCGAGAGGCCTATTCAGTTTTTAGCTCCCCAGCCTACTATGTCTATCACTCCTCGAGGAGGGGCACCACAGATGACCATTACATGTTACCAGTGTGGACAGCCTGGACACAGGATGGCCGATTGCCCACAGGGAGATCCTAGTCAGGGGTCAGGGACGGGACCGAGCTAGATGCCACTTCCACCTCAGATTCAGAGTCAGGCCTGGAGGGCCCCACCAGTGTGCTATACTTGTCATCAGCCGGGCCATATCAAGGGCCACTGTCCTCAGGGGCAGACTTCACAGAGCACACCAAGGCCACACTATTTCCAGCACACCCAGGTGCCTTTACCCCAGTCACAGTCAGGCTATAGACCCCCAGCACCTTACTATCAGCCAACATCCTCAGCATTGAGTGTTAGAGCCCCAGCCCCGAGAGGGGGAGGACAACAGGGGCAGAGAGGGGGAGGCAGATAGGGTCAGACCGTACAGGGCCGAGTGTATGCGGTTGCCACCCCAGAGGCTTCTACTGCTGGGCCATCTGTAGTCCGAGGTACATTTCTTATGTTCAGTTTATGGACTAGCATATTAATAGATCATAGTGCATCTCATCCATTCACATTTACTATGTTGACACGACGTTAGGGGTAGAGTGATGCTGACGAGAATCTTTAAAGATTACTCAATAGAGGTAGCTGACCACATGCCTTATTTGGATTCTTCATCTTATTTGATGCGTCTAGTATTGGTATTATGTTAGAGATAGATCGGTTATTTACACTTTAGACGAGTATAGGTTGCTACAGGGGAAGAGAGACAGTGTGTACTCCTGAGGGGGATGTTTTCTTTATTTCATGGGGTGTTCATAAATCCTTTTAAGATTGACTTTATTGTGGGTTAGGAGGGGTTAGACTTTAAGTTGAATTGGGTTGGTTTGGATTACATGATGAGATGAGTGCTTGTTACCTTAGTGTGTGAAATTGTACAATGTGTGGTATGCTTAGTTATTGATGATCTAGGATTTAATGCTTGCCTTTATACAGTATAACGAATGAGGTTATATAGTAGACTGTATGCTTGTTGTCTGTGAGATAGGCTATGAGCCTGAATATCAGTAAGGTTGGGAATATGCCTGGTTACCTGTACAACGGATAATGTACTTATTTATGTATATATGTATTCCTGGAATGAAATTTTAATACTGGGTGCTGATGTGGTAAGCTACGTGTTAGCTATTGAATGTTGTATGTTTGCTCTATATAAGCATGCTAGTTTAGTGACCATTATAGTACTGCGAATTATGATTTTTTTATATATACAAACTAGTTATTACATGTTAGCTATTTATATGTGTGCATTGATACATGTGTGTGAAAATTGATATATGTTCGTCAGGGAAATTGGTGAAGAGTACCACTAATATTTTATTCTTCTGAACCTTGGTATATTGACTTAAACTTCATGATTAGAGTACATAAACTACACTGTCTACATTTGTATACCCAGTTGACATATGCGTATATGAAATGAATAAGCTAGTCCTCATCAATACATGACACTTAGTCTCGGTTATATATAGACTAAGGTGGGAGATGATAGCTTTACTTTTAGACTGTACTGTTGATATCTTGTGGACAATTAGGGTACTTAGAAAATATTGGATGATAGATTACATTGTGGTACAGATGATGTGTATTTATGCCATTGGGATAAATCACTAGGTGATTTGATGGATTAATTTGAGGTGGGGGACCATGTGTTCCTCAAGGTATCTCCCAGACGAGGTTTGAAGAGATTTGGGCGTGGTGGGGAGCTGTCGCCACGATTTATAGGCCCCTTTGAGATTCTTGGGAGAGTTGGTGAGGTGGCTTATAAGCTGGCATTACCACCGCAGCTATCTGGAGTCCACGACGTCTTCCATGTGTCTATGTTGAGGAAGTACCATCCTGACCCCTCCCATGTATTAGATTGGGTAGATCTTCAGTTAGAAGGTGACACTTCTTATGACCAGAGACCCGTAGAGATATTGGACTAGAGGGACCAGGTTTTGCGAGGCAGGACCATCCCTTTGGTCAAGGTTCGTTGGAACCATCATGGGGTTGAGGAGGCTACTTGGGAGCGTGAGGCCGAGGTCCGTACTAGGTATCCCGAGTTATTTGATCCTTGATGTATTTTATTTTAAATTTCGGGACAAAATTTCTATAAAGAGGAAAGGATGTAATAACCCGAAAATTTTTTTTTTATATATAAAATTTTTGTGGTTATTTATTTTATTATTAGAGTTATTATTATTATTATGTGAATGTAATGTGTGTATTGTATGTGTATAATTATGTGTGTATGCTACATGTGCATGTATATATATATATATTATACATATTTAAAAAGCTGATTTGGAGAATATATATATTTATGTATATATATATATATATATATATATATATAACAGTGCACAGTGCACTGTGTGTGTACCCGGTTGTGTGTGTGTGTGAGTTTGAGTGTAACACACTCAAACAAGTGTAGGAGGGGCATGGAGTGTGTAAGAGGGGTGGTTGAAGGTGTGTGGTGAGGTCTGTGTATATGTGTGTGGTGAGGGCTGAGAGAGGGGCAGACCTGTCGTGTGAATTGGAGAAGAGAGAGAGAGAAATATAGAGAGAGAAAGTGAAGAGAAAAAGGGAGAAGTGTGTGCTGGTAGAAGGGAAAACAGAGGGAGAAGCTTCAAGGTGAGGAGCACACTGATGCCCAGTAGTTGAACCAAGAGAAGGAGAGAGAAACAAAGGTAAACAGCTAAAAACCATTACTTTCTCTCCCTAGAAGAAATCACTTATGCATGATCTGTTTTATGATATAATGTTTAGGTTTAATTTGTGAGTCTTGTAGCATGTGAGAAGTGGAATGTTTTGCAAAAAGAACCAATTAAAATGGGGGAAAAATAAGGGAGAAAAAGGAGGTCATAGGTCATGGCCATGGGAGATTGGGTTGACATTTTATGTACAAAACCTTGCTTGGTTGTTGGGAAAATAGTCCCCTTGAGTGCAGAAACACATTAGGATAAGAATAGGGGTTAAACCCGGACCAAACTGTCACAAAAATGAAGGGAAAAGAGTCGGCCAGAAGTTTGACCGAGGGGTTGACCCTCTATTTCGTGAAGATCTGGTGACTTGAACCCAAAACCGATCCTAGATATGGAATCCTTGGGAGAAAACGGAGAGAATCACATTTTGAAACCTTGAAAATCTCGCCGGAGACCAGTCGCCGGCGCCGGAACCCTACTGGTGTGTCGCCGGAAAGTCGGGGAAGAAGGGGGGTGACCGGGTCCGGTTCGAGTTCGGGTCGGGCTTGGGCCGAACCGCCCCTGCCACGTGTCACCCTGATGTTTTAAATTAAAAACCAATTGGGTCTGTTTGGTTACGGATTTAAGAAATTAAAAATTTAAATTGGAACAGGAACAGGGATATCCTATCCCTGTTCTGGACTAAACCCTGTTTGGTTAACCGAATTGAGAATAAGGAAATTGGAAATTTCAAATTGACCCTTGAACTTTTAGAAATTAAACCTTGACCCAAAACTTTTTGAAATTCCACTTTGACCCCTGAACTTTAGGAAAATTATGATCTGACCCTCCTGAATAAATATTAATAAAATATTAATTAAATTAATTAATTAATTAGTTAATTAAATTAATTTAATTATTTAAATATGCTAAAATAATCTGGAGTCCAAATGGGACAAGTCATTAGTGTATTTTGACTATCTCGACCATTCTGAGACCAATGATGAGGTCTGTTTTACGAGACAGGGTCCCAAAAAATAAAAGACTCGTAGTAACATATAAAATTACCAAAATGCCCCTGAATTGAAGTACAGTCAAACGAACCCCGAATTAAGTAAACAAATAGTGAAACTTTATTATCTCGAACATTCCGGACTCAACCGTGGAGTCCAATTTGTGAAAAGAGGTCACGAAATGTAAGGACCCATGAAAAGTACAAAATGACTGTTTTGCCCTTTTGAACCCAGATGTCCGAATTGAGTTCTACGAAAACCTAAACTTATTTTCTTCGACGTCCTAGACTCAATGACAGAGTTTAATTTAGCAGAATAGAAACCTATGAATTAAAGGACATAAAATTTGATGAATAACATGAATTCAAATGACAATAGACTGAGTTGTAATTTATGCTTTTAGGGACACTGACAGGACAGGAGAGGGCGATCTGATCTCCTACATTTTCATTGGCCGGTTCAGTTACGTATTGTACACGATCTTCTAGGGTTGAGACTACCCGTCAGGTATGGTGTTTTGCTAATGTTAGAAATGAAGTTAAGTTAGGAATGTTCTGTGAATGACTGGAATGACTTATGTGTTTATGTGGAATGTGTTTACTTGATGATTTGGAATTGGTTGTCCACATGCTTACATGTTACTTGTACTTTATGAAAATTTAGTGAATGATGAACGTGAATCATAACATGTGTTTAAGTTGATTATATGAGATATGCTTGCATGTGGAATCAGCTGGTAATTTATGTATTATTGTCTCGAGCATGCTGTATTGTGGAAACCATGTTTCATTGAGATTGCATTGGCATATTGGCATATGATGAATTCTTTGAGAACATGGCGTGGGTAAGCACGTGGTGCTTTGCATTATGAGGGTGTAGATCCTGTGGTGAAAAACTCAAAATTGACCATTGCATTGGTACTCCGTGCCATCGGGGAGTACCCGTAAACGAGACATGGGTGTGGCATAGAGTTGTGCATGGGTGTGTCACGCATACCATTCATATATTACTGCGATGCTTTGAATGTCATTTAGATATAAATGTACACTTTGCACACGCCACGCCTTAGCTTTATTTCTTGCATTAGCACTTCATCATACCAGCAGTTGAGGTTACCCATTCGTGGGCAACATTTTTCATATGAGGATCCTCCAGCCACTTGAGATTCTGTGATACCCTGATAGGGTGAAGCACGTGGTGTATATTTTGGTCCATGGGACTTGTATTTTGTAATGTAAGGGCTTAAGCCCGAATGACCTATGAATAATGCAGTTGTGCAATATATTTTATGTTATTGTATGTATTGATGGGAATGGATGCTTGCTTAGTGGATTTATTTTACTTTTATCTTTTTATTTATTTTATTTTCTGTCTCGTCAGTCGTGCCTCGGGTTTGTAGAAATTCGGGGCGTGACAATACATGCCAACATGGAGAAGCACCACAGAAAAGACATAAGTAAAATCTAAAATTATTGAAGTAACTTTAACTTATAAGGTTGTACATATTGAACCATTGAAAGAAATCAACGTTCTTGTAGAAGACTCTCTTATTATAGGAGATGCAGATCAAGCTATTTCATCCGTTGAAGAAGACCACAAGAAGTCAATAGAAAGTAAAATTGAATTTATTTCTATTGATATTACTGAAACAGTTGGTGCAGATGATAAAAAAATATTAATTGAATGAAATTTTTTTTTTTCTGCAGGAAAAAGAAATTGTTACTGATAAGTAAGAAAATTTTATTGAAGTTGTCAATACTAAAGATGATGAAACTGAACCAAAATTTGTGATAGTTAATTCAAATGTTTATAGTAAGATTGAAATTATAGTAGAAGAAGAAGATAATTTTTGTTTCATTATAGGAATACTATTATCATCAGAAAAGGGGCCTAAAGTTATTGACTTCATGGAAGATGCGGTATTAGATAATTTTGAGTCTTCAATTGTTCTTGAAAAGAATCAACAGGGTTATGGACGAACTTGTGGTTGCGTAAATTCAGTTAACTCGAAGACGAGTTGTTTTCAAGTAGACGAGATTGATGTAGGACAAATATAGGATCCTAAAAATAAGGAAAGTTATTTTAGAGTTATATTAAGATTTTTTTACTTTTTTATTTTAATTTATTCTTAATTTCTTTAGTTTTCTAGTTTTATTAAGATTAGTATAGAAAATATAAGAATTAGTAGTTTCCTATTCAAATTACTAATCACATATTGTAGTAGGATTAGTATAAAAATATGAGTTTTTATTTTCTAATCAAAATAAGAGTATTTTGGCACTATAAATATGATATAATATATTTTTATAGTTATGTTTTTTTTTTATCAATAAATATTAATTATGAATTTTAAAAAATTATTATTTTTTATTAGATGAGAAGTTCCATATTACTTTTTTACTAAAAAATTCAACGTTTTCATGACGTTTCTATGCTGCATTAGATGAAGCAAACTCAATGGTCTAAGGGTTGAGATGTACTTAAGTATGGTCAAAGGAAGTGTGGTCTTAAACGAACGATTGGCTTGAGCCTCATTGATCCCCATTAAGCAAAGGATCCTCCGTGTGACCAGTGATTTTAAAAAGATGATTAATAGCAATTAAAAAAGATTATCATTGGTCCAGTAATTTTTCAAATGGCACTACTATTCTAGATGAAATTTCTGCAATAAATTTTTGTGTAACAATTTATTTTTACCAAATAAATGGTCATGACTACTTAGACTCCCTCACTTGATTTATAATGATTTTTAAAGGGGCCGGAAAAAGCGGTAAGCAAAGTATGTTGTGTTACTAGATGGTTGGATTAAAAATCAAGTACAAGGAAGCATGGAATTATGTTGTGTCATATATGAAAAGACTTGGATCATATTTTGCGGGCACAACTTGTTAGTTAATTCTTGACATGACCCTAACGTTTTTAATAAATGCCGATCATGTCCCTCCCATGTGCAGTTTACGTACGAGACCCTGACCTTTTTCAAAAGTTCTAACCGTCTCCCTTGCACAATTTTGTACTTATATTATTCTATTATATATATTAATAATGTAATTATTAATTATATTAAGGATATAAAATATATATAACAGAATATTAATAATATAATATATAATAGAATATTATGTTATAACATAACACAAGTTCATTGTGTCCGGTAATCTTTCAAAAGGTATTATTATGTTATTCTGGATGAAATTTCTATAATACTAATTTTGTTTTTTAACATTTTCCTTTTACCAAATAAGTAATCATGGCTATTTGACTCCCTCAAGCGGATAAGTAAAATATTTCTTTATCTAAGATCAAATTATTAATTACTTTAGCTATTGAGACTTGAGAGACCTTAATTTGTACACATGCACTTAAACATACAGAGATGGTTTAACTATAAAATTAATAAAGTAATTTTTTTATGTTCCACTTAAAGATAAGGGTTCAAATTTTATATAGTATCGTATAATTAAATTAGAAGTCTAAGATTAATAAAAGTCTAACTCTACAAAAGACCCCCATTTTTTGAATTTATAGTATAATCAAATTAAAAGTCTAAGTTTAATAAAAATCAAACACTATTAAAAGGCTCCATAAAAAATTCATAAAAAAACCTTAATTCTATTAATAAAGTTTTATTCATATTTTAATATAATCTTTTATTACTATCTATTTAGATAAAAAAAAAATTATGTAAAAATTCTATTATTAGAGTTTTATTTAATATATATATTTCTCTGTTGAAAACAATTAAATTTTATATAACAAAAGTAAATATAATATATATATATATAATAAAGTTCAAAAATTAAATTAATATTTAAAAGGGTCTCATTCAAAGTTGTTTATTTTATTACTTTAAGCCTCTAATTATCGAAAGCCGATGCTGAAACACACATATACGCAAACTTATACTACGCAAAATTAAGAAGGCATTGACATTAGTGGAGGATTAAAAAATATATAGTTGAAAATTATTTAAGAATGCATTATTAGATATATGGTTGGATTAGAAATCTTGGATGAGTTTAGAGTGCATGGAATTCTATTGTGCCATAGGATATATTAGTTATAAGAAACCATTTTTTTTTTTTTTCTGGTGGGTAATCGAAAAAAGGGAATTGCGCAAAATTTCTTAGGAGTAATAATGAATACCCTCTCAACAAACAACTGATGATTCTGGTTATTATGGTAAAAGCAATACATATCATAACTCAAAACATAAATCACCTTCTTACTAAAAAAAAAAAAAACACAAAGCATATAGAGAAAATAACACTGCAGGTTCAATGAAGAATTTTTCACCCTATCATTGATGTATTGATAGAATCATATATACACATATGTCAGCTCTAGTTTAGGAAACATACAACTAATAGACTAAGTTAAGGCATCAGTTATGCAATTACAAAAATATTCTAAACTGATACAGCAAGATTTAAGGCTGATTTGTCTTTTCAACTCTTTGTTGTTGACCTTCCTTTATACGCCCCTTCAAGACTGTGGTTTCATCAACTACGCCAATCTTGTTCCTTAAGAATTCTATTCGCTGTCATGAAAGAGGTTTGGTTAACAAGTCGGCCAATTGATCTTGAGTATGGACATGTCTAGCATTTAGATGGCCTCGTTGCACTAATTCACGCACAAAATGAATATCAATTTGAATATGCTTCATGCACGAGTGGTGAACCGGATTAAAACTGAGATGAGTGGCACCAAGATTATTGCATAGCAGTACAGAGGGTGTTTTGAGTGGAAATCCAAGTTCATGAAAGAGAGCAACCAGCCACATTGTTTTTGACACCGCGTTTGCAAGGGCTTAGTATTCGGCTTCAGTGGTGGATCGTGCAACAACTCATTGTTTCTTTGAACTTCATGAGATTGGATTTGAGCCTAAGAAACTTATGTAAGTTGATATTGAGGTTCGATCATCTATATTTCCCGCCCAATCAGCATCCGAGTATGTTGTTAATGCTGGAAGTCCAGGTTTTGAAAGTTTTATGCCATTAAAAATGGTTTGTTTCAAATAGCGGAGTAGCCTTTTTGTTGCTATCCAATGAGTAGTCGTTGGCTCATGCATAAACCGAGATAATTTGTTGACGGCAAAGGAAATATCTGGGCGTGTCAAAGATAAATACTGAATACTTCCAATTACACGCCAAAAGTCTGAGCTATCCACAAGAGTGTACCATCAACCAGTTGAAGAGATGTGCTGGTGGAGAGTGGTGTCGAGACATCCTTTGCACCACTCATATTAGTGCTAGCCAACAAGTCACAAACATACTTTTGTTGTGACTAAAAAATTCCAGAGCGAGTAGGTACAACTTCCACTCCTAGGAAGTAATGAAGTGAGCCTAAATCCTTTAGAGAAAATCTATCCCCCAAGTTTTTAATTGTAGCAGCTAGAAAGCTTGGTTGATTGCTTCTAAGGACAATATCATCAACGTACACCAAGCAATAACAAATTATAGAATTTTGTTGATAATAAACAATAAGGGGTTGGCTTTGGAATTCTAGAACTGAAGCTCAAAAAGAGCATTTTTAGAGCTGTATACCAAGCCCGAGGGGCTTGTTTAAGGCCGTATATGGATTTCTTCAAGCGACAAACATAATCAAGCTTGGTTGGATCTTTAAAACCAGGAGGCTGCTGCATATAAACTGTTTTAGTTAAATCTCCGTGAAGAAAAGCATTATTAACATCCAGTTGCCGCAATTGCCACCCATTCATAACTACGATAGATAAAATTGATTTAATTGTTGCAGGTTTGACTACGGGGCTAAAAGTTTCTTTGTAGTCAAGGCCAGGACGTTGGTTATACCCTTTCGCAACAAGACGGGCTTTGAACTTATCCACCGAGCCATCACTTTTTCGCTTAACTCTAAACACCCATTTACACCCTACAGGTTCGTAATTAGGAAGGGGTGAAACTAAATCCCAGGTTCCATGCCTCATTAGAGCTGTGAGTTCATGAGATATGGCTTCACGCCAGTGAGGTTGAGTGACTACTTGACTCACACATGTGGGTTTTATGGTCTAAGGGATTCGGTGTTTGGTCACAGTATGAATTTGCTTGGGTTTGAAAATATTATTCATGGACCTGGTTACTATGGTGTGAACCCTTTGATGTGGCGGAGCCGAATTGAGAGAAATGTGGGTATTTGTCCATAGAGGTATCTCGGGTGGATCGAGGTGGTGGGTAAAAGGGGAAGACATAAGGGAGGGAGATGTATCAAAAATGACATGAATAAGTGATGGAAAAGCATGCGGGTTGGATAAATTTTGACCTAGGGTTTCTACACAAGTAAAATCACAAGAAGATTGAGAGGTACCGAGGTTACCTGAGGAGGATGCGATGGCGATGGGAACACTTGCCAGAGGCAATGGTGATGACGGCGAAACAGATGGCACCGACGGAGGCACATGAATAGTTGGTGAGGTGGCTTGGAGAAAAGAGAAGAGTTTGGATGGGGGTTGCACCGTGTTTGCCATGCAATGGTGACGACAGCGAAGTAGATGGCACCGACGGAGGCATATGAATAGTTGGTGAGGTGGTTTGGAGAAAAGAGAAGAGTTTGGATGGGGGTTGCACCATTTTTGCTGTGGTTGAAGGCAACAGAGGTGAAAGCAGAGTGTTATGTTCATCAAATAACACATGATACGAGAGATATGTTTTATGGGCTTGTGGGCCGAAACACTTGTAGGCATTTTGAGTGGAGGAGTACCCAATAAAGACACACGGTACAGATTTTGGTTACATTTTATTTGTATTATATACCCGCGTGAGTGGGTAACAAAGACATTCAATTTTTTTTAATTTGAGGTAATTTGGTTTTCGACCAAAAAGAACCTCAAATGGCGATTTGTTTTGGAGGAGAGGTGTAGGTTGTTTGTTGATGAGATATGAGGCAGTTTGGAATGCATGTGGACAATATGAGAGAGGCAATAATGCATCATGGAGAAGGGTGAGACTAGTTTCAACAAGGTGATGGTGACGACGCTCGGAGACACCATTTTGTTGTGGGGTGTGGGGGGCGGTGGTATAATGACTAATACCATGAGTGGACAAGTATTACTTTAGTTTAATGAACTCACCACCATTATCAAAGTATAGGCTTTTGATTTTTGTTTGGAAATGATTTTCAACAACCTGTTTAAAATGTGAAAAAATACTAGACACACCAGATTTGATAGTCATAGGATAAAACCAGATATATTTGGTATAGTGATCAACAAAAATAATGTAATATCGAGATCCATCAAGTCTAGTATAATAAGCGGGTCCCCAAAAATTAGTGTAAATTATGTCAAGGGAGCATTACTGTGAAAACTTGTAACACAAAAAGGTTGTTGATGTGCTTTATTGATAAAACAAGAACGACATAATGATGACAATTTTTTTGTGGTGATAGGAAGAGAAAAAAATTGAACAAGATTTTTGACTATAGGGAGTGACAAATGTCCAAGCTGCTTGTGCCACCCATCAATCGAAGTTCGTTCATGCACATTAGCAACCATTTTGGATGAAGATACCACCATTGATTCTGAAAAGGTGTAGACGCTGTTTTCACATGCTCTTCTTAGTAGAGTCGCCCCCGTATTCTTGTCCTTCACAAAAAATGAGATGGATGAAATTCCACAAAAACATGGTTTTGTTTAGTAAGATGATGGATAGAAATTAAATTTTTGCAAATATTAGGTACACAAAGTGTATCACGTAAGACAAAGGTCCGTTTGGGCGAGTGCAGGACCAAAGAACCTATGTGCGAAATCGGCAAACCTGAACCATCACCAAGCGTGACTTCATCTGTGTTGTCATATTCGGAATGGATGTTTAAATTTGCAAGATCGCACGTGATATTATGTGAGGCAGCAGAGTCGAGAAGCCAATTTTGATCTTTTGCAGCAGCGGTGGTAGTGCAGTTGAGAGTTTCCTTACGTTGGTGAAATTGGGGGGCAGGCTTTGGCAATGTGAGCCAGCTGATCACACATTTGGCATTTAGGCTGCCGTTTGTGAAAGGTATTGGACTTGCCATGTCCATTTCCTTGCCTGCGGCCATTACGTTGGTTATGAGTTGAGCTTAAGGTATAAAATTTGTGTGGCCCAAATTGCTGATAAGAGCCCTTAGCAAATGAGCATCCATGCGATGGAATGGATGGAGATCATCCTGTGTAGTTTGCAGCAATGATGTGCTGCTGAGTGGTAGCCTCCAATTGGTGTAGATATGCCTCATGCCCCACTAAGAGATCATAGAGTTCTTCAAACTCCAAAGGTTTCTCCTATGCGCGAATGGGCGCGGCGATCTCTTGGAAATCTGGTCCAAGACCATTCAACACATAGAGGGTGAGATGATCGGCTGAAATAGGATGATCAATAATGGTGAGTTCGTCTGCCAGGGCTTTGATAATGTGCAAGTAGTCGGGAATCGACCGATTCGCATGTTGAATCAAGGTGAGTTCCTCTTTAAGTTGCATAACTCTGGTTCGTGATCGGCTAACATAGAGTGTGTTGAGTTTTTTCCATGCCTCATGAGAGGTTTTTGCTGTAGCAATGAGATGGGTAATAGTGGGTGATGTGGAGGCTAAAAGGGCATTGAGAATAAGCTTATCCTGACAAACCTAGTGAGTTTTGTTCAATTCGATAGCGGGAGTACCAACAAGGGAGGGGCAGAGAGAACCACCATTGACATAGTCGAGTAAGTCGTACCCTATAAGAAAGGCTTCAAACTATGCTCGCCATTGAGGGAAAGTGGAGGGTGTCAATTTTTCATTCATTTGGGTAGTGATATTACAAGCAATGAGAGGTTTGGCGGAAGCAGAGATGGGTAGAGGATTGGGTTGAATTTGAGAATGTAGATCGGTTGAGGAAGGCATTGTTGAGTGTTGGATCGTAGGCTCATTTGAGAGTGGCTCTCCTGATACCATATAGAGAAAACAACATTACAGGTTCAATGAAGAATTTTTCACCCTATCATTTATGTATTGACAGAATCATATATACACATATGTCAGCTCTAGTTTAGGAAATATACAACTAATAGACTAAGTTAAGGCATCAGTTATGCAATTACAAAAATATTCTAAAATATTCTAAACTGATACAACAAGATTTAAGGCTAATTTGTCTCTTCAACTCTTTGTTGTTGACCTTCCTTTATAAAGCACACATAGAGCTACAACCTATTAGGTCATCAAGTAACTTATACCTAATTTGATTCGTCTAAATTACATTATAAGTTATAAGATTAATTTCATATAAGTTATAAACATATTTTAGTAGTAATTTATATGGTTAAATTATGAACATCTTTAGTAATATAATTTATAGGCTAGTTTATAATAATGAATATGATTATTCATTTCATATGGTTATTAGCTTCTTGAATATTTTTAAGTTCAATTTGAGATAAAAATACTAAATTGTTACATACATTTTTTAATGATGCTTTAGTAGTAACACTTTGAATTAGTTCACAAATGATTTGATCTTTGTGGTGCTTTTTAACAAACCTCCAATTTTTGGAACGGTCTAGTCTAACATTTTGAATTACAATTTCATTTTCTACTTTATCTTCTTTTTCTTCTTCAAGATTTTGATTATTTATGTCATTATTATCTTGAAGTAGTTAATTTGTATTTGAATCATTTTGTACATCATCATCAGCCACATTTTTCTTTGAGGAGTGAGAATAAAATTAATCAAATACGACATGTGTAAATTCTTCTAAAGTTAGAATTCTCTTATCAAAAATTCTATATGCCTTACTTATGGAAGACTATCCTAAGAAAATTCCTTCATCGGATTTAACATCAAATTTTTTCAAATTCTCTTTGTCATTTAGTACATAACATTTGCAACCAAATACATGAAAGTAGCTAATAATCGAATTTTTCTATTCCAAAGGTTATATCGTGTTTTATTAAGTTTTGACCTTATGTTTACTCTATTTATCACATAACAAGTAGTTTTTACTGCTTCAATCCAAAACTATTTGGGTAGGTTATATTCGTTAAGCATTGTTCTTGCCATTTTTTGAAGTGATCTATTTTTTCTTTCGGCTATTCCATTTTGTTGAGGATTTTATGGGTTGAAAAATGGTGACAAATTCCACATTCATCACAATATTTTTCTATATCTTTATTATTAAATTATTTTCCTCTATCACTTCTAACATTATTAATGAGATCGCCTTTATCATTTTGAATTCTTCTACAAAGTTTTGTAAAGGCTTTATGTGCCTTATTTTTTTGAGAAAGAAATAAAACCTAAGTGTATCTCAAGTAATCATCAATAATCACAAAGGCATAATGTTTTTCTCCTAAACTTGAACCCTAATTAGTCTAAATTAGAGGTGTTAATTGGACTGGCACGAGCATGGCACGTTAAGAAGCAATATGACACAGTACTTGGTGAGCTAGGCCAGGAACAACACGACATGGTGGGCCGGGCTAGGCCGGCATTCTCAGGCATAACATGGGGGGGTTGGGCCGACATTCCTAGGCTCGCGCCCAGCCCGTCTAGAGGCATGGCCTAGGCTTAGGCACGACAAAGCCCGATGGCCCGCTCGGCCCAACCACCACTCCCTTCCATTTTTTATTTCAACAACATTCTTTTACCATTTTGCCCCTCCAGCAACCATATTAACGGCTAGTTTAAGGGGCATTTTTGAAAAGTTTGTTAAAATGACCATTTTTGCCCCCCTAACAACTATATTAACGGCTAGTTTTAAGGGCATAATTGTAAATTTAATACCATTGACTATTTTAACCCTCCCAACAACTATATAACGACTTGTTTTAAGGGTAAAATTAGAAATTCACTAACTAAATTTTTCTATAAATACTCTACCACCTCATTTCAATTTTTCCCACCAATTCACTCATCTTCTCTCTACTCTACAATCTTTTCTACAGGCTCTCTCATCAATTGTAACTCAATTTATATTTTTACATGCACTCTTTATAAACATTTTGTAATTGTGTTGGAGATTGAAGTGTGATCAAGTCTACTACAATTGCAAGTTTGTGAATTTGAGGAAAATCATTCTTATTCAATTCAAGAATTCAACGGGCCGTTATATTTTTTTATTAGTTGTTATTATTAAAAAAATATAATAATAATTGTTCAATTTGTATTATTATTATTATTATTGTTTAATTGTTATAATTATTTAATTAGTATGATTATTTAATTAGTATTATTATTTAATTGTTATAATTATTTAATTATTATTATTGTTTAATTATATTAAACTTGAAAATGGACCCTATTGAAAATATTTATCTAGAACACCTTGACTATGGTGAATATATGAATTTGATGATGAACAACCTTCTGTTGATACTAGTATCTGTACACCAAGCAACGCCACATCTAATCATCCTCCTAGGCCTAAGAGATCCCGCACATCGGGAGTGTAGACTCATTTTACCTTAGAACAATTAACTATTAATGGCCAAAGTATAAGTAGTAGTGACACGGGTCATCTTAATAGACATATAAAAGTGTCTAGAAAAAACATGGCGTTGACCCTAGACAAGCACAACTTAGTCAAAGTAGTAGCAGTGGTGCTGTGGGAAATTGGACACACTCAAATGACAATGCGAAGGATGACATTACTAGATATATAGCTGCTAGGGAGGAATATTTACTTTTTGGAGAGGATATTCATTTTCAAAATCTTATACGTGATTATATATAATCAACCTTGTCATAAAACAGTTTCTAGAAACACTAATAGAAAAAATTGTTTGAAAAGATTTAAAAATTTTAAAAAGAAATTTATTAATGATATTTTTTCTTTTAATGCATCTATTTCTTGCGCATCTAATTTATGGAATGGTAGGAATAATGGAAGTTATTATTGTGTGACTGCTAGGGGTGCAAACGAACAGAGCCGTTCATGAACGGCTCGAGCTCGACTCGATTATGACTCGTTCAAACTTGGTTCAATTAATACACGAGCCGAGCTCGAGCTCAAAATAAGGCTCGTTTATTAAACGAGCCGAGCCGAGCCGAAAGAAGGCTCGGCTCGTCAGGCTCGTATAAGCTCGGATAGTGGCTCGGCTCGTGACTCGACTCGTGACTCGTTTTTATTTTTAAGTATAAATTGTTATTTTTTCTGCTAGGGTTTCTAACCCTCGATTCCTCGAACAATTTGCTCATCTTCAAGTGCGGCACGCCGCAGCTGCTTCTACTCTGCCCCCTCTCCCTCTCTCAAACTCCCGATTCAAGTGGAGCCACCATCTCTCATTCTCTCTCTGTGTGTGTGTATCACTTCAACACCCATCACTGCTAATTTCCCTAGCTGACAGTCTCTCGACCTCTATCATCGTCTCTTAATTCCAATCCCTAAAACCAATCAAACCCATCGCTACTGTTTCCGGTGACTTCTCCGAGAATCTCAGGATTTTTTTTTTGAAAATTTTGATTTTGTTCTTACTTCTTAGTCTCAAGTCGAGGGTTTGTACCATCTGCGTGCATCATCACCGATAACATCACCACAAGGGTTTCTGCCATCTGCCATCTGTTTTCCCCATCAGAAATTGAAATTTTAAAATGGACAAGGAGGCAGTTTTTTCACATGTAGTTTTGAAAAAGTCATTCCGATCTAACAATGCTGGTCTGTTCACTTTGTTTTGTTTATGTTCAGGCAGAAGAACAAGGAGTTGGACGGGATGGTAAGCTCAGTATAACACATCTAGGACTATTCTTCCCTTGCCTGGTTCTGACTAATGATTTTCTCCCTCTTTTCTCTGTTTATTTTACATGGAAGATCAAATTTTGGTCCAGGTCGGCCTAAAGGCAGCGGGGGCTTAAGCACAAATGGGCAATGAGTGCACTTTTTCCATCCCCAGAAACGCTTAAGTTTCAAAACTTTCTGCTGGTTTAAATTTCAAGATGAATGCAAAAGAAAATATCTTCTCATTAATGTTTTAGAAACCACGTGATTTTTTTTTGATCAAGTATTTTAGCTGTATATGCATTTATTAGTATTTGTATTCCTGCCCATGCATAATGCGAGTTCTTTCTCTAGGGGGAAACTGAAGAAGGGAAGAACAGGACCAAGAGATGAAAAGAAAAAGCTGTCCAGTGATTTAGATCTTGATAATGAAGATGATCCTGATTTGAGCTTGAGATAAGAACATTCCTTTACAGGATTTGTAATTTAACCCCTTCAAAGTAAGTTTGTGTTTTATCTTAGATCTGAAAGAAAATGTGTCTCAAGCCCATTCCAGCGAATAAAATTTTATTGTTGCAATCATGCCAAAAACTCTCCTTGTAGATGACTATATTGTGTATGAAATGTGCTGTTGGTCGTGAGAAGTCATCCTTAATTTATATTATTTTTTTGCGCCTAATGGGGTTATTGATTTCTGCTCTTCTTTTTGTGAAGTTGCAATTGTAAAACCAAAGTGGCAATTTTGTGGACACCAACAGATGTATATTGTTAGATATTCTATGAACAATGTGATGAAATAAAGAATTACCAGCAGATGTGTGTCTGTTCAATTTAAAGTTATAGCACATAAGGTCTCTATAGTTTCTTCTCTCAAATCTAGATGTTTGCGGAGTTGCTGATGATTATTAGATTATAACTTCGATTCAATTAGTGGTTGGTGTCAGTGGGCTTCATAACTTAGCATATATATCTGATTTCTCTTAGGTTATGTTTCTGAAAAAGAAAACTCCAAAGCAAAAAAAAAAAAATTGCTGAAGAAGTTTTTCTGGCATAACTGTTATAGTGACCCTTCTAACCCTGCTTATAACCAGTGGTTCGAGCAATTGTCATGGAGCAAGCACTGTAACACAGGTGTGGGACCATGCAGCGCTTGCCTTGGATGGCCACCAAGCAAGCCAGTCAAGTGTTACCTTGCAAAGAGCACACAAGCGAACTCAAAGGCAAGTGTGAATTTAATGTAAATTTCTTCATCAATCTCTGAATGTTGACTAGGTAGAAGCTTTAAACAATATAGCTATGGCTGTTGTGCATAGGTTTACTCTGGTTCTAGCTCCTGTTAATTTTTTTTTCCCACTCTGAAGTTGAGAATAGGTGAAGGTGACAACTAGCTTAGTTGGTAAATTCTTTAGATAGTTGTACCAAAGGACTGACATTGAATCTTGCAACAGATGAGCTGAAGAAAAAATAGAGAGGAGGTCAAGAATAGGCTAAATAGTTGCTTCCCTTGTTGAAATAATTCTGTAAGTAGACCGTCAACTGAAATAATAATTTACCCAACGTATACTTGTTTTCAACTGTATTTTATTGCGCTTTCTAGAGATAGAATTAGAATACTTTTATATATATTTACATGAATAGACATTTTTTTTTTTAAATACAACTCTCATTTTACCTAATCGCTTTGAGCTTTGATTGTTCCTTAGCTTGGTGCATTCAAGCTTCTGGATGAGGCTATTACACTTGGGCTCATACAGGGTAACAAGCATGCATAATTTGAATAGTTCTTCATACAGATAATATATATCTTGTTTGATTAGGTGAATGTCTTAAATCCTGCTGTCGAGTTTATGTTTCTAGCCGTCAACTGAGTCTGCTAGCAATGGTGAATTTATAAATGTGCAAATTGTATGTTGATGACAAGATCCACTAGTAGGTGGGTTTGAATCTGTAAAATACACGGACTTAATCTTTTCATCAATATACAATTTGCATATTGGGTATGCAAGAATAGTTGAGTCAGTCAACTCCACACTTTTGAAGACATGACCTAATCACAGTAGCATAATTGGGATTACATTGTTTGAGTACAGTGACTAAAAAATTTTGGAAACAATTTTGAAAGCATCAGAAAATGTTTTCAGAAATAAATTCAAGTGCAAGAAGAGCAATACATGTTATCGAATTGTATATATTACAGTTTCAATTGATCAACAGACCTAGAATTAATGCAACATATGTTGAGTTTGGTTTTCACAGGAAAGTGCGGATTCCACTACTAACTATTTTCTTGTAAGAAATACTCTCTTAAATCATATCTTGGATTTTTTAGGATTACTCTCTTAAATCATTGGTTCTTCCTTGGTTTGGCATCCTTGAAAAGTTATGTTGTATTGGCTGGTTATATGGCACGAGTTACCCTCCAATATTCATCATACATTTATATTGTAAAGCTATAAAGAAATGTAAGTGTATTGGCTGGTTATATGGCATCCTTGAAAAGTTATGTTGTATTGGCTGGTTTTCGAGATTTGATTACTTTACAATGTTTCTATTGAGGACATAATGAAATTGAATAAATTGATTTTTTAATCATGTCGATTGGCAGGTATTTTTGGTGGAACATCTCACGTTTGAGTGCATTTAGAAGAAGTCAAAATGGTGAGTAGTCTGTTTGTTTTTGCTTTCTGATTCTGCTTGTTATATTGTTAGAAGTTTCAAGTTTATCTGATTGAAATTTTTTAAAATATGTACAGGTGACGTTACAGCTGATGAGCTTCGTAGGATTATGGACTACAAACATAATATTTGTTTAATTTTAGTTTATAAGTCCAGTTCCAGTCCTTATAGGAAGAGGAAGATGGGTCAATTTGTTTACATAATAATGATTCAATTTGTAATATTATATTTTTTTTATGATGAGTTATTTTAGTTTATTATTGTCTTGTTGATGTAAGATTTTTATTTGTTTAATTTCTAGATTCTATAGTTGTATGGTATTGGTATATAATGGATTTTTTTCTTAAAAAAATCTATATTAAAATTTTAAAATTGTGTTGATTTATTTAATGAGTTGTATTTTTTTTTTATTATGCGAAAATAAAATAATTTTTATTCAATTGAACACAAAAAAAAAAAAAATGAATAACTCCAATTCGAGCTCGAGCTTCAGCTCGAGCTCGAATGAGACTTGTTTATTTTTTCGAGCCGAGTCGAGTTCGAGCTCGAGCTTGACAAACTATTCACGAGCCGAGTTCGATCAGGAATTTGAGCTTGAGTCGAGTTTCGAGCCGAGTCGAGCCAGACTCGTTTTTTTCACGAGTCAAGTCCAAACATCAAATACTCGACTCGGCTCGTTTGCACCCCTAGTGACTGCACATTATATTGACAATGATTAGATTTTAATTAAAAAAATTATTGAATTTCATAGAATGGACCCTCCTCATAATGCTAGTAATATATTTTAATTGTATTATGAATGTTTTTAGAGAATATGGAGTTCAAGATAAAATCTTTAGCATTACTTTTAATAATGCTATTGCTAAAACTACTTCTATTAAAATGTTTAAACATATTTTACGTCCACCATTTGGTGGTATTTTTTTTCCATGGTAGATGTATTTTTCATTTAATTAATTTAATGGTGCAAGATGGTTTAAAATTAATAGATGCCCATGTAGCAAAAATTAGAACAATTTTTTTTTTTTTAGATTTCTAATTCAAATTCTAGAGCTCATGAAGCTAAAAATTTATGTAGAAGTTTTAGTTTTAATTTAAAACCAAAAAAATTTAAAGTAGATGTTATAACTCGTTGAAACTTGACATATCTCATGCTTGAGTCTTATGAGAATTATAAATAAGTAATTACTAATTTTTATAATGAGAAGCAAGGCAATCACATTTTAACTACTCTAAATTGGGCTATAACTTGTACATTCAAATCTTTTTTAGAAATTTTTTATACTGCAACAAATAATTATTCGTGTGTTTATTATCCCACTTCTTATATTGTCATGACTGAATTTTTTAATATTTCTTATACTTTTGCAAT
The DNA here is from genome assembly GCA_008638375.1 of Nyssa sinensis. Lineage (NCBI taxonomy): Eukaryota > Viridiplantae > Streptophyta > Magnoliopsida > Cornales > Nyssaceae > Nyssa > Nyssa sinensis. The sequence goes on along the minus strand of CM018050.1, from coordinate 2,623,099 downwards.
GCATAGGGAGAATGAGAATTTTAAAGATATATGTGCAGTAATAGAAGAAAAATTAAGAAAATATTGGAAAAAATTACCTCCAATTTTTTACTTTAAGTGCAGTAATAAGTCCAAGAATAAAAATGATTGGTGTGTAGCATCTTACATATATAATAGCATAAAATTTAAATTGTCAATTAAAAATCACTAATAAACAAATAAAAAGTTTATTGTATGATATATTTAATAAATATGTAATAATGAAACTGAAAATGTTGTTTCCACTTATTCTTCTAATATTTTAAGTAAAAGTTATGCATTTTGCATTTTTTTTAATAGGAGAAGATTGTCAGGTACTTCTTCTTCTACCTCCTCCTCCCCCTCTTATTCTTCTAACTCTGAACTAACTGGCTGTATTGAAACTAATTTTATGAGTTCCCTAACTGCTAAAGAAAAAACAATTTTGATATTTGACATGGTGGAAATCAAATGAAAGGAGTTTTTTGTGCTTTTCATCATGGTCATCATGGCCCGTGATCTACTAATACCCCCGATCTTAATAGTAGCATCGGAGTCTGCTTTTAGTGCAGGTAACAGGGTATTAGATGAAAGAAGGTCAATGTTGGCATTGAACATTCTGGAGGCTCTCATTTGCATGAAGGATTGGGAGGAATCAAGACTTCACAGTCAAAATTAGATGGATGATGAGACGACAGCAACTTTCACAAATTTAGATGTAAATACTGATTCATTGCAAGCTTCATTGGAATAAATTAATTTTTTTATGAATTTAAAAAATTACATTGTAATACAAATGTAAAGAAAATAATTACATAAGGATTGATCCCAAAAGGATACATAGGCAGTCTAGTACTTATTATAAACTAGATGCAACTACAAAAAATAAAAAATTGTTTGTAATTCATTTTCATTTTCAATAAACTGATGAGGTTTATTATTATTATATTGTCAAATATTTTATATTTTAGAGTAAAATATGAAATTAATTTTATTTTTCAATATTAATTTGTACTAACAAAATTAAATAACTTAAAAGAAATATATCCTATAATCTTAATAAAAAATGAAATACTAAAGAGTCCCTAGAATAAACTTTTCAATCCAAAAAACCCATGATACATCTTCTCTATCTAAAAGATTCAAAAAATAAAGTTTTAATACAAAAACTCTAATTTTTAACTTCCATCTTAACACCATTAAAAATATTACTGATTAGACTAATATAACCTTCAAGACAGATTTAAAAAAAAAATATTAAACATACATAAAATAAATTTTTTAATTCAAAAAAATCATAACATTTTATGAAGTTAAAATTTATTTTTAGGCCTTTTGGATAAATAAAAAATGTTATGTTTTTTTCCTTTTTTTTTCTTTTTGGATTGAAGAATTTATTTTATTAACTATTTAGTATTTTTTAAAATATAATTTGAACGTTATTTTAATCTAATCAGTAATATCGTTTAACGGTGTTAAGATGAAAGTTTATAGTTGAACTTTTTTTGTATTAAAAATTTATTCTTTGGATCTTTTAGATACAAAAACAATTATCATTTTTTGGACTGAAAATTTTATTTAAATGACTTTTTAGTATTTTTCCCAAAAAACATTGACCAAAAACAAAAAAAAATGAAAGGCGCAGAAAAAAAATAATAAAAGTAAAGTAAAAAAAATATATATATTAGACTAACTAACATTTAACTATAGCGTAACAACATTAAGTAAATAAATCTTAGTCTAACATTTTGTTTCTAAAAAAGGTAAATAACATCAAAAATATATATCATGTAATCTTTTAAAAAAATTGAAAAACAAATGAAAGGCCCGAAAAAATTGATAATGAAAGTGAAGTAAATATATATATATATATATATATATATATATTAGTGTGTATATATATATATATATATATATATTAGACTAACTAACGTTTAACTACAAAGTAACAACATTAAATAAATAAATCTTAATCTAACATTTAAAAAAAGGTAAATAACTTAAAAAAATATATATCATGTAATCTCAACAAAAAAATTGACCAAAAAAAAAAAAAAAGAAAGGCCCTAAAAAAAATAATGAAAGCAAAGTAAGAAAACATATATATATATATATATATATATATTAGACTAACTATCATTTAACTACAATCGTACAACGTAACAACATTAAGTAAATAAATCTTAATCCAATATTTAAAAAAAAAGGGTAAATAACTTTAAAAAAGTATATCATGTAATTGTAAAAAAATTGACAAAAGAAAGGAAAAGCCCGCTTGCTGGCCAGCCCGCCATGTGCCGGGCTGGGCCTAATGGTTTCAAAATGGGCCTGTCACGCCCCGAATTCTCTCGAACCCAAGGGGTGAGTAACAAAACTAAAAGAAAATAAAATAAAGAAAAAGGACAATCTAACGGATTCAATTCAAACTTACATTCATTTCCTTCAATGTACATCCATGTAAAACACAATCAATAAAAACATTCAACATGTCATTCGGGCTTAAGCCCTACATCACAAAATATGCCCTCATGGGCCAAATATCCTTCTAGGCTCATATCTCCTTCACTCTGCAAGACTTCCTCAAGTCTCAAATGCCGGAGTGTCATCTGAAATAGTGTCCCACGAATGGGTCAGCTCAACTGTTGGTACAATATAATGCTAATGTAAGAAACAAAATTAAGGACGCGGCATATGCAATTGTACAGTTATTTTTATATGTCATTCAATATCATCCATACAATGTACTAGCAATAATCTACATGCCATCTAACTCGTTAACATAATCTAAGGCGTGGCATGTGCAAGTGTACAGTTATATCTACATGCACAATTATAACCTACATGCCATCCAATTCATCCATACAATGCATTAACAAGATTCATCACACGTTCATGAATTCATTAATACAATGTAATGAAAATATGCGTGATACGCCCATGCAACTCTATGCCACACCCATGTCAACTCTATGTCACACCCATGTCAACTCATGTAATGTAATGTCCCTTCATGGATCGCTTCCGTTGGTTCTGGTGCCACATGCAATATCATGTCCTTTCACGGATCGCTCCCGTTAGTTCAGGCACCAAATGCAATGTCATGTCCCTTCACAGATCACTCCCGTTGGTTCGGGCACCAAATGCAATGTCATGTCCCTTCACGGATCACTCCCGTTGGTTCGGGTACCAAATGTGATGTCATGTCATGCCCAAGGAATCACACTATGCCAATATGCTTTGATTCCACCATACCATAATGTAATCTCAATAAAACATCATATCCACACATGAAGCATGCTTTAAATAATGTATTCCACAATAACATTCAAATCAGAAGGTCCTTTCATCAAGGTTACATGCCATACATAATCCATTTAACATATGCTTTAAGTCACATCTTTCATAATCCCAACAATTCTCAAAAACATAATCCACACATTATGCTAACACATGCGATATACACATAGTCATGATCCACCTTCATCACCAAACTTTCAAAAAGATAACAAGGAGCACATAAGCATATAAGCAATAAAACAAACATGTGAATCATCAAGTCAACATGGCAGTTATTCCTAAACTTAATTCTATTTCTTACTTAGCACAATATATCGTACTTGATGGGTTGTCTCAACCCTAAGAAATCATACTCGCGGTGTAGCTGAACTACAGTGAAAATGTAGAATGTCAGACCACCTTCTTCTTGCCTTTTCGCGTTCCTAAAATCATGAAATGCAACTTAGTCTACCGCTATTTAAATTATGCTATTAATCAAATTTTATATCTTTATTTTATAAGTTTTCATTTTGTTAAAATAGACTCTACTGTTGAGTCCAGAACGTCGAAGAAAATTGGTTTAGGCTTTCGCGAAATTTAATTTGGACATCCGAACTAAAAAGGGCAAAACGGTCATTTGGTACTTTTACGGGTTTCTAATTCTCGAGGCCTCCTCTCGTAAATCGAACTCTACAGTTGAGTCCAGAACATGCGAAATAATAAAATTTCACCATTCTTTTATTTTATTCTGAATCCATTTGGCTACGTTTTGGTTCAGGATTATTTTGGTAATTTTCCTTCTTCAAAGTATTTAAATTAAATATTATTTTATTGTTTTGGTCTATTCACAATTAACCAAAATTCTTGGGCATAATTATAATTTCACAAGGTTCTATTCAAAAATTAAATTAGCTAAACAACAATTAAATCTAACATTTGACTGGCTGCAGCCGAATGTCACAAGTTTCCAATCATGTCTTCTATTCTAGTACAAACATCAGCTTCTACAACCCACTTCACCCACATAAATATTGGTGTCCTTGACTCTACCATTTATGAACCAATTCATGGAAATCATAGAAACAATCAGCGGCACTAAAATCACAACAAAATCTCAATCTTGCTTGATATGCACTGCTAGACTCGCCCCCCTCTTGACTGCCTACCTCTGCACTTGGGGCAAATTGAGTGTATTGTCCAAGTTTACAAGAATCACCCTTAATCCCAAGAATCTCAGCTTCTGTTTTAAGCCCCTCCATTCGACCATATTTACTATCTCCTTTTCAGTTTCATAAATAACAATGATACATCAGATACCACCGAATTAATAACAACCACCCTAGTCGCATTAATCACATATTTTCACACGCCATTTCTCCTATTTAAATTTCATGCTACACAGATTCAATTCTGCACTACTCAATAAAGTGATTCCCAGCCGTCATCCAACTTCAAGGGTAAGTTAGTTTTTGGATTCAATTTTCCAACAGGCTGCGGCTGAGTGGGTTTCCTTATTGTGGTAGAATCAAATAATCACACCCCAAGCAACTGATCACTATTATAACTAAAATACAATTTCTATTAGATAGTGTAGACTCAGAGAATCAGATTTATACCTGCTTAGGCACATACTCCAGCCACAGAACCTGATTAGTAATCCACAACCGCTGCTCCAACACGCTGCCGCTTCGTGTTCCCTTTACCCGGTCTCTATCCATCCAGGTCAGTCCCCAATTTTCACAGCAAGTGCTGCAACGACAGCTCCTCCAATCAGCTCTCACACAACATGTATACATACACACACCGACCGGCTTCCAACAACAATTTCACATCGTCCTCCCTGCTTCGCAAATCAGTAGCAACCCTTGTTCTCAATTGGAAGCCGCAATTGGAAACGGCAAAAACAAGAGAACCTCACAAACCGCAACATCCACACATATACCTCTATCAATCTACTGCGTAACCCATCTCTCTCTCTTTGTCTTATTTTTCTGCCAACCGAGCTCTGCATACATACACACAAATATATTTATTCATGTTACCGACCTAGAAGCTTCTGGCTTCTTCATGTTTTTAATTTAATATATATATATATATATATATATATATATATATACAAATGATACGGTAGAGCAGCCCCTCCTTTTTTTTTTTACAATTCCAGCCTCTTCCAAAGGCTTCGTCTTTCTCTCTTCATCTTTTCTCTCTAGTAGCTTCCCTTGGAAGCTTTTATATATTTTATAATAATGTATGTTGCACACTACACCACGTCACTACGCGCTGCTCCCTTTTTTCTTTTTGATTTCTTCTTCTATTCTCTCTTTTTTTGCACTGCACTATTAGTATATACATATGCATATATCATATACTGTACATATATATATATATATATTTATATATTCACATGTATATTTAATACTAATAACACACATTCACATAATGTAATTAAATTAAATTAAAAGTAAGTAAGATTTAAAAAAATTCGAATATCGCCTTATCAAAAAAAAAAAAAAATTTATTCCAAAATTCCAGATCTTTATAGGGCCGGCTAAAATGGACCCGGCCGACCTGTTTAACACCTCTAGTCCAATTAGATCCAAATGTAGGGGTTGTAATGACCTGTTTATTGAGATACCCTTCTTCTTTTTGAAGGAGGATTTTACTTGTTTTGCTGGTTGGCAAGCACCACAAACACCATCTTTTATAAATTTAGTTTTGGGCAAGCCTCTAACTAGTTCATTTCTAGACAAGTTTGAAATTAAATCCATACTTGCATGACCTAGTCTCATGTGCCATAACAAACTATTTTAATTTATAGCTGCAAAATATTTAACATTTTGTGATGCAATGTCATCAAAGTTAATGCAATAAATATTATTGTCTCTATATGAAACAAATAGTACATGTCACGCCCTTGACCCGTAGGGCCGGATTAAGGGGTCATTGGACCTTGATAAGGTAGGTAATAGGACTAACCATCTTAATCAAGTACATAAAATATAGGCTATTTTTTTTTTGAATTTATTTCCTTTAATTGTTTCGGTTCGATTCCCTGATTAGACTTGTTCAAGTCCCGTAACGAGATTAAATGAAATTGCTTACATTCAAAGGTACTATGTCAATTATCCAACAACAAAGTACTACATGGAAACGTCTAAAGGTGACTCTACAGTCCAATAGATATATACATCTCATATAAAACAATAATATGAAGGGTACATGCACCTTTAATAAATAAATGAATCGATACATGAATGTAACTAATACACTATAATGACTTCAGTCCATCCTATACTGCTCCTGCAATTGTCTTCCATTAAGTCAATACCTGCCATTCCCAAGAACAGCAGGGGTGAGCCATAACGCTCAATAGGGTTTCTCAAAACATGCAAGCAAGCAGCATGTTAAAAACTAATGCAAGTCTGAGGAGGACATACCCTACAGTCCAGTATGCATCACAAGCACACCACATCATCATATCTCAAACACAAGCATAAGCATAAGTATAAAAAGGGCATTGCACCACTACATGTGGTTTGACAATAATGGTAAAGTAGTTGGCATATGGAGGGTCGGATGTATGATATAAATGTAAACATATAATTCCATGAAGCACCTCCATTTGCTATTTTGATACCACAAAACAATGTATATAAATACATAACCAATCACCGAGTGTAAGTGTAAGCTTACCAATCCCATGAAGCACTTGCATTTCCTGTTCAAAGCTACAAGAACAATGTATGCATTCACAGTTAAACAACCATTCACAAATGCCACAGTATCATAAACTGGCAGTATACAATCCATCAATAATCATAATAAAATATCACAGATGAGTCAAGGGAAATAATCTCAAGTAATTCCACTCACAACAAAATGGGATAAAACCTTATTCATCTTATTCCATTATCTTAATAATCTCAATCCCATGAGTATTCACCTATTTTGGCTCCAATAAGCTTGAGAACTTTACGGGTTACTGACTCGATGGAGACAATCAACCGCCCACGCGGGTTTAGAGCTCTCAAGCCGAGGGGAGACACCATCCCTATCATAAATAGAACCCCGGGTAAAGCGAAATCTCACCACACTCAAGAGCACATAAAAGATGTGACTGATTCCCATCCCAAGTCCATTTCTTATAGGTATTCTTTTTCACAATTCCAATATCTCAATCTATACCACAAACGGTGCTTATCAATATCAATATCCTCTCAAATCTCACACCACGCAAGTATGTTTAACAATATATATATATATATATATCAATATCATCAACATTCACAACAACACTCACAACCATAAGAAAGGATATATAACTTAACAAATAGATATATGAGTAACAATGATCATAGATCTATGATAGAATTTGAAATGACAGTCAACATCAATCATAGTGATAACATTGATCCAGAAATATCATACAATGTCCACATCATGATATTTGATATAACAATCACATCATACTGATGAATCAATCATGAAGTAATTAATGGTGATAACAAACATCTCATATAGATCATATAACACGTATGGACATCAACAAGTTAGGATATTTTCCTAGTCCCAATCATCACCCCACTACTAGGAGACACTACATGTGTTTTTCATAATGTTGTTAAATTCTTTACACACAAATTGTTCCATTTTCGGAGCCACCCCGATTCTTAACACTAGGGTATCTTATTAAGTCTTAAGGTTCTCTATGGTAAATTACACATTAGCCTACACCTCGGGTACCATTTACCTAAAGGGATATAAAAACGTATTCCTGGTTATCAAAAATCTAAAGGAAGCACTATCGTATTGTTTCTAAGTCATTTGACTATCTTTTAAACCCGCAAGGGCATTTTCTAATTTGATATCCGAACTTGATTTCAAGGTCGGATATCAAGTTACACGTCTATCGATACACTGTCTCTCAAAACAACTTTGAAATCGAATCTAGAAGGTCTAACAATCCTAAAGATGTCCTCTTAATATTTTATCAATGCTTCTAGGTATTTGTTTCATGCCTAAGGGAATTTTAGTAATTTTAAATTTTTATGTGGGACTACCTCGAGTCCTTATTTCATTAATTTGACATCATATTTGAGTTTTTGAGGTCCAAAAATATTGGAAATGCCTCTTCCAGATCTTAAATCGGTTTTCAATTGCTTAATATAAGTTTAGGGGTATAATCATCATTTTCTCACTTTATGTGGGACCATCATTGGATCCCAATTTGTTCAATTTGATCATATAATTGAAACTTGGGCATCCAACAACTTTGGAATAGCCCTTTCTGAATTTTAATTAGCCTTAAAGTTTCTTAAACTATCATTACGGGTATTTTTATAATTTTTCATATTCATTTGGAACCACCCTAGGTCCTCGAATGTCCAAACTAACTTCGCCACTGAGTCTGGAGTGCCCAAAAACCTTAACAATGACTCTTCTTTCATTTAAATTTCAATATTTTACAGGAATGAAACTTTCATAATTTTTTGCCTAGTGAACCAGTTTTCTCCCAAAACCGGTTTAAATTGAACTAGAACCACAATAACTAGTTTTCTCCTAACCTTGTAGCCAAATAGGCCTTTAGGCCATCGATCTAGTTGACTGACCTGAATCCAATTGACCAACCCGTTTGACTTAACCTGGCCCAAGTTTTACCATTGACTCGGGGGTTGACCAGACCTGACCTGTCAACACGTTGATCGGGTCGCCGATGCTGATCGCCATCTTCGGCGCCTACACTGGAAACATTGTTTTTCTCCCCATTTTATTCTAGTTTGTTTTCTTTTTCCTTTCCCTTATTTTCCACCAAGTTTTTATTTAATTTTAGTCAGATCAAGAGTCCCAAAATGGTCAGAAACAATCAGTCTCCAATGAGACCCAACTTTTCGGCAACGGCGATTTCCTTCATTTTTCTCCAATGTTTTGGGTCATTTTTCTTCCTAAAATGTTCTAAATTTTATGTGAAGTCTTTTTGAAGTAATTTTATAGATCGAATGGGGCAAAATGAGGGTTTTAGTTGGAACCCAATTCTTTTCTAGCGAGTTTGCAACTCGCATGTTCCCCATCTCTGACCACTATTTTCTCATTTTTTATTTCTTATTTGTTTTCTGCAACTCCAATGAGCTCCACCCAGTGTCCTTAACTCCTCCAAACCTCTCCAAATCCCTTGTTCATTTCATCCTCGTACGCACATGTGCACATACACATATACGCATACATGAACACACACATATGCACGTTGTAACATACACACATACATATATACATATACACATACACACAAATTTGCTCAATCAACAGGAAATACAGCTCCAAAATTCTCAAAGATCCCTACCTTGTTGCAACCATAATACCATTTTAGAGAGAGAAACTAAAGAGGAAGAGATAGAAAGAGTTGCAAAGGAGCTTCCATGGATGCCTCCCTCGAGTGTAGCCCAGTCCATTTGCTCCCCTTTTTCCTTCTTTTTCTTCCTTTCTTTTTTTTTTTCCTCCTTATTTTCTTTTCTTCTTTTTTCTGGTTTTAGTTCATCACTAGGTGTGTTACATACATACACACACATACACATACTCAAACACACACTATATTTCACACACACACACTAACATACACACAGTTCCTCTGTCACGCTCCGAATTTTCATAAACCTAGGGAATGAGTGAAATGAATTAAGAAAAATTAATTAAAGCCCATTAAGTGGATTTAGTTGATTACTTGTATATTTCCCCATATTTTTTCAAAATTAAGAATGAAAATTTGCTACTAGACTTACCCAAGATGGGTTTCAAATGCCAATCAAATATCTCCCCAAACCACTATTCAAAGTAGTCTAAGTTATATTCAAGTATAGCCTCCAAGATAGTCCTAAAATGTTTCTAAATATGCCTTAGAACAATGGCCTAAATGGGTCCCAAATGCCTTAAGACATAGGCCAAGAATAGGTCAAAAAGTCTACCCAAAATTTGTCTACGGAAGTGGCCAAACATAGCCCAAAAGGGTGGGGCGCACGCGCGGGGTGTGCGGCGTGCGGGTTGACTAGGCTGGTTGGACTTGTTGATTCACTATTCATTGCTATAGTAAACTAATAGCTAAAATGCTACAGTGCCAAAATTTCAAACTTTGTCCAAAAATCTTAGTTTTGACATTTTTACACCTATTTCAATTTATTTCATTACCAAACTTGGTGTGTGACTCTATAACATGTGAAATGACCATTTTACCATTTTTTCCTTATTTTTCGACTTCAAATAAATTTTGGACTAATTTGTCCCTATTTTCATTTCTTTACCTTTCTTTTTCTTCTTAAGTCATTTAATTCCCTACTTAGAAAATATAAACATGCTCTCCCGCTCCGCTTAATCTAGTTACTATATTTTGAAAAATTTCACCATAATTTTCTTTGTTTTCTAAGCTTTTTCCACCTAATAGTTCTCAACACAATCCATTACTCTCAAATTAGCAACCAAACTACATCCTTTAATTCAATTAAACATTCATACATCATTTAAAACATACAATCCCCTATATATACACATATACTTGAAAATCAAAATGTCACAACTTCATGCTCATCACAAATTTAGGGCCTTGCCCATAGTTTCCATACTATACAAAGTTTTACAAGTTAATTACAAATATCTTAGGGCTTATGCCCTCATATAACCAAAAATATGCCCCACGGGCCAAATCTTCTTCAAAGCCCACTTTTCCCTCCATTCTTCAATACTTCATCAAGTCTCAATTTTCGGGAGCCTTATCTGTAATATATAATTCCCATATAAGGTCAACATGATTGTTGGTATGACAGAATGCAAATATAAAGAACAAAGGTAAGGCGTGGTATGTGTAAAGTGTACATTTATAAACTATATGTTTTTCAATTCATCAATGCAATGCAATGGCAATATGCATGACACACACATGCAACTCTATGCCACACCCATGTCTCACTTCACGGTCATTTCCCGTCAACCCGCGAGTACTGTCATATGTCTCACTTCACGGTCCGTCCCCGTTGGATCGCGAGTACTATAGCCAATTTTAGATTTTTTACCACAGGATTTACACCATCATAATGCATAGCACCAATGTGCTCAACCCATACTATGTTTTTAGAGATTCACAATATGCCAATATGCCTTGATTTTTCTATGTAATCTCAATGAAGCATTTTATCAAATACATGAGATACACCTTAAATCATGCATCATACATAAAGTAAACTATAACTTTCAAACCACAAAACTTCTTTCACATGAACATATGCTGTAATACAATCAATTAAACATATACTCATGTTGCATGTTCACTACCTTACCAATTCTCAAATAATACATAATTACACAAAACATCAATGCATTAAACAAACCATATCTTTCAAAACACAAGACTTCATCCACATGAACATAAGCCACAACGCAATGAATTAAACATCTATTCAGGTTACATGTTCATCACTTTGACAAATTCTCAAAGAACACACAAGTACACAAACTACCAACTCTAGGTTTTCAAAGCAACTACATATTAAGTGACTTTCTAACAACAAGTAATATATAAATCATTCAGTCAACTTATAAAAATGGAAAGAAACTTAACTTTATTCCTTACTTAGCAAAATATCACACCTAAAAGGGTTTTTCTCAACCCTAAGGAGTTGTGCTTTCTGTGCAGCCAAATTAATCTGTAAGAACATAGCCTTGGACATAGGAGAACAACTTCTTAGAAGGAAGCCTTGTGAGAATCCAAGCCTAGAAGTGAGTTTTGGAAGGTTGAAAATTGGAAAAACTCTAGGTTTTCTTCACCTTTCTCTCCATGCACGACCTGCTGCTCATTCCTCAAACCAAATTATGTGATTTTAACACTAAAGGGTCCTATTTATAGTAAAGGGGCCAAGGGGTGAAAAGATTTCTTTTGCCTTTAATGAGTTCGGGACCCCGTTACACTACAACCCGTCCTGAAATGTCTCAATTCAACATTCTGCTTTTACCAAAGTTCTTAAAATTATTTTAAATGATATTTTTCTAAAAATTTATTTTCGCCTATGAGCGGGTGCAGTTGAGTCCACCCGAGATGCCCTTTATGGTCCTATTTTTCAAACAGTCTCCAATTAGGCTCAAATTCTCATAGGAGGTGTATTTTAACATTCTAAGCATGTTTCTATTCTATAGCATACTCAAAGTGTGCTTATAAATATGACTTATGTCTAAATGATGCATATATATTGCTCTACCGGTAAATAGTGCATGTATAGTGCTTTACCGGCAAAAACAAAAAATTTATCCTGATTTTTCAGATCTTTACATCCTCTCATCTCTCTTTACATGGCTATTTTATAGCCTTCCCTCACTTCCATTACACACACACACACATAGATATATATATATATATATATATATATATATATATTGGCCACACATACATATACACAATGTGCATAAGACACACTCTCACACTCAGTTGGGAAGGGAAGGAAGAGAAAGAGAAAAAGAGAGAGAGAAAGAGAAATCAGAAAAAGGTGAGGGAAAGGAGGAGAGAGAAAAAAGTCATGGGAGTGATGTGTCCCATCCCTCCATTCATGTCCCCCTACCATGCACCCTCACACACACAGTCGCTGTCTCTTCCACCACCACATCGTTGACATGTGTCCCCATTCTAGAAGGTTTCATTAGCTTCTTGGAGAAGATTTTCATGCTTTTCGATGTGCCATGTTGGCAATTGGCCAATTACGTGTGCACACGCGTTCGAATTGAAACTATCTCGGAATCGCACAAAACTTAGTATCCTTGTTAATTCGGCACTGTAATTCTAAATATAGAGTTTGTTTCTCCAAATTATATCATTTTAATTTTCATATTTATTTACGTCTTGTAAATGACTATGTAGCCCCGAGGCTTACACTAGTCTTGAATAAATCGCCAAAATTAATTTTTGGCCTCACTGTGTCATTTTGATGACTTATGAACTCAATTTATAGTTTATCTAACTTATCTTTGATTTATCTCCACTCTGCCCTTAGCATATGCTAGCAATTTATCGAATTTTCCTTTGATGATTTTTCAGGTCCTTGCAATACATTTTTGTGGTTGCATTCATCTTTAGTAAGGCATTTATTGAATTAAAAAATAACAACATAGCTTGTCACGACTCGGGCCCCAAAGAACCAAGTAGTGATGTAGAATTATCATAAAACATTTATAATTTAGTCAACATGGTTAATCAAGTCAATAAAAGTCAATTGGACTTCCGAACACTAGGTTTGACCAAGGCGCTTTTGCGCAAAGGCATAGAAAATTGGATATTTAAAATCCTTAGAATTGGCCTTGCAAAAGTCCTACTAATTCATTCTTAGGTATCTAATAGTCTAAAAATGATTTTTAATAAATTTAGCTATAGGGTAACCCATCAACTAGTTTTGGTCCAAGGCACTATTTTCAAAAAAATAAAAATTTTGTTCCTAGAAGGGAGAGTTGACTTTTTATTCTTAAGGAATTAAGTCTTGTGACTATTTTTATTAGTTCCAAATAGGAGGTACTTTCTTATTTACATTATAATGTCTTAAATAAGAAAATTAAATAAAATCATTTACTTAAATGACATTTAATGTAAATAAGGTGTCCACTAATAGTATTGTCTGTGCAGCAAAGTGTAGAGCAAAGTCTGCCTTTTGTCCATTTCAGTTGACCATTCAGTCGACTGAGTCTAGCTTTTAGTCGGCTGATTCTACCATTCAGTTGATTGAAAGTTCTGGATTAGTAGGTTCTTTACCTTCTGTTAATTTTAGTCGATTGAATCAATTGTCCAATACTTAAACATGTTAGTTTTTGGACTTTTTTATTCATCCTTTAAACCCTTTGCTACATCAAACTTTGACACAACATAAATAAAGTATTCTTAATATCAAATTACATCATTTTACGAGATACAAGAGTATTATATACATCATCAATTAGCCCTAAATCACTTGACATCATCGTATACAAAATATCTCAACATATTTCAAGTTTGATTACATTTCAAATAGCTTGAATCCTATAAGCTCAACATCAAGGCCAACATATGACCACTTTCACATGAGCTTACACAAATCAAAGAGAAAATCAACAAGAAAAAACTTTATCTAATTAGTCCTCCAAGCTCAATTCACTAAGGCATCCACAAAGGCTTCAACCATGATTTCTCCATCACATGGGTTCTTTGCCCATACCTGCAATCTGGTAGGATTCATTACAACAACCACAGTAGGAAACCTGTAAACATAAGAAAAAAACAAGCTTGTGATACGTATATGCATGTGCCAGTGTAGTGCCTGCATTGCTAACAAGGACAGAGATTCAAGAATAATCAAACTTTTATATACTAATACATCTAATCATCTAGAAAAGGAAACATCATTCAAGTTCAATAATATATGAACAAATTAGTTGAGAATTCATATTTCATCCAAGTTGTTTCAATTCTCAAGTATTCCATCTCAAATTCTCAAAGTCTCAATCCCTAAAGACTATTCTCCTAGTCGGCCCCCGGTAAGCCTATGTGTTTTATAGGCTACTAACCCGATAGAAACAAACGACGACCCGCGCGGGTTTACGACTTGCAAGCCAATGGGAGATACCATCCAAAACATAATTGAAACCCCAGATAAGTGAAATCTCACAACACTCAAGATTACACAAAAGACGTAATCCCATTTCAAGCCCTAAATGTTCATTTCTTCCTATTTTTCAATAATAACTAATTCAAGGACAATCCATGTACATTCATATCCACAATTTACTTTTATTTCACTAAAAAAATCAATTCATTCACACAACTATGAACAAGCACCACTTTTTAACATAAATAGTAATTTAGGAATTTTCATAAACACTTGGCATGCAAGAGGTATTTTCATGTGTATAGCATACAGACCCACATCACAAATTCACCAAGTAAACCTTTTCGCATTTAACTGGGAGTTACACACATGATGAGATAGCATAATAAGAAGATGTTTTATGGCAATAATGCACCCATTATATGAATGTTCATGATACATGTAACATATGGTCAAATATTTAAGAAATAGCATATGTATTTCATGAAATGAGATGATGAATTGTCAAATCTACCTATACATATACTTTTCATCTAGGTTTAGAAGTCCTTACCATGTTTCTTGAAGGTTTGTACAAAACCCTAGCTTGTTCTCTTCATTTTTCTCAACTTTCCTCCAAACCCTAGCCTTTCAATCGGTGTAGGAGTCCTAATAATGGATAATCTTGCTCTAAATCCTTTTGTAAAGCTTGAATCCATGAAAAATGGAAGAAATTTGGGATGTCGATGAAATAAACATAAAAACCCTAACTCTCATATCTAGCCGTAAGAATGGGGA
This sequence comes from Nyssa sinensis, assembly GCA_008638375.1. Lineage (NCBI taxonomy): Eukaryota > Viridiplantae > Streptophyta > Magnoliopsida > Cornales > Nyssaceae > Nyssa > Nyssa sinensis. The sequence goes on along the minus strand of CM018050.1, from coordinate 2,607,452 downwards.
GAGTTTAAAGAGAAAAGAAAAATTAGAAATATGAAAAGAATGGGTTGCTAGGTCATAGTTAGGGGATATTTATACCCATAAAACTCTAATCTGCTTAATTACAACTTTGCCTCTCACATAAATGATTTTCCTTCTTTCCTTTAATTGCCCTTTTTGTCATTTCCATGTGTACATAGTGTGATTCATTACAAATCTAACATTCTAAGGTTCATTTAAGTCATGATACAATATTTATGGGGTACTACACTAGTGCAAGCTCGTGGTGATGGTAAAACTGACAACTTTGCCCCTATAGTCATTTAATATGTCTAAATGAACTCCAATGGTTTCCAAAAATTTTCTAACTCAATATTTATCATAATAAATCAATTATATATCATTCTTGTCCATTATATATATTTTTAAATATTTATTTAATATTACAAAATTTATTTGATGTTACATAGCCTTTATCACAAAGTTGGCTAATTCTAAGTAGGTTATGTTTCAAACCGTTAACTAAAAGTACATTTTCAATACATAGAGAAGAATTTTTACCTGTGCCTCCAATGCCAATGATTTTAAATTTTGATTTTTCTCCAAAACTCACATATCCACCATCTTTTGAAGTGAGAGATGTGAACTTGAATTTGTAGAGACTTGAAAATTGAGAATAAATTTTTCATTTTTAAAACAGTAAAGTACTAGCTGAAATACTTTGACCCGGGACATAGCACGTAAATTGAGGTAAATCAGTCAAGTAGTGTATTGGCAGTTGTAACTCGAGCTGTTTAAGCTCAATGTCATTATATCTTATGGACCGAACGATTTTGGAATATGAACAGTTTATTTTGAGTAGTCAGTATGGACGACGACCAAACAACCTAGAACTATGCCTTGTAATGCATGTATGCACACACTCCCATGCAAGCATGCGTACTCATGTATACCTAGACCCCGAATATCAGTATATGTATGCGTGCCTAGAATTTAGTGTACATGTATGTATATGGATATATATACATGTACAATATGTGTGTCACCTATGTATATGTATATGGCATAATGTGTTGCATATGGGTATATATATATATATGTATAGATATAGTATGGTATACAATATATGTATATATATACATGTATTGGGACAAAAGAAAAGAAAGAAGTAGGCAGTGTGTGTGTGTCATAGTGTCAGCCGTATGTGTGTGAGTGAATGTGTGTGGTGTGTGTTTAATATAATATATATATATATATATATATATATATATACAAATATATGTTGCGTGTGATTATGTGAGTGCAGAAAGTGGAGGAGTGTGTGAGTGTACAAAGCAGGTGGGGGTGTTGAGTGTGTGCAGGTGTGATTGTAGAGAGAGAGAAATAAGAGAGAGAGAGAGAGAGAGAGCAGGTAGATGATGTGTGTATATACCTATGTGTGTGGGGGGTTGATTGGAGAAAACAGAAAAGAAGGAAGCAAGTGAGAGACAGAGTTGATCTAGAGAGGTTGAGAGGGTTAGAACTAGGCCACGATTGAAGAGAGGAACCACCAAGGTATAAGGCTTAAAACTGTTTTATTTTCTTTCCCTCCTTTTGAAATTTTTTGACACTATCAGTTTTTTTTTAGATTTGGTGGCATGCATGAATATCTCTAACACACATGAGCTAATATGAATGAACAAAAAGGGTCGAGAGGCTTGAGAAGCCAAGAACTGAGAAATGGACCTCTATTGTTAGACCTTCAACAATGCAGGTCTGAGACCATCGAGACCAAACCAAGTTTGGTTGATCAAGTCTTAAACTAGACCTTAGGAGCATTTCAAAAACCCCAACCCGTGACCCAAACACTCAAGGTAAGGCCACAAAATATCGACTTTCAGGTCTTGGGTTGAGAACCCAACTCCAAAAATAGACCACTATTCCATGTTTTTAAAATGGGGATCGAATCCCCTTACCATGATGGTCAAAACAAGCCAAACCACGCCTGAGATGGTGATGAAATGGCCATTTACAAGCCAGTTGCAAATCGAAACCATCCAATCTACCATGGCCTATAGAGCTTGATTCGCGCTCTCAAACGAATGCAGAAAGGATTCCTAGACCTTCAATAGTCGAGACCACTCAAAACAGAAAGCAAAAACATCCTAAAAGTCACGAAATTGAAAGGGTTTGAAAACTGCAACTGGGGCAACAGTAGCCCTGCGCGATGGGGAAGATGACGAGTCGATTGAGTCGACTCGCCCAACTCGCTCAGACCGAACGTGTCGACTCAGACACGTGTTGAACTGTGGGTTAGCCACCACATTAATGAAACGGCGTCGTTGGGTTTTTATGTTTTAAAATTAAAACTGAAGTTGGCCTGTTTGGTTATGGTCGTATGAAATTGGAATTAGGAATAGGGATAAACCAAACCGCGAATAGGGGACCAAATTAGAATAACAAGGATATGCTATCCCGGTTCTTTGGCCTAGCCTGAACCGGCTGGTTCATAAGGATTCTGGTCCGGTCTAGGGTTTAACCTAGTAAACCCAACGGTTCAGGGGCTTAATTAAAAAGAAATTTAACCAGAACTATTCTTAATTACAGTTTAACCCTAACTGTTCTGGATATTTGTATTCTAGTTTTGAAAAATTAATGCATATGAGCCTCTGAAAAAGAAATAAATAATAAAATAATTAATTTTATTATTTTATTAATTGGGTAAAATGACTATTTTACCCTTAGATACTAAATGAGTCAAATGAAGTCCAAAATAAATAAATGAATAGTGTATTTTTACTATTTCAGGCATTCTGGACTCAATGGTGGAGTCTAATTGATGAAATTAAGTCCCAAAAAATACAAACACGTAAATTATAAATAACTATATTGCCCCTAACAATACCCAAGGCTGGTTAGACATAAAAGATAGTCGATTTTAATTATGTCGGACATTCTGGACTCAACAGTGGGGTCCATACTAGCAAACGAAGCACCGAACAATGTGATGCATGAAACAGCAAAAGACCAAAATGCCCCTAAGTCAAAGAGTAGTCAAACGAACTTCGATTCAAATGAAAGAATAGGGAACTTTTATTATTTCGAGCATTCCAGACTCAAAAATGGAGTCTGATTTATGAAAAGATGTCTCGAGAAGTAAGAACCCGTAAAATTACAGAATGACCATTTTGCCCTTTTTAGTACAAATGCTCGAATTGAATTCCGCAAAAGCCTAAATCGACTTTGTTCGACGTTCCGAACCCAATGGTTGAGTTTATTCTAGTAAAATAGGAACTTATGATATAAAAACATAAAATTTTATGAATAGCATAATTCAAGTAGAGATAGACTGAGTTGTGTCGCAATGATTTTAGGAACACCGAAGGGCAAGGAGAAGGTAGTCTAGACCTTCCGATTGGAGACAGTAAAAGGGACTACATTCTCATTGATTAGTTCAGCTACACTGTGAGCACGGTTTCTTAGGGTTGAGACCAAACCATCAGGTATGATATTTTTATAAGTAAGAAATAGAATTAAGTTTAGGAATGATTCTATGATTCGTATGTTTATTCAATTGTTTATGTGTTTATATGTTCCTTGTTATTTCCTTGGGAGTTTGGTTAAGTGATGAACGTGAATCATAATTATATGTATGTTCCATATGTTGGCATATTATGTGATTTATATTCTTCGGGAATTGTTAAGATTATGAATATGTAACTTGAGTATGATTTTAAATGGAAGGTGTATGACATACACACATGAGAAATGGATTTTTGTATACTGCATTATTTTAAGCACGCTTCCTGTGTGGATAAAATGCTTCAGTGAGCCTGTATTATTGAATGGTGGAATCAGCGCATATTGGCATGGTGTGATTCTTGAAAGCATAGTGTGGGTTGAGCACGTGGTGCTATGCATTATGAGGGTATGATCTTATGGTGAAAAACCCAAAAGTGACCGTTGCATTGGTACTCATAGATCCATCGGATGTGTTTCGTAAACGAGACATGGGTGTGCCATAGAGTTGGCATGGGTGTGTCACGCATACTGTCTTTGCATTAGGTTGATGAATTGGATGGAATGTAGATTATAAATGTACACTTGCATATGCCACGCCTTAATTTTGTTCTTTACATTAGCATTGTATCATACTAGTAGTTGCGCTGACCCATTCGTGGGATATCATATTACAGATGACGCTCCTAGCACTTACGACTTGGGGAAGTCTTGCAGAATGGAGGAGACATGAACTTAGAAGGATTTTTGGCCCTTGGGGCGTGTTTTTAAATGTAAGGGCTTAAGCCCAAATGACATGTGAACGATATACTTAAGGGACGTGCTTTATGCTTTTACATGTTGATGAAAATGAATGCATGTTTAATTAAATCTATTAAATTATATTCCATTTACTTTTCTTATTTCGTTTCTCACTCACTCCCTAGGTTCGTGGCAATTCGAGGCGTGAAAGAATTTGTCTCCAATCATGTGCCTTGAGCCTCTACTATGACAGAACCATTTATCTTGGATTTTTTTTAATCAGTGAAGAAAATATAATTTTATGAATGTAAATGAATGTACAAGACATACATAACAAGAACATCAAAACTATTAAATGCAAAAGGCATCAGAATATCAAATCTCATCCCAACTAGGTTGGCACCAGAAAAGATACAACATCACATACCAGCATAAAACCAAAACCAAAAAATAAAAAAGTGACAGACATATATAACTCCAATAAGGCAATTAAGTAGCACCAATAACTTAAAAAAATACAGGATCATCGTCAACTTAATTTTCACTTGCAGCTAACAGAAGCTATTTGAATAGAGGGGCAGAGCTTGAAACAACACCCAAAACTCTATAATGCTAGAGATTCTATCCAATCCAATCTATCATAAACAACTGATCCCTTAATTCAGAATCAAGATTTTCAATAGCCAAATAAAACAAATAGAAATACAACATCAAATGAACCTTAAATCATTCAAAAGCAATAACAGAGGAAGGAAATAAACCATAAGACATTATATCTCCTAGATCCATCTTATATTTCTCCCACAACACTATCTTGGTGATTAATTCAAACATAGTGTTCCACACTGGTTGCTTACTATTGAAAATCCTATCATTCCTTACTTTCCAAATAGACCAGAAAACTACAAATGAAATTATATCCCATACCATTTTTATTTTCTTATTAAGCTTTGTATCCTTCCACCATAACAAACGTTGATTTATAGAACCTGGGAAAGCCATGACATACCCCACCAATGAAGATATTTTGGCCATACCTTCCATACGTCATTACAAAACAAGAGAAAATGATCTACCGATTCAATTTTTGATTTATAGAACTGACATAAACCATAAGATTGATCTGTAATAATCCCAAGTTTAAGAAGAAGATTGATAGTTTTAACTCTACCATGCCAAACAAGCCAACTGAAAAATTGACTCTAGGGGGGAAACATTAGACCACAAGTATCTCAATACACCCAATTTCTGACAAGAAAAAGATTTGAAACATTGGTAGAGAAATTTTATAGAAAACTTACTAGATTTACAAGTTTTCCACTTTAAAGTATCTAGACATTATTCCTTATAGATGGAGCATTGCTTAGAAGATTTTGAGATGAGCCAATGAATCCTCTTCCCATGTGAAAAATCTCCTCCTAAATAAATTTTGCCAACCAAAATCATTGTTCACAAGATTTGAAAAATCTGTTAGAGTTAGATTCTTCTGAGAAGCTAAACTGAATAATCTAGGAAAAATAGACATCAAGGATTTCTTACCAAACCAGACATCCTTCTATAAATAAATCAAAACCCCATTGCCAACACCGATTTCCAATTTAGATATAAATTGATTGAATAGAGGTTTAACGGATTTTTCTAAAAGTATTATATCTAACCAAAGCCGAGACATCTTATTATCAGACATGCCACTGGGAAGCCATTTTTTCAAAGGGAAATTGTATTTGACACATAAGACTCTTTTCCAAGGTGAGTTTTTTTTCCATCCCAAATCTCAACCACCATTTGATAAGGAGTCAATTATTCATAACTCTGATGTTTCTCACCCCTAGTCCACATTTTTCTATGCTTTTTAAGATCCTTTCACATTTAATTCGATGTAGTTTTTTTTTTTTTAATTCATCACCACCCCATAGAAGTCTAGCTTGAATACGATCAAGCTCCTTAGCAATAGAAGTAGGGACTTTGAAAATGGACATATAATAGATGGAAAGTGTCACGCCCTGAATTTTATAAACCCGGGGAGTGAGTGAAATAAATTAAGAAAAATTAAGAATGGACAATTAAATGGATTTAATTGATTACACATTTATTTTCCCATGTTTTTTCAAAACTAAGAATGAAAATTTGCTACTAGACTTACCCAAGATGGGTTTCAAATGCGAATCAAATATCTCCCCTAACCAATAGTCAAAATTAGTCTAAGTCATGTTCAAGCATGGCCTCCAAGATAGCCCCAAAATGTCTCTAAATATACCTTGGAACAATGATCCAAATGGGCCCTAAATGCCCTAGGACATAGACTAAGAATAGGTCAAAAAGTCTACCAAAAATTGCCTAAGGAGGTGGCCAAACATGGCCCTGAAATATGACTAAAATGTTTCCCAAAAAGGTGCCCAACATGGCTTGGTATAATGGCCACAACTGGCCTAAAATGGGCTCCAAAAGGTGGTGTGAAACATGGAATCAAATGGCCCACACTATGTTTTCAAAGATTCACAATATGCCAATATGCCTTGGTTTTTTTATGCAATCTCAATGAGGCATTTTATCAAATACATGAGATACTCCTTAAATCATGCATCATACATAAAGTAAGTATAACTTTCAAATCACAAAATTTCTTCCACATGAACATATGCTATAATACAATCAATTAAACATATACTCATGTTACATGTTCACTACCTTATCAATTCTCAAAGAACACATAATTACATAAAGCATCAATGCATTAAACAAACCATATCTTGCAAAACATAAGACTTTATCCACATGAACATAAGCCACAATGCAATGAATTAAACATATATTCAAGTTACATGTTCGTCACTTTGAAAAATTCTCAAAGAACACACAAGTACACAAACTACTTACTTTAAGTTTTTAAAGAAACTACATACTAAGTGACTTTCTAACAACAAGTAAACATATAAATCATTCAATCAACATATAAAACACTCCTAAACTTAACCCTATTCGTTACTTAGCAAGACATCATACCTAGAAGGGTTTTTATAAACCCTAGGGAGTTGTACTCGCTGTGCAGCTGAACCAATTAGTAAGAACGTAGCCCTTGATGTGGGGAACAACTTCCTAGAAGGAAGCCTTGTGAGATTCCAAGGCTAAAGATGAGTTTTGGAAGCTTGAAAGTTAGAAAACCTAGGCTTCTCTTCATCTTTCTCTCCATGAAAGAGTTGCTGCTTCTTCTCAGACCAAATCCTGAGAAATTTAACACTAAGGGGTCCTATTTATAGTAATGGGGCCAAGGGATAAAAAGACCCTTTTGTCCTTAATGAGTTCGGGACCCCGTTACACTACAACCTATCCCGAAACGCCTCAATTCGACATTTTGTTTTAACCAAAGTTCTTAAAATTATATTAAATGAAAATTTTCCAAAAAATTTGTTTTCGCCTATTGGCGGTTTCGATCGGGCCCACCTAGGCCACTTAGGATGCCCTTTTCGGGTCCATTTTTTAAACTATCTCCAATTAGGCTCAACTTCTCACAGGAGGTGTATTTTAACGTTATAAGAATATTTATCTTCTATGGCATACTAAAAATATTCTTCTAAACTTGACTTATGTCTAAATGATGGATATGTAGCCCCCTACCGTCAAATAATGCATGAATAGTGTCTTACCGGCAAGACGAAAAATTTACCTGATTTTTCAGATCTTTACAGAAAGACTAGCCAAAAAAAAAAATTTAATAAGGATAAGAATGCCTCCACAAAATAAAATTTTCCTCTTCCAAGAGCCCAATCTTTTCCTTACTTTGTCTATAACTCGGTTCTAGGTTTTCTTCTTTCTTAGACTAACCCCTAGTGGAAGGCAAAAATAATTGATAGGCAGGTTTTCTGACTTACATCATAAATTTGAAAAATAGTCTTTAATTTATTAGTCTTAGATTCAAATCCATGAGACAGTGCTTTTATGAAAAATAATTTTTAGACCCGATATGACCTCAAAACACCTTAATATTTTTAAAAAATTTAGAATCTCCTCCTTGTCGTTCTCTCAAAAATATCAAAGTACCATTTGAAAATTGAAGATGAGATATCGAAATACCATTTTCAATCCTTGTCCCTCTGATAAAACCAACTTCTTTGGCCTTTTCAAAGAGAATATTCAGACCTTCAGCCACTAATTGGAATAGAAATGGAGATAAAGGATCTCCTTGACAAAGAGCTTTCTCCACTTAGAACTCTATGGTGGGAGATCCATTAACTAATACTAAAAAAGATACAGTCTCGGTGCATTCTTTCATTCATTTCATCCTCCTTTTCCAAAACCCAATTTCCCTTATCATATTGTATAAGAAATTCCAATTAACACTATCATAAGCTTTTTAAGAATCCATCTTTAACAAAATAGCTTTCCTCTTATTCTTTTTCCACTATTCAACAACCTCATTAGCAATGAGAATTTCATCCATTATATTTCTTCCAAATAGTAAAGCAGATCGAGTCTCCCTAATAATAGAAGGTAAGACTCTTTTCATTCTATTTGAAAGAACTTTTGCCACAATTTTATAGACATGTCCAATTAAACTGATTAGACGATACTTACTCAATGAAGGTGGATTATCCTTCTTAGGTATTAAAGTGATAAAGGTTGAGTTCAGACCTTTCACTTTCCATTAGAATGAAATTCAGAAAAGAACCGTAATAGATCTTTCTTTAATATGCTCCAACATTTGTTGATACACAATAGATTGAAATCGTCAAGCGTAGGGGCCTTATTTCCATCGCAAGCCTTAACTACATCCCATATTTATGATTCTAAGAAAATCTCTTCCAATGTATCTGCTTCTGTATTTGAAATGGAAACCTCAAAATTTCCATTCAAATTCGGCCTTCTTTTCCAACTTTTGAGAACTTCAATTTGAATGGCCTTACAACTTCTTCTTTGATAAGCTTCGGATCTTCAACCAATACATCATTAACCTGAAGTGAACATAACATGTTTCTTCTTTGTCTACCTTGTGTTTTTTTCTCCCTTCATGGCCCAGTTCATCCTTGATTTTGGGAGCCAAAACCACCCTACCATTTTACTCAAGTTCTCAACCTCACTTTTCAAGCACCTTCTTCTTAATTTCTCACTGATTGATAAAGCTCTTACTTTAGAGGCTAAATCCAATGACAATAGATCCTTCTCGGTGGACTTTAATCTACCATCATAGTGTTAATCTCACCTGAATTCCAAGATTTTAGAGTAGCTTTAAGAGCTTGAAATTTCCTCAAAATTCTGAACCTAACCATCCAGGAAATTGATTACCTCTCTAAGCATTCTCTACGACTTTAGTTTATCCTTGCTTGAGGAAGACTTCAAGCATACTTATAAAAGCAACTCAAGTAACTCCTTTTGGTACTCAAACCTTTTTGGGTCCTTATGGGTTAATCTTAGGTAAGTATGTTCATTTTGGAACCCAAATCATTTTTCCTTTGTCTTTCATGCATTTTCTAGATTTTCTTGAAGATTGTGCATGAATGGTTGCATTAGAACTAGAGGCCTTAACACAAAAGTATTGATAAAAATTTTGTTTTGTATGAACATTGTATCCCAAACTCATTTTATCAAAAACATGTCTTTGTTGTGAGATGATCTTATCTAAAATTTCATTACCTTTGGTAAATTTTCTTACAATAAAATTTAGATCATTCGTCTTCTTTTTAAGAGTAACATTTTCCTATTTAAGATCCTTATTCTTTAAATATAATGAATCTTTCTCTTTCTTTAAAATTTCATTTTACTAATTTGACATTTGTAGGTCATTTGAAAGAAAAGATATTTTATTTTTAAGATCCTTGTTTTTAAAGAGGATTTTCTCAATTTCTTCATAAAATTCTTCAAAGGCATCTTGTAATTCTTCATAAGAAGGAGATGAGTCAAGATTAGAATTTACCTTATTTTCTTGAGCCATGAGACAAAAGTTAGCTACTTCTTGATCACTTGATTCTTTCTTTAAATAATCCCAAGTCGCTTTCATAGCCTGCTTCTTCGTTATTCTTCCTTCTTTTTTAAGTTGAGGACATTTTGCCTTTATATGTCCTGGCCTATGCCATTTATAAAAAGTTCGGGATTTTTATTTTTTTTTTGCTTGATTCCCTCTTTTGTTGTTTCTGATTTTGATGCTTCCTTCTTAGGTAGCTTTTGCATTTCTATGTGATGAATGTTACATCTTTATCACTTCCTTGATTCTATTTTTCTTCATCCTCATGTTTATGAGATGAAGATTAGAGGGCAATATTCGTCTTTATGGCTTCTTATGGTCAGCTCATTAGCCATAAAAGATCCGAGAAGCTAATAAAGCCTTAAACCCTTTACTTTTTGGATGGTTGTCACCTTGGCTTCCCACGTGTTTAGTAGAGACCTAAGGATTTTTCTCACCATTTCAAAGTTAGTATAGCTCTTACCAAAGACCTTCAAAGAGTTAATAATATTAGTCAAGAATGTGAACATTTATAGATTGGACTCAGTAGTATCTACTTTGAATAGTTCATAACTATGAACTAACAAATTGATTTTTGACTCTTTGACTTGGTTGGTACCTTTGTAGGTAACTTCAAGTTTATCTTATATCTCTTTTGTAAATTCGCATGTAAAGATTCTATTAAACTCATTTACATCTAAGGCACAACATAGGTTGCTCATGGCCTTAGCATTTATTTGAATGAGTTTGAGATTATTTTCATCTGATTCTTATTATCCCTTAACTATTTTGGTGGTGCTAGAAGAAATTTTGGCCTTCATAGGAATGTGAGGCCCATTTACAATGACCTTTCATATTTCATAGTCTAAGGCTTCAAGATAGATCTTTATTCTAGCCTTCTAATAAGTGTAATTTTGACCATTAAACAATTGAGGTCTATTGGTCGATTTTCTGTTGGCAAAGACGGTTTCAATAATATTTTTCATATCTTTTCTCTTGCTGTGTTAACTCTATTTTACAAGAAATGAGGCTCTAATATCACTTGTTGCCAAGATATTTACCCTACATAGGGGGTGAATAGGGTATTTTACAAATATTTAAAACTTTTACAAACTTTAAAAATAAATGCTAAATATGCTTAAGTATGTAAAAGAGTAAAGAGAAAAAGAAATCAAACACATTGATTTTTATGAGGCTCGAAAATATTTCTTACGTCCTCGACTCAAAACTCACCACTCAAGTTTTTCCACTATCTTGATCTCCTTGTAGGTGGAGATTAAACCTTTACTAGAAGAGCTCATAGCTTTTTTCCCAACAAAATCTCCCATTTTGCCTCACAAGGGTAGCACCTACCTGCAAATCTCATTGCAATGAGAAGATACAAAGAGTTTACCAAGGAATGCTCTCTTTTAGAGTTGAATGGCACAATAAAATCTCACTCTATAATGATTGATCAATAAATGATAGAATATTCAAGAGCTAAGAGAACTTTGAGATCTAGATCTGAAAATTAAGAGATCTCAAGTCACTTAGAAGTACTTGAATGTAAAAGCAAGTTTGTGAATGTTAAGGATATCAACAAATGCTTCTAATGACATCTATTTATAGGCTTTTAAAGAATATAGTTGTTTGATTCAAAAACTAGTTGTTCTCAATTTTTTAATCTATTTAAAATTTGAATTTGATAATGCTAGATCGAAAAAACCAATGACAAAATTAGTCAACTGAGTTCATCTTTCAATCAACTAAATTATTATTCAGTCGATTGAAGAACTCGACTGATTTTTCTAGAGGGTAGAAGTTGATCTATGTTCAAAGTCATTTAGTTGAGTGAGTCTTGGGTCCAGTCGATTGAATCTTCCACTATAGATTTGTACAAAAAATGACTTATTTGATTTAGTCGTCTAAATGTTCAATTTGGTCGATTGAATTGGACAATGTGTTAAGGCCTTGTATACTCATTCAGTCGACTGAGTCTTGGGTCTAGTTGATTGAATTTAACAGAAACAAAATAGACATGTTTTATGAACATAATTCAGTCGACTTGAAATGGTCACCCAGTCAACTAGTTTAAGGAATTGGTTGATTGGTTTTGGCAAAGTAAAAATAAGGCTTAAGAATTAGTCGATTGGTTCTTGGAATTAGTCTATTGTTTTGATAGAATAGGCTTTCTTATTTTTCACAATGTTCCATTTTCAAAATTTTTTAATTTTTCAAAACTTAATGTATAGCAATGTGTTGTTTTAAAAAAATTATTTTAGGATTGGTTCTAGTTGATCATTTTAAATAATAAGAGCTTACGTTTAATGATCAATTTAATCCTAAACTACTCAAAACCCAAAATAAGGAAAATAAAATGCCTTCTCTTAAACTTCTCTAGATTCTTTGGGCTTGAGTGTTTCCATTTGCTTGGATCATCATGAGAGCATTCTACTTGATTGGATTTTGGCTTTAAAGTTTGAGCTTTGAGTGAAGTCCTTAAGTTTGATAGACTTTGTCATTTCTTGGTCAACAATCTTCTTTGACTTAGTTGACCTATTTGCATTGTCATTAGATAAAACATTAGTCCACATGTACAATGCCTTGTTATCATCAAATTTACTGAGATATCATTGGTTAATTACCCTAAAGGCTAACGAGTTTTATAGGAGAATCGGGGCACATCATGGTCAATTGGCCATTACGCGTGCACGTGCCCAAAAAAGAACTTTATCAAAATTGTACCAAAGTTTCCAAGGCAACTAATTTCAACGCATTAATTCCAAATATATAGTCCGTTTCTTTGTTCAATTTTGGCAGTCCACGCCCAAAAACAATTATTCTGCAACTGACTTGCTTTGATTGCCTAAGGGCCTGGGGTGAGTATTATAGTGAAAAATATGCCAGAACAAGCCCAAATAGTACATGATCAAGTGAAGTAGAGATAGGAAAGATTAATGCCAAGTACAAAAAGGCAGCAAATAAGCATAGGAAAATTTAGGTATTCAAGGGAAGGATTCTCTGTTATGGTCTTCTTGCACAAGGAGAAGTTTCCAGTTGAGAGCTACAATAAGCTGAAGCCAAAGAAATATGAGTTGTAAAATATTGTTTGCAAAATCAATGATAATGCCTATATTGTTGATTTACCAAAAGATATGGGTATTTCATAGACCTAAATGTTGTTGATCTTTATTAGTATCATGTAGAATTGCCTCTCTAACTAAATTAAAACTCGAGGTTGAGTTCTCTTCAAGTGGAATGGACTAATGTAGAACAAGTGACTTTTCACTACCTGGATCCTTAGTGATCCGTTGTGACCTGAAAAATGGGTAATCTATGAGTTGACACTTTTTTCTTTTTTTTGTTATGGGTAGTTTTTTTTTTACTTTCCTATTCGAATTAGTACTTGTATAAGTTTTATTAGTTTCCCATTCAGATTAATAGTTTTCTAGTTCTTTAAATATGTTGTAAACAAATTTCTATGTTTTAGCTTTAACAATAATATATCAAATTTCAAATTTAGATATTTATTTTCTTGTTGGACAAGTAATCCTCGTGTTACTAGAATTCAATAAATTTAACATGTTTAATTCATATTCACGTTTTCATGTTGCCTTATTGATTAGCAACAAAAAATGTAAAAATGTTACACTTGCCTACACATTTCTGATTTCGTTGAGGAAAAAGGACTTTCGGCTATGAAATAGATTTTGTTGATAAAAATTAGTAAATAAATCCACAAATTATTGTAGTGATACTATAGTGTAAAAGTTGATTCAAATGAGCCTTGAGTAATTTAACTTAATCTACGACCCGGTCATTTTGTCTTTGGGTTTTTTTTTTTTTTTTTTTTCCAGTCAAAACGCTCCTCTAGTTATCACAAGAAAGCCCGTAGGGACACTAGTCATTTCGGGAAACTAGCAAACGTTTGATGATTTCAACAATAAAATGGGGAGGCCATTTTGGTATGAAAATGGTAGCAGTTGTTTTCAAAACATAATGGAGGTTATATTGATTCAGGTTGTGTTTGGAAAGCATGGAACTTAGCCATCTCTTCTGCCCAGCTTGTGGGAAGAAAATACCATGTTAATCTAATTCATAATCAATAATCAGTTGGTATTTTGTAGGCAATCTCGTCAAGGCTTTCGAACTAATCTAGCATGGTTTTTATTAGATGTGCTTAAAAAACAGCTTAACTAAATCATGAACTGTCATTTTTTTTTATACAACATACATAACCTTTTTCTTTCTAGATTTTTTATATCATAATTTTCTATTATCTTATTCCATGCATGTTTAATTTTTTTTTTTTTCTTTTGATAATCTAAGTATTCCCACCCTCTCCATCTATGAGTAACTAATGACTAATTCTAGAGATGTCAATTTCAATGCTCACAAGCAGTAGCACTATTTAAAATGCAGTACTCACTAATTGAGGAATCGAATTTGAGATTGTGCGCTTACCACACAGTTCTGCATCCATCCTTACCAATTAATTGGACTGTCCGCTGTGAACTATGCCATGTTTAATTAGAGAGGCAAAAGATTACCCACGCCCATAATCCGGCAAACCGTGTGTGTGTGTGTGTATATATATATATATATATATATATATATATATATATATTATTGTATTTTATTATATTATAAAATGTACCACCAAATAATCTTATATCATTAGCAGAACATCATAGTGAGCAATGCATGAACCCATAATTTCCATGTATTATGTATCTCTATCTCTATCTATATTTATATCTATAGTATTGTATGTGTACATGGAATAATTTTTTTCGAGCAGGACATGAACGCATAACTTCAGTTACACAACAACACAACACAGACACCGTCGACATTATTTAATAGTAAAGCGTTGAATGACTGATCTATCGCCATTTGGTAGTCGATAAGTAGAAGCAGGACATGAATGTTTCATGACTTCAACTAGGAAGACAACACACAACACAGACAACATATAACACACAACAATATTTTATACGAAGAGCTTGCATCATCACCATTTGGCAGTCGACTTATTTTTCGCAAGTATTCCAATAGCTTCCGTAGCATATTCCGGGAATAATCAAGCAACCACAATTAAGAGCACAACTGAAAATGTTATCAAGGCAAAAGGAACCTGGGCATCTAGTACCAGGAGCTTCAACTCCACTAAGCATTATATTTAAGAGTGGATTCATTCTGATATTATCTCCATCAGAGGAGAGTTCACGAGCAAAGGCCAATGGAACAATCACCATGGCCACCACCAGGATGAGGACCAAATTAACCTTCTAACTTTCCATTTCTACTTCTCTCTCTCTCTCTCTCCTGACTCTTGCTTGCTTCCCAATGTATGTTGTATGCCCTCTTCCTCGAATCCTTTTTATAGAATACCAATATTGCTAATTATTATTATTTTTAAATTACTTTAAAAATAGTCCATTAATGGTCTGGTCACTATTGTCATTGTTACTAATTACGTGCAGAGAGCTTGGGACCATTAATAGCAATACTATACTTCTTAATTTCTTGAATTCTTACCCATATGAATGTTGCATTAATCGAGCATTAAATATAAACTGAGCCAATTAATGGTTTTGTCCGTATTTTCCCTTGTCATAAAAGGAAACTTTTATAATGTTGATTTTTCTACTGCTCTTTTGAAGTTTTCTTTCTTTGGATACCAAACAATTAATACAGACCCCATGAGAACATTTATCTCAACCGCTGTCCCTGGCAGACAACCACTTTACAGAGACAAAAATTAAAAAAAGCCGGCGAAAACTTATCCAATCACGCAGTATCATAAATTCGTACTCGTACGTTATCCGCCCACGTCCATTATAATAGTTCCACCCTCTTCTTTCTTTATATTTTTTCTTTTTTTGTGTGTATACATCTTCTCGAATCAGAATCGGACATTTTTTTATATTGAATACACTAACTTGTCCCTTTATAATAGTATCACCAGCGCATACATAATGACAACATACAAAATTGTATCATAAATTCGTACTCAGTACATTGTTTGCCCACACCCTTTATAATAGTATCACTTTTTTTCTTTTTCTTTTTTGATAAAAGCGATCTGTGAAGAGAAGAAATTTTAACAATTATGTGTGTAAAGCGAAAGTCGTGTAAAAAAAATATGGCTCTTTTTATGTCCAATAGGTCAACTTGCCTCTTTATAATAATTTCACTTGCACATACCTAAGATAACATGCAAAACCTTTTTTTTTTTTTTGAAACAGCAAAAAAAAAAAATTATTGATGAATCGGATGTATAAGAGATATATATAGAATACATCAATAAATCCAAAAAAGAAATATGTAAAAGACTCAACCATCGGGTTCACCCAACTAAGTTGACACCAAACTATGAGAAGAGAAACATGCCCACGTAAACTTAGAAAGACAACATCACATCCATCCACTAAAATTCACAAGATTAAAAACTATCTAATTAAAGATTTCCAATCCACCAAAACCCAAAAACTAACACACTTAGATTAGAAGCGTTGGATCTTAAATATTTGGTGTTGGCCGTCCAATTAAATAAAGGAAAAAGACCGGTTACCTCTAGGGATGGTAACGGGGCAAGTTTGCAGTGGGGAACTCTTTCCCCCAACTCCGTCCCGCAAAAAGTTCTTTCCAAAATTCGTTTAAATCCTATGATAAGCGGGAGCGGGTTCCCATCGGGATCCCTATTTATTTTAAAATTTTTATTTATTTATTTATTTATTTATTTTATTAAATTAATTATAATTAATATATTTTAAACAAAAAGTTACATGTATTAAAATAAAAAATATGCATGCTAATAGAGAATTAGAATGACTTTTTTTCAAAACATATAACTATATCAAGTTTATATAAACTTTTAATGAGTGATTGAAAAATATGATTACATAACACAAAACTCAATTATTATTTTATTTTGTTTTACATAATCGGGTTGGAGCAGGGGAGGGGTGCTTTTTCTCCGAACTCGCTCCAAACTCTAACAGGATGAAAAAACTTTTTCCAAACCATCCCGTTAGGGACGGAGTTAGTGAGTTTTTGACAGAACAAGTTGAATTGTCATTCCTTTATTAACAACGATTGCCTTCCTCTCTCCCAAGTCTCCCATGCATGGCTAAGTTTGCGACCCTCTCTACATACACATAACACGCTTAATTTGTTTGATCTCTCTCGAAGTTGATGAATGGGCGATCAGATGCTCTTGGTAATTTTTAGTAAATAATTATCTTAAAAATTGCCCACGAATAGCATGCTTGTACTATATATGTCATATCACAAAATTATCTACATTCCATGACACATTTAGTAGTGGATCCAGAAATATAACTTAGGAGGGACAAAAGTAGAATTTACGAAGAATTGTTTTGAAAAAACAAAAAAAAAAAAAAAGGAGGGGCCAACTCTGAATTTTTGAAAAAAAAAAATTCACACAAATGATGAGTAAAAAAATCAAAATTTTGAATTTTTTAAACACTACACGGAAGGATAATATTAAGGGGAATTTAGTCATTTTCCTATCTATTTATAAATAAATCTAGTGCAATCTTAAATTTACAAAGGATGTCATCTTATTAAGTAAAATTACTAAGACATCAACTTTTATTGTTCTTAATATGTTCCAAAACTATTTGTAAAAGTAAAAAGTCTACTTTACACTCATCATCTTTTATTTTTGAAATCTTAACCCTAACCCAAACCTGGCCCATCCATCCAACACCAAGACACCCTCACAAGTTGCTACCACCACCACCCTCCTTATCCCTCATTGCTACCGCCTCCTGCACCAACACGCCAAAGGTCCGCCACTCCTTAAGTTTCAAGGATTTTCAAAATGCCTCTTTTCCCCCACCGCTACAAAAAAAAAAAAAAAAAACTTCTTTCTTCAACCACCACCTTTTCCCTTAACTATCAATACAAGAAGAACCCTGACTCCTACTCCACCATAAAAATAAATAAATAAATAAAAACCTTTGTGAAATGGCTGATGCAACTTTCAAAACATTCAGGTGCAATTATTACAACGTTATAATAGTTGTAGCTGAACAAAAGCACGTTTTGATTCTTGCTGATCTAACTTTTCGATCTCATTCTTCTCCATTATCATCCACTATAGCCAACCCTCACTAGCCATTTCTACCACCGCCACTTGAGAAGAAATAGTATCTTGGTAGGAAACGAATAAGGCTTTCATTAAAAAATCGTGATTGTTAATTATATGTGTTATTCATGATATATATGTTAGGGTTTGTGCCCTAAAAGCACTGTGTGTTATGATATTTAGTTAATAGGCATTATTATATATGAGAATTATTTTCATCATTTAGCATATGTTGATTCATGAGATGAATAGTTGTCCACAAGCAATATTGTGAGGTTATGGTGTATGAAGTGTGACTCGTGCACAGAAAATCATAATCATAAGTTTCTTATAGCTTTCAAACATTATTCACATTCTTGATAAAGTTGGGCAATTTATCTAATAGGACTGTAAAATTCTAGTTTATGTATGATAGGGTGATTTATCTTGATCTTTGAAATGGTAATTTCAAGTTAAAGTGTGTTAGTGCATATGATGCATTCAATGTGATCAATTTGAGATCCAACCATGAAATTACTGTCATTTAGATTTGGATTCTCATAACTACTAAAGAGCAAAGGCTCCTAATCTTGAGAGAGTAATGGACTTGAATTTAAAGTATTGGTTACTTTAATTTACCAATGAGTGAGATCTTTCTTGGTTAATATCTCGGTATTTTGTGTGATTAGTATGATAGAATTTGGAAACACATATTCTTAATGGGAGAGAGAAAATGTTCATACGGAGGGGGGTGCATGTGGCCATAATGGTGAAGGTGAAGAAGAACTGGGATCGAAGGACTAGAAGTAGTGTCGAACACGAGTGAGGTGTTGATCAATCTCTACACTAAAACCCTAAAGGAGATCCAGGTCGTCCCTGAGGACAAAGGTTACCTTAAGGCTGTGGAGAGCTTCACAAGCCACAGACTCAAGGTTTCCAAGGGGGGGAGGACTAGGAAATGATCGAGAAACGGCTCTGATGTCGTCAGGTCGAAAAGGCCCAGGATGAGCTCAAGCTCATTGCCAAGATGATGGATCAATATACCTCAATGCTCTTTCTTTATTCTTTTATTTGATGCTAGATACACGCAAAAGACTACATAATAGACTATAAAAGTTATTTATTGATTTATTGGCGAACGTTCATTTGGTTGCTGAGAAAATGAAGAATAGAAAAGAAATTAATTTCTTATAACCTAAGAAATATTAAATTCTAGTATTGAGCTTTGGAGTTTAATTTGTCTTTGCAAACAAACGGAGCTTTGAGATATATTGCAAAGTAATATGTATTTTACTTTTATAATTCTCAAACATTACTGGCCACATTGTGAGGGCATTTTATTGTTTTTAGGAATAGGTGCATTTATGCATTTAAAGAGGATTTGAGAATAATTATGACTTGACTCCTATAAAGATTAACAATTTTAATTTCTAAGGATTCTAATATATTGCTATATGGTTATTCAAATTTGGGTTCTAATCTTAATAGTTAAAGGGAAAATTCTAATCATCCAGTCCTAATGTGTAAGAGAATTTCTAGACAATGTTGGTCACACCAAGCAAACAAACAAATGCATCCCCTAAAGGAGATTTTCTTCTTTCTTAGTTTTAGCACCGCATGGACATGTTACTCTTTGTGAGCATACTGTTGGGTTAGTTTCTCCTGGTTTACTATCTAAGGTGGTGTATAACAATAAGAGAAATGTTTTTGCTATCTTATAATTGATGAATAAAACTTTGTAATCTAATCAAAAGGCAACGGAACCATGATATTGAATGCACCCTATAAAAAGTATCTTTTAATCTGGTTATTTGTGTGTGGGTGTTGCAAAAGGTGGTTTGTATCGATCAAAAAAATTGTAATTTTGTAAAAAATTATTCCAATAACTCTGACTTTTTACAAGTATATATTATCCTTAAGCCTATCACTGGTACATTCCCAATATGTACAATATGAAGGATGAGAATGGAAATTTACATTACAAAATTACTTTTATATATTTTTTATCAAATGCCAAAATAATAAACTGATTCTGCTATATTAAATTTTTTAAATTTATTTCTCAATAATCAGTTCTTCAAAATTGGAGGTGGTTCTTTCATGGGACAACTGGTTGTAGTTTACAAACAGAAAGTTGGGTTAGGTTGAACAACTATTTCTATTTTTTTTTTTTTTTTTAATTTTGATATCAATTAATGAACTCTTAAGTCTTAAGCATGTGTCGTGGGAAACATAGTAGATGGGTTCTGTACCAATATATGAATTCACATAAAGAATGCAATGTTTAAGACCTGACCAATCTTGCTTAGATGTTGATCCTAGAAAACCGTACTCCTGCCAGGCCTTGGACTCCCCAACTTAAACAGAAACATCCATAATAAGCTAGCAAATCTAGGCAAATAAACTCAATATTATGATACTCTAAGACGGAAATTTACTGTTTTTATGATTTGAACTTACAATTACGTGATATTAACTTCCAAAACCTTTTTAATAACCTTTTCTTTGTGGCCATTGTGTATCAAGTTACCAACATTTTCTTTTCTACCATAACATGTTTATAAGGTCCAATCCCTTAACCCATATATATATATATATATATGTATATATTAGTACCATAAAAATATACCTTTATCCCTTGAGTAATTTTTTTTTGAACAAATTACACTGACCTCCTAAAATTAGTCAAAATTACATATACTTCTTTCATGGTTTGAAAAATTACATCAACATTCATTCTATTTTAATGTCGATAATGAAACTTCTACTCCGTTAGTCAACCATGCTGATGTCAACTTATAATTTTTTTTAAATGTCAATTTTATCCTTACTAAACTTATTGAGTTAACTCATTAAAATTAATGTGCTGACTCTTTTATTCCCTTTTCTTATTTCTCTCTTTATTTTCACGTTTTCTCATCAATCAAACGAAGGAATGAGCCACATTTGGGATTTACATGGTTCTTTAAACATACATACATACATATATATATATATATGTAAGTATGTACATATGGAGTGCTTTTTCTCTTATTCTTCTTTCACCTTTAAACCACAAATTGTGCAAAGGAAAGATAACAATTCATTATTCTAACCCATTCATTATGTGAACAATCTTGATTTAGTAACTGAAGATGGGTCTTGAGTTATAGTTGTTAGATTACGCAGAGATGCACCCATCAACATTCCAGATCTTGAGCCTTAGATTCAAATCCCTTCTTTATCTTTAGCAACTAAACTTATCTAATCACAATCTCACTATGCTGACATCAGTTTTGTCGTCCAGCCTTTCTTTGATCATGGACACTTTTATATATATATATATATATATATATATATATGTTATCATCAAAAGTTGTTTAGCCCAAAAATTCTTAGCTGACTTGTAAAACCAAAGATCAGACTTTACCGGAGGTAGCCCGGTGAACTACTCTCCAACAATTAAGTTATAGTTATGGCTAGTAATTGGAATTTGATCTCAAGAAAAGAAAAAGTTGTCCCTCATACCTTCTTGCCTCCTCTTTTAAAGAGGCATAGTTTCTATCTTGATAAGTTCGAGCGATCTCCTAGATCTTTAATTTTTTGGGATTCTGATATCCTTAGGATTCAATCTTTATTTAAGTTTAGGATAAGACTTTTGGAGTCGAGGTCCTTCTTATTGATCTTACCCCTTCCGTACTAGTTATGATTTTAGCTAAAAAGGTATCAAGATGTCATTTGGGCCAATTCTAATAATCAAAGCTGACCTTAAGGACCTCACTAAGACCTTTTTGTTCGGTCTTGGCCTCCTTAGGGCATATTCACCCTGCTAGAACCTCGGGACCGTAGGACCTAAGGTTCTTACCTTAACTTATCATAAATGTGGCTACTAACGGTTTTCGAAGAGGCACGTATAATCAATTATGACTATTGACATGCCATCGTTTTTTGGGTATAACTAATGTAATTTATTGTCAGTAATGATGAATTGGCTCTATTTTTTGATCCAATGACATTTAATGCCTTCAAAATCCCTTGCTTATAAATCCAACAGAAATTCTTTGTTTCTTTGCTTCTTTTATTCTTGGCATATTCGATGAACACCTTGGTTTCTCTTTTAACGGTCGTGGTTTTTAGTTTAGGATCTTATTCCTTACTTCCATTTATTATTTTTTTGTTCGAAAAGATGAAGAGTTTTGGGAATAACTCTGGTCACATAATTGAATCATTTAAGACCCTTCAAGTTGGGGTCCTTGAAATCCAAATATTAGATCTCTTTGAAGATAAAATTAGGTTTATAGATGTAGGGTTGGATACAAAATGACCCTAACCCTTCTCTATCCGATTTTGAGGCCACCTTTCTTACTAAATCTGACCTCGTCCATCTTCGAACTTCATTCAATTCCTAGAGAACGTTATCATCAGACGCACTTCCTCTAATGAATGTATTTGTAACCTAGGACCCCGTGAAATGTGTGTGTATATAAGGTTTAGTTTAAAATGGGCCTTAGGTTCCTTATCCACCCTTTCATTTGTGAACCTTCTCCCTTTACATTATTTGCCCTGCCCAATTTAACATCAATGGCTGGAGGGCCTTCATGGGTTTCAATTTCTTGGCTCATCAGAACTAGGTCAAACTAGATTTGGACTTGTTCAAGGCTTCTATGTACTTGAAGAAAGGGAAAGAAGGCCTTTACTATACCATTTTTTACTCTCGATATTATATCCTCTATGAGATTCCAGAATTAAACAAAAATTGGGAATCGTATTATCTCTTTGTCAAATGAGGTATGGAGAATTCGAAACATACAAAATTCAACTCCAAATTTATCCCGAGGTTTCTAGGGGTCCCTGGTGAGTTTGAGTCTTGTAGTGTATTGTGACTTTTGTTAATCTTATTCTGCTTTCTTATTATTTTTTCCTTGTAGGTACTCACTCAACCTTTGAAGAGTCCAAAGTTGAGCAAGGCTTAAGTGAACACTACAAGAAAAGCATCTTTCAACGATGCACACTTTTAGTGGCGCACACATAAGCGCCGTTAAAAGTCACTTTTAGATACGCACAAGGCGCACGTCACTAAATGTGGTGAAAAATAGACTTCCTGTGCATAATTAATGGCGAGAACTTTTTTGAGGCATACAATTAGTTTTTAGCAACCCTCACATGCGTCGCTAATAGTTTACTATTTTCAGGGACGAACAAGTGCGTGTTGCTAATAAGTTGGATTATTTAAACAACATTGTTTTAACATTTTAATTTATCAGCGATGCACACACGAACATTGCTAATGGTCTATTAAATCTACAAAACCCAATTGTAATTAAAACTCTCCCCACTTCATCTCTCTCTCCTCTCTCGCTTTCGACCAGCCCCCCTTTCTATAAACCTTGTTACAACCACTGGTGACAACCAATCCTTTCTGTCAATCTTAATCTCTCTCTTCCCTCCATACACTCTCTCTTCTCTCAAGCAATTTAGAACTACCACCCACCGACAATCCCACGACTGCTGCCAACTGCGACCATCAACGATCCTATTGCTACCGCCAACGAACGCCGAAATCCCCATCTCACAACTTCACCTCATTTGAGAAAAGTTAGGGTTTGTTTCAATTTATTTTTGAATGTGAAATTTTTGGGTTTTTTTACACTTTCTCGATGGACAAAAACTCATGGGCTTGTCGATTCTTGGATATATCCTTAACGAATGCATATTGTGTATCGATAAATTCAATATTCAAGAATATAAAAGTTTTTATTTTCCCCCTTTCAATTTTTTATTTATCCTGAGCAAATTTCTCAGTGGCTTGGCCTTGTTGATCTATGTCACAACATGGAATATTAATAATCATCACAATGTATATTCTAATGTGTGTGTATAATGATGTGTGTGTATAAATTGTGATTTTTGTATCTATATTCTGATATGCGTGTATTTTAATTTGTTTATTCTGGTGTATATGTGTGTGTGTGTGTGTATTCGGGTGTGTGTGTGTGTGTGTGCGTGCGTGTGTGTGTGCGTGTGCATGTGTATTTTGGTGTATTCTGATATGTTTGAGAATAAATTTAAAATTTTAGAAAGTATAAATTTTAATATTTATTAATAATATATTATATAAGTAACAAGACTTTCACATTAAACAAAAAGTCTAATAAAAGTCTTTCTTAAAAAAACTAAAGATTAAATGAAAACTTCCAGAAACTAATGTGAAAATAACAAGTTCATATTTTTTATATGGAATCATCATACTATATGCATTGATTGTCATGAAAAAAATCTACACTTGCACATTACTCATGTAGCCATTAAAGCAGGAATCAGCTTAGTGCCTTCTTTGTTAATCACTTCGTGTTTAATTAATACCTTGTAATCTTAAACTTTTCTTAAACATATATGAGTTCAAAAAAATTAGCTAAAAAATGATGTGTAAAAAATTCAACTTATAAAAATCTTATTTCAATTATTAGTATCAATTATATGAATTCTATCTCATGCACTATGTTAAAAATGATATATTGATCTTATTATTAGAATCATTAGAGATCCACTTGTTCATGAAATGACTCTATGTCAACTTTGGACATTATTAGACCAATGAGTGTATTTATGTTGTGGGGAGAAACGTACCACACCATATGATAAAATTGGTAAAAGCTAATTAGATATCATATTAAATGAATCTCTTAGTTTCTTGAGAGCTTGTTTTCTTAAAACTGATAGATATGAATATAATGAATTGTAGAAATAACATTGGTCTCTCAACCACATCATGAACGTAAATTTAGTTATTAAGTGAGTTAAACCCCATGAAGAGTTGTTGAGTTTGGGCTACTACTAACAAGATGGTGTTTAAAACTGACTATGTAGCAAGATGAGAACCCTTGGTTCGACAAACAATGTCGGATTGGGTGCGCGACACGAGATCTGCATAGGGTAGGTCTCGAGTCGTGTCAGGTTGTGAAGAAAAATTTTAGGCCATGAATGTGGGTTCAAGTTTCCATACTCAGATTTTTAAATACCAGGCAAGAATATGTAATAAATTACTGCCTCTGCCAGTTCATCTAAAGAGCCGGTTCATCCCATTTAGCTGAAAATCGGTCAATTTTTGTACTATAGTAATGTCAAAATATAAATTCGGAATAGATAAAATAATATTTAACACTAGAGATGCTCAGAATGACTAGTTCACTGGTTTAGTCAGTTTCCATGCTCAAATTGTTACATACGAGGCAAGAGTATGAAATGAATTATTGCATTTGCCGGTTCATTTGAAAAGCCCGTTCATACCATTTAGCTTAAAATCGGCCAAATTTTGTACTGTAGCAACGTGAAAATATAAATTTGGCATATATAAAATGATATTTAACATTAGAGATGCTCAAAATGACTAGTTCAGTGGTGCAATCAAGTTTCCAAACTCAAATTTTTACAGACAAGGCAAGAATATGCAATGAATTACTGCCTCTGCTGGTTCATTTGAAGAGTTGGTTCACTCCATTTAGCTAAAAATCAGCCAATTTTTGTATTGTAGCAATGTCAAAATATAAATTTAGCATAAATAAAATGATATTCAACATTAGAGATGCTCAGAATAACTAGTTCACTAGTTCAATCAATTTTATAATTAATATATTTAAAACTATAAAAAAAAATATGAGTCACTTTAAATATACATATATATATATATATATTAAATTTCATGTAAAAAGTAATAATACAGTAGATTGGCTAAGTGGTTAAGAAGCAGATTTTTAGACCATGAATATGGGTTCAACTCTTCATACTCAAATTTTTACATTCTAGGGAAGAATATGCAATGAATTATTGCCTCCGGTTCATTTGAAGAGCCGATTCATCCCATTTAGCTGAAAATTGGCCAATTTTTGTACTATTCCAATGTCAAAATATAAATTTGACATAGATAAAATGATATTTAACATTAGAGATGCTCAGAATGACTAGTTCACTGATTCAATCAATTCTATAATTAATATATTTAAAATAATAAAAAAAATACGAGTCATTATTTTATTTAAATATATATATATATATATATTAAATTTCATATAAAAACTAATAATACAATACATTGGCTAAGTGGTTGAGAAACAAATTATTAGGCCATGAATATGGGTTCAGCTCTCCATATTCAAACTTTTACATACTAAGACAAGAATATGTAATGAAATTACTGTCACTTCATTAGCCAGTTCATCCAATTTAACTTAAAACCGATCATCGGTTTAATCTGATTTTATTACAAAAAAATCCAATTAACATAGCAAAATGGCTGGGGGTTTGGTTCTCGTTTGGACCGGCTAGTCTGATCTAATTCAAATCTGATAATTTTGATTATCAAGCCTTCCAAACTAATATTGTGTGATTTTTACGAGATGCACTTAAAAAGACCTAAATTAAGGCATGAACACTAATATATATTATTTCTTAGAACATGAATAACCTCATTTAATAGATTTTTTATATTAAATTTATCTTCTATCTCTCTCATGTTTAATTAAACCATAGATTATATTGCATTATTTATAGCTATATATATATATATTTTATCAGCTAAAAAAGAATAGCTATATGTATTTTATTATAAAATATACCTCTATGTGTAGAATAATTTGATTTTATTAAGCAAACATCGGAGTAGGACATGAAGTCGTGATAACTTCGACTAGAGTATAACATAGCATACAACACAGACACTTGCCAACATTATTTAATACTAAGGCGTTGATCGATGAACCTGTCGCCATTTGATAGTCCACAAGTATAAGTTGGACAAAAAACCATAAATTCAAATAAAAAGACAACATACAACACTGACGGACACCATCAACATTATTTTATACTAAAAGCATAGATGGCCATTTCCTAGTGGACTTATTTGTAACAACCTGAAAATTTTTTTTTTTTAATAAAATTTTCAAGTTGTTATTATTATTAGTATTATGATTATAAAAAAAAAAAAAAAAAAAATTTTAATGTGTGTGGGGTGCAATGTGTGTATTGTATGTGTATAACCATGTGTATGGTGTATGTGCATGTATGTATAATATATACATAATTTAGAGAATATGTGTATATTTATATATATATATATATGTATGTATATGTATATATATATAAAATAGTGCACAAGGCACTATGTGTGATGTGTGTGCCGTGTGTGTGTGAGTGTGTATTGAGTATTACACACTCAAAGGGGCATGGGTTGGGATTGTGTGTGTGAGTGGGATTCAGGGTATGGGGTGGCAGGTACAGGTCTGGCCAGAGGATGGTTGGTCTTGGAGAGAGAGAGAGAGAGAGGGGGAGAGAGAGAGAGAGAGAGAAAGGAAGCATGTGTGTATGATATACACATTTGTGTGCACGGCTGAGTGGGAAATGAGAGTAAAGAGAGAAAGAAAAGAAGGAGAAACCGAGAGACAGAAGGGGAACAAGGAGTTTGAACCAGAGGTGAAGTGGGAGAGAGAAAGGGAGGTCGGCTAGAGAGAGAAACCGAAACCAAGGTAAGCCACCGTCTGTTTTGAAATTTTCCTTGCATAATTTATTCCTTTTGAATACAGGGCTAGAAAGAGCTTGGAATATGGAACAATTAGGAAAAGAAACCAACTAAAATGGTTAAGGGGAGAGGGAGAACTCCCCAGTTGCAGGTCTCGGTTTTAGGGGGTGGGTCTTGTGATTTTATGTGTAAAACTTGCTTTAGATAATAGGAAATGGAGCCTAGGAGATGCAGAAAATGAAGGGAAATGGTTTGGGCTTAAAACAGTAGGGAAAGGTGATGGAAAACGGATTGGCCGGAATGTTGACCGAGGGTTTGACCCTCTATTTCGTGAGAATCCAACGATCTAAACCCAAAACCGAGCCCGTATATGGAATCTACATGAAAATTGGGAGAGAACCACATTTTAAGACCCTAAAAATCTTGCCGGAGATCGGTCGCCGACGCCGGAGAAGGCGCCGGAACCCTACCGGAGCTTCGCCGGATAATCGGGGACGAAGGGGGGCTGATCCGGGCTTGGGTCGGGTCGGTTCGGGTCGGGTCGGGCTTGGGGCCGGTCCGCCCCTGCCACGTGTCGCTCCCTTGTTTTAACTTAAAAACCCAATGGGTCTGTTTGGCTACAAGGATAAGAGATTAGAAATTAAAATCAATTGGGAACAGGGATATCTTATCCCTGTTTTGGATTAGCCACTGTTTGGTTATCCGAATATAGAATAGGGTTTTCACAATTACAAAAATACCCCTGAACTTTTAATATTTACAAAAGTACCCTGTACTTTTTCTGGAAATTATACTTTGACCCAAAAACTTTAAATAATTGTACTTTGACCCCTAAAACTATTAGTTATTATGATTTGACCCGCCTGATTTAAATATTAATAAAATAATAATTAAATTAATTAATTAATTAATTAATTTAATTAATTTAATTATTTAAATATTCTAAAATAATTCGGAGTCCAAATGGGACAAGTCATTAGTGTATTTTGACTATCTCGGTCATTCTGAGACCAATGGTGAGGTCCGTTTTACGAGACGGGGTCCCGAAAAAATAAAAGACCCGTAGTAACCCTTAAAATTACCAAAATGCCCCTAACTTGAAACACTGTCAGACGAACTCCGAATTAGGTAAACAAATAGTGAAACTTTATTATCTCGAACATTCCGGACTCAACCGTGGAGTCCGATTTATGAAAAGAGGTCACGAAATGTAAGGCCACGCGTAAAGTGCAAAATGACTGTTTTGCCCTTTTCAACCCTGGTGTCCGAATTGAGTTCTACGAGAACCTAAACTTATTTTCTTAAGCGTTCTAAAACCAATGGTAGAGTCTAATTTAGCAAAATAGAAACTTATGAATTAAAGACATAAAATTTGATGAATAGCATAATTCAAATAACAATGAACTGAATCTCATGTTATGATTTTAGGAACACGAGAGGGCAAGGAGAAGGTGATCTGACCTTCGGCATTCTCCCTGTGATTCTACCATACTTTGAGTACACCTTCTTGAGTTGAGATCAATTATCAGGTACGATATATTGTGCTAAGTAAGAAATATAACTGAGATTAGGAATACTTGCTTTGTTGCATTGATTGTTCACATGTTTGCCTGAGTGTTCACATGCTTATGTGCTACGTGCTATCATGTTAAGTTGGATGATGATTATGGGTATATCGTATGTGTTAGTGTGGTGTGTGAATTATATGCTTTGAAGAACTGCTGATATTATGAATTGTGTACTTGAAAGCATGCTTAATGTATGAATGAGATGCATCATTGAGATTACATTGTGACATGATGAGATCAGAGCATATTGGCATAGTGTAATTCCTTGGACATGGTGTGGGTAAGCACTTGGTGCTTTGCATTATGAGGGTGCAGATCCTGTGGTGAAAAACCCAAAATCGGCCAATAGGTACTTGCCTGCCTGACGGATTCCGGACCGTGAAGCGAGACATACGCGGCGGTACTCATGCCAGCGGAGAATGACCGTATCATGAGACATGGGTGGCATAGAGTTGCATGGGTGTGTCACGCATACTGCTCATATACTGCATATTGTTTATATGCTGCCATCATAATATCGAATGCCATATAGAAATAACTGTACACTTGCACATGCCACGACCTTAGTTCTGTTTCTTGCATTAGCATTATATTGTACCAGCATGTTGAGCTGACCCCTTTAGTGGGGCAAACATTTCAGATGATGTCCCAGCTGTACGAGACGCGGAGATAAACTGATTAGGGACTATGTTAGGCCCAAGGGGGCGCTTTTGATATTGTGTAAGGGCATAAGCCCGCGACTGTATTTTATTTTGTAAGTGGTGAAGAAATGGACTAGACCTTATGTATTTATCCGAACAGTATGTAGAATGTATGTAATCGTCCTTAATTATCTTTTATTCCTTTATTATTTTATTTTCTTTTGTCTCGTTACTCGCGCCTCGGGTTCGCTGGAATTCGGGGCGTGACAACGTGGTATCAGAGCTTAGGTTCGAATACCTAGAGACCGTGGGGTGTTGTTAAAACACCATGAGACCCTAGAGTAGAAGTGATGACTTAGTGTGAACTGTTAGTGGCATGCGGTAGGGCCTTATGTGTTATGTGATCATATGTCCTGATGCATGACTTGTTGTGATTACGTGTTGATTGATGATATGTATGATGCATGATTACGTGATTTAATATGGTAAGATGCATGACCTGTGTAATGTGTGAGAATCTATTCAGTGTATATTATGACATGCTATATGTACTCCTTAGTCGCTGATAAGAACATGACTGAGCTTTTAGCTCAAATATTTTAGGTACACATGTTGCATTGGTGTGCGCGAGTATGCACTATACTTGACTTCCCGGTAGATAGGGAGCGGGCAAATTTTCTTTTTGTGGTAGTGGGTGACTAAGATTAGAAACTCGTGTCTATGTAATAGACCGTATACTTTATGGGATAAAACGGTATGCCTAGTTAATTGAAGTGTAGGTTGTACACTTAGTTATCTACGCTATAGACATTATGCCTAGTTACTTAAGAGACAAGTTGTGAACCTGGTTGTTTACCTAGTTGACTGTTGTTTGTGGATTCCATATGAGTGTGCTAGGTTAGTAACTAATTTTCATGGATTATAATACTATGACTATGATATTTATACAGACTGGATTGGTCTCAGGTCTTGAGTTACAGCTGATGGATGGTACCCCATCAGCAAGTAATGAAAGGAGCTATGATCCATGAAGGGTTATCACCTAGCTATAAAAGTAAGGGATGAATAAAAGACACATCAAACCTTAAAAATGCTAAAATAAGAATTCAGACTTGTGAGAGATTTTGTGTATAGATTGGATGATGGATATAGAAATGTTCTTGTGTTAAAACCCTGGTTGTGGAGAGATGTATTATTTTGGATAGTTTTCACTGGGAGTTAAACCTTGCTAGTGTTCAAATGTTTAGGTATGCGTGTATTACTTTGTTTAGATAAAATCCTTCTTAGTGGTGGGCCATGTGAGAACTCGGCGTAAATTGTTTAGTATAACCAACGGGTGGTGGTGATTGACATTAATTATGTAGGTGTTGATTAGGCAAGTGTGTCATGATATATTGTAGTTGTTACTTCGAAATTGTGAAGCGTTGAAAAGTACCTACTTAATGTTCTTTTAACACCTGTGTCTAATGGGGTATTAATTTTTTTCTTCTCTTTGAACTTGTAGACATGCCACCGAGACAAGCTACTCCCAGACATATACCACCTAGACACGATGAGCCTAGGACCACTGCACCACCGTGGCACAGTTGGCCCCAAGCTGCTGCTTCGGCAGATGTTGTAGTTGAGGAGGCCGTCACTTTGACACCTGCTCCAGTAGAGGTAGGACAGACTAGTGGTTCTGGGGACGTAACGACCATTATGCGGGAATGCCTTCACACTATACAGGAGGTAGTGACGAGAGCCGTTAGGGCTGAGAGAGAGTTGGCTGAGCTTAGAGGAGTCAGAGAGCCCCAGACCCAGAGCGAGGCGACTCTAGCACAGATCCCTAGATCGACCCCGATATACACTGGTAGGAGGCCATCGAAGAGGTCTCGAGCCCGTGCTGCTGTTGCACGGATATCTATACTCGCCCATACTCACACTGGTAGGAGACTATTGAAGGGGTCCCAGACTGGTACTTCTTCCACATTCACATACACTTCCCAAGGGACCATTATTTGTTTTATTTGTGGACAGCCTGGCCACAAGATGGCCACTTGTCCTTTGAGGGACCCTAGCTTGAGACAGAGGGTCGGGGTTAGCCAGGAGTCATTTCCATCACCAGTACACAGTCAAGGACGGGGGACTCCACGAACTTGTTTTGTATGCCACCAGACTGACCATGTTAGGGCCAATTGTCCCCAGAGGTCGATTTCCGAGGACTTAGAGGAGCCACATTTCTATCAGTATACCCAATTGCCTCTGCCACAGCCACTATTGGGTCAGAGACCTCTGACACCGTATTTTCAGCATACACCTACAGCATTGAGTGTCAGGACTCTCAGTCAGAGGGGTGGTAGGCAGGACCAGACCACTCAGAGTGGCGTTATGCAGTAGTCAGCCTAGAGTCACCTATCATTTTTTTTTGGACCTTCAGAGCCTTGAGGTACATTTTTTTTTGTGTTTAGTTTATGGACTAGCATACTGATAGACTATAGTACATCTCATTCATTCATATCTACAATGTTGACATGACATTAGGGGTAGAGAAATGCTGATGAGGATCTGTAGAGATTACTCGATAGAGGTAGCTGACTGCATGTCTTAATTGGGTTCTTCATCTTATTTGATGCGTCTAGTATTGGTGTTGTGTTGGAGATAGATCGGTTATTTACACTTTAGACAAGTATAGGCTACTACAGGGGAAGAGAGACCGTGTGTACTCTTGAGGGAGATATTTTTTTATTCCATGGGATGTCCATAGATCCTTTTTAGATTGACTTTATTGTGAATTAGGAGGGGTTAGACTTTAATTTGAATTGGGTTGGTTTGGATTACATGATTAGAGGAGTGCTAGTTGCCTTAGTTGTGAAATTGTACAATGTGGGGTATACTTGGTTATTGATGATCTAGGATTCAATGCTTTCCTTTATACAGTGTAACGAGTGAGATTAAACAGTAGACTACATGCTTGTTGTCAGTGAGATAGGCTATGAGCCTGGATATCCGTAAGGTTGGGAATGTGCCTGGTCACCTGTACAGCAGACTATGTGCTTATTTATGTATATGTGTATTCCTGGGATGAAATTTTGTACTGGATGCTGATGTAGTAAGCTACGTGTTAGCTATTGAATGTTGTACGTTTGCTTTATATAAGCATGCTAGTTTAGTGACCGTTATGGTGCGATGATATGACATTTTTTTTTTATACAGACTGATTATTATTGATGCATATATGAGAGAATGCTTAAACATGTTTCCATGTGTGTGTTGATGCATGTGTGCGAAAATTGATGTATGTTCGTAGTGGAAATTGGTGGGGAGTTTAGTGTTTTATTTCTTCTGAACCTTGGTATATTGATGTAAGTTCATGTTTAGAATACGTAACCTACACTGTCTACATTGTATGCCCAATCGACATACGCGTACATGAAATGAATAGGCTAGCCCTTATTAGTACATGACGCTTAGTCTTGGTTATATATAGACTAAGATGGGAAATGATAACTTTACTTTTAGATTGTACTGTTGATATCTTGTGGGTAATTAAGGTACTTAGAAAATACTGGATGATGAGATTGCATTGTGGTGCAGATAATGTGTATCTATACCACCGGGATAAATCACTAGGTGATTTCATGGATTAATTTGAGGTGGGTTAGATGACATAGCATGTGTGAGAGACCTTGGGGTATCCTTGTGAGAAGTTCCCTTATTTTTTATTGTGTTGAGTTGTTGAGATGAGTCGCGATACTTAAGTGGAATTTGAAAGGAATTGACATTGATAGGCCAATGTGTTTTGAGGGTTTCATTATGTGTTGTGCCATGTGGAGTGAGCCGTTACAGATGGGATTAGCATCAGACCCTAGCGGGGAGTGTGGAGATGTCTGCACGCCGCTGCACGCCTACCGATGAGGCGAAGCCTACGGGGGAGATGGTAATGGGAGGAGGTAATGCATTCCACATCGCCTGGCTAAGGGAGAGGTGAATGATCCATAGGTAAGGCTGCACGTCTACATGTTGCAATGCATTTTGCATTGATCTTTTATTACGATGTCAAGAGATAGTACGACTACATGGAATTCCCTTATCCATTGTCTTAGAGGGGGACCCACGTTTCACTGCCCGGGTCTGGCAGAACCTCTAGACAGCCTTAGGGACTCAGCTAAGTTAGTACTACTTTTCGTTCCCAGACTGATGGTCAGTCAAGGCGTACCATTCAGATCCTAGAGAGCATGCTTAGATACTGCATTAAGGATTTTAGGGTTAGTTGAGAGGATCACTTTGCTTTGATAGAGTTTGCCTGCAACCGTAGCTAGCAGTTCCCTGGTGTGTTGGACTGGGGTAGGAGAGACAATTGTTTTGAGACCCGATACAGTCCGTAAGGCCACAGACGAGACACAAGTGATCAGGCAGCGCTTGTTGCCAGCCAGAGTCGCCAGAGGGATTATGCAGATAGGAGACGGCGGCCCTTGTCATTCGAGGATGGGGGACTATGTGTTCCTCAAGATATTCCCCCGAAGAGGTTTGAAGAGGTTTGGGAGCAGTGGGAAGCTGTCGCCACGATTTATAGGTCCCTTTGAGATTCTTAGGAGGGTTGGTGAGGTGGCTTATAAGCTGGCCTCACCACCACAGCTATTAGAAGTTCATGATATCTTTCATGTATCGATACTGAGGAAGTACGAGCCTGACCCCTCCCATGTATTAGATTGGGTAGATCTTCAGCTAGAGGGGGACGCTTCCTATGACCAGAGACCTGTGGAGATATTGGACTCGAGGGACTAGGTTTTGCGAGGCAGGACCATCCCTTTAGTCAAGGTTCGTTGGAACCATCATGGGGTCGAGGAGGCTACTTGGGAGCGTGAGGCCGAGGTCTGTGCTAGATACCCTGATTTGTTTGATTAGTGATGTATTTTCTTTTGTTTTAATGTTATTTTAAATTTCGGGACGAAATTTCTGTAAGGAGGGAAGGATGTAACAACCTGAAAATTTTTTTTTTTTAATAAAATTTTCAAGTTGTTATTATTATTAGTATTATGATTATTAAAAAAAAAAAAAAAAATTTTAATGTGTGTGGGGTGCAATGTGTGTATTGTATGTGTATAACCATGTGTATGGTGTATGTGCATGTATGTATAATATATACATAATTTAGAGAATATGTGTATATTTATATATATATATATATGTATGTATATGTATATATATATAAAATAGTGCACAAGGCACTATGTGTGATGTGTGTGCCGTGTGTGTGTGAGTGTGTATTGAGTATTACACACTCAAAGGGGCATGGGTTGGGATTGTGTGTGTGAGTGGGATTCAGGGTATGGGGTGGCAGGTACAGGTCTGGCCAGAGGATGGTTGGTCTTGGAGAGAGAGAGAGAGAGGGGGAGAGAGAGAGAGAGAGAAAGGAAGCATGTGTGTATGATATACACATTTGTGTGCACGGCTGAGTGGGAAATGAGAGTAAAGAGAGAAAGAAAAGAAGGAGAAACCGAGAGACAGAAGGGGAACAAGGAGTTTGAACCAGAGGTGAAGTGGGAGAGAGAAAGGGAGGTCGGCTAGAGAGAGAAACCGAAACCAAGGTAAGCCACCGTCTGTTTTGAAATTTTCCTTGCATAATTTATTCCTTTTGAATACAGGGCTAGAAAGAGCTTGGAATATGGAACAATTAGGAAAAGAAACCAACTAAAATGGTTAAGGGGAGAGGGAGAACTCCCCAGTTGCAGGTCTCGGTTTTAGGGGGTGGGTCTTGTGATTTTATGTGTAAAACTTGCTTTAGATGATAGGAAATGGAGCCTAGGAGATGCAGAAAATGAAGGGAAATGGTTTGGGCTTAAACAGTAGGGAAAGGTGATGGAAAACGGATTGGCCGGAATGTTGACCGAGGGTTTGACCCTCTATTTCGTGAGAATCCAACGATCTAAACCCAAAACCGAGCCCGTATATGGAATCTACATGAAAATTGGGAGAGAACCACATTTTAAGACCCTAAAAATCTTGCCGGAGATCGGTCGCCGGCGCCGGAGAAGGCGCCGGAACCCTACCGGAGCTTCGCCGGATAATCGGGGACGAAGGGGGGCTGATCCGGGCTTGGGTCGGGTCGGTTCGGGTCGGGTCGGGCTTGGGGCCGGTCCGCCCCTGCCACGTGTCGCTCCCTTGTTTTAACTTAAAAACCCAATGGGTCTGTTTGGCTACAAGGATAAGAGATTAGAAATTAAAATCAATTGGGAACAGGGATATCTTATCCCTGTTTTGGATTAGCCACTGTTTGGTTATCCGAATATAGAATAGGGTTTTCACAATTACAAAAATACCCCTGAACTTTTAATATTTACAAAAGTACCCTGTACTTTTTCTGGAAATTATACTTTGACCCAAAAACTTTAAATAATTGTACTTTGACCCCTAAAACTATTAGTTATTATGATTTGACCCGCCTAATTTAAATATTAATAAAATAATAATTAAATTAATTAATTAATTAATTAATTTAATTAATTTAATTATTTAAATATTCTAAAATAATTCGGAGTCCAAATGGGACAAGTCATTAGTGTATTTTGACTATCTCGGTCATTCTGAGACCAATGGTGAGGTCCGTTTTACGAGACGGGGTCCCGAAAAAATAAAAGACCCGTAGTAACCCTTAAAATTACCAAAATGCCCCTAACTTGAAACACTGTCAGACGAACTCCGAATTAGGTAAACAAATAGTGAAACTTTATTATCTCGAACATTCCGGACTCAACCGTGGAGTCCGATTTATGAAAAGAGGTCA
The DNA here is from genome assembly GCA_008638375.1 of Nyssa sinensis. NCBI lineage: Eukaryota > Viridiplantae > Streptophyta > Magnoliopsida > Cornales > Nyssaceae > Nyssa > Nyssa sinensis. Next base: position 2,570,763 of record CM018050.1, on the reverse strand, counting down.
CGAAATGTAAGGCCACGCGTAAAGTGCAAAATGACTGTTTTGCCCTTTTCAACCCTGGTGTCCGAATTGAGTTCTACGAGAACCTAAACTTATTTTCTTAAGCGTTCTAAAACCAATGGTAGAGTCTAATTTAGCAAAATAGAAACTTATGAATTAAAGACATAAAATTTGATGAATAGCATAATTCAAATAACAATGAACTGAATCTCATGTTATGATTTTAGGAACACGAGAGGGCAAGGAGAAGGTGATCTGACCTTCGGCATTCTCCCTGTGATTCTACCATACTTTGAGTACACCTTCTTGAGGTGAGATCAATTATCAGGTACGATATATTGTGCTAAGTAAGAAATATAACTGAGATTAGGAATACTTGCTTTGTTGCATTGATTGTTCACATGTTTGCCTAAGTGTTCACATGCTTATGTGCTACGTGCTATCATGTTAAGTTGGATGATGATTATGGGTATATCGTATGTGTTAGTGTGGTGTGTGAATTATATGCTTTGAAGAACTGCTGATATTATGAATTGTGTACTTGAAAGCATGCTTAATGTATGAATGAGATGCATCATTGAGATTACATTGTGACATGATGAGATCAGAGCATATTGGCATAGTGTAATTCCTTGGACATGGTGTGGGTAAGCACTTGGTGCTTTGCATTATGAGGGTGCAGATCCTGTGGTGAAAAACCCAAAATCGGCCAATAGGTACTTGCCTGCCTGACGGATTCCGGACCGTGAAGCGAGACATACGCGGCGGTACTCATGCCAGCGGAGAATGACCGTATCATGAGACATGGGTGGCATAGAGTTGCATGGGTGTGTCACGCATACTGCTCATATACTGCATATTGTTTATATGCTGCCATCATAATATCGAATGCCATATAGAAATAACTGTACACTTGCACATGCCACGACCTTAGTTCTGTTTCTTGCATTAGCATTATATTGTACCAGCATGTTGAGCTGACCCCTTTAGTGGGGCAAACATTTCAGATGATGTCCCAGCTGTACGAGACGCGGAGATAAACTGATTAGGGACTATGTTAGGCCCAAGGGGGCGCTTTTGATATTGTGTAAGGGCATAAGCCCGCGACTGTATTTTATTTTGTAAGTGGTGAAGAAATGGACTAGACCTTATGTATTTATCCGAACAGTATGTAGAATGTATGTAATCGTCCTTAATTATCTTTTATTCCTTTATTATTTTATTTTCTTTTGTCTCGTTACTCGCGCCTCGGGTTCGCTGGAATTCGGGGCGTGACATTATTTTTGGCATGTATCCCAACAGTCGCCCAAGCATATCCCCAGAATAATCAAGCAACCGCAATTAGGAGCACAACTCATAATGTTATCTAGGCAAAAGGAACCAGGGCATTTAGTACCAGTACCTTCAACTCCACCAGCCAGCATTATATTTATGAGGGGGTTCCTTCTGGTAGTAACCCCATCAGAGGAGAGTTCACGAGCAAAGGCCAGTGGAACAAAGCTGGCCACAAGAACCATGGCCACCACCAGGGTGAGGAGGAGCAAACTCATCTTCTTACCTGCCATTTCTACTTTTCCTCTCTTTCTCTTGCTCAATGTTCTCTCACCTCTCAATGTATGTTGTATGCCTCTTCCTCGTATCCTTTTTATAGAAACATACTTGCATGAAGAGACCCAACCAACACTTTACTTTAGGAGGTCGGTTTTGTTTTGCTAAATATTTGATCATAAATTTAAAAAAAAATAAACAAGCATAAAAATTTAATGTTAATTAATAATATATTAAATAAATAATCAAATTCATTGATACAAAAAAATGTACAAATTAAAATAAAGGTAAAAGAAGAAAACAAATTTAGACCTGGTGAAACAAAAATATTAATTAAAAGAGTGTATTTCAAAATAAATTAAAAAAAAAATAAAAATTGAGGGGGAAAAGTCCATGGGAGAAATTCTTGTATCAACTTGATTCATGAATTAGATCAATCACAATCTATTATATGAATGAGTTGTCTGCCTTAAGGCTTTCAAAATCTTTTTTCTCTCTAACTAATATAGTAGACCCTCTTATAATTAATATCTAATAAATTAATAATCTCTAATAATTAATAAACTTATAAGAAACCAACTTGGTTTTATGGCAAATAAATAATAATTGTATTACTTATTAATTAATACTTTCAAAATGCGGGATATGAGTTTGGCAAGTTATTCATTTTAAATTTTTTTAATTTTTTAAAATTTAAATTATCATATCTAAATATATTTTCATAATTTTAAAAAATTAATTACAAAATTTTTAAAAAATTATATCTAAATCATTATTCAAGCGCACCCAAATTTGTCTTGCAACACTGAAATCGAACCAAGAGAATGGGCCAATGTACGTAAAATTCAACAAAATAATTTATGAAGCCATATTGTCCTTTTGCTCATAAGTGCTCGTAAGACCATTTTCAATGGTTAATCAATTTTTTACTAAAATTTAAATAGTAAAATTTTGATTAAAAATTTCGTTTAGTAAGAAATTCTTCAATAATCATTTAAATTTTTATTCAATTTTTTTAAAAAAATTCTTATTTTAATTAATTTTTTTTTATTTTATTGAGTAAAAAATTAATTCGAACAATATTTTAATGATATGAGTAAAAATTGAAGTAAAATATATATTTAGTCAAATTATTGAAGAGGTATTTTTTTATAATTTTTATTTAAATTTAAATTTAGTATGAAATTTGATTGATGACTGGAAATACCACTTCTCTCTCATCTTTTCCTTACTTTCTTTGTGTCAAAAATTTCTCTCTCTCTCTCTCTCTCTCTCTCTCTCTCTCTCTCTCTCTCTCTCTCTCTCTCTCGGATCCTTTGCTTGCTTTGATTACAAAAAGACGAAGAATAAAAATGATAATTTTAATGGTATATCGAAATAACATTTCAAAACTTAACAAAAATTATATTAATTGAGATTGCGTTTGGAAATCGTGGAACTCAGCAAACTCATTTGCCCATCTTAGATTGCGTTTAATAAAGTAGAACTTGGTTTATTAAACTTTTAAATATTATATATTTTACCACTAATTTTATTAGAATCTTTTAACACAATATCCCTTCAAAAAATATGGCTTCCTTTGCAAGAGGGACAAAAGAAGCCATGGCCTTTTTTTTAAATTTTGATATTCTTTTTTTTTATCACTAATTTTATTTAAAATCTTTAAGAAAATAAAACTTGATTTATTAATATTTTAAGTATTATATATTTTATCACTAATTTTATTAAAAAATTTTAACAAAATAAGACTTAAATCACTAATCTTATTAAAATTTTAACTATTATATATTTTATCACTAATTTTATTAAAGATTCTTGGAGATTTTTTTTGTAGAGAAGATGGAAGATGAATTCATCGAATTTATTTACTTACCGACATAAATTATCTTCTTTATATTTAAACCAAAGAACTATATTTTATATTTTAATTTTGAAAAATACCCAACACACCAGCAAAATGAATAATTAAATCTGAATTTTAAATATGAAATTTAAGAGAGCCTCATATCCAAATAATTGGTGATTAGAGGCTAAAAAGTTTAAAAACATTTTAGATTACTTTATCAAGGTTATTTTTACTATTTCAAATTAATATTGTTTCTTGTAATTCCTTGAACTTGGATCATATATATATAAGCCATTAATGCATGTGGAGAAAGTGAAAGCCTTTCAACCATTTTCCTCTAATTTGTTTTCGCTTAAATTTCATTTTACTTTAATTTCAATCATAAACAGGTACATGTTTCTAATTCTGTGTGCTGCTTTATGTAATTCTTCTACAAGCTAGGACTAATGGGGTTGGTATCAATCAAGGCCATTGGAAAATGGTCAAAATTAAACAATTTAGAGTGCGATTTTCAATGATTTTGTTAAGCTTTTTTTATTTGTCGGGAGGTAATTTGGTTGAGAAGTGTGTCAGCACAACTGAATGCTTAAAATGTTATTCTCGTTTCTCATGTTACAAACAATCTAAACAACTATATAGCTATATATATATAATACATATACACAGACTCGTATATCTATGGGCTGCGCCGACCAATTTTACGTTAGGGAAGTATACCAAAAGTACTTCTGTACTGATCTCTCTCCACCCAGTCATAAAACTCTTGATTATCTCTTCTCCACCCACTCACATGAGAATTTATTTTATGATACAAAATTAATAATTTTAATTAATTATAAAATGACACGTATATAATATATTAAATTTATAAAAAATAATAAAAAATATATCACATCACATGTTATAACATGAAATTTTTTTTTTTTTATTATTTATTCTTGCAATTGTTAATTAATTAATTATTATTATTATTATTATTATCATTATTAAGAATGTGATGTGTGTATTGTATGTGTACAATTATGTGTATGCTACATGTACATGTATATATATATTATATGCATATTTAAATTTGGAGAATATATATATGTATTTATTTGTGTATATATATATATATATGTACATAACAGTGCACAGTGTGTGCATGTGTGTGTGGGCCGGTTGTGTGTGTGTGTGTGGCTTTGAGTGTTACACACTCAAAGGGGTATGGGTGAGGTTGAGTGTGTGAGTAGGATTCAGGGAGTGGGGGACTGCAGAAGTGGGCAGAGAGTGGTTGGTCTTGGAGGGAAAGAGAGAGAGAGAGAGAGAGAGAGAGAGAGAGAGATATAGAGAAATGAGGGTGTGTCTCGGGTGAGAAGAAAAGAGAAGGAAAGAAAGAGAAAGAAGAGAGAAACAGAGAGAGAGAGAGAGTTCTAGACTGTGAAGAAGGAGAGGAAGCTCGAGGAGGAACCAGAAAGGTGGAAGTGGGCACGGCTAGAGAGAGAAACGGCCAAGAAAAATTGTAAGTGGGTCACTTCTGTTTCAAATTTTTTTAAAGCATTTTAATTGATTTGAATTATAGGATCTTAGAGAGCATAATGTAGGGGTTAATTTGCAAGAAGAATGAGAATGAATGGTTGAGAAACTAGGGAGAAATCCCTAGTTGCAGGTTTCGGCCATGGAGGTTGAACCTCATCATTTCATGTGTAAAATTTCCTTTAAATGATCCTAAAATAACCCTATGAAGTGCAGAAAGTGAATGGGATTGAATTGAGTTCAAAACAGTGGGGGAAAATGGGGGAAAAATGGGTGGCCGGAAAGTTGACCGAGGGTTTGACCCTCTATTTCGTGGAGTTGGAGGAGGTTTTGAGGGAAATGGGGGTTGGGGATGTGATCTACGTGAAAAAAGGGAAGGAATGGCATTTTGAAAATGGGGAAAACACGCCGGAGGTCGGTCGCCGGCGCCGGAGAAGGCGCCGGAACCCTACCGCTGCTTCACCGGAAAATCGGGGAAGAAGGTGGGGTGCCGGGTCGGGTCCTGGGTCGGATCTGGTTCCAGTTCGGGCGGGTACGGGTCGCCCCTGCCACATGTCAGCCATTGTTTTAAATTAAATGAATTTGAACCTTTTAGAATTTAAACCTTTGAATTTGAACCTTAACCTGAACTTTCAGAAATTACGAATTGACCCCCAACTGTTAGAAATTACGCTTTGACCCACCTGATTAAATTATTAATAAAATATTAATTAAATTAATTAATTAATTATTTAATTAACTTAATTTAATTAATTAAAAATTCAAAAGCATCCCGGAGTCCAAATGAGACAAGTCATTAGTGTATTTTGACTATCTCGACTATTCCGAGACCAATGGTGAGGTCCGTTTTACGAGACGGGGTCCCGAAAAATAAAAGACCCGTAGTAACCCTTAAAATTACCAAAATGCCCCTAGATTGAAACACAGTCAAACGAACTCCGAATTAGGTAAACAAATAGTGGAATTTTATTATCTCGAACATTTCGGACTCAACCGTGGAGTCCGATTTGTGAAAAGAGGTCACGAAATGTAAGGACACGTGTAAAGTGCAAAATGACTGTTTTGGCCTTTTGAACCCCGGTGTCCGAATTGAGTTCTACGAAAACCTAGACTTACTTTCTTAAACGTTCTAAAACCAATGGTAGAGTTTAATTTAGCAGAATAGAAACCTATGAATTTAAAGACATAAAATTTGATGAATAGCATACATTCAAACAACAATGGACTGAATTGTGATTCCTACTTTTAGGGACACTGACAGGACAGGAGGAGGCGATCTGATCTTCTACATTTTCGTCCGCCCGTTCAGTTACATATAGTGCTCGATCTTCTAGGGTTGATACCAACCCATCAGGTATGGTGTTTTGCTAGTGTTAGAAATGAAGTTAAGTTAGGAATATTTGTGAATGACTGAATGCTGTATGTGTTTATCTGTAATGTGTTTACCGTTTATTTGGAATTGATTGTTCACATGCTTACATGTTACTTGTACCTCATGAATATTTAGTGAATGATGAATGTGACTCACGACATGTGTATATGTTGATTTTACGAGATATGATTGCATGTGGAATCAGTTAGGTGATTTATATATTATTGTCTCGAGCATGCTATATTGTAGAAACCATGTATCATTGAGATTGCATTGGCATATTGGCATATGATGAATCCTTTGAGAACATGGCGTGGGTAAGCACGTGGTGCTTTGCATTATGAGGGTGTAGATCCTGTGGTGAAAAACCCAAAATTGGCCATTGCATTGGTACTTCGTGCCATCGGGGAGTACCCGTAAACGAGACATGGGTTGTGGCATAGAGTTGTGCATGGGTGTGTCACGCATACCATTCATATATATTACTGCGATGTATTGAATGTCATTTAGAAATAAATGTACACTTTGCACATGCCACGCCTTAGCTTTATTTCTGGCATTAGCATTTCATCATACTAGCAGTTGTGCTAACCCATTCGTGGGCAACATTTTCAGATGAGGATCCTCCAGCCACTTGAGACTTAGTGATGCCCTGAGAGGGCGAAGCACGTGATGTATTTGTAATCCATGAGACTTGTATTTTGTTATGTAAGGGCTTAAGCCCGAATGACTGATGAACAATGTATTCGGTGTTACCTTATGTATGGATGATGAGGGATGCATGTTTATTGAATTTAATTACTTTTGTCCTTTTATTTATTTTACTTTCTGTCTCGTTACTCGCGCCCCGGGTTCGTGGGAAATTCGGGGTGTGACATCACATGATTAGATGATTGACTCCAAAATAATATAATAAGTTCTTATGTCACAGTTACACGTACATGTACAGAGCAATGTTATACAAATCAAATTCTTTTACCAAAAAGTGTTTACACGCTGACGTGTTAATATGGTATTGATTATACATCATATCATGATGTGATGTACAACCAATGCCACACTGACACGTCAGCGTGTAAACACTTTTTGGTAAAAGAATTTGATAAGTGTAATATTATTCACATGTATATTGATTCATCATAGATTATCGATACTCCATATTCATAATATTGTAAACCTATTCTGAGGTGTAAAATTTGTTATCTTTATTCTTAGGTGTAAATGTGTTATCTTTGTTGCAGCTTTTTGAGTGATAGCGAATGCGTTGGATGAAAGCCTACTCAATGATCAAGGTTGAGGTGTATCCTATTTTCATGGTTCTAAACATATTTAACTTAGGAGATGTACGATTTATAAATAAGGTCATAAGATATATTTTAATTTATATTTAATTATTCTCTTAAATTATTGTCTTTATTTTCTACTAACTCTATCATCAAAATAGTTATTACCGGAGTTTTACCAGTGACTATCTGATCTCAAATTTTTGACAAGTAATTAGGAAGGATAAGTCTTCAAATCAAAAAAGTACATCATCACCAATCAATGTAGAAAATTCTTTATTAGTCAATGCGATGTTGATAATAAACTCTTTTAATAATATTTTATTATATACGATATAATTTATTATTTTAATAAATTTTATTATATATGATAAGATTTATTACTTTAATAAAATATAACACATCCTCACGTTATTATACTAAACTCACAGGTGAATATCTCAATCAAACCAGCGAATCTCTCTCCTAAATCTCTGGGGATTATGATCTTCAAGTTTGCACCTTAGACAAGACGAACAACAAAAGAAGAGGAAAGTAGAACGGAAAATAAAATAGAGAGACGGTGGGATATATATATATATATGTGTGTGTGTGTGTGTGTGTGTGCGCGCACGCGCACGCGCGCGCGTGTAATTTATCTATACCCATAGCTGCGCTTCCAAAATAGGCTGTATTTTGTCAGGGTCTTTCTCATTTTAAATTGAAATCTACTTCTATGAAAATTACTGAGCGAGTCCAAGTATACTGACGCGATGATAGAACTTTTTAATATAATTTGTCATGTTTGATATAAACAAATTTTTTAATAAAATATAATATATTTAAAAAAAATATTATTTAAAAAACATATGAACACGTGATATATCAAACAAAAAAATTATTTTCAGTTGTTACATGATGTGAGTCTTATTATATGAGTTTTAATTTGAAATAAAGAGAAATTATTTGTCTTTTCTTGCAACACTGAAATCAAATCAAGAGAATGCCAATGTATGTAAAATTCAACAAAATAATTTATGAAGCCATATTGTCCTTTTCAATGGTTAATCAACTTTTTACTAAAATTTAAATAGTAAAATTTTGATTAAAAATCTCATTTATTAAGAAACTCTTGGATAATCATTTAATTTTTTATTAATTTTTTTTTTTAAATATTCTCATCTTAATCTAAAAACTTTTTGATTTTATTGGGTTAAAAAATGATTTGAGCAATATTTCACTGATATGAGTAAAAAATATATTTAGTTAAATTATAACTTTTATTTAAATTTAAATTTAGTATGAAATTTGGTTGGTGATTGGAAATACCATTTATCTCTCATCTTTTTTCACTTTTTCTGTGTCAAAAATCTCAATCTCTCTCTCTCTCTCTCTCTCTCTCTCTCTCTCTCTCTCTCTTATCTTTTGCTTACTTTGATTACAAAAAGACGAAGGATACAAATAACAATTTTAATGGTTAAGGTTTATCTAAATAACATTTCAAAACTTAACAAATATTATATTAATTTGGATTGCGTTTGGAAATAATGGAACTTAGCAAACTCATTTGCCCATCTTATATTGCGTTTAATAAAATAGAACTCGATCTATTAAAATTTTAAATATTATATATTTTATCACTAATTTTATTAAAATATTTTAACAAAATATCCCTTCAAAAAAATATGACTTCCTTTGCAAGAGGGACAAAGGAAGCCATGGCCTTTTTCAAAAATTTTGATATTCTTTTGTTTATCACTAATTTTATTTAAAATCTTTAATAAAATAAAACTTGGTTTATTAAAACCAGTAATGATTCCATTTTATTCTTTGTGGATGATAGCATGATTCTGATATATTAATAGTGTCGGATTTGTGCTTAGTCACATCTCTATCTGATGCTATTTATGGCCTTCGGGTCCAGATTTCGAGCAGAATATTTATTATTATTATACAATGTACACAGAGCAGTAGTATTCAGCGAGGCCTATGGCACCGAATACGAGCTCAGAGCAGTAGTATTCAGCGAGGCCTATGGCACTGAATACGAGCTCAGCGCAATATCATTCAGCGAGGCCTATGGCACTGAATGTGAGCCCAGGGGGTAGCCGGGCCCCACCAGTACCAGAGCATCTCAGATTCAGTTGATTTCACTATCTTTTATTATTGATATTCATATCACCATCCTTTATGGCTGATATTCATAGCTTGATCATATTATTTCATTATGAATGATCATGAGATTTCACAGCTTTTTATTTAACGCATATGATTATATTGTCAGACAGATTTTCATTGCTTTATCATTTGAGCTTCCTACTATTTGATGATCATTGATGAGTTCCGTATTCATGACTGGCTAGCATATCTGCATTTATCCTAGTTCTTTTATGGATAGTGCTTCCTATATTCTTGTACACATGACAGAGCAAAGGAGAATTATTTACTGAGCTTTAGTTAGCTCACCCCAAACTTACCACCCCTTTCAGGGGAGGAAGCTATGGAAGAACAATAGCAGTAGCAGTAGCAGCCAGTTAGATAGCAGTGGACATACTTTTGAAGTTGCAGGGTAATACTTAGTACAGACAGTCTTATAACTCTCCCGTGTTATCCACGTCTTGGGGAAGACCAGTTGTATTAAGAAGTTTTGTATTCCGCACTTTGTAAACCTTATGTATCTATTACATGCAACTTTTATCTATTATTCTGCATATTTAGTTGTTGCATGTTAGTAACACTGACTGTGTAGTAAGATGAGAACCCTTGGTTTGGCAACCAATGTCGGATCGGGTGCGCGACACGAGATCTACATAGGGTGGGTCTCGAGTCGTGTCAGGTTGCGAAGAAAAATTTTAGGCCATGAATGTGGGTTCAAGTTTCCATACTCAAATTTTTAAATACCAAGCAAGATATGTAATAAATTACTGCCTCTGCCAGTTCATCTAAAGAGCCGGTTCATCCCATTTAGCTGAAAATCGGTCAATTTTTGTACTATAGTAATGTCAAAATATAAATTCGGAATAGATAAAATGATATTTAACAGTAGAGATGCTCAGAATGACTAGTTCACTGGTTTAGTCAGTTTCCATGCTCAAATTGTTACATACGAGGCAAGAGTATGAAATGAATTATTGCATTTGCCGGTTCATTTGAAAAGCCCGTTCATACCATTTAGCTTAAAATCGGCCAAATTTTGTACTGTAGCAATGTCAAAATATAAATTTGGCATATATAAAATGATATTTAACATTAGAGATGCTCAAAATGACTAGTTCAGTGGTGCAATCAAGTTTCCATACTCAAATTTTTACAGACAAGGCAAGAATATGCAATGAATTATTGCCTCTGCTGGTTCATTTGAAGAGTTGGTTCACTCCATTTAGCTAAAAATCAGCCAATTTTTGTATTGTAGCAATGTCAAAATATAAATTTAGCATAGATAAAATGATATTCAACATTAGAGATGCTCAGAATAACTAGTTCACTAGTTCAATCAATTTTATAATTAATATATTTAAAACTATAAAAAAAAAATATGAGTCACTTTAAATATACATATATATATATATATATATATATTAAATTTCATGTAAAAAGTAATAATACAATAGATTGGCTAAGTGGTTAAGAAGCAGACTTTTAGACCATGAATATGGGTTCAACTCTTCATACTCAAATTTTTACATTCTAGGGAAGAATATGCAATGAATTATTGCCTCCGGTTCATTTGAAGAGCCGATTCATCCCATTTAGCTGAAAATTGGCCAATTTTTGTACTATTCCAATGTCAAAATATAAATTTGACATAGATAAAATGATATTTAACATTAGAGATGCTCAGAATGACTAGTTCACTGATTCAATCAATTTTATAATTAATATATTTAATACAATAAAAAAATACGAGTCACTATTTTATTTAAATATACATATATATATATATATATATATTAAATTTCATATAAAAACTAATAATACAATACATTGGCTAAGTGGTTGAGAAACAAATTATTAGGCCATGAATATGGGTTCAGCTCTCCATATTCAAACTTTTACATACTAAGACAAGAATATGTAATGAAATTACTGTCACTTCATTAGCCAGTTCATCCAATTTAACTTAGAACCGATCATCGGTTTAATCTGATTTTATTACAAAAAATATCCAATTAACATAGCAAAATGGCTGGGGGTTGGTTCTCGTTTGGATCGGCTAGTCTGATCTAATTCAAATCTGATAATTATGATTATCAAGCCTTCCAAACTAATATTGTGTGATTTTTACGAGATGCACTTAAAAAGACCTAAATTAAGGCAAGAACACTAATATATATTATTTCTTAGAACATGAATAACCTCATTTAATAGATTTTTAAGGCATGAACACTAATATATATTATTTCTAAAAAAAAGGTGATTTAATCATAAGTCCCCATAAAGTGCTTAATTAGCATAAAATCCAACCTAAAATAGCTTAATCCAAAAGGTTCCTAAGAAATTTGTTGACAAAAATGCCCTTTCTTATAAAAACATAGAAAGAATAACTTCTTTTTACTTCAACCTGCTCCAGCGATGCCATATCATCACCTTTTTATTTTTGAAACTTTAAAATTAAATAACTTATAATATATATAAGTCCATTTTACATAAAAATTATATTCTTGGACTCTAAAAATCGAGACCTATCAAATAAGATTTATATTGTATAGGAAATTCTGTCAAAAAAATTTGTGTGTTTCGATAGAGAATTTTCGTCAAAAATTCTCTATCAACATAACTAAGACAGAGAATATTCTCTATACCAAAACAGAGAAGTGTCTCTGTACTATAACAGAGAAATTTGAGAATTCCTTCAACAAAAAAAATATTACACATGTTTTTAACAATGCATTAAATAATCTTTATTACTTAGGAAATTTGAAATAATTCAACATTGATAAAAGAAAAAAATTGATATAGAAAAGAATACACAACTAAAAAGATATAGCCTTTTTGAAAAATTCTCTATGAAAAAATGTTAGTCCAAAAATTATCAATTCTCAGTTTTATGATAAAGTAGGCCATTTGGCAAAAAAAAAAAAAGGACTTTGATATGGAAATACCACTTCTTTCTCATCTTTTCTTTACTTTCTTTGTGTCAAAAATTTCTCTCTCTCTCTCTCTCTCTCTCTCTCTCTCTCTCTCTCTCTCTCGGATCCTTTGCTTGCTTTGATTACAAAAAGATGAAGAATAAAAATGATAATTTTAATGGTATATCGAAATAACATTTCAAAACTTAACAAAAATTATATTAATTGAGATTGCGTTTGGAAATCGTGGAACTCAGCAAACTCATTTGCCCATCTTAGATTGCGTTTAATAAAATATAACTTGGTTTATTAAACTTTTAAATATTATATAGTTTACCACTAATTTTATTAGAATCTTTTAACACAATATCCCTTCAAAAAATATGGTTTCCTTTGCAAGAGGGACAAAAAAAGCCATGGCCTTTTTTTAAAATTTTGATATTCTTTTTTTTATCACTAATTTTATTTAAAATCTTTAATAAAATAAAACTTGATTTATTAATATTTTAAGTATTATATATTTTACCACTAATTTTATTAAAAAAATTTAACAAAATAAGACTTAAATCACTAATCTTATTAAAATTTTAAGTATTATATATTTTATCACTAATTTTATTAAAGATTCTTGGAGATTTTTTATGTAGAGAAGATGGAAGATGAATTTATCGAATTTATTTACTTACCGACATAAATTATCTTCTTTATATTTAAACCAAAGAACTATATTTTATATTTTAATTTCAAAAAATACCCAACACACCAGCAAAATGAATAATTAAATCCGAATTTTAAAAATGCAATTTAAGAGAGCCTCATATCCAAATAATTGGTGATTAGAGGCTAAAAAATTTAAAAACATTTAAGATTACTTTATCAAGGTTATTTTTACTATTTCAAATTAATATTGTTTCTTGTAATTCCTTGAACTTGGATCATATATATATATATATATATATATATATATATATATATATATATATATAAAAGCCATTTATGCTTGTGGACAAGGACTTTGATCTGGAAAGTATGGCGTGTAGCATGAAACTTTCGGAGTAGGCCATATATTTTCTTTAGCTAAATATCAAAATCATGAATCGTCTTTTTTTGCTAGAAAGTAGACTCGTAGACCTCTGCAATGTTGTATGGCGTGCAACATGGAACTTTCAGAGTGAAATCAAGTTTCACTGTAAAATGAGCTTTCAAAGAGTGTCTCTATATGAGACAACTCAAATACGTTTTAATAAAATGAAAATATCTCCTTCCACAGTTTTTGAAATCACAAATTGCCTTTTTAGCAAAAAAAGTAGACTTGTAGACCTTTCCAATGATGTATAAATTGCAGCATGGAACCTTTGGAGTTAAATCAGGTTTCACTGTAAAGTGAGCTTTCCAAGAATGTCTTTGTCCAAGACAACTCAAACACGTTTTATTAAAATGGCAGTATCTCCTTTCACAGGAGTCAAAATCACGAACCACCTTTTTTGCTAGAAAGTAGACTCATATGCCTTTCCAACGATGTATGGCGTGTTGCATGGAACCATCGGAGTTAAATCAAGTTTTACTGTAAAGTGAGCTTTCCAAGAGTGCCTCTATTTGAGATAGCTCAAACACATTTTAGAAAAATGGAAATATCTCCTTCCATAGGAGTCGAAGTCATGAACCGCTTTTTTTTTTCTTCTAAAAAGTAAACTCAAAGAATTTTTCAATGATGTATGACTTGATGTATAAAACCTTTAGAGTTAAATCAAGTTTCACTATAAAGTGAGCTTTCCAAGACTGTCTTTATCCGAGACAGCTCAAACATGTTTTAGTAAAACGACAATATCTCCTTCCACAGGAGTTGAAATCACGAACTGTCTTTCTTGCTAGAAAGTAGACTCGTATGCCTTTCCAACGATGTATCGCGTGTAGCATGGAACCATTAGAGTGAAATCAGGTTTCACAATAAATTGAGCTTTCTAAGAGTGTCTTTGTTTAAGACAACTCAACACATGTTTTAGTACAATGAAAATATCTCATTCCACAGGAGTCGAAATCATGAACCGCCTTTTTTCTTTTTCTAAAAAGTAAACTTGTAAAATTTTTCAACGATGTATGACTTGCAATATGGAACCTTTGGAATGAAATCAGGTTTCATTATAAAGTAAGCTTTTCAAGAATGTCTCTATCCGAGATAACTCAAACACGTTTTAGTAAAACGAAAATATCTTTGCAGGAGTTGAAATCATGAACCGCCTTTTATTTTATGGAACTTGTAGACCTTTCTAACAATGTATGGCATGTAGCATGGAACATTCGGAGTGAAATCAGGTTTCATTATTAAGTGACCTTTCCAAGAATGTCTCTGTTTGAGACAGTATAAACACGTTTTAGTAAAATAGTAGTATCTCATTTCACATGAGTCGAAATCACAAACTACCTTTTTTTTCTTCTTCTGGAAATTAGACTTATAAACCTTTCCAACAATGTATGTTATACAACATGGAACCATCAGAGTGAAATCAAGTTTCATTGTAAAGTGACATTTTCAAGAATATCTCGGTTCGAGATAGCTCAAACACTTTTTACTAAAATGGCAATATCTCATTCCACATGAGTCAAAATCACGAACTATATTTTTTGTTGGAAATTAGACTCATAGACTTTTCCAACGATATATGGAGTACAACATGGAACTTTCAGAGTGAAATCAAGTTTCACTGTAAATTAACCTTTCCAAGAATGTATATGTCCAAGACAACTCAAACACATTTTAGTAAAATGGCAATATCTCATTCCACAGGAGTCAAAATTACGAACCGCCCTTTTTGCTGGAAAGTATACTCGTAGACCTTTCCAATGATGTATGGTGTGCAGCCTAGAACCTTTGGAATGAAATCATATTTTACTGTAAAGTGACTGCAAAAATGTAGTCTACACCACGCGTAGTTGTAGGCAGTTAGAACATTCTTTAGTAAATCGATAATATCTTCCTCCACTGATGTTGAAATCACACACCGTTTTTTGTGTAAAAGTGAAAACCTTCTCTAATTCACATTCAACATCTACATTATCTTAATGTTGTCATCATCTAGTTTTCAATTTCCAAACCATGCCGAATAAAAATTTTTAAACTGGCATGGGAGCCAATGAAAACAAAAGCACTTGGATTTAACAACCGCTATCTTTTTATCACAATAAACTAGTGTTATATTACATAACGTGTATTACTATGCCAACATAGAATTTTAAATGGAAGAAAACATTACACCTCTAGCATTTTTCAAATTCTTTTCGCATGGCCTGGGTTATTGTTTTTTGGACTTTAACAATTCCTTGGCAACTACTTAAAAAAAAAAACATGAATTGTTTTAACCGAATTTTCTATGCAATATGAATCTTATTTGATAGATCTTGACTTTTAGAGTCCAAATATATACATATATTTATGAAAATGGACTTATATATATTAAGTTATTTAATTTTGAAGTTTCAAAAATAAAAATTCATGATATGGCAAGTTGAGTGCAGGTTTGGTAGAAAGAAGCGCGAAAAAAAGCTATTGTTTTTGTAAGTGGGAAAGTGGGGTAATTTTGTCATTAAAAATAATTAAAATGATGGTACCACCTCATCACTATTGGACTTGAGACTACATAATTTAAAAATTAAGGACTTTTGAGGTTAAAATATTTTTTATTGGACCTTAGTCTCTAGACATTTATTTTGAGGGATCTTCCACTACTTAATTCTTAAAAAACAAATAGCTGAAAATTATTTGAGAATGTGTTATTGGATATATGGTTGGGTCATAAATCTTAGATAAGCTAAAAGTGCATTGGAAGTATGGAATTATGTTGTGCCATAGAATATTTTGGTTATAGGCAAACACCATTTTATTTTTGGTTGGGTAATAGAAAAAAGGCAATTATGCACAATTTTTTAAGGAGACAATAGGGCATACCTTCTCGACAAACAATTAATAATTATGGCTATTAAAATAAAATAGTACATATCATAACTCAAAACATAAAGTACCTACTTACTCAAAGCATCTCCCAGAGATTTTTCAAAATGTTTTTTTTTTTTTTAAATTGTACTATAGTGACTTATGTAGTATTTTGAAAAGTTACATTTTGTTTCTAGATTATAGCATTTTCAAAAGACTCTTCAAATTTTAATATTTTATTTTTTTAATATTATTTTATTTTGATATACAAAATTTAAAAAATTAAATTGTTCAAGTCAAGGTATTCTAGTTTCTGTAATAGAAACTAAAATGTTAAAATCCAAGAAATTGAAATATTAAAAATCCAATAATATTATATTTCTAATCCAAGAATAAGTCAAGATATATGAATAAGTAATATATTATATTCTTTTTCTTAACATTTCTAAAGTTAAAAATCTGAATCAGTCACATTGTCGAGCCTTTTACAAGTCGACAAAGTTGCCGGACAAAAAGTTGACTGTAGAGACTTGAAAAAAAAAAATAATAATAATAATAAAATGAAATATAGGGAATATAAAATGGGACCTGAACGATATCCGATATTGGTAAATGAATAATTAAATTGAGCCCCGACTTTATATCAAAATTACTAGTATTTCATAATATTTTGTGGCATAAAAATATTTAATATGGTAAGTTGAAAAAAAAAAAAAAAAAAAAAAAAAAAAGGGGATATAAAAAGGGGAGTGTCGGCAGCCTTGGGAGGGGCATTAAAATATGTGGTTGTAGGGTGCAGTAGAAAAATATATGAATATGATATATGAAGTGTGTGGTTGTAAAAGGTTGTAACAAAAGAAAAGGAAAGAAAAGTGAATAAAGGAGGGGCGGTGGTCGCGAGAGAGAAACGGACGGGGCGACGGAGTGGCTATGGGTTTGGCTTTCTTGGGGGCGATTGGGGCTGTGATATCTCGGTTTTGTCGGTGGCTACGGTGACGATTTGGTTGAATCGGAAAGGGGGGACAGGTTTTATCTCCATCTTTTTCTTTTCCATTTTGGTTGCTGTGATGAATTGGAGTTGTTGAAGCTGGGATTTTGTGGAGATGGAGGAGAGACAGAAGACGGCAGTGGTAGCAGCAGTAGCGTGTTGGAAGCGCAGCAAAGGGTGGTTGCTTCAATCAGTTCAGGCATTGGGTTTCTTGTGCAGTCGGTGTAACCTTAGAAAGAGAATCGGTTGCGACGGATGATGAAAATGAAAAGGGGCAGTAGACGATGTGAAATTGTTGGAGCAGTGGCACGCAACAACAGTGCACGGAAGCAGGGGATGGAGAAGTTCAGTGGAAAATCATGTTAATTTTATCAGTTCTTGCGACGACGATCTCTAACGTCAAAGTCAGCTGTATGAAGTTGTTCTTATATGCAGACTTGCTGGGCGCAAAGATTCAGTTTTTCGCATTTCATGGTTCTCTGATGCATCCAAACTGGTATCTGCCTCTGATGATTGTAGTGTTCGGGTCTAGGCAGCTAATGTTGAAATAAAAGATATTGATAATTCCATGGAGGTTGTGGACTCTCACTCAGTTCGTCTTGTGATATTTGGCCATAATACTCGGGTTTGGGACTGCTCTGTATTTGACATTTAATTATCACTGCTGGTGTATTGGTCTTGAGGGAACTGAATTCAGAGGAGATCGTGTATGGGGATGTTACGGTTCTGTGGTCGGAATTGCATGTAAATGTTGTGGTTTTGTGGCAGCAGGAGTGAAATAAATACGGTTCATGTGGAAATATTAACGGTTTTGGTTAGTGGTGCTTGGCTTCTTTACAAGTCTAATACACTAGAAGAGAAACGATGGAGGAAGCCACGGCAGTTGATGATGGTACTAGAACAGGGGGCGCACATGCCGAAGGAAGAGCATATGTTATGGGTGGAGCTTTTGGTCAGGTTTCTTACTGTGGTACAGCATTATCAGGTTTTATGAGGATTAATTTCCCGATATGTAGAACATTTAGAATGAAGCAACAGGACAGATTTGGATGTTGTGAAGTCGAGGTTAATTGGGAATCCTGTCATGAGAAGATGGAATTTTTACAGAGATGTTTAGTGGTTGAGAAGGGAGTTAGCCTCCTGTACAGGGACTCTTCAAACACCAATTAACCAGTACTTGTATAAGGAAAATAATTGGGACTGAACCTATTTTGGTGGGCTAGCAATGAGGAAATGGACAAGTAGAGGTATTTTCCAGTAGCAGTAAGATCACAAGTTTTGTTGGCTGGACATTTGGAAATTATTGAGCAGGTTGGTTTAGAGGGTCTCATCCCGATTTCAGTTCATGAGGGTGGAGAAGAAATGAGCAGCAGAACTGCTGTCCAGTGATGGAGGTTGGGGAAACCTGTAACTATTGGATGTTGTGATTTCTGTAACGAATTAGAGAAAGGAAAGTTCTTCAATATCTGATGGATGGGATGGTAAGATGGATGGGATCAGAATCTGTCAGGATCATCATCTGCTTGAGGGAAAAAGGCTGAAGAAGGAACCGTGGACTAAAGATGAACCTGGTTGATTAGACGACGTGGTGGACATGACTTCTTAGGGTTGAGATAACCCGATCAGGTATGGTACTTTACTAAGTAAGGAATAGAATTAAATTAGGATTGATGTGCATATTGCTTGAATGCTTTTTGTGCTTGTCTGCTGATAGAAGATCACATAGGAATGATTGCTTCTTTGAGTGGATTGTTTATATGTTTCCATGTTCTTTATGATTATTTGGGAGTTGTGATTTACTTCTTGAGTTATTATCATATGTGATTTATGTTCTAAACGGTTTATTGATATTGTGACACGTGGGTTTGCGTAAGTGTTGAGATTGATTGAGTATGACACGTAGATTGAGGATGAAGTCTTGTGATTTAATTTTAAATGTGATACATTGTGTAAAGCATGTTGCATATGCTTATGAAAGTGATGTTTCATTTGAACTGTATTATTGCATGATGAAATCATGGCATATTGGCATTGTGTGATTCCTTGAAAGCATAGTGTGGGTCAGCACGAGGTGCTGGTGTATTATGAGGGTGTAGATCCTGTGGTGAAAAACCCAAAATTGGCCATTGCATTGGTACTTCGTGCCATCGGGGAGTACCCGTAAACGAGACATGGGTGTGACATGACATGCATGGTGTTGACATGACATGCATAGAGTGGACATGGATGTGGCATAGAGTTGTGTGAGTATTTCATATGCATTGTCATGTGGCATAGAGTTGTGTGAGTATTTCATATGCATTGTCATGTGGCATAGAGTTGTGTGGGTGGTTCATGTGCATTGTCATTACATTGCATGGACAATTGGATGGCATATGGATTCATTACCATTACGTGGCATGCATGATTTGGAAAGCATACGGATTATTGTCGTTATATTGCATAGATGATGTGGAAGGCATGTGGATTGTTATTATCGCCATGCATAGATGATTCAGAAGGCATATAGAGATAAATGTACACTTGCACATGCCACGCCTTACATTTTGTTCCTTGCATTAGTATTGTATCATACCAGCATGTTGGCGCTGACCCATTCGTGGGAACCATATTTCAGATGATATTCCCGACACCTGAGGCTTGGGGAAGTTTAGCTGAGTGGAGGAGACTTGATTGTAGATGGACATTTGGCCCGAGAGGCATGTTTTGTGATGTACGGGCTTAAGCCCAATGACATAGATGTTGTATCATAGTTGTATAATTTTGATTGTATAGTTAAGCGATGTATATTTAACTTTGATAAGGTTGTGGCCATCGAGTGAGGATGGATTGTGATGTATTTATATTTATATGATGATATATGATGTATTGTGTTTATCAGGGGGAAAAAAGGTTCGAAAAACAAAGGAGGTTCTGCCGAAATTTTTATAAACCGGGAATGTACGTGTATTGACAGAGATATATGGATGTAGCGTTATGTTAGTGGAATAGGGTTGTATCTATATTAGTTAAATCGGTATTCATTTATTTATCTAAAAAAAAAAAAAAATTCGTCAAATATTTATTTATTTATTTACTCGTCTATTCATTTTCTTCTTTTGTTTCCTTCAGTCGCGTCCCCGGGTTCGGTCGGGAATTCGGGGCGTGACATTGACGATTTGGCTTCTACTTCTATTGGAAGCCCAAATGATAACATGGCTCTACAAAATTTGATAGTGGAAGTTTTGAGGCTTCTGCTGGAGATGCTCTCAAAGAAAATACAAAGCACACAAAGACCTACAACGTACTTGGTTTGATCAAGTAACTTATACCTAATTTAGTTCATTTGAATTACATTATATATAATGACTCAAAAAATTATTTTTCAGTCTAAATTGATGTCATATAATTAATAAAATAGAAATGCGATAGATTAATTATGAAATTGACTAACTAATAATAAGCTTGATATAATGTGTTGCCCAAAAATATACTTACAATGGAGAAATTTGGGTATTTAGCAAATATTATTTATTTTTACAAACTTTAAAAATTAATATATGTAAAGCATAAAGTATTAAGTAGTGGAAAATAGAGAATAAACATAGATTTTTATGAGTTTTGGAAATTTCTTACCTTTTTGACCCAAACTCTCCACTTGAAATTTTCACGATGTGAACTCCTTGCAGTGCAATTTTTGAAACATCAAAAGAATTTAATGTAATTGTTAAAAATCTCAGAGTGTTGGTGTACGTAATTTATCATTTAACTTAAATGTATTGAATTTTTAGTTTGTTGACAAGAATAAACATAAATATTATATTCTTATTTTCTCGATTTATATCATACTACTCTAGAATCCTCAATTTATGTACGTATATATCATTAATGATCAACAACCACAATCTCCCTCTTTAAAATCATTCAAGAGAAAATAGTAACACCAATAACAACATTAAACTTTTACGTTTGTGTTCACAAAAACTGTTATAGAAAACATACTTAATTATTTGTCCAAACTTTTAAACTAATTTTATATTAATCTATTTTTCAAAATGAATAACAGTGTGTAAGCAAAAAATTACAAATGTTTTTTTTCAAAAGCACTTTTCTAGCTACAATTTGATAAAACTCTTGGCATCTCCTGTTGTTGTGAAGTCATAACAAATAGTATTTGATACCCTCACAGCTGTGATATTGCAGTGGGGATATGGAAATCCCTTGTTTTGTTTGGAGATCAGCAGACAGTGCTGCAGAGAGTTGGAGCCTGCAGCGCAGATTATACTACGTACTTGCTGTTCACGGGATGTCCACTTCAATTGTTTTCAACCATAGTTGCAAATTGACTGGAACATCTGGACTTAGTTTATTGTGCGACTGTCTAACTAAGTATTTAACGAGTATAAAAAGGATTTAATTATTATTTTAATTAATAATTTCACACAATCTATTTTTTTAAAATAAATAACAATCATATTTTTTTTTATCAACAAAAAGAAATTTTTGTTGATGAAAACAAATGTAGAAGCCATACGGAAAACACCAATAAAAAAATGGAAAAATGCAAAGTGTGTCATAACAATCTTATTCCTAAATAAAAATGATGCTGTTCATTTATGATTAGAAGAGCCTCCCGTCTTTCACTACCTGTCAAGAATTCGAGATCATAGGGTCACCGGGAAGGCTCCAGTGGTAGCCACTCTGATGATAAATTCAGTAGAGAAAATAAAGCTATAATTGACAAGACGAATTGAACATTTATTGAAAGCATACCTTGTAGTCTTAATTATAGGTTGTAGATCTCCTAAGTTGAGTAGGATTAGGAGCCATAAAAGCAGGGATTTGAAGATATCCGAAAATAGTAGTTGCCATATTGAACTCTGTTTCCTTATTCTGAAGTAGGTAGAATATGAAAGGTGGTGCTATGCTCTGAACTACATACCTCTAAACCCTCTATGCTTGTGTGATCTGGATAAAACAACATTTCTTGATCTGTACCCTAAAGAACTATGTACAGACACGTGTCACGCATTGAATATGTTTGTCATTTTATGATATATCAGCTACTCTCCCCCTCGAGCCTCAGTTTTTTTGTACCCATGCAGAGCTGATGTTAGGGTTTCTGAGGTGTTACATGCATAATAGGTATAAGTGCATCGCTCCGTATTTTGAGGAGATAGCCATTGATGCAATATTCATTGCGTCAATCGCCGGTTGGAATTACGAGGCCATTATTGCTCTAACCACCACGACGGTTCAGAATTGAGAGCCTCCCTCGTGACAACTATTAGATCTTTATAAAAAAGCGGGGGGAGCACATTGATGCCCCTCCTTTCATCATTTTCTACCTCTCGAGAACTTATCACATCGCCTAGAGAAAACTTCGACTAAGACGAATTTTGGTGTCTAAAAAGATAAACTCTAATCAAATCTGCGTTAGGTTCGGTTCCAAAAACATTCTCTGCATTCCTTGCATCTTCTTCTACTCTTTTCCATTTTCTATTTAGATCATGTCAACCTCTGATGCTCAGTCAAGCACCAGCTATGAAACAAAAGAGTCCTTGGAGATACATGACCAAACGGAAGTTAACCTTGTAGCTAGTAGCCCATCGAAGAATGTAGAAAATAGGAATGTCAGTAACCCAACCTTTGGTTCTGAAGTTAGGATAGTAGAGGCCATTGTAGAGCCTAGAAATATTATGGGGGACACCTCGGGTAAACCCTACAAAAAGAAGGAGGGAGAAAACGCCACGACTCAGGGAATGATAGATGCTTTGAGGGCTGTTTTCGACTTCCCCTCAAACGTGTCCTATTGGGTACCATGACCCATGGATCCCCCTTCCAGTACTGAGCAAGGTGAGATATGTGCCAACCTTGAGTGGTTTGAGATAGGGGTTAGGTTTCCCTTCCATATTTTCATTAGGAAATTTTTTCATTGGTTTAATATCTGTCCTACTGATCTGAATATAAACAACTAAAGGCATTTATTGGAGTTCATAGTTTTAGGACACTTAAACAAAGTCGAGGTAGACTTCCCATTGATAAGGAGCAATATGGACATGAAATATATGAAGTCGGAGGGCATGTTTTATATGTCTTTCGACAAAGGGTTCAGACATCTCTCCTCTGTACCCACTTCCAACAAGACCTAGAAAAAGTGGTACTTCCTCGTAAAAGGAGGATGAGAGTTCGAGGACTTCGAAAGTCGAGTTTTAACCTTTTCGAGGAAGACTGGGATTAAGGGTGAGGTCCCTTTTTTGTTTTGTATTCTTTAAGCTTTCTGATTCTATTTATTGTTTCTCTTTTTGAGCCTAGTCCTGTGCTTCCATGCAGATGAAAGAGCTTGGAAAAGATCAATTTTCACAGTTGATCTTCAACAGAAGTACAAGAGGCTCCTTCAAACTAGCAGCCATTCTCACGACGTCGTTCTTTACCCCCAAAAATTTGATGGAAGCTGGCTTAGTGCGGGATTAGACCGAAAGTTTGAAGAAATCCTTGGTGACCGGATGGGCTCTAGGCAACAACAAGAAGAAGAAAGTTGGGGAAAACTCTTCCCTTGCTGAGCCTCCCCTTTAAGTGAAGAGAATGAGGTTAATTTCCAACTCTCCCGAGAGAACTGTCTCGAAGATTTGGGGATTTCCCTTGTTTAAGAGGCCCTTTTACCCCCGGTGCCCGCTATTCTAAAGAAGAAAAGGGGGAAGGGCAAGTCTGTTGTTGTTTTATCAAGGTTTGATGATTTTGGCGCGTCGACCGTGAAGAAGGCTTATAAGAACTCTTGGACAACAAGCCCAAAAAAGTTCAGAGGGCTGAGGCCTCAGAAGATTACTAAAGATCTAATGGCCTTTCACATGAGGGTGAGTTCTGTATCACTTTTCCTTATTTTTAATTTCCTAGTTCTATAGTTTATACATAACCTATTCTGACCTGACTGTGTTACTTATTTTTTTCATGCTATATATGGATTGGCAGCCATCATGGACTCCCCCAAGGATCCCGAGCAGATTGATGCCCTCCAATCTGAGCTTGATGAGGCTAGATTTTAGCTGGGAACTGCACAGTCCTTGATGGCGACAATTGAGGAAAAACTAAAGGAAGCTGCCAATTACCACTCAATTCTAGAGTCCGAGAGGGACGCCCTTGCTACCGAACTAGAAGACCTCAAAAAGAGGTTTGTAGACTTCCAGCCTACTTCTATTCAAAAGGTTCAAGACACCGTTGAAGCCGTCAGAGCCCAAACTGATGTGGATTTGAAGGCTGAAGTCCAAGATCTGGGTGGCAAGCTAATTGAGCATGGATACCAAATCTTTAGGGCGAAGCTCCGTAAAACGTATCATGACTTAGATCTGACTGGGATAGATGACATTGAAGTCTCCCAAGTTAAGATCGATGCGCCGGATGCTAATGACGAAGAAGATGAGGTGGATCTGTAATTCCCTCAAGCTGCTGCTTCAAAGACTGTCGAACTAGTAACAGAGTAGACTAGGGATGTTTTTGTATATATATATATATATATATTTTGATCTTGTAACTTTTTGATTTTTGGGCTAATATATGAAATTTTATTCATTCTAGAACTTGTGTCTTGTTTGATATCTTTGTGGTATGTCTGACTTCAAGATAATTTCTTTAACATCCAGGCCAATAGAAAACATAAGCTTTTTAGAGACTCCAAAACACTTATAAGCTATTTTAGAGGTCTAAAAAGTAGAATATATAGAACCGTAGCACTTTAATTAAAACAAGGTTTCTCAAGTGCCTGTATACGGACCTATAACACTTGTAAATAAAGCAACGATTTTCTAGAGGTATGTAGAGTGAGGAAAAATGGACCAAATCCATAACATTCGTAATGAACACAAGGTTTTGAGGGTCTGTACATTGATAAAATGGACTAGACCTATAGTACTTGTATTGAACGTAAGACCTTTAGGGATCTGTACATTGATTTAATGGACTAGACCTATAGCACTTCTAACGGATACAAGGCTTTTAGGGGTTTGTACATTGAGCGAAATGACCTAGACCCGTGGCACCTGTAATGGATATAAGGCTGTTAGGAGTCAATGTTTTGATAAAATGGACCAGACTTGTAGCACTTATAATAGATACAAGGCTTTTAAGGGTCTGTGCATTGATAAAATAGACCAGACCTGTAGCACCTGTAATAGATACAAGGCTTTTAAGGGTCTGTGCATTGATAAAATGGACCAAACCTGTTGCACTAGTAATGGATTCAAGGTTTTTAAGGGTCTGTACGTTGAGTTAAATAACCCAGTCCTGTAACACTTGTAATGGATACAAGGCTTTTAGGGATCCGTGTTTTGATAAAATGGACTAGACTTGTAGTACTTGTAATATATACAAGGCTTTTAAGGGTCAGTGTGTTGATAAAATGGACCAAACCTGTTGCACTTGTAATTGATACAAAACTTTTAAGGGTCTGTGTATTGATAAAATGGACCAAACCTGTTGCACTTGTAATTGATACAAAACTTTTAAGGGTCTGTGCATTGATAAAATGGACCAGACCTGTTGCACTTGCAATGGATACAAGGTTTTTAAAGGTCTGTACATTGATGAAAAACTCTGAAGAGAATCAAAAGTGGCTTTTTATTGATAATACTTGTGTACATGTTTAATATTCCAAGGTCTGGGTACAGGCTTCCCATTTGAATCTTCCAACCAATAAGTCGTAGGTCTGATGATCTTGGTTATTTTGTAAGGTCCCTCCTAGTTAGGGGAGAGCTTTCCCATGGTGGGATCTTTAGTGTTCGAAAACACCCTTCTTAAGACGAGATTTCCGAGCTGGAAATTGATGGGTTTTAACCCCTGGTTAAAACATTTAGCCATTCTCTATTGGTAGGCTTTTGTCCTAATTTGAGCTTGCTCATGTCTTTTTTTCCAATAAGTCCAGATTCTCTGCGAGCTGTTGGTTATTGGCCCATTGGTCAAAGTAGTCTATTTTAAGGGTTGGCATGCCAATTTCGACAAGAATGATTGCTTCGGTGCCGTAGACGAGTGAAAATAGTGTTTTTGCATTTGGGGTTCTTCTAGTTGTTCGGTAGGCCTAGAATACTCCGGGGAGTTCTTCGACCCATCTTCCTTTAGCTTCCTCTAACCTTCTCTTAATTGCCTCGAGAATAGTGTGGTTGGTAACTTTGGCTTGCCCTAACGCGGGGTATACCGAACCTGCATACTATATTTTTCTAATTAAAATTCTTTACTTCTACCTCTGTTATGTGGGTGAGTGGTTCAGCCTCTGCCCATTTAAAAAAATAGTCAATGGCGACTAGTAAGAATCTCTTATTTTGAGGGACTTTTGGCAATAGCCCTACAATGTCCATTCCCCATTGGGAGAAAGGCCAAGGACTCGTGATAGGGACGAGTTCATAATGAGATTGATGTTGGTATGAAGTGAATCATTTACATTTGTCACACTTCTAAATATATTCCTTAGCATATTTTAGCATACCGAGCCAATAGTAGCCCTGAGTTAGTGCTCGATGGGCTATGGACCTATCACCATTATGGTTCCCACAGATCCCTTCATGTATCTTGGCTAGAACGTCGTGGGCCTCTTCTAGAGTTAAACACCGTAAGAGGGGCTGTGTGTAGGACCTTCGATAAAAAAAAAATTTTAATAATTAAATACCAAGCTGCCCTAATTCGAATTCTTCTAGCATGATTCTTATCCTTTGGAAGCAACCCTTCCTTCAGATACTAGATGATGAAAGTCATCCAATTCTGAGGTTGTTTTAAAATTTGAAGGAATTGTATTACCTCAATACTAGGTTTTGACTGGTAGAAGATTTTTACCATTGAGTCATTTTTTAGCTTGAGATGGGAGGTTATATTTGCTAAAGCGTAGGCCTTGGAGTTTTGGTTTCTTTCAATCTTCTGAATAGTGAATTTGCAAAAAAATTGCTTTAGTGATTCCACTAACTCTGAGTACCAAGTCATTCTGTTATGCTTGGTGAAAAATTTCCCCAAAACTTGGCTCACCACAAGCTGAGAGTCAAAGGATGCATTAAGATCCAGAGCTTCACATTCTAGAGCCAATTTCATCCTGATGATAAGTGCTTCATACTTGCCTTCATTGTCAAAGGCTCTGAATCCCAAGCTGACAGCTTTGTCAGCTACGATCTTATCAAGAGACTGAAGTATTGTATCTACTCCAGAGCCTTTATCGGTAGATGAACCATCGGTGTAAAGTAGCTATACCGAAGTGTCTGTAGTGGTTTGAGCTCTTAAATGCAGTGTTCCATTGAACTTTGCCAGAAAGTCTGGTAATATTTGGCCTTTGATAGCAGTCCGTGGTATATAAGATATATCAAATTCTACCAGTTCTATTGACTATTTGATTAGTCGTCTTGAAACTTCAGGCTTATTTAGAACTGATTTTAAAGGATAAAATGTAGGGATTATGATAGGATGGGCTTGAAAGTATGGTTTGAGTCTTCGAGTAGATACCACCAAGGCTAAGTCCAATTTTTTAATTTTGATTTACCTCATCTTGATGTCCAAAAGTGCCTTGCTGATGTAAAAAGTAAGCCTTTGAGTTTCCTTGTCTTCTTTGACTAACGCAGAGTTGATGACACTTTCTGATACCACTAAGTACATGAGTAGTTTTTCCCTTGGCACTGATTTTGAAAGAAGTTCGGATGACGCTAAGTATCACTTAAGTTGTTGGAAGGCCTCCTTACATTCAGGGGTCCATTCTAGGGCCTTACTCCCCCATAAGGCTTTAAAGAATGGAAGGCACTGATCCATAGATTTAGATATGAACCTGTTCAGTGCTGTTATCCTTCCATTCAGCCCTTGGATATCTTTCTTGGTTTTAGGTGATTCTAGTTCAATCAGAGCTTTGATCTGTGAGGGATTTGCCTCAATTCCTCTTTCAGAAACTAGAAAACCCACGAATTTCCCTTCTATGATCCCAAAGGTATATTTTAAAGGGTTTAGTTTCATTCTATGCTTCCTTAGGGTGTCGAACGTCTGGCTCAAGTGTTGGATATGGTCACTTTTCTGAACACTTTTCACAAGCATATCGTCGATGTAGACTTCTATTGTATCCCCAATTTTTAGGCCAAACATTCTGTTTACAAGCCTCTGGTGCCTAGCTCCAACATTCTTTAAACTGAACAACATCATTCTATAACAATAAAGACTTCGTTCTGATATGAAGGTTATTTTCTCTTGGTCTGAAGGATACATTTGAATTTGATTGTATCCAGAATAAGCATCCATGAAACTCACGAGTTCGTGACCTGCCGTGGCATCGACAAGTTGATCAATCCTAGGAAGAGAAAAGATGTCTTTATGACAAGCTTTATTTAGGTCGGTATAGTCAACACAGACCCTCCATTTGTCGTTCTTCTTTTTTGCAAGAACTGTATTGGCAATCCATTCTGGGTAGAATACTTCTTTTATTATTCCAGCATTTAGCAACCTCTAGACTTCTCCATTGATAATTTTGTGGCGTTCAGGGATAAATGTTCTCTTCTTTTGTCTTACCAAGAGATGGTCTGGATTTGTCATCAGCTTGTGAGAGATAAAATCCAGATCTATTCCCACCATATCTCTTATTTCCCAAGCAAACATCGAAAGGTTATCTTTTAGGAATTTAAGAATATCCTCTTTCTCAGAAGGAGATAAGATTGAGCCAATTTATACTTTCCCTATTCTTCAGTGCTGATAAGTATTTTGATGGGCTCCTCTATTGGTTTGACTGCGCTATCTCTTCTTCTGGGACTTAGCGGCTCGTTAACTTTGGAAGAACATTCTTCTACCTTAGGAAGGTTGAAAGATGAGGAACTTTCCCTCTCTCATGAGAGTACTATAATTGCTATTTGGAGGACTTTTCTTTTAGTGCAAGGGAATGACATTCCCGGGCAATGGGCTGACAACCTTTGATGGTGAGAACTTTGTTGTTATGGACATATTTCAAGCATTGATGGAGGGTTGAAGTAACCGTTCTCATTTGATGGATCCAAGGTCTCCCAATAATGACATTATAAAGAGATTTAGTGTCTAGGATCATGTATTCCGAGATCAGTGTCTTCTGTCTGTCCCCTTCATCTATCGTCGTTAGTAGATCAATTCTGCCTATTAGGATGTTGAGATTCCCATTGAATCCTTCCATAACAGCAGCAGTATCTCTGATGTCATTAGAGTTGAGCTTCATGTATTTGAAGAGTCCGTAGAATAATACGTTAGTGGAACTTCCAATATCCACGAAAATCCCTTTAATCTCAAAATTAGCTATTTTGAGTGAAATGATAAGAGCATTGTTGTAGGGACAATGTATCCTAATGAGGTCCAATTCTGAGAATTGGATATGAGGTTTTGACTTTATATTTTTCTCAATAGCCTAGATCTGGACGACATGGGGTTCGATCTTTTCTTCTTGAGCATACCTTTTCATGACTCGGTTAGATATCCCTATCATCGCATTGACAAAGTGAAGCATAAAGATGACCTAATTATTTTACCATTGCTGATCATTTTGAATCTCTCTCTATTCAGGCCTCTGCTCTTGCCTTCTTTGAGGTGGTCTTTCGTTACGGAGGTTCTACCTCCTGTCTTGATGGACAAACTCTTTCAATCATCCTCTTCTGATGAGATGCTTTATTTCTTACTTGAGAGCTCTACTTTCCTCGGTTGTGTGTCCATGCTCTTTGTGGAAATCACAATATTTGTTCTCATTTCTTGCATCGGGGTGGCTTTTTAGTGGCTCTGGCCACCTCAAGTTTAAGCGAGTCTGGATCTGTTGGAATATGTGAGTAAGAGAAGCATTTAGAGGGCTGTAAGTCCCATAGCTCCTAGAGTTAGAATTTTTCTAGGCGCTGGGTGTTGTTATTTTTTCGGGGCTCATGATCCTCTTCTTGTTAGCACTGTTATCCATTTTCTGAACTTGCTCATCCTTCTGAGTTTGCTTTTTTGCTTTCTGGAAAAAAGGTTTTGTATCTTCAAGATTAATATACTTTCGTGCTCGTTCCATGAGTGTTGTCATATCGATGGAAGGATTCTGGGTTAAGGAATCCTGGAAGCATCCAAGTCTAAGGCCTAAAGTGATGGCGACCACTAGGAAGCTTGGACTGCAATCGGTTATTTCTATGAGCTCGGTGTTAAAATGAGCTATGTACTCCTGAAGTGATTCTCCCTTTGTTTATTTTATAGTTAGCAATAATTCTGGTCATTTCCTTAACTTCCTGCTAGTTAGGAATCGGTCAAGAAATAGCTTACTGAGCTCCTAAAAATTGCTGATCGATTTTTGGGAGAGGTTGTGGAACCACTTAAGGGTGGTACCCTTGAGGCTTGTTGCGAAAGTTCAACACATGAAGGCATCGGTGGCTCCATGGAGAGCCATTGTATGTTGATAGTGAGATAAGTGGTCCCTAGGGTCCTCAGACCGATCGTAAAGGGTGAATTTAGGACAACGAACTTTTTGGGTCACTCTTTTGCCATTATGTTAGAGGTAAATGGCGTAGAGAACCTACCAAGTGATTTACTTAGCTCATTATGATCTGGAGGGGTACGGAACCCTCTCGTTGAGATCGTTTGATCTTGGGAGTCTACTATCTCTTCTACCCTCTGAAAGGCTTTGGGTAGGATTTGTTGTGCAACCGGTACCCGTTATTGATCTTATCCTGTGCCTCAAAATCCTCGACTCAGGGGAGGAATTTGTTCGGTGTTAGCAAGAGGATATTTCCCTCCAAGGACTAAAGGGCTGGAACCTCGAAAGGTTGGAATTCTTGTGGCCCTGGATTGGCTCCAGAGGCCATTAGAGTAGTAATCCTTTCCCTATGGCTGTTGACGTTTGG
Source organism: Nyssa sinensis (assembly GCA_008638375.1). Taxonomy (NCBI): domain Eukaryota; kingdom Viridiplantae; phylum Streptophyta; class Magnoliopsida; order Cornales; family Nyssaceae; genus Nyssa; species Nyssa sinensis. The sequence goes on along the minus strand of CM018050.1, from coordinate 2,539,436 downwards.
GGATCAGCCCCTATATAAGTAGTATAATGGGGGTGTATCGGTTGAGTCTTAGTCAACTTCTCGTTGGGTGGTCCTCTGCTTGTGGTGGTGGCAAGAGGCTGAATTCCTCCATGAACAACATTAGTAAGAGGATGAGGAGGGTTGCTCCGCTGGTTCTAGGGTAGAGAAGTCGGAGCTTGTGACATGGCAATGAGTTGTTTCTGCATTTGATCAGACTGTTATTGAATCCGATCAAGTTATTGTTGTAAACGATTGGGTATTTGTCTCCTTCCTCTTCCAACAAGGGGCTGATTCTGAGGGTTTTGGGAATTCTTTCTAGGATAAAGGCTGGGAGCCATTGTCTTTTGGAAGAAAAAGTCGAAAGATTTGTTGTTTTGGAGAAAAGATAGCAAGAACGATTGTCATTCCCACAGACGACACCAAACTGATATTGCTCCTTTATGATTAGAAAAGTCTCCCGCCCTTCACTACTTGTCAAGAATTCGAGATCAGAGGGTCACCGGAAAGACTCCGGTGGTAGCCACTCTAATGATAAAGTCAGTAGAGAAAATAAAACTATAATTAACAAGATGAATTGAACATATATTGAAAGCGTACCTTATGATCTTATTTATAGGTTGTAGATCTCCTAAATTGAGTAGGATTATGAGCCATAAAAGTAAAGATTTGAAGATATCCGAAGATAATAGTTGCCATATTGAACTCTATTTCCTTATTCTGAGGTTGGTAAGATATAGAAGGCGGTGCTATGTTCTGAACCACATACCTCTGAACCCCCCATGCCTGTGTTGTCACGCCCCGAATTTCGGCAAACCCGGGACGCGACTGACGAGACGGAAAGTAAAATAAATAAAAGGACAAAAGTAATTAAATTCACTAAACATGCGCCCATCATCATCCATACATAAAGTAACATCGAATACATTGTTCATCAGTCATTCGGGCTTAAGCCCTTACATAACAAAATACAAGTCTCATGGATCACAAATACATCACGTGCTTCGCCCTCTCATGGCATCACTAAGTCTCATGTGGCTGGAGGATCCTCATCTGAAAATGTTGCCCACGAATGGGTCAGCACAACTGCTGGTATGATGAAATGCTAATGCCAGAAATAAAGCTAAGGCGTGGCATGTGCAAAGTGTACATTTATTTCTAAATGACATTCAAACATCGCAGTGATATATATGAATGGTATGCATGACACACCCATGCACAACTCTATGCCACACCCATGTCTCATTTACGGGTACTCCCCGATGGCACGAAGTACCAATGCAATGGCCAATTTTGGGTTTTTCACCACAGGATCTACACCCTCATAATGCAAAGCACCACGTGCTTACCCACGCCATGTTCTCAAAGGATTCATCATATGCCAATATGCCAATGCAATCTCAATGATACATGGTTTCCACAATATAACATGCTCGAGACAATAACACATAAATCACCTAGCTGATTCCACATGCAAGCATATCTCGTAAAATCAACATATACACATGTCGTGAGTCACATTCATCATTCACTAAATATTCATAAGGTACAAGTAACATGTAAGCATGTGAACAACCAATTTCAAATAAACAGGTAAACACATTACGGATAAACACATACAGCATTCAGTCATTCACAAATGTTCCTAACTTAACTTCATTTCTAACACTAGCAAAACACCATACCTGATGGGTTGGTATCAACCCTAGAAGATCGTGAACTATATGTAACTGAACGGTGGATGAAAATGTAGGAGATCAGATCGCCTCCTCCTGTCCTGTCAGTGTCCCTAAAAGTAGAAATTACAACTCAGTCCATTGTTGTTTGAATGTATGCTATTCATCAAATTTTATGTCTTTAAATTCATAGGTTTCTATTCTGCTAAATTAAACTCTACCATTGGTTTTAGAGCGTTTAAGAAAGTAAGTCTAGGTTTTCGTAGAACTCAATTCGGACACCGGGGTTCAAAAGGGCAAAACAGTCATTTTGCACTTCACACGTGTCCTTACATTTCGTGACCTCTTTTCACAAATCGGACTCCACGGTTGAGTCCGGAATGTTCGAGATAATAAAATTCCACTATTTGTTTACCTAATTCGGAGTTCGTTTGACTGTGTTTCAATCTAGGGGCATTTTGGTAATTTTAAAGGTTACTACGGGTCTTTTATTTTTTTGGGACCCCGTCTCGTAAAATGGACCTCACCATTGGTCTCGGAATAGTCGAGATAGTCAAAATACACTAATGACTTGTCTCATTTGGACTCCGGGATGTTTTTGAATATTTAATTAATTAAATAATTAATTAATTAATTTAATTAATATTTTATTAATAATTTAATCAGGTGGGTCAAAGTGTAATTTCTAACAGTTGGGGGGTCAATTTTTAATTTCCGAAAGTTCAGGGTTAAGGTTCAAATTCAAAAGGTTCAAATTCAAAGGTTTAAATTCTAAAAGGTTCAAATTCATTTAATTTAAAACAATGGGCTGACACGTGGCAGGGGCGACCCGTACCCGCCCGAACCGGACCCGGATCTGACCCGAGAACCTACCCGGTCACCCCACCTTCTTCCCCGATTTTCCGGTGAAGCAGCGGTAGGGTTCCGGCGCCTTCTCTGGCGCCGGCGACCGGCCTCCGACGAGTTTTCCCCATTTTCAAAATGCCATCCTCTTCCTTCTTTCACGTAGATCACATCCCCAACCCCCATTTCCCTCAAAACCTCCTCCATCTCCACGAAATAGAGGGTCAAACCCTCGGTCAACTCTCCGGCCACCCATTTTTCCCCCACTTTCCCCCACTGTTTTGAACCCAATTCAATCCCATTCACTTTCTGCACCTCATAGGGTTATTTTAGGATCATTTAAAGGAAGCTTCACACATAAAATGATGAGGTTCAACCTCCATGGCCGAAACCTGCAACTAGGGATTTCTCCCTAGTTTCTCAACCATTCATTCTCATTCTTCTTGCAAAATAATCCCTACATTATTCTCTCTAAGATCCTATAATTTGAATCAATTAAAAATGCTTAAAAAAAATTGAAACAGAAGGGGTTTACCCGTGGCTTCTCTGTTGTTTCTCTCTCTAGCCGTGCCCACTTCCACCTTTCTGGTTCCTCCTCGAGCTTCCTCTCCTTCTTCACAGTCTAGAACTCTCTCTCTCTCTGTTTCTCTCTTCTTTCTCTTTCTTTCCTTCTCTTTTCTTCTCACCCGAGACACACCCTCATTTCTCTTCACTCTCTCTCTCTATATTTCTCTCTCTCTCTCTCTCTCTCTCTCTCTCTCTCTCTCTCCAAGACCAACCACTCTCTGCTGACTCTGCACCCCCCCCCACTCCCTGAATTCTACTCACACACACAACCCCACCCATACCCCTTTGAGTGTGTAACACTCAAGGTCACACACACACACACAACCGGCACACACACATGCACACACTGTTCTACACCCATATATATATATATATATATATTCACTTTTTAATTATACACTCACAGGTACACACATATATTATATAAATACCTTAAATTTATACATATATATATATACACATATATATATACATATATACATACATCCAATAATTATTATTATAACAATAGTAATAATAATAATAATAATAATAATTAATTAACAATTGCAAGAATAAATAATAATAATAATAAAAAAAAATTTTCATGTTATAACATGTGTGATCTAGATAAAACAATCTTTCTTGATCTGTGCCCTAAAGAGTTCTGTATAAACATGTGTCACGCTTTGAATATTGTCACTTTATGGTATATCAAAAAATATGAAAAAAAAAATAATAGCAACTATTTTTACTAATTTTATATTTGTGCCAACAAAAAAACATATAATTTGAGTTTTAGAAATAATGTAGCATATGCAAATAAATCAAATAAAATGAACAATACTATAAAAAATACTTGAATAAAGTTTAACCCATTCAAATAATAAAATTTGATGATAATTTAAAAGATAATATTAAACAAACTTGACAAAACTTAGAACAATTAATGACTATTGAAATATCATTAATATAATTTATTTTATTTTGACACATTAAATATATAGATGAGAAATTAAATAATATTAATAGAATTTTTTTAAAAATTTTGATTTTATATATTACATGTAAATAAAATAAAAGATAAATTACACTGACCTTCCCTGAGGTTTATGACAATTACACTGACCTCCATTGAGGTTTTGAAAATTATACTGACCTTCCCTACTTTACCTGACAATATAAAGATACCTCCCTCCAGTCAAAATTTTTCTTCAAAGTGATGAAACTGCTCATTTTATTTATTTATTTTTACATTTTTCCAAATTTGATCAAATTTTTTAAAACTTTTTTTAAAGATTTTTTTATTATTTTATTTTAAAATAAATTTAAGAGAAATAACAAATTTTTATTTTATATAAAAATAAATTTAAAGTTTTTGTCAATATATATTTGGAAAATAAAAAAAAAAAATTTTCAACATTTAAAAAACTAAAAAAAGATATATGAAAAGGTTAGTTTTGTCATTTTGAATAAAAAATTTGACTTGATGAGATATCTGTATATTGTAAGGTAAAACAGGAAATGTCAGTGTAATTGTCATAAACTTCAAGGAACTCAATATAATTTATCCTAAAATAAAAAGAGTTATATATAAAAAACTTCATGTATAAATAATGTATGTTTAAAAATTTCAATCTATGTTATTTGGCTTACCAAAAAATGGCAATGTCATTTTCAATGTAACATTTGTCATCGAAAGTAAATAGTGTCATTTTATACTATTCAGAAAATACAATTTGTATATATCAAATAAATGTAAGATATATGCTACTTTATCAAGTAAATGACAAATAAAAATAGGATTCATGTTGTTTTATCAAGAAAAAGTAATAATGATACAAGAAAATAACATTTTAATAGTTAAACATAATTATCAAAAATTGATATATTTATAATAATGCTAAAATATGAATTTGTCATAGATAAAACAACATTTAATATTTGACATGCTTTTATCCATATATTCAAACTTGCAGTTGAAAAAAAAAAACCCGGATGATGCTTTTTTTCTAGCACTGAAAACAGACCAAGAGGATAGGCCATGATGCATGTCAAATTCAACAAAATAGTTGAGGAAGCTAAATTAGGAGTTATCGTATTGTGTTTAGATCGTGTCAAAATATATGTTAACTTTAGTTCGACTTTATTAATTACCAATGTCAAGTTTTAAAACTCAAACTCAACTCATTTATTAAACAGGTTACATGTATTGATACCCTTAACTCATTTATTTTTAAAATAAAAAATTATCTATCTGTACATATGTACAAATAATTTTTAAGTTTAGTAAACTTTGGACATGAGAAAAATCAAAATAAAAATCTCTTTTATAAGTAAAAAAAATCAAACTTTGATAAACTTTCGATGTGAAAAAAATTATCTTAACTCGTGTTTTTTTAATTATTAAACATGTTAAGTCATGTTAAACAGATTGACACTACTAAAACCAAACACAACATATTTATAAATCATGTTATTTGTATCAATTTGTTTATACCTATATTCATTTTTGTTTAATTCAAATACATTAATTTCGTATTATGTTTAAATCTTATTCGTCGTATTAAAAATTGAGACCCCTAAACTAAATCATTCTTTTGCTCATAAGTACTTATAATGTCAATCCAAATTGCATAAAAACCCAAATACCTTTTGATGCTACACTTTTTCGTCTGCTCACCGTAGACTCGCCTGGTATGATATTGTCCGCTTTGGGTCTTAATTTGCCCTCATGGCTTTGTTCCTGGGCCGTATTCCAAAAGGCCTCATACCAGGAAGAGGACGACTGGGGTGCTTATTTGTTGCCGCAGTGGCCGACTCCTAGCCGATGTGGGACTCAAAGTGTGCACAACAGCTGCCCTCTAATCGTAATTGCGGGAGCACAGGAAGAGCAGTACGTGACTGGCCTCGTTCCCACAGACGGCGCCAAACTGATGCTGCACTTTTTCATCCGCTCACCGTAGGCTCGCTTGACATGATATTGTCCGCTTTCGATCTTAATTTGCCTTCGTGGCTTTGTTCTTGGGCCATAGCCCAAAAGGTCTCATACCAGAGAGAGGGCGATTGGGTGCTTATTTGCTGCTGCAGTACCTGACTCCTAACCGATGTGGGACTCAAAGTGTGCACAACACCTTTACTCTCACATCATTTTGCTTACTTTTTTTGTGTCAAAAATCTCTTCGATATTATTACAACAAGAACAAGATCATTAATGGCAATTTTAATGGTTATGGTTTATCTAAATAACATTTAATTCAAAGCACCCATTTCAAAAGGTACTAGTGAGAAATTTTGTGAGAATTTTTTTTTTTTTAATTCTCATTTTGAAAATGCCACCATTTTTTATTTTTTTTTTTATCTATATAACATATTTAATATTTTTAATAGCTTATTCAAACACTTTATATCAAGTTTATTTTAAATACACTCGTCTAAATACTTACAATTAAATTCAAATTGTATTTTTTAAAATCGTAAAAATACACTTTTTTACCGTTCATTCAAACGAACACATAATCTTTGTCTATATTTATATCAATATATAGTGTAAAATACACCATGTAGAAAGAATTTTATTTTATTAAGAAAACTTTGTAGGACATGAATCCATAACTTTGGATTGGAGAACAAAGACATAGTCGACATTGTTTAATTAATAGTAAGGCGTTGATGGATGGATCGGTCGCCATTTGATAGTCGACACTTACAACAAGGAATTAAACCATACGTTCAACTTCAAAGACAACAACATAGACATAGAAGGTCGACATTATTCTAAACTAAAGCATTGATCGGCATAGAGGGAAAGGACATACAAGAACAAACAACGATCACTTAGCGGCAGTTTCCATAGCAAATTCCGGGAATAAGCAAGCAACCACACCCAGGAACGCAACCCGTAGGATCATCAAGGCAAAAGGTACCAAAACATTTTGTGCCGCTACCTTCAAGTCCAGTGAGCATTATATTCAAGGGGGAATTTCTTCTGATAGTAACCCCATCAGAGGTGAGCTCACGGGCAAAGGCCAATAGAACAAAGGTTGCCACCAGCAACATGGTCACCACAAGGGCAAAGAACAAAGTAACCTTCTTGCTGCTTTCCATTTCTATTTCTATTTCTCTCTCTTTCCCACTTCTCTCTGTTCTCAAATTATGTTGCATGCTTTTAATTTATTCTTAATTTCTCTAGTTTGATTAGTATTAATATAAAAAATATAAGAATTAGTAGTTTTCTATTCGAATTATTAGTTTTTATGGTAGTAAGATTAGTATAAAATATGAATTTTTGTTTCTTAGTTAAAATATGAGCATTTTAGCACTATAAATATAATGAAATGTCTTTATGGTTATTTTTTTTTATCAATAAATATTAATTACGAATTTTAGAGAATTATTTTTTCTTGTTAGGTGGTGAAGAGTCTCCATGTTACTTTGTTATTAAGAAATTTGACGTGTTCTTGTGCCGCATTATTTGGTATCAGAGCAAGAATTCGGTTAGCTTGGTGGCAATTAGTAGAGATGGAATCAAAAATCACATTTACGTTTGTCGGGGGATGGAGGTTTTATAAGCGGTGATTGATGGATAGGAGTAACTGTTCGCACAGATCAACAATTAGCTTGATGCCATACAACAAACGCTCATGCGGCCTAATCTTAATATTGTTCCTAGAGATCTTCTAGCCAACAGGAACCGCACTAGAGGATTTGCCCGAGGCCAGCCTGAAGACAGAGCCACTCGCAATTACGAAAGATTTCATGATTTTGATGGTAATTTTTATTTTGAAGACTTTCATGATTGAATTTATGATTTGGATGATTGCTTTTATGATTTGAGACTTTGAGAAGAAAATGAGTGTTTTGGACAGAAGATAAACTTATTGGATTTGCGAAAAGATTGTGGTTTTATTTACAGAGGCGCTGACAATTACAACGTAAAAAGTGCATTCGTTCATGACCAAGAACGATGAACTTGTTTATAATTAGATTATTGTCCATAAATTATTTGTAGGTTTTAGAAAATGAATACATGTAATAACCCGAATTTTTTTTTTTATATATATAAAATTTCCGTGGTTATTTATTTTATTATTAGAGTTATTATTATTATTATTATTATTATGTGAATGTAATGTGTGTATTGTATGTGGATAATTATGTGTGTATGCTACATGTGCATGTATGTATATATATATATATATTATATGCATATTTAAAAAGCTGATTTGGAGAATATATATATTTATGTATATATATATATATATATATATATATAACAGTGCACAGTGCACTGTGTGTGTACCCGGTTGTGTGTGTGTGTGAGTTTGAGTGTAACACACTCAAACAAGTGTGGAAGGGGCATGGAGTGTGTAAGAGGGGTGGTTGAAAGTGTGTGATGAGGTCTGTGTATATGTGTGTGGTGAGGGCTGAGAGAGGGGAAGACCTGTCGTGTGAATTGGAGAAGAGAGAGAGAGAAAGTGAAGAGAAAAAAGGAGAAGTGTATGCTGGTAGAAGGGAAAACAGAGGGAGAAGCTTCAAGGTGAGGAGCACACTGATGCCCAGTAGTTGAACCAAGAGAAGGAGAGAGAAACAAAGGTAAACAGCTAAAAACCATTACTTTCTCTCTCTAGAAGAAATCACTTATGCATGATCTGTTTTATGATATAATGTTTAGATTTAATTCGTGAGTCTTGTAGGATGTGAGAAGTGGAATGTTTTGCAAAAAGAACCAATTAAAATGGGGGAAAAATAAGGGAGAAAAGGGAGGTCATAGGTCACGGCCATGGGGGATTGGGTTGACATTTTATGTACAAAACCTTGCTTGGTTGTTGGGAAAATAGTCCCCTTGAGTGCAAAAACACATTAGGATAAGAATAGGGGTTAAACCCGGACCAAACTGTCACAAAAATAAAGGGGAAAGAGTCGGCCGGAAGTTTGACCGAGGGGTTGACCCTCTATTTCGTGAAGATCTGGTGACTTGAACCCAAAACAGATCCTAGATATGGAATCCTTGGGAGAAAACGGAGAGAATCACATTTTGAAACCTTGAAAATCTCGCCGCAGACCAGTCACCGGCGTCGGAACCCTACTGGTGTGTCGCCGGAAAGTCGGGGAAGAAGGGGGGTGACTGGGTCGGGTCCGGGTCCGGTTCGGGTTCAGGTCGGGCTTGGGCCGAACCGCCCCTGCCACGTGTCACCCTGATGTTTTAAATTAAAAACCAATTGGGTTTGTTTGGTTACGGATTTAAGAAATTAAAAATTTAAATTGGAACAGGAACAGGGATAGGATATCCCTGTTCTGGACTAAACCCTGTTTGTTTAACCGAATTGAGAATAAGGAAATTAGAAATTTCAAATTGACCCTTGAACTTTTAGAAATTAAACCTTGACCCAGAACTTTTTGAAATTCTACTTTGACCCCTGACCTTTAGGAAAATTATGATCTGACCCTCCTGAATAAATATTAATAAAATATTAATTAAATTAATTAATTAATTAGTTAATTAAATTAATTTAATTATTTAAATATGCTAAAATAATCCGGAGTCCAAATGGGACAAGTCATTAGTGTATTTTGACTATCTCGACCATTCTGAGACCAATGGTGAGGTCCATTTTACGAGACGGGGTCCCAAAAAATAAAAGACTCGTAGTAACATATAAAATTATCAAAATGCCCCTGAATTGAAGTACAATCAAACGAACCCCGAATTAAGTAAACAAATAGTGAAACTTTATTATCTCGAATATTCCAAACTCAACCGTGGAGTCCAATTTGTGAAAATAGGTCACAAAATGTAAGGACCCGTGAAAAGTACAAAATGACTGTTTTGCCCTTTTGAACCCAGATGTCCGAATTGAGTTCTACGAAAACCTAAACTTATTTTCTTTGACGTCCTAGACTCAATGGCAGAGTTTAATTTAGCATAATAGAAACCTATGAATTAAAGGACATAAAATTTGATGAATAGCATGAATTCAAATGACAATAGACTGAGTTGTAATTTATGCTTTTAGGGACACTGACAGGACAGGAGAGGGTGATCTGATCTCTTGCATTTTCATTGGCCGGTTCAGTTACGTGTCGTACACGATCTTCTAGGGTTGAGACTACCCGTCAGGTATGGTGTTTTGCTAATGTTAGAAATGAAGTTAAGTTAGGAATGTTTTGTGAATGACTGGAATGACTTATGTGTTTATGTGGAATGTGTTTACTTGATGATTTGGAATTGGTTGTCCACATGCTTACATGTTAGTTGTACTTTATGAAAATTTAGTAAATGATGAACGTGAATCATGACATGTGTTTAAGTTGATTATATGAGATATGCTTGCATGTGGAATCAGCTGGTGATTTATGTATTATTGTCTCGAGCATGCTATATTGTGGAAACCATGTTTCATTGAGATTGCATTGGCATATTGGCATATGATGAATTCTTTGAGAACATGGCGTGGGTAAGCACGTGGTGCTTTGCATTATAAGGGTGTAGATTCTGTGGTGAAAAACTCAAAATTGGCCATTGCATTGGTACTTCGTGCCATCGGGGAGTACCCGTAAACGAGACATGGGTGTGGCATAAAGTTGTGCATGGGTGTGTCACGCATACCATTCATATATTACTATGATGCTTTGAATGTCATTTAGATATAAATGTACACTTTGCACATGCCACGCCTTAGCTTTATTTCTTGTATTAGCACTTCATCATACCAGCAGTTGAGCTGACCCATTCGTGGGCAACATTTTTCAGATGAGGATCCTCCAGCCACTTGAGATTCTGTGATATCCTGATAGGGTGAAGCACGTGGTGTATATTTTGGTCCATGGGACTTGTATTTTGTAATGTAAGGGATTAAGCCCGAATGACCTATGAACAATGCAGTTGTGCAATGTATTTTATGTTATTGTATGTATTGATGAGAATGGATGCTTGCTTAGTGGATTTATTTTACTTTTGTATTTTTATTTATTTTATTTTCTGTCTCGTCAGTCGTGCCTCGGGTTTGTAGAAATTCGGGGGCGTGACAATACATGCCAACATGGAGAAGCACCACAGAAAAGACATAAGTAAAATCTAAAATTATTTAAGTAACTTTAACTTATAAGGTTGTACATATTGAACCATTGAAAGAAATCAACGTTCTTGTAGAAGACTCTCTTATTATAGGAGATGTAGATCAAGCTATTTCATCCGTTAAAGAAGACCACAAGAAGTCAATAGAAAATAAAATTGAATTTATTTCTATTGATATTGCTGAAACAGTTGGTGCAGATGATAAAAAAATATTAATTGAATGAATTTTTTTTTTTCTGCAGGAAAAAGAAATTGTTACTGATAAGTAAGAAAATTTTATTGAAGTTGTCAATACTAAAGATGATAAAACTGAACCAAAATTTGTGATAGTTAATTCAAATGTTTATAGTAAGATTGAAATTATAGTAGAATAAGAAGATAATTTTTGTTTTATTATAGGAATACTATTATCATCAGAAAAGGGGCCTAAAGTTATTGACTTCATGGAAGATGCGGTATTATATAATTTTGAGTCTTCAATTGTTCTTGAAAAGAATCAACAGGGTTATGGACGAACTTGTAGTTGCGTAAATTCAGTTAACTCGAAGACGAGTTGTTTTCAAGTAGACGAGATTGATTTAGGACAAATATAGGATCCTAAAATAAGGAAAGTTATTTTAGAGTTATATTAAGATTTTTTACTTTTTTATTTTAATTTATTCGTAATTTCTTTAGTTTTCTAGTTTTATTAAGATTAGTATAGAAAATATAAGAATTAGTAGTTTCCTATTTAAATTACTAATCACATATTGTTGTAGGATTAGTATAAAAATATGAGTTTTTATTTTCTAATCAAAATAAGAGTATTTTGGCACTATAAATATGATATAATATATTTTTATAGTTATGTTTTTTTTATCAATAAATATTAATTATGAATTTTAAAAAATTATTATTTTTTATTAGATGAGAAGTTCCATATTACTTTTTTACTAAAGAATTCAACGTTTTCATGACGTTTCTATGCTGCATTAGATGAAGCAAACTCAATGGTCAAGGGTTGAGATGTACTTAAAGTATGGTCAAAGGAAGTGTGGTCTTAAACGAACCATTGGCTTGAGCCTCATTGATCCCCATTAAGCAAAGGATCCTCCGTGTGACCAGTGATTTTAAAAAGATGATTAATAGCAATTAGAAAAGATTATCATTGGTCCAGTAATTTTTCAAATGGCACTACTATTCTAGATGAAATTTCTGCAATAAATTTTTGTTTAACAATTTATTTTTACCAAATAAATGGTCATGACTACTTAGACTCCCTCACTTGATTTATAATGATTTTTAAAGGGGCCGGAAAAAGCGGTAAGCAAAGTATGTTGTGTTACTAGATGGTTGGATTAAAAATCAAGTACAAGGAAGCACGGAATTATGTTGTGTCATATATGAAAAGACTTGGATCATATTTTGCGGGTGTCACGCCCCGAATTCCAGCGAACCCGAGGCGCGAGTAACGAGACGAAAGAAAATAAAATAATAAAGGAATAAAAGATAATTAAGGACGATTACATACATTCTACATACTGTTCGGATAAATACATAAGGTCTAGTCCATTTCTTCACCACTTACAAAATAAAATACAGTCGCGGGCTTATGCCCTTACACAATATCAAAAGCGCCCCTTGGGCCTAACATAGTCCCTAATCAGTTCATCTCCGCGTCTCGTACAGCTGGGACATCATCTGAAATGTTTGCCCCACTAAAGGGGTCAGCTCAACATGCTGGTACAATATAATGCTAATGCAAGAAACAGAACTAAGGTCGTGGCATGTGCAAGTGTACAGTTATTTCTATATGGCATTCGATATTATGATGGCAGCATATAAACAATATGCAGTATATGAGCAGTATGCGTGACACACCCATGCAACTCTATGCCACCCATGTCTCATGATACGGTCATTCTCCGCTGGCATGAGTACCGCCGCGTATGTCTCGCTTCACGGTCCGGAATCCGTCAGGCAGGCAAGTACCTATTGGCCGATTTTGGGTTTTTCACCACAGGATCTGCACCCTCATAATGCAAAGCACCAAGTGCTTACCCACACCATGTCCAAGGAATTACACTATGCCAATATGCTCTGATCTCATCATGTCACAATGCAATCTCAATGATGCATCTCATTCATACATAAAGCATGCTTTCAAGTACACAATTCATAATGTCAACAGTTCTTCAAAGCATATAATTCACACACCACACTAACACATGCGATATACCCATAATCATCATCCAACTTAACAAGATAGCACGTAGCACATAAGCATGTGGACACTCAGGTAAACATGTGAACAATCAATGCAACAAAGCAAGTATTCCTAATCTCAATTATATTTCTTACTTAGCACAATATATCGTACCTGATAATCGATCTCAACTCAAGAAGGTGTACTCGTGGAAGGGTAGAATCACAATGAGAATACCGGAGGTCAGATCACCTTCTCATTGCCCTCTCGTGTCCCTAAAATTCATAACATGAAACTCAGTTTAATTGTCACTTGAATTATGCTATTCATCAAATTTTATGTCTTTAATTCATAAGTTCCTATTTTGCTAAATTAGACTCTACTATTGAGTCCGGGACGTCGAAGAAACTAAGTTTAGGTTTTCGTAGAATTCAATTCGGACACCTGGGTTAAAAAGGGCAAAACAGTCATTTTGCACTTTACACGGGTCCTTATATTTTGTGACCTCTTTTCACAAATCTGACTCCACGGTTGAGTCCGGAATGCTCGAGATAATAAAGTTTCACTATTCGTTTACCTAATTCGGAGTTCATTTGACTGTATTTCAACTCAGGGGTATTTTGGTAATTTTATATGTTGTTACGTGTCTTTTATTTTTTGGGACCCCGTCTCGTAAAACGGACCTCACCATTGGTCTCAGAATGGCCGAGATAGTCAAAATACACTAATGACTTGTCCCATTTGGACTCCGGGATATTTTTGAATATTTAATTAATTAAATTAATTAAATTAAATAATTAATTAATTAACTTAATTAATATTTTATTAATAATTTAATCAGAGGGTCAGATTACAATTTCCCTAAAGTTCAAGGGTCGAAGTGGAATTTCAGAAAGTTCTGGATCAATTTTCAATTATCAAAAGTTCAAGGGCAAAATTGTAATTTGCAAAACCCTATTCTATATTCGGATAACCAAACAGGGGATAGGGTCAAAACTGGGATAGGATATCCCTGTCTCCAATTCAATTTTCAATTTCAATTTATTAGACATGTAACCAAACAGACCCATTTGGGTTTTTAATTTAAAACAGGGATGCGACACGTGGCAGGGGCGGACCGGCCCAAGCCCAACCCGACCCGAACCGACCCGACCCAAGCCCGGATCAGCCCCCCTTCGTCCCCGATTATCCGGCGAAGCTCCGGTAGGGTTCCGGCGCCTTCTCCGGCGCCGGCGACCGATCTCCGGCGAGATTTTCAAGGTTTTAAAATCTGGTTCTCTCCCAATTTTCATGTAGATTCCATATACGGGCTCGGTTTTGGGTTTAGATCGTTGGATTCTCACGAAATAGAGGGTCAAACCCTCGGTCAACATTCCGGCCAATCCATTTTCCATCACCTTTCCCTACTGTTTCAAGCCCAAACCATTTCCATTCATTTTCTGCATCTCCTAGGCTCCATTTCCTATCATCCTAAGCAAGTTTTACACATAAAATCACAAGACCCACCTCCTAAAACCGAGACCTGCAACTGGGGAGTTCTCCCTCTCCCCTTAACCATTTTAGTTGGTTTCTTTTCCTAATTGTTCCATATTCCAAGCTCTTTCTAGCCCTATATTCAAAAGGAATAAATTATGCAAGGAAAATTTCAAAACAGACGGTGGCTTACCTTGGTTTCGGCTTCTCTCTCTAGCCGACCTCCCTTTCTCTCCCCCACTCCACCTCTGGTTCAAACTCCTTGTTCCCCTTCTGTCTCTCGGTTTCTCCTTCTTTTCTTCCTCTCTTTACTCTCATTTCCCACTCAGCCGTGCACACAAATGTGTATATTATACACACATGCTTCCTTTCTCTCTCTCTCTCTCTCTTCTCTCTCTCTCTCTCTCCAAGACCAACCACCCTCTGGCCAGACCTGCACCTGCCACCCCATACCCTGAATCCCACTCACACACACAATCCCAAGCCTCACTCCTATTGAGTGTGCAACACTCAATACACACTCACACACACACGGCACACACAGTGCACTGTGCACTGTTATATATATATATATATATATATATATATATATATATATATATATAAACATACACATATTCTCAAATTCAGATTTTTAATTATATATATATTATACATACATGCACATACACCATACGCATAGTTATACACATACAATACACACATTGCACCCCACACACATTAAAATTTAATAACAATAATCATAATAATAACAATAATAAAAATAATAATAACAACTTGAAAATTTTATTTATTTAAAAAAAAAAAAAAAAATTTCAGGTTGTTACATCCTTCCCTCCTTACAGAAATTTCGTCCCGAAATTTAAAATAACATAAAACAAAAGAAAATACATCACTAATCAAACAAATCGGGGTATCTAGCACAGACCTCGGCCTCACGCTCCCAAGTAGCCTCCTCGACCCCATGATGGTTCCAACGAACCTTGACCAAAGGGATGGTCCTGCCTCGCAAAACCTGGTCCCTCGAGTCCAATATCTCCACAGGTCTCTGGTCATAGGAAGCGTACCCCTCTAGCTGAAGATCTACCCAATCTAATACATGGGAGGGGTCAGGCTCGTACTTCCTCAGTATCGATACATGAAAGATATCATGAACTTCTAATAGCTGTGGTGGTGAGGCCAGCTTATAAGCCACCTCACCAACCCTCCTAAGAATCTCAAAGGGACCTATAAATCGTGGCGACAGCTTCCCACTGCTCCCAAACCTCCTCAAACCTCTTCGGGGGAATATCTTGAGGAACACATAGTCCCCCATCCTCGAATGACAAGGGCCGCCGTCTCCTATCTGCATAATCCCTCTGGCGACTCTGGCTGGCAACAAGCGCTGCCTGATTACTTGTATCTCGTCTGTGGCCTTACGGACTATATCGGGTCTCAAAACAATTGTCTCTCCTACCCCAGTCCAACACACCGGGGAACTGCTAGCTACGGTCGCAGGCAAACTCTATCAAAGCAAAGTGATCCTCTCAACTAACCCTAAAATCCTTAATGCAGTATCTAAGCATGCTCTCTAGGATCTGAATGGTACCCCTTGACTGACCATCAGTCTGGGAACGAAAAGTAGTACTAACTTAGCTGAGTCCCTAAGGCTGTCTAGAGGTTCTGCCAAAACCGGCAGTGAAACGTGGGTCCCTGCCTGAAACAATGGATACTAGAACCCCATGCAGTCGTACTATTTCTCGACATAGTAATAAAAGATCAATGCAAAATGCATTGCAACATGTAGACGTGCAGCCTTACCCACGGATCACTCACCTTTCCCTCAGCCGGGTGATGTGGAATGCATTACCTCCCCCCATTACCATCTCCCCCGTAGGCTTCACCTCACCGGTAGGCGTGCAGCGGCGTGCAGACATCTCCACACTCCCCGCTAGGGTCTGATGCTAATCCTATCTGTAACGGCTCACTCCACATGGCACAACACATAATGAAACCCTCAAAACACATTGGCCTATCAATGTCAATTCCTTTCAAATTCCACTTAAGTATCGCGACTCATCTCAACAACTCAACACAATAAAAATAAGGGAACTTCTCACAAAGATACCCCAAGGTCTCTCACACATGCTATGTCATCTAACCCACCTCAAATTAATCCATGAATTTACCTAGTGATTTATCCCAATGGTATAAATACGCATCATCTGTACCACAATGCAATCCATCATCCAGTATTTTCCAAGTACCCTAATTACCCACAAAACATCAACAGTACAATCTAAAAGTAAAGCTATCACCTCCCACCTTAGTCTATATATATATATATATATATATATATATATATATATATATATATATATATATAACCGAGACTAAGTGTCATGTACTAATAAGGGCTAGCCTATTCATTTCATGTACGCGTATGTCGGTTGGGTATACAATGTAGACAGTGTAGGTTACGTACTCTAAACATGAAACTTATGTCAATATACCAAGGTTCAGAAGAAATAAAACACTAAACTCTTCACCAATTTCCACTACGAACATACATCAATTTTCACACACATGAATCAACACACATATGGAAACATGTTTAAGCATTCTCTTATATATGCATCAATAATAATCAGTCTGTATATATAAAAAAAAAAAGTCATAATTGCAGCACCATAACGGTCACTAAACTAGCATGCTTATATAGAGTAAACGTACAATATTTAATAGCTAACACGTAGCTTATCACATCAGCACCCAGTATAAAATTTCATTCCAGGAATACACATACATAAATAAGCACATAATCTGTTGTACAGGTGACCATGCACATTCCTAACCTTACGGATATCCAGGCTCATAGTCTATCTCACTGGCAACAAGCATATAGTCTACTGTTTAATCTCATTCGTTACACTGTATAAAGGCAAGCATTGAATCCTAGATCATCAATAACCAAGTATACTCCACCTTGTACAATTTCACAACTAAGGTAACAAGCACTCCTCTAATCATGTAACCCAAACCAACCCAATTCAAATTAAAGTCTAACCCCTCCTAATTCACAATAAGGTCAATCTTAAAAGGATCTATGGACATCCCATGGAATAAAGAAAACATCTCCCTCAGGAGTACACACGGTCTCTCTTCCCCTGTAGCAACCTATACTCGTCTAAAGTGTAAATAACCGATCTATCTCCAACACAACACCAATACTAGACGCATCAAATAAGATGAAGAACCCAAATAAGGCATGCAGTCAGCTACCTCTATTGAGTAATCTCTACAGATCCTCGTCAGCATTACTCTACCCCTAATGTCATGTCAACATAGTAGATATGAATGAATGAGATGTACTATAGTCTATCAATATGCTAGTCCATAAACTAAACATAAAAAGAAAATGTACCTCAAGGCTCTGAAGGTCCAAAAATGATAGGTGACTCTAGGCTGACTACTGTATAACGCCACTCTGAGTGGTCTGGTCCTGCCTACCACCCCTCTGACTGAGAGTCCTGACACTCAACGCTGTAGGTGTATGCTGAAAATACGGTGTCGGAGGTCTCTGACCCAATAGTGGCTGTGGCAGAGGCACTTGGGTATACTGATAGTAATGTGGTTCCTCTAAGTCCTGGGAAATCGACCTCTGGGGACAATTGGCCCTAACATGGCCAGTCTGGTGGCACACATAACAAGTTCGTGGAGTCCCCCGTCCTTGACTCTGTACTGGTGATGGAAATGACTCCTGACTAACCTCGACCCTCTGTCTCAAGCTAGGGTCCCTCAAAGGACAAGTGGCCATCTTGTGGCCAGGCTGTCCACAAATAAAACAAATAACGGTCCCTTGGGATGTGTATGTGAATGTGGAAGAAGTACCAGTCTGGGACCTCTTCAATAGTCTCCTACCAGTGTGAGTATGGGCGGGTATAGATATCCGTGCAGCAGCAGCACGGGCTCGAGACCTCTTCGATGGCCTCTTACCAGTGCATATCGGGGTAGACCTAGGGATCTGTGCTAGAGTCGCCTCACTCTGGGTCTGGGGCTCTCTGACTCCTCTAAGCTCAGCCAACTCTCTCTCAGCCCTGACCGCTCTCGTCACTACCTCCTGTATAGTGTGAAGGCATTCCCGCATAATGGTCGTTACGTCCCCAGAACCACTAGTCTGTCCTACCTCTACTGGAGCAGGTGTAAAAGTGACGGCCTCCTCAACTGCAACATATGCCGAAGCAGCAGCTTGGGGCCAACTATGCCACGGTGGTGCAGCAGTCCTAGGCTCATCGTGTCTAGGCGGTATAAGTCTGGGAGTAGCTTGTCTCGGTGGCATGTCTACAAGTTCAAAGAGAAGAAAAAAAAAATTAATACCCCATTGGACACAGGTGTTAAAAGAACATTAAGTAAGCACTCGTCAACGCTTCACAATTTCGAAGTAACAACCACAATATATCATGACACACTTGCCTAATCAATACCTACACAACTAGTGTCGATCACCACCACCCGTTGGTTATACTAAACAATTTACACCAAGTTCTCACATAGCCCTCTACTAAGAAGGATTTTATCTAAACAAAGTAATACACGCCGGAAAAACGGGGAAGAAGGGAGGCCACCCGGGTCGGGTCTCGGGTTCGGGTCGGGCTTGGGCCGAACCACCCTGCCACGTGTCGCGCTCAGGTTTTAAGTTAAAATGAGATTGGGAGTGTTTGGTTACGTGCATAAGAAATTGAAATAGAAATTGAAATCAGAATAGGGATATCCTATCCCTGTTCTGTCCCTATACACTGTTTGGCTATCCATGGTGAGAATGAGACTTTCTTAAATTACAAATTGGCCCCTTGACTTTTAGAAATTATAAACTGACCCAAGAAGTTACGGAATTTATGAGTTGACCCCCCCAACTGTTAATAATTATGTTTTGACCCACATGAATAAAATATTAATAAAATATTAATTAAATTAATTAATTAATTAATTAATTTAATTATTTAAATATTCAAAAATGTCCCGGAGTCCAAATGGGACAAGTCATTAGTGTATTTTGACTATCTCGACCATTCTGAGGCCAATGGTGAGGTCCGTTTTACGAGGCGGGGTCCCAAAACATAAAAGACCCATAGTAACCTTTAAAATTACCAAAATGCCCCTGAATTGAAGTGCAGTCAAACGAACTCCGAATTAGGTAAACAAATAGTGAAACTTTATTATCTCGAATATTTTGGACTCAACCGTGGAGTCCAATTTGTGAAAAGAGGTCACGAAATGTAAGGACACGTGTAAAGTGCAAAATGACTGTTTTGCCCTTTTGAACACAGATGTCCGAATTGAGTTCTACGAGAACCTAAACTTGTTTTCTTCAACGTCCTAGAACCAACGGTAGAGTTTAATTAAACAGAATAGAAACCTATGAATTAAAGGCATAAAATTTGATGAATAGCATAAATTCAAATGACAATAGACTGAGCTGTAATTTATGCATTTAGGGACGCCGACAGGCAAGGAGAAGACAGTCTGATCTTTCCACATTCTCACTACGTTACGAGTGCAGTTTGCTTGGGTTGTGACTGACCCGTCAGGTATGGTGTTTTGCTAATGTCAGAAATGAAGTTAAGTTAGGAATATTTGTGAATGACTGGAATGACTTATGTGCTTATGTGGAATGTGTTTACTTGATGATTTAGGGTTGATTGCTCACATGCTTGCATGTCACTTGTACTTTATGAAAATTTAGTGAATGATGAATGTGAATCATGACCTGTGTTTAAGTTGATAAGATGAGATATGCTTGCATATGGAATTGACTGATGATTTATATATTATTGTTCGAGCATGCTATATTATTGATAACCATGTTCATTGAGATTGCATTGGCATATTGGCATATGATGAATCCTTTGAGAACATAGTGTGGGTTGAGCATTGCATTATGAGGGTGTAGATCCTGTGGTGAAAAACCCAAAATTGGCCATTGCATCGGGGAGTACCCGGAAAAGAGACATGGGTGTGGCATAGAGTTATGCATGGGTGCGTCATGCATACCATTCATATGTTACTGCGATGCTTTGAATGACATTTAGAGATAAATGTACACTTTGCACATGCCACGCCTTAGCTTTATTTCTTGCATTAGCACTTCATCATACCAGCAGTTGAGCTGACCCATTCGTTGGCAACATTTTCAGATGAGGACCCTCCAGCTATTTGAGACTCAGTGATGCTTTGATAGGAGGAGACACTTGTAATATTTTGGTCCGTGGGACCTATGTTTTGTAATGTAAGGGCTTAAGCCCGAATGACCTATGAACGATGTATTCATGTTATCTTATGTATTGATGGGGATGGACTCATGTTTAGTGGAATTATTTACTTGTCCTTTTATTTATTTTATTTTCTGTCTCGTCAGTCGCGCCTCGGGTTTGGTCAGAATTCGGGGCGTGACAACGTGGTATCAGAGCATAGGTTCGAATACCCAGAGACTGTGGGGTGTTGTTTAACACCATGAGACCCTAGAGAAGAGAATGAGACTTAGAGTGAACTATTAGTGGCATGCGATAGGATTTTGTGTGTTATGTGATTATATGTGCGTTTGAAGCATGATTGTTGTGATCACATGTTACTAGATGCTATGTTACGACATATGATTATGTGATTTAATGCAGTGAGAAGCATGACATATATAAAGTGTGAGAAAATTTTTAAGTATATATATTATGACCTGTGACATGTACCGCCTGTTAAAATGCTAGTCGTTGACAAGAACATGACTAAGGTTAGAAACTCAGGTCTATGTAGTAGGCTGTATATTTTATGGGATAGGCCGTATGCCTAGTTATTTGAGGTGTGCGTTGTACACTTAGTTATCTACACGGTAGACATTATGCCTAGTTACTTAGGAGACAGGTTGTGAACCTGGTTGTTTACCTGGTTGACTGTTGTTTGTGGATTTTGGATAAGTGTGCTAGGTTAGTAACCAATTTCATGGATTATAGTACTATGACTATGGTATTTATACAGACTGGATTGGTTTCAGGTCTTGAGTTACGGTTGATGGATGGCGCCCCATCAGCCAGTAATGAAAGGAGCTGTGATCCATGAAGGGTTATCACCTAGCTATAAAAGTAAGGGATAATAAAAGACACATCAAACCTTAAAATGCTACAATAAGGATTTGGACTTGTGGAACCCTTTTGTATATAGATGGATACTTAGAGTGTTTCTCCTTAGATTTTTAAAGATGTTCTTGTGTTAAACCCTGGTTGTGGGAGATGTATTGTTTGGATAGTATTCACCGGGAGTTAAACCTTGCTAGTGTTCAAATGTTTAAGTATGCGTGTGTTACATTGTTGAGATAAAATCCTTCTTAGTAGAGGGTTATGTTAGAACTCGGTGTGAATTGTTTAGTATAACCAACGGGTGGTGGTGATTGACATTGGTTATGTAGATATTGATTAGGCAAGTGTGTCATGACATATTGTGGTTGTTACTTCGAAATGGTGAAGTGTTGACAGGTACCTACTTAATGTTCTTTTAACACAAGTGTCTAAAAAAAATGGGGTATTAATTTTTCTTTTCTTTGAACTTGTAGACATGCCACCGAGACAAGCTACTCCCAGACCTATACCACCTGGACATGATGAGCCTAGGACCACTGCACCACCGTGGCATAGTTGGCCCCGAGCTGCTGTTTCTGCAGATGGTACAGCCGAGGAGGCCGTCACTTTTACACCTGCTCCAGTGGAGCTAGGGCAGACTAGTAGTTCTGAGGACATAGCGACCATTATGCGGGAATGCCTTCACACTATACAGGAAGTAGTGACGAGAGCGGTCAGGGCTGAGACAGAGTTGGCTGAGCTTAGAGGAGTTAGAGAGCCCCAGACCCAGAGCGGGGCGACTCCAGCACAGATCCCTAGGTCTACCCCGATATACACTGGTAAGAGGCCATTGAAGAGGTTTCGAGCTCGTGCTTCTTCTGCACAGATATCTATACTCGCCCAGACTCGCACTGGTAGGAGACCACCTAAAAGGTTTCGGGCTGGTACTTCTTCCACATCGACCTCCACATCCCAAGGGACCATTACTTGTTTTTGTTATGGACAGCCTGGCCACAAGATGGCCACTTGTCCTTTGAGGGATCCCAGCCTGAGACAGAGGATCGAGTCTAGTCAGGAGTCATTTCCATCACCAGTACAGGGTCAAGGACAGGGGACCCCACGACTTTGTTTTGTATGCCACCAGACTGGCCATGTCAGGGCCAATTGTCCTCAGAGGCCGATTTCCCAGTACTTAGAGGAGCCACATTACCAGCAGTGTACCCAAGTGCCCCTTCCACGGCCACTATTGGGTCAGGGACCTCCGACACCGTATTTTCAGCATGCACCTACAGTATTGAGTGCCAGGACTCTCAGCGAGAGGAGTGATAGGCAGGACCAGACCACCCAGAGTGGCGTTATGCAGTAGTCAGCCTAGAGTCACCTATCCTTTTTGGACCTTCAGAGCCTTGAGGTACATTTTCTTTGTGTTTAGTTTATGGACTGGCATATTGATAGACCATAGTGCATCTCATACGTTCATATTTACTATGTCGACATGATGTTAGGGGTAGAGTGACGCTGACGAGAATCTGTAAAGATTACTCGATAAAGGTAGCTGACTGCATGCCTTATTTGAATTCTTCATCTTATTTGATGCGTCTAGTATCAGTATTACGTTAGAGATGGATCGGTTATTTACACTTTAAGACGAGTATAGGCTGCTATAGGGGAAGAAAGACAGTGTGTACTCCTGAGGGAGATATCTTCTTTGTTTCATGGGGTGTCCGTAGATCCTTTTTAGATTGACTTTGTTGTGGGTTAAGAGGGGTTAGACTTTAAGTTGAATTGGATTGGTTTGGATTACATGAGTAGATGGGTGCTTGTTACCTTAGTTTGTAAAATTGTACAAGGTGTGGTGTGCTTGGTTATTGATGATCTGGGGTTCAATGCTTGCCTTTATACAGTATAACGAATGAGGTTAAATAGAAGACTGTATGTTTGTTGTCTATGAGATAGGCTATGAGCCTGAATATCCGTAGGGATTGGGAATCTGCCTGGTTACCTGTACAACAGGTTATGTACTTATTTTATGTATATGTGTATTCCTGGAATGAAATTTTATACTGGGTGCTGAAGTAGTAAGCTACGTATTAGCTATTGAATGTTGTACTTTTACTCTATATAAGCATGCTAGTTTGGTGACCGTTATGGTGCTTTGATTATGACTTCATTTTTTTTTTACACAGACTGGTTGTTATAAATGCATGTATAGAAAAATGCTTAAACGTGTTTGTATGTGTGCGTTGATACATGTGTGTGAAAATTGATATATGTTCGTAAGGGAAGTTGGTAGAGAGTGTCACTAATATTTTGTTCTTCTGAACCTTGGTATATTGACTTAAGTTTCAGAATTAGAGTACATAAACAACACAGTCTACATTTGTATACCCAATCGAAATATGCGTACATAAAATGGATAGGCTAGTCCTTATTAGTACATGACACTTAGTCTCGGTTATATATAGACTAAGGTGGGAGATGGTAGCTTTACTTTTAGATTGTACTATTGATGTCTTGTGGGTAATTAGAGTGCTTAGAAAATACTGAATGATAGATTGCATTGTGGCACAGATAATGTGTATTTATGCCATTGGGATAAATCACTAGGTGATTTCATGGATTAATTTGAGGTGAGTTAGATGACATAACATGTGTGAGAGACCTTGGGGTATCCTTGTGAATAGTGAGAAGCCTTCTTATTTTTTTTGTGTTAAAGTATTGAGGAGAGTCGTGATGCTTAGATGGAATTTGAAAGGAGTGGCATGGATGAGCCAAATGTGTTTTGAGGATTTCATTATGTGCTATGCCATGTGGAGTGAGTCGTTACAGATGGGATTAGCACCAGACCATAGCAGGGAGTGTGGAGATGTCTGCACACCGCTGCACGCCTACCGGTGAGGCGAAGCCTATGGGGAAGATGGTAATGGGAGGAAGTAATGCATTCCACATCGCCTGGCTGAGGGAGAGGTGAGTGATCCATAGGTAAGGCTTCACGTCTACATGTTACAATACATTTTGCATCGATCTTTTAGTACTATGACGAGAGGTTGTGCGACTACATGGGATTTCCTTATCCATTGTTTTAGATAGGGACCCACGTTCCTCTGCACGGTTTTGGCAGAGCTTTCAGACAGTCTTAAGGACTCAGCTAAGTTTAGTACTACCTTTCATCCTCAGACTGATGGTCAGTCAGAGCGTACCGTTCAGATCCTAGAGGACATGCTTAGAGACTGCGTTATGGACTTTAGGGGTAGCTGAGAGGATCACCTTGCCTTGGTAGAGTTTGCCTGCAACCGTAGCTAGCAGTTCACCGGTGTATTGGACAGGAGTAAGGGAGACAATTGTTTTGGGATCCGATATAGTCCGTGAGACCACAGACAAGATACAAGTGATCAGGCAGCGCTTGTTGCCAACCAGAGTCGCCAGAGTAGTTATGCAGATAGGAGTCGACGACCCTTGTCATTTGAGGTGGGGGACCATGTGTTCCTCAAGGTATCTTCCAGACGAGGTTTGAGGAGGTTTGGGCGTGGTGGGAAGCTGTCGCCACGATTTATAGGACCCTTTGAGATTCTTGGGAGGATTGGCGAGGCGGCTTATAAGCTGGCCTCACCATCGCAGCTATCAGGAGTTCATAATGTCTTTCAAGTGTCAATGCTAAGGAAGTATCATCCTGACCCCTCCCGCGTATCAGATTGGGTAGATCTTCAGTTATAGGGCGACGCTTCTTATGACCAGAGACCCGTAGAGATATCGGACTCGAGGGACCAGGTTTTGCGAGGCAGGACCATCTCCTTAGTCAAGGTTCGTTGGAACCATCATGGGGTCGAGGAGGCTACTTGGGAACGTGAGGCCGAGGATCGAGTTAGGTACCCCGAGTTGTTTGATCAATGATGTATCTTCCTTTGTTTTATGTTATTTTAAATTTCGGGACGAAATTTCTGTAAGGAGGGAAGGATGTAATAACCCAAAATTTTTTTTTTTTAATATATATATTTTTTCATGGTTATTATTAATTATTTTATTATTATTATTATTAGTATTATTATTGAAATTTAATGTGTATGTATCATATGTGAATGTGTGGTATGTATATATGTGTGTGGGGTGCAATATGTGTATTGTATGTGTATGGTGTATGTGCATGTATGTATAATATATACATAATTAAAAATTTGACTTAGAAAATATGTGTATATTTATGTATTTATATATATATATATATAACAGTGCACAGTGCACTGTGTGTACCCGGTTGTGTGTGTGTGTGAGTTTGAGTGTAACACACTCAAACAAGTATGGGAGGGGCTGTGAAGTGTAAGAGGTTAGGTGTGTGTGTGTGGTGAAGTCTGAGGGTATGTATGAGAGTTGAGAGAAGAGCAGAAGTCGTGGATTTTAGAGAGAGAGAGAGAGAGAGAGATATAGAGAGAGAAAGTGAAGAGAAAAAGAGAAAGAAAGAAGTGTGTTCTGATTTTGAAAGGAAAACAGAGGGAGGAACTCCAAGGTGAAGAGCACACTGAGGTCTAGTGGTTGAACTAAGAGAAGGAGAGAGAAACGGAGGTAAAACGACTAAACCCATTATTTTCTCTCTCTAGAAATGTCATGTATTCATAATCTGTTTTAGAGCATGTTGAATTGATTAAAGTCTTGGACATTGTAGTGTATGAAATGTAGATCATTTTGCAAGAAAAATCAGTTAAAATGGGTGAGAGATGAGAGAGAAAAAGCAAGTTATGGGTCACGGCCATGGGAGATGGGCGTTGTCATTTTATGTACAAAGCTTGGTTTGAATGAGATAGAAATGATCCTAAAGAGTGCAGAAAGAAGATAGAAAAAGAAACGAGTTAAAACGATCAAGAACCGAGCAAGAAACCAAGAAAAATCAGCTCGCCGGAAAACCGGCCGGAGCTGTTAAACCCTATGTTCGAGATGATGGAGAGGGTCTTGAGGGAAATGGAGGCTAGAAAAGGGATCTAGGGAAAAAGGGGGAGAAACTCACATTTTGAAAACATTGAAAAACCACCGGAAAAATGTCGCCGGCGCCGGAGAAGGCGCCGGAACCCTACTGGGTCGTCGCCGGAAAAAACGGGGAAGAAGGGAGGCCACCCGGGTCGGGTCTCGGGTTCGGGTCGGGCTTGGGCCGAACCACCCTGCCACGTGTCGCGCTCAGGTTTTAAGTTAAAATGAGATTGGGAGTGTTTGGTTACGTGCATAAGAAATTGAAATAGAAATTGAAATCAGAATAGGGATATCCTATCCCTGTTCTGTCCCTATACACTGTTTGGCTATCCATGGTGAGAATGAGACTTTCTTAAATTACAAATTGGCCCCTTGACTTTTAGAAATTATAAACTGACCCAAGAAGTTACGGAATTTATGAGTTGACCCCCCCAACTGTTAATAATTATGTTTTGACCCACATGAATAAAATATTAATAAAATATTAATTAAATTAATTAATTAATTAATTAATTTAATTATTTAAATATTCAAAAATGTCCCGGAGTCCAAATGGGACAAGTCATTAGTGTATTTTGACTATCTCGACCATTCTGAGGCCAATGGTGAGGTCCGTTTTACGAGGCGGGGTCCCAAAACATAAAAGACCCATAGTAACCTTTAAAATTACCAAAATGCCCCTGAATTGAAGTGCAGTCAAACGAACTCCGAATTAGGTAAACAAATAGTGAAACTTTATTATCTCGAATATTTTGGACTCAACCGTGGAGTCCAATTTGTGAAAAGAGGTCACGAAATGTAAGGACACGTGTAAAGTGCAAAATGACTGTTTTGCCCTTTTGAACACAGATGTCCGAATTGAGTTCTACGAGAACCTAAACTTGTTTTCTTCAACGTCCTAGAACCAACGGTAGAGTTTAATTAAACAGAATAGAAACCTATGAATTAAAGGCATAAAATTTGATGAATAGCATAAATTCAAATGACAATAGACTGAGCTGTAATTTATGCATTTAGGGACGCCGACAGGCAAGGAGAAGACAGTCTGATCTTTCCACATTCTCACTACGTTACGAGTGCAGTTTGCTTGGGTTGTGACTGACCCGTCAGGTATGGTGTTTTGCTAATGTCAGAAATGAAGTTAAGTTAGGAATATTTGTGAATGACTGGAATGACTTATGTGCTTATGTGGAATGTGTTTACTTGATGATTTAGGGTTGATTGCTCACATGCTTGCATGTCACTTGTACTTTATGAAAATTTAGTGAATGATGAATGTGAATCATGACCTGTGTTTAAGTTGATAAGATGAGATATGCTTGCATATGGAATTGACTGATGATTTATATATTATTGTTCGAGCATGCTATATTATTGATAACCATGTTCATTGAGATTGCATTGGCATATTGGCATATGATGAATCCTTTGAGAACATAGTGTGGGTTGAGCATTGCATTATGAGGGTGTAGATCCTGTGGTGAAAAACCCAAAATTGGCCATTGCATCGGGGAGTACCCGGAAAAGAGACATGGGTGTGGCATAGAGTTATGCATGGGTGCGTCATGCATACCATTCATATGTTACTGCGATGCTTTGAATGACATTTAGAGATAAATGTACACTTTGCACATGCCACGCCTTAGCTTTATTTCTTGCATTAGCACTTCATCATACCAGCAGTTGAGCTGACCCATTCGTTGGCAACATTTTCAGATGAGGACCCTCCAGCTATTTGAGACTCAGTGATGCTTTGATAGGAGGAGACACTTGTAATATTTTGGTCCGTGGGACCTATGTTTTGTAATGTAAGGGCTTAAGCCCGAATGACCTATGAACGATGTATTCATGTTATCTTATGTATTGATGGGGATGGACTCATGTTTAGTGGAATTATTTACTTGTCCTTTTATTTATTTTATTTTCTGTCTCGTCAGTCGCGCCTCGGGTTTGGTCAGAATTCGGGGCGTGACAACGTGGTATCAGAGCATAGGTTCGAATACCCAGAGACTGTGGGGTGTTGTTTAACACCATGAGACCCTAGAGAAGAGAATGAGACTTAGAGTGAACTATTAGTGGCATGCGATAGGATTTTGTGTGTTATGTGATTATATGTGCGTTTGAAGCATGATTGTTGTGATCACATGTTACTAGATGCTATGTTACGACATATGATTATGTGATTTAATGCAGTGAGAAGCATGACATATATAAAGTGTGAGAAAATTTTTAAGTATATATATTATGACCTGTGACATGTACCGCCTGTTAAAATGCTAGTCGTTGACAAGAACATGACTAAGGTTAGAAACTCAGGTCTATGTAGTAGGCTGTATATTTTATGGGATAGGCCGTATGCCTAGTTATTTGAGGTGTGCGTTGTACACTTAGTTATCTACACGGTAGACATTATGCCTAGTTACTTAGGAGACAGGTTGTGAACCTGGTTGTTTACCTGGTTGACTGTTGTTTGTGGATTTTGGATAAGTGTGCTAGGTTAGTAACCAATTTCATGGATTATAGTACTATGACTATGGTATTTATACAGACTGGATTGGTTTCAGGTCTTGAGTTACGGTTGATGGATGGCGCCCCATCAGCCAGTAATGAAAGGAGCTGTGATCCATGAAGGGTTATCACCTAGCTATAAAAGTAAGGGATAATAAAAGACACATCAAACCTTAAAATGCTACAATAAGGATTTGGACTTGTGGAACCCTTTTGTATATAGATGGATACTTAGAGTGTTTCTCCTTAGATTTTTAAAGATGTTCTTGTGTTAAACCCTGGTTGTGGGAGATGTATTGTTTGGATAGTATTCGCCGGGAGTTAAACCTTGCTAGTGTTCAAATGTTTAAGTATGCGTGTGTTACATTGTTGAGATAAAATCCTTCTTAGTAGAGGGTTATGTTAGAACTCGGTGTGAATTGTTTAGTATAACCAACGGGTGGTGGTGATTGACATTGGTTATGTAGATATTGATTAGGCAAGTGTGTCATGACATATTGTGGTTGTTACTTCGAAATGGTGAAGTGTTGACAGGTACCTACTTAATGTTCTTTTAACACAAGTGTCTAAAAAAATGGGGTATTAATTTTTCTTTTCTTTGAACTTGTAGACATGCCACCGAAACAAGCTACTCCCAGACCTATACCACCTGGACATGATGAGCCTAGGACCACTGCACCACCATGGCATAGTTGGCCCCGAGCTGCTGTTTCTGCAGATGGTACAGCCGAGGAGGCCGTCACTTTTACACCTGCTCCAGTGGAGCTAGGGCAGACTAGTAGTTCTGAGGACATAGCGACCATTATGCGGGAATGCCTTCACACTATACAGGAAGTAGTGACGAGAGCGGTCAGGGCTGAGACAGAGTTGGCTGAGCTTAGAGGAGTTAGAGAGCCCCAGACCCAGAGCGGGGCGACTCCAGCACAGATCCCTAGGT
Source organism: Nyssa sinensis (assembly GCA_008638375.1). NCBI lineage: Eukaryota > Viridiplantae > Streptophyta > Magnoliopsida > Cornales > Nyssaceae > Nyssa > Nyssa sinensis. Next base: position 2,509,156 of record CM018050.1, on the reverse strand, counting down.
CTACCCCGATATACACTGGTAAGAGGCCATTGAAGAGGTTTCGAGCTCGTGCTTCTTCTGCACAGATATCTATACTCGCCCAGACTCGCACTGGTAGGAGACCACCTAAAAGGTTTCGGGCTGGTACTTCTTCCACATCGACCTCCACATCCCAAGGGACCATTACTTGTTTTTGTTATGGACAGCCTGGCCACAAGATGGCCACTTGTCCTTTGAGGGATCCCAGCCTGAGACAGAGGATCGAGTCTAGTCAGGAGTCATTTCCATCACCAGTACAGGGTCAAGGACAGGGGACCCCACGACTTTGTTTTGTATGCCACCAGACTGGCCATGTCAGGGCCAATTGTCCTCAGAGGCCGATTTCCCAGTACTTAGAGGAGCCACATTACCAGCAGTGTACCCAAGTGCCCCTTCCACGGCCACTATTGGGTCAGGGACCTCCGACACCGTATTTTCAGCATGCACCTACAGTATTGAGTGCCAGGACTCTCAGCGAGAGGAGTGATAGGCAGGACCAGACCACCCAGAGTGGCGTTATGCAGTAGTCAGCCTAGAGTCACCTATCCTTTTTGGACCTTCAGAGCCTTGAGGTACATTTTCTTTGTGTTTAGTTTATGGACTGGCATATTGATAGACCATAGTGCATCTCATACGTTCATATTTACTATGTCGACATGATGTTAGGGGTAGAGTGACGCTGACGAGAATCTGTAAAGATTACTCGATAAAGGTAGCTGACTGCATGCCTTATTTGAATTCTTCATCTTATTTGATGCGTCTAGTATCAGTATTACGTTAGAGATGGATCGGTTATTTACACTTTAAGACGAGTATAGGCTGCTATAGGGGAAGAAAGACAGTGTGTACTCCTGAGGGAGATATCTTCTTTGTTTCATGGGGTGTCCGTAGATCCTTTTTAGATTGACTTTGTTGTGGGTTAAGAGGGGTTAGACTTTAAGTTGAATTGGATTGGTTTGGATTACATGAGTAGATGGGTGCTTGTTACCTTAGTTTGTAAAATTGTACAAGGTGTGGTGTGCTTGGTTATTGATGATCTGGGGTTCAATGCTTGCCTTTATACAGTATAACGAATGAGGTTAAATAGAAGACTGTATGTTTGTTGTCTATGAGATAGGCTATGAGCCTGAATATCCGTAGGGATTGGGAATCTGCCTGGTTACCTGTACAACAGGTTATGTACTTATTTTATGTATATGTGTATTCCTGGAATGAAATTTTATACTGGGTGCTGAAGTAGTAAGCTACGTATTAGCTATTGAATGTTGTACTTTTACTCTATATAAGCATGCTAGTTTGGTGACCGTTATGGTGCTTTGATTATGACTTCATTTTTTTTTTTACACAGACTGGTTGTTATAAATGCATGTATAGAAAAATGCTTAAACGTGTTTGTATGTGTGCGTTGATACATGTGTGTGAAAATTGATATATGTTCGTAAGGGAAGTTGGTAGAGAGTGTCACTAATATTTTGTTCTTCTGAACCTTGGTATATTGACTTAAGTTTCAGAATTAGAGTACATAAACAACACAGTCTACATTTGTATACCCAATCGAAATATGCGTACATAAAATGGATAGGCTAGTCCTTATTAGTACATGACACTTAGTCTCGGTTATATATAGACTAAGGTGGGAGATGGTAGCTTTACTTTTAGATTGTACTATTGATGTCTTGTGGGTAATTAGAGTGCTTAGAAAATACTGAATGATAGATTGCATTGTGGCACAGATAATGTGTATTTATGCCATTGGGATAAATCACTAGGTGATTTCATGGATTAATTTGAGGTGAGTTAGATGACATAACATGTGTGAGAGACCTTGGGGTATCCTTGTGAATAGTGAGAAGCCTTCTTATTTTTTTTGTGTTAAAGTATTGAGGAGAGTCGTGATGCTTAGATGGAATTTGAAAGGAGTGGCATGGATGAGCCAAATGTGTTTTGAGGATTTCATTATGTGCTATGCCATGTGGAGTGAGTCGTTACAGATGGGATTAGCACCAGACCATAGCAGGGAGTGTGGAGATGTCTGCACACCGCTGCACGCCTACCGGTGAGGCGAAGCCTATGGGGAAGATGGTAATGGGAGGAAGTAATGCATTCCACATCGCCTGGCTGAGGGAGAGGTGAGTGATCCATAGGTAAGGCTTCACGTCTACATGTTACAATACATTTTGCATCGATCTTTTAGTACTATGACGAGAGGTTGTGCGACTACATGGGATTTCCTTATCCATTGTTTTAGATAGGGACCCACGTTCCTCTGCACGGTTTTGGCAGAGCTTTCAGACAGTCTTAAGGACTCAGCTAAGTTTAGTACTACCTTTCATCCTCAGACTGATGGTCAGTCAGAGCGTACCGTTCAGATCCTAGAGGACATGCTTAGAGACTGCGTTATGGACTTTAGGGGTAGCTGAGAGGATCACCTTGCCTTGGTAGAGTTTGCCTGCAACCGTAGCTAGCAGTTCACCGGTGTATTGGACAGGAGTAAGGGAGACAATTGTTTTGGGATCCGATATAGTCCGTGAGACCACAGACAAGATACAAGTGATCAGGCAGCGCTTGTTGCCAACCAGAGTCGCCAGAGTAGTTATGCAGATAGGAGTCGACGACCCTTGTCATTTGAGGTGGGGGACCATGTGTTCCTCAAGGTATCTTCCAGACGAGGTTTGAGGAGGTTTGGGCGTGGTGGGAAGCTGTCGCCACGATTTATAGGACCCTTTGAGATTCTTGGGAGGATTGGCGAGGCGGCTTATAAGCTGGCCTCACCATCGCAGCTATCAGGAGTTCATAATGTCTTTCAAGTGTCAATGCTAAGGAAGTATCATCCTGACCCCTCCCGCGTATCAGATTGGGTAGATCTTCAGTTATAGGGCGACGCTTCTTATGACCAGAGACCCGTAGAGATATCGGACTCGAGGGACCAGGTTTTGCGAGGCAGGACCATCTCCTTAGTCAAGGTTCGTTGGAACCATCATGGGGTCGAGGAGGCTACTTGGGAACGTGAGGCCGAGGATCGAGTTAGGTACCCCGAGTTGTTTGATCAATGATGTATCTTCCTTTGTTTTATGTTATTTTAAATTTCGGGACGAAATTTCTGTAAGGAGGGAAGGATGTAATAACCCAAAATTTTTTTTTTTTAATATATATATTTTTTCATGGTTATTATTAATTATTTTATTATTATTATTATTAGTATTATTATTGAAATTTAATGTGTATGTATCATATGTGAATGTGTGGTATGTATATATGTGTGTGGGGTGCAATATGTGTATTGTATGTGTATGGTGTATGTGCATGTATGTATAATATATACATAATTAAAAATTTGACTTAGAAAATATGTGTATATTTATGTATTTATATATATATATATATATATATATATAACAGTGCACAGTGCACTGTGTGTACCCGGTTGTGTGTGTGTGTGAGTTTGAGTGTAACACACTCAAACAAGTATGGGAGGGGCTGTGAAGTGTAAGAGGTTAGGTGTGTGTGTGTGGTGAAGTCTGAGGGTATGTATGAGAGTTGAGAGAAGAGCAGAAGTCGTGGATTTTAGAGAGAGAGAGAGAGAGAGAGATATAGAGAGAGAAAGTGAAGAGAAAAAGAGAAAGAAAGAAGTGTGTTCTGATTTTGAAAGGAAAACAGAGGGAGGAACTCCAAGGTGAAGAGCACACTGAGGTCTAGTGGTTGAACTAAGAGAAGGAGAGAGAAACGGAGGTAAAACGACTAAACCCATTATTTTCTCTCTCTAGAAATGTCATGTATTCATAATCTGTTTTAGAGCATGTTGAATTGATTAAAGTCTTGGACATTGTAGTGTATGAAATGTAGATCATTTTGCAAGAAAAATCAGTTAAAATGGGTGAGAGATGAGAGAGAAAAAGCAAGTTATGGGTCACGGCCATGGGAGATGGGCGTTGTCATTTTATGTACAAAGCTTGGTTTGAATGAGATAGAAATGATCCTAAAGAGTGCAGAAAGAAGATAGAAAAAGAAACGAGTTAAAACGATCAAGAACCGAGCAAGAAACCAAGAAAAATCAGCTCGCCGGAAAACCGGCCGGAGCTGTTAAACCCTATGTTCGAGATGATGGAGAGGGTCTTGAGGGAAATGGAGGCTAGAAAAGGGATCTAGGGAAAAAGGGGGAGAAACTCACATTTTGAAAACATTGAAAAACCACCGGAAAAATGTCGCCGGCGCCGGAGAAGGCGCCGGAACCCTACTGGGTCGTCGCCGGAAAAACGGGGAAGAAGGGAGGCCACCCGGGTCGGGTCTCGGGTTCGGGTCGGGCTTGGGCCGAACCACCCTGCCACGTGTCGCGCTCAGGTTTTAAGTTAAAATGAGATTGGGAGTGTTTGGTTACGTGCATAAGAAATTGAAATAGAAATTGAAATCAGAATAGGGATATCCTATCCCTGTTCTGTCCCTATACACTGTTTGGCTATCCATGGTGAGAATGAGACTTTCTTAAATTACAAATTGGCCCCTTGACTTTTAGAAATTATAAACTGACCCAAGAAGTTACGAAATTTATGAGTTGACCCCCCCAACTGTTAATAATTATGTTTTGACCCACATGAATAAAATATTAATAAAATATTAATTAAATTAATTAATTAATTAATTAATTTAATTATTTAAATATTCAAAAATGTCCCGGAGTCCAAATGGGACAAGTCATTAGTGTATTTTGACTATCTCGACCATTCTGAGGCCAATGGTGAGGTCCGTTTTACGAGGCGGGGTCCCAAAACATAAAAGACCCATAGTAACCTTTAAAATTACCAAAATGCCCCTGAATTGAAGTGCAGTCAAACGAACTCCGAATTAGGTAAACAAATAGTGAAACTTTATTATCTCGAATATTTTGGACTCAACCGTGGAGTCCAATTTGTGAAAAGAGGTCACGAAATGTAAGGACACGTGTAAAGTGCAAAATGACTGTTTTGCCCTTTTGAACACAGATGTCCGAATTGAGTTCTACGAGAACCTAAACTTGTTTTCTTCAACGTCCTAGAACCAACGGTAGAGTTTAATTAAACAGAATAGAAACCTATGAATTAAAGGCATAAAATTTGATGAATAGCATAAATTCAAATGACAATAGACTGAGCTGTAATTTATGCATTTAGGGACGCCGACAGGCAAGGAGAAGACAGTCTGATCTTTCCACATTCTCACTACGTTACGAGTGCAGTTTGCTTGGGTTGTGACTGACCCGTCAGGTATGGTGTTTTGCTAATGTCAGAAATGAAGTTAAGTTAGGAATATTTGTGAATGACTGGAATGACTTATGTGCTTATGTGGAATGTGTTTACTTGATGATTTAGGGTTGATTGCTCACATGCTTGCATGTCACTTGTACTTTATGAAAATTTAGTGAATGATGAATGTGAATCATGACCTGTGTTTAAGTTGATAAGATGAGATATGCTTGCATATGGAATTGACTGATGATTTATATATTATTGTTCGAGCATGCTATATTATTGATAACCATGTTCATTGAGATTGCATTGGCATATTGGCATATGATGAATCCTTTGAGAACATAGTGTGGGTTGAGCATTGCATTATGAGGGTGTAGATCCTGTGGTGAAAAACCCAAAATTGGCCATTGCATCGGGGAGTACCCGGAAAAGAGACATGGGTGTGGCATAGAGTTATGCATGGGTGCGTCATGCATACCATTCATATGTTACTGCGATGCTTTGAATGACATTTAGAGATAAATGTACACTTTGCACATGCCACGCCTTAGCTTTATTTCTTGCATTAGCACTTCATCATACCAGCAGTTGAGCTGACCCATTCGTTGGCAACATTTTCAGATGAGGACCCTCCAGCTATTTGAGACTCAGTGATGCTTTGATAGGAGGAGACACTTGTAATATTTTGGTCCGTGGGACCTATGTTTTGTAATGTAAGGGCTTAAGCCCGAATGACCTATGAACGATGTATTCATGTTATCTTATGTATTGATGGGGATGGACTCATGTTTAGTGGAATTATTTACTTGTCCTTTTATTTATTTTATTTTCTGTCTCGTCAGTCGCGCCTCGGGTTTGGTCAGAATTCGGGGCGTGACAACGTGGTATCAGAGCATAGGTTCGAATACCCAGAGACTGTGGGGTGTTGTTTAACACCATGAGACCCTAGAGAAGAGAATGAGACTTAGAGTGAACTATTAGTGGCATGCGATAGGATTTTGTGTGTTATGTGATTATATGTGCGTTTGAAGCATGATTGTTGTGATCACATGTTACTAGATGCTATGTTACGACATATGATTATGTGATTTAATGCAGTGAGAAGCATGACATATATAAAGTGTGAGAAAATTTTTAAGTATATATATTATGACCTGTGACATGTACCGCCTGTTAAAATGCTAGTCGTTGACAAGAACATGACTAAGGTTAGAAACTCAGGTCTATGTAGTAGGCTGTATATTTTATGGGATAGGCCGTATGCCTAGTTATTTGAGGTGTGCGTTGTACACTTAGTTATCTACACGGTAGACATTATGCCTAGTTACTTAGGAGACAGGTTGTGAACCTGGTTGTTTACCTGGTTGACTGTTGTTTGTGGATTTTGGATAAGTGTGCTAGGTTAGTAACCAATTTCATGGATTATAGTACTATGACTATGGTATTTATACAGACTGGATTGGTTTCAGGTCTTGAGTTACGGTTGATGGATGGCGCCCCATCAGCCAGTAATGAAAGGAGCTGTGATCCATGAAGGGTTATCACCTAGCTATAAAAGTAAGGGATAATAAAAGACACATCAAACCTTAAAATGCTACAATAAGGATTTGGACTTGTGGAACCCTTTTGTATATAGATGGATACTTAGAGTGTTTCTCCTTAGATTTTTAAAGATGTTCTTGTGTTAAACCCTGGTTGTGGGAGATGTATTGTTTGGATAGTATTCACCGGGAGTTAAACCTTGCTAGTGTTCAAATGTTTAAGTATGCGTGTGTTACATTGTTGAGATAAAATCCTTCTTAGTAGAGGGTTATGTTAGAACTCGGTGTGAATTGTTTAGTATAACCAACGGGTGGTGGTGATTGACATTGGTTATGTAGATATTGATTAGGCAAGTGTGTCATGACATATTGTGGTTGTTACTTCGAAATGGTGAAGTGTTGACAGGTACCTACTTAATGTTCTTTTAACACAAGTGTCTAAAAAAAATGGGGTATTAATTTTTCTTTTCTTTGAACTTGTAGACATGCCACCGAGACAAGCTACTCCCAGACCTATACCACCTGGACATGATGAGCCTAGGACCACTGCACCACCGTGGCATAGTTGGCCCCGAGCTGCTGTTTCTGCAGATGGTACAGCCGAGGAGGCCGTCACTTTTACACCTGCTCCAGTGGAGCTAGGGCAGACTAGTAGTTCTGAGGACATAGCGACCATTATGCGGGAATGCCTTCACACTATACAGGAAGTAGTGACGAGAGCGGTCAGGGCTGAGACAGAGTTGGCTGAGCTTAGAGGAGTTAGAGAGCCCCAGACCCAGAGCGGGGCGACTCCAGCACAGATCCCTAGGTCTACCCCGATATACACTGGTAAGAGGCCATTGAAGAGGTTTCGAGCTCGTGCTTCTTCTGCACAGATATCTATACTCGCCCAGACTCGCACTGGTAGGAGACCACCTAAAAGGTTTCGGGCTGGTACTTCTTCCACATCGACCTCCACATCCCAAGGGACCATTACTTGTTTTTGTTATGGACAGCCTGGCCACAAGATGGCCACTTGTCCTTTGAGGGATCCCAGCCTGAGACAGAGGATCGAGTCTAGTCAGGAGTCATTTCCATCACCAGTACAGGGTCAAGGACAGGGGACCCCACGACTTTGTTTTGTATGCCACCAGACTGGCCATGTCAGGGCCAATTGTCCTCAGAGGCCGATTTCCCAGTACTTAGAGGAGCCACATTACCAGCAGTGTACCCAAGTGCCCCTTCCACGGCCACTATTGGGTCAGGGACCTCCGACACCGTATTTTCAGCATGCACCTACAGTATTGAGTGCCAGGACTCTCAGCGAGAGGAGTGATAGGCAGGACCAGACCACCCAGAGTGGCGTTATGCAGTAGTCAGCCTAGAGTCACCTATCCTTTTTGGACCTTCAGAGCCTTGAGGTACATTTTCTTTGTGTTTAGTTTATGGACTGGCATATTGATAGACCATAGTGCATCTCATACGTTCATATTTACTATGTCGACATGATGTTAGGGGTAGAGTGACGCTGACGAGAATCTGTAAAGATTACTCGATAAAGGTAGCTGACTGCATGCCTTATTTGAATTCTTCATCTTATTTGATGCGTCTAGTATCAGTATTACGTTAGAGATGGATCGGTTATTTACACTTTAAGACGAGTATAGGCTGCTATAGGGGAAGAAAGACAGTGTGTACTCCTGAGGGAGATATCTTCTTTGTTTCATGGGGTGTCCGTAGATCCTTTTTAGATTGACTTTGTTGTGGGTTAAGAGGGGTTAGACTTTAAGTTGAATTGGATTGGTTTGGATTACATGAGTAGATGGGTGCTTGTTACCTTAGTTTGTAAAATTGTACAAGGTGTGGTGTGCTTGGTTATTGATGATCTGGGGTTCAATGCTTGCCTTTATACAGTATAACGAATGAGGTTAAATAGAAGACTGTATGTTTGTTGTCTATGAGATAGGCTATGAGCCTGAATATCCGTAGGGATTGGGAATCTGCCTGGTTACCTGTACAACAGGTTATGTACTTATTTTATGTATATGTGTATTCCTGGAATGAAATTTTATACTGGGTGCTGAAGTAGTAAGCTACGTATTAGCTATTGAATGTTGTACTTTTACTCTATATAAGCATGCTAGTTTGGTGACCGTTATGGTGCTTTGATTATGACTTCATTTTTTTTTTACACAGACTGGTTGTTATAAATGCATGTATAGAAAAATGCTTAAACGTGTTTGTATGTGTGCGTTGATACATGTGTGTGAAAATTGATATATGTTCGTAAGGGAAGTTGGTAGAGAGTGTCACTAATATTTTGTTCTTCTGAACCTTGGTATATTGACTTAAGTTTCAGAATTAGAGTACATAAACAACACAGTCTACATTTGTATACCCAATCGAAATATGCGTACATAAAATGGATAGGCTAGTCCTTATTAGTACATGACACTTAGTCTCGGTTATATATAGACTAAGGTGGGAGATGGTAGCTTTACTTTTAGATTGTACTATTGATGTCTTGTGGGTAATTAGAGTGCTTAGAAAATACTGAATGATAGATTGCATTGTGGCACAGATAATGTGTATTTATGCCATTGGGATAAATCACTAGGTGATTTCATGGATTAATTTGAGGTGAGTTAGATGACATAACATGTGTGAGAGACCTTGGGGTATCCTTGTGAATAGTGAGAAGCCTTCTTATTTTTTTTGTGTTAAAGTATTGAGGAGAGTCGTGATGCTTAGATGGAATTTGAAAGGAGTGGCATGGATGAGCCAAATGTGTTTTGAGGATTTCATTATGTGCTATGCCATGTGGAGTGAGTCGTTACAGATGGGATTAGCACCAGACCATAGCAGGGAGTGTGGAGATGTCTGCACACCGCTGCACGCCTACCGGTGAGGCGAAGCCTATGGGGAAGATGGTAATGGGAGGAAGTAATGCATTCCACATCGCCTGGCTGAGGGAGAGGTGAGTGATCCATAGGTAAGGCTTCACGTCTACATGTTACAATACATTTTGCATCGATCTTTTAGTACTATGACGAGAGGTTGTGCGACTACATGGGATTTCCTTATCCATTGTTTTAGATAGGGACCCACGTTCCTCTGCACGGTTTTGGCAGAGCTTTCAGACAGTCTTAAGGACTCAGCTAAGTTTAGTACTACCTTTCATCCTCAGACTGATGGTCAGTCAGAGCGTACCGTTCAGATCCTAGAGGACATGCTTAGAGACTGCGTTATGGACTTTAGGGGTAGCTGAGAGGATCACCTTGCCTTGGTAGAGTTTGCCTGCAACCGTAGCTAGCAGTTCACCGGTGTATTGGACAGGAGTAAGGGAGACAATTGTTTTGGGATCCGATATAGTCCGTGAGACCACAGACAAGATACAAGTGATCAGGCAGCGCTTGTTGCCAACCAGAGTCGCCAGAGTAGTTATGCAGATAGGAGTCGACGACCCTTGTCATTTGAGGTGGGGGACCATGTGTTCCTCAAGGTATCTTCCAGACGAGGTTTGAGGAGGTTTGGGCGTGGTGGGAAGCTGTCGCCACGATTTATAGGACCCTTTGAGATTCTTGGGAGGATTGGCGAGGCGGCTTATAAGCTGGCCTCACCATCGCAGCTATCAGGAGTTCATAATGTCTTTCAAGTGTCAATGCTAAGGAAGTATCATCCTGACCCCTCCCGCGTATCAGATTGGGTAGATCTTCAGTTATAGGGCGACGCTTCTTATGACCAGAGACCCGTAGAGATATCGGACTCGAGGGACCAGGTTTTGCGAGGCAGGACCATCTCCTTAGTCAAGGTTCGTTGGAACCATCATGGGGTCGAGGAGGCTACTTGGGAACGTGAGGCCGAGGATCGAGTTAGGTACCCCGAGTTGTTTGATCAATGATGTATCTTCCTTTGTTTTATGTTATTTTAAATTTCGGGACGAAATTTCTGTAAGGAGGGAAGGATGTAATAACCCAAAATTTTTTTTTTTTAATATATATATTTTTTCATGGTTATTATTAATTATTTTATTATTATTATTATTAGTATTATTATTGAAATTTAATGTGTATGTATCATATGTGAATGTGTGGTATGTATATATGTGTGTGGGGTGCAATATGTGTATTGTATGTGTATGGTGTATGTGCATGTATGTATAATATATACATAATTAAAAATTTGACTTAGAAAATATGTGTATATTTATGTATTTATATATATATATATATAACAGTGCACAGTGCACTGTGTGTACCCGGTTGTGTGTGTGTGTGAGTTTGAGTGTAACACACTCAAACAAGTATGGGAGGGGCTGTGAAGTGTAAGAGGTTAGGTGTGTGTGTGTGGTGAAGTCTGAGGGTATGTATGAGAGTTGAGAGAAGAGCAGAAGTCGTGGATTTTAGAGAGAGAGAGAGAGAGAGAGATATAGAGAGAGAAAGTGAAGAGAAAAAGAGAAAGAAAGAAGTGTGTTCTGATTTTGAAAGGAAAACAGAGGGAGGAACTCCAAGGTGAAGAGCACACTGAGGTCTAGTGGTTGAACTAAGAGAAGGAGAGAGAAACGGAGGTAAAACGACTAAACCCATTATTTTCTCTCTCTAGAAATGTCATGTATTCATAATCTGTTTTAGAGCATGTTGAATTGATTAAAGTCTTGGACATTGTAGTGTATGAAATGTAGATCATTTTGCAAGAAAAATCAGTTAAAATGGGTGAGAGATGAGAGAGAAAAAGCAAGTTATGGGTCACGGCCATGGGAGATGGGCGTTGTCATTTTATGTACAAAGCTTGGTTTGAATGAGATAGAAATGATCCTAAAGAGTGCAGAAAGAAGATAGAAAAAGAAACGAGTTAAAACGATCAAGAACCGAGCAAGAAACCAAGAAAAATCGGCTCGCCGGAAAACCGGCCGGAGCTGTTAAACCCTATGTTCGAGATGATGGAGAGGGTCTTGAGGGAAATGGAGGCTAGAAAAGGGATCTAGGGAAAAAGGGGGAGAAACTCACATTTTGAAAACATTGAAAAACCACCGGAAAAATGTCGCCGGCGCCGGAGAAGGCGCCGGAACCCTACTGGGTCGTCGCCGGAAAAACGGGGAAGAAGGGAGGCCACCCGGGTCGGGTCTCGGGTTCGGGTCGGGCTTGGGCCGAACCACCCTGCCACGTGTCGCGCTCAGGTTTTAAGTTAAAATGAGATTGGGAGTGTTTGGTTACGTGCATAAGAAATTGAAATAGAAATTGAAATCAGAATAGGGATATCCTATCCCTGTTCTGTCCCTATACACTGTTTGGCTATCCATGGTGAGAATGAGACTTTCTTAAATTACAAATTGGCCCCTTGACTTTTAGAAATTATAAACTGACCCAAGAAGTTACGGAATTTATGAGTTGACCCCCCCAACTGTTAATAATTATGTTTTGACCCACATGAATAAAATATTAATAAAATATTAATTAAATTAATTAATTAATTAATTAATTTAATTATTTAAATATTCAAAAATGTCCCGGAGTCCAAATGGGACAAGTCATTAGTGTATTTTGACTATCTCGACCATTCTGAGGCCAATGGTGAGGTCCGTTTTACGAGGCGGGGTCCCAAAACATAAAAGACCCATAGTAACCTTTAAAATTACCAAAATGCCCCTGAATTGAAGTGCAGTCAAACGAACTCCGAATTAGGTAAACAAATAGTGAAACTTTATTATCTCGAATATTTTGGACTCAACCGTGGAGTCCAATTTGTGAAAAGAGGTCACGAAATGTAAGGACACGTGTAAAGTGCAAAATGACTGTTTTGCCCTTTTGAACACAGATGTCCGAATTGAGTTCTACGAGAACCTAAACTTGTTTTCTTCAACGTCTTAGAACCAACGGTAGAGTTTAATTAAACAGAATAGAAACCTATGAATTAAAGGCATAAAATTTGATGAATAGCATAAATTCAAATGACAATAGACTGAGCTGTAATTTATGCATTTAGGGACGCCGACAGGCAAGGAGAAGACAGTCTGATCTTTCCACATTCTCACTACGTTACGAGTGCAGTTTGCTTGGGTTGTGACTGACCCGTCAGGTATGGTGTTTTGCTAATGTCAGAAATGAAGTTAAGTTAGGAATATTTGTGAATGACTGGAATGACTTATGTGCTTATGTGGAATGTGTTTACTTGATGATTTAGGGTTGATTGCTCACATGCTTGCATGTCACTTGTACTTTATGAAAATTTAGTGAATGATGAATGTGAATCATGACCTGTGTTTAAGTTGATAAGATGAGATATGCTTGCATATGGAATTGACTGATGATTTATATATTATTGTTCGAGCATGCTATATTATTGATAACCATGTTCATTGAGATTGCATTGGCATATTGGCATATGATGAATCCTTTGAGAACATAGTGTGGGTTGAGCATTGCATTATGAGGGTGTAGATCCTGTGGTGAAAAACCCAAAATTGGCCATTGCATCGGGGAGTACCCGGAAAAGAGACATGGGTGTGGCATAGAGTTATGCATGGGTGCGTCATGCATACCATTCATATGTTACTGCGATGCTTTGAATGACATTTAGAGATAAATGTACACTTTGCACATGCCACGCCTTAGCTTTATTTCTTGCATTAGCACTTCATCATACCAGCAGTTGAGCTGACCCATTCGTTGGCAACATTTTCAGATGAGGACCCTCCAGCTATTTGAGACTCAGTGATGCTTTGATAGGAGGAGACACTTGTAATATTTTGGTCCGTGGGACCTATGTTTTGTAATGTAAGGGCTTAAGCCCGAATGACCTATGAACGATGTATTCATGTTATCTTATGTATTGATGGGGATGGACTCATGTTTAGTGGAATTATTTACTTGTCCTTTTATTTATTTTATTTTCTGTCTCGTCAGTCGCGCCTCGGGTTTGGTCAGAATTCGGGGCGTGACAACGTGGTATCAGAGCATAGGTTCGAATACCCAGAGACTGTGGGGTGTTGTTTAACACCATGAGACCCTAGAGAAGAGAATGAGACTTAGAGTGAACTATTAGTGGCATGCGATAGGATTTTGTGTGTTATGTGATTATATGTGCGTTTGAAGCATGATTGTTGTGATCACATGTTACTAGATGCTATGTTACGACATATGATTATGTGATTTAATGCAGTGAGAAGCATGACATATATAAAGTGTGAGAAAATTTTTAAGTATATATATTATGACCTGTGACATGTACCGCCTGTTAAAATGCTAGTCGTTGACAAGAACATGACTAAGGTTAGAAACTCAGGTCTATGTAGTAGGCTGTATATTTTATGGGATAGGCCGTATGCCTAGTTATTTGAGGTGTGCGTTGTACACTTAGTTATCTACACGGTAGACATTATGCCTAGTTACTTAGGAGACAGGTTGTGAACCTGGTTGTTTACCTGGTTGACTGTTGTTTGTGGATTTTGGATAAGTGTGCTAGGTTAGTAACCAATTTCATGGATTATAGTACTATGACTATGGTATTTATACAGACTGGATTGGTTTCAGGTCTTGAGTTACGGTTGATGGATGGCGCCCCATCAGCCAGTAATGAAAGGAGCTGTGATCCATGAAGGGTTATCACCTAGCTATAAAAGTAAGGGATAATAAAAGACACATCAAACCTTAAAATGCTACAATAAGGATTTGGACTTGTGGAACCCTTTTGTATATAGATGGATACTTAGAGTGTTTCTCCTTAGATTTTTAAAGATGTTCTTGTGTTAAACCCTGGTTGTGGGAGATGTATTGTTTGGATAGTATTCACCGGGAGTTAAACCTTGCTAGTGTTCAAATGTTTAAGTATGCGTGTGTTACATTGTTGAGATAAAATCCTTCTTAGTAGAGGGTTATGTTAGAACTCGGTGTGAATTGTTTAGTATAACCAACGGGTGGTGGTGATTGACATTGGTTATGTAGATATTGATTAGGCAAGTGTGTCATGACATATTGTGGTTGTTACTTCGAAATGGTGAAGTGTTGACAGGTACCTACTTAATGTTCTTTTAACACAAGTGTCTAAAAAAAATGGGGTATTAATTTTTCTTTTCTTTGAACTTGTAGACATGCCACCGAGACAAGCTACTCCCAGACCTATACCACCTGGACATGATGAGCCTAGGACCACTGCACCACCGTGGCATAGTTGGCCCCGAGCTGCTGTTTCTGCAGATGGTACAGCCGAGGAGGCCGTCACTTTTACACCTGCTCCAGTGGAGCTAGGGCAGACTAGTAGTTCTGAGGACATAGCGACCATTATGCGGGAATGCCTTCACACTATACAGGAAGTAGTGACGAGAGCGGTCAGGGCTGAGACAGAGTTGGCTGAGCTTAGAGGAGTTAGAGAGCCCCAGACCCAGAGCGGGGCGACTCCAGCACAGATCCCTAGGTCTACCCCGATATACACTGGTAAGAGGCCATTGAAGAGGTTTCGAGCTCGTGCTTCTTCTGCACAGATATCTATACTCGCCCAGACTCGCACTGGTAGGAGACCACCTAAAAGGTTTCGGGCTGGTACTTCTTCCACATCGACCTCCACATCCCAAGGGACCATTACTTGTTTTTGTTATGGACAGCCTGGCCACAAGATGGCCACTTGTCCTTTGAGGGATCCCAGCCTGAGACAGAGGATCGAGTCTAGTCAGGAGTCATTTCCATCACCAGTACAGGGTCAAGGACAGGGGACCCCACGACTTTGTTTTGTATGCCACCAGACTGGCCATGTCAGGGCCAATTGTCCTCAGAGGCCGATTTCCCAGTACTTAGAGGAGCCACATTACCAGCAGTGTACCCAAGTGCCCCTTCCACGGCCACTATTGGGTCAGGGACCTCCGACACCGTATTTTCAGCATGCACCTACAGTATTGAGTGCCAGGACTCTCAGCGAGAGGAGTGATAGGCAGGACCAGACCACCCAGAGTGGCGTTATGCAGTAGTCAGCCTAGAGTCACCTATCCTTTTTGGACCTTCAGAGCCTTGAGGTACATTTTCTTTGTGTTTAGTTTATGGACTGGCATATTGATAGACCATAGTGCATCTCATACGTTCATATTTACTATGTCGACATGATGTTAGGGGTAGAGTGACGCTGACGAGAATCTGTAAAGATTACTCGATAAAGGTAGCTGACTGCATGCCTTATTTGAATTCTTCATCTTATTTGATGCGTCTAGTATCAGTATTACGTTAGAGATGGATCGGTTATTTACACTTTAAGACGAGTATAGGCTGCTATAGGGGAAGAAAGACAGTGTGTACTCCTGAGGGAGATATCTTCTTTGTTTCATGGGGTGTCCGTAGATCCTTTTTAGATTGACTTTGTTGTGGGTTAAGAGGGGTTAGACTTTAAGTTGAATTGGATTGGTTTGGATTACATGAGTAGATGGGTGCTTGTTACCTTAGTTTGTAAAATTGTACAAGGTGTGGTGTGCTTGGTTATTGATGATCTGGGGTTCAATGCTTGCCTTTATACAGTATAACGAATGAGGTTAAATAGAAGACTGTATGTTTGTTGTCTATGAGATAGGCTATGAGCCTGAATATCCGTAGGGATTGGGAATCTGCCTGGTTACCTGTACAACAGGTTATGTACTTATTTTATGTATATGTGTATTCCTGGAATGAAATTTTATACTGGGTGCTGAAGTAGTAAGCTACGTATTAGCTATTGAATGTTGTACTTTTACTCTATATAAGCATGCTAGTTTGGTGACCGTTATGGTGCTTTGATTATGACTTCATTTTTTTTTTACACAGACTGGTTGTTATAAATGCATGTATAGAAAAATGCTTAAACGTGTTTGTATGTGTGCGTTGATACATGTGTGTGAAAATTGATATATGTTCGTAAGGGAAGTTGGTAGAGAGTGTCACTAATATTTTGTTCTTCTGAACCTTGGTATATTGACTTAAGTTTCAGAATTAGAGTACATAAACAACACAGTCTACATTTGTATACCCAATCGAAATATGCGTACATAAAATGGATAGGCTAGTCCTTATTAGTACATGACACTTAGTCTCGGTTATATATAGACTAAGGTGGGAGATGGTAGCTTTACTTTTAGATTGTACTATTGATGTCTTGTGGGTAATTAGAGTGCTTAGAAAATACTGAATGATAGATTGCATTGTGGCACAGATAATGTGTATTTATGCCATTGGGATAAATCACTAGGTGATTTCATGGATTAATTTGAGGTGAGTTAGATGACATAACATGTGTGAGAGACCTTGGGGTATCCTTGTGAATAGTGAGAAGCCTTCTTATTTTTTTTGTGTTAAAGTATTGAGGAGAGTCGTGATGCTTAGATGGAATTTGAAAGGAGTGGCATGGATGAGCCAAATGTGTTTTGAGGATTTCATTATGTGCTATGCCATGTGGAGTGAGTCGTTACAGATGGGATTAGCACCAGACCATAGCAGGGAGTGTGGAGATGTCTGCACACCGCTGCACGCCTACCGGTGAGGCGAAGCCTATGGGGAAGATGGTAATGGGAGGAAGTAATGCATTCCACATCGCCTGGCTGAGGGAGAGGTGAGTGATCCATAGGTAAGGCTTCACGTCTACATGTTACAATACATTTTGCATCGATCTTTTAGTACTATGACGAGAGGTTGTGCGACTACATGGGATTTCCTTATCCATTGTTTTAGATAGGGACCCACGTTCCTCTGCACGGTTTTGGCAGAGCTTTCAGACAGTCTTAAGGACTCAGCTAAGTTTAGTACTACCTTTCATCCTCAGACTGATGGTCAGTCAGAGCGTACCGTTCAGATCCTAGAGGACATGCTTAGAGACTGCGTTATGGACTTTAGGGGTAGCTGAGAGGATCACCTTGCCTTGGTAGAGTTTGCCTGCAACCGTAGCTAGCAGTTCACCGGTGTATTGGACAGGAGTAAGGGAGACAATTGTTTTGGGATCCGATATAGTCCGTGAGACCACAGACAAGATACAAGTGATCAGGCAGCGCTTGTTGCCAACCAGAGTCGCCAGAGTAGTTATGCAGATAGGAGTCGACGACCCTTGTCATTTGAGGTGGGGGACCATGTGTTCCTCAAGGTATCTTCCAGACGAGGTTTGAGGAGGTTTGGGCGTGGTGGGAAGCTGTCGCCACGATTTATAGGACCCTTTGAGATTCTTGGGAGGATTGGCGAGGCGGCTTATAAGCTGGCCTCACCATCGCAGCTATCAGGAGTTCATAATGTCTTTCAAGTGTCAATGCTAAGGAAGTATCATCCTGACCCCTCCCGCGTATCAGATTGGGTAGATCTTCAGTTATAGGGCGACGCTTCTTATGACCAGAGACCCGTAGAGATATCGGACTCGAGGGACCAGGTTTTGCGAGGCAGGACCATCTCCTTAGTCAAGGTTCGTTGGAACCATCATGGGGTCGAGGAGGCTACTTGGGAACGTGAGGCCGAGGATCGAGTTAGGTACCCCGAGTTGTTTGATCAATGATGTATCTTCCTTTGTTTTATGTTATTTTAAATTTCGGGACGAAATTTCTGTAAGGAGGGAAGGATGTAATAACCCAAAATTTTTTTTTTTTAATATATATATTTTTTCATGGTTATTATTAATTATTTTATTATTATTATTATTAGTATTATTATTGAAATTTAATGTGTATGTATCATATGTGAATGTGTGGTATGTATATATGTGTGTGGGGTGCAATATGTGTATTGTATGTGTATGGTGTATGTGCATGTATGTATAATATATACATAATTAAAAATTTGACTTAGAAAATATGTGTATATTTATGTATTTATATATATATATATATATATAACAGTGCACAGTGCACTGTGTGTACCCGGTTGTGTGTGTGTGTGAGTTTGAGTGTAACACACTCAAACAAGTATGGGAGGGGCTGTGAAGTGTAAGAGGTTAGGTGTGTGTGTGTGGTGAAGTCTGAGGGTATGTATGAGAGTTGAGAGAAGAGCAGAAGTCGTGGATTTTAGAGAGAGAGAGAGAGAGAGATATAGAGAGAGAAAGTGAAGAGAAAAAGAGAAAGAAAGAAGTGTGTTCTGATTTTGAAAGGAAAACAGAGGGAGGAACTCCAAGGTGAAGAGCACACTGAGGTCTAGTGGTTGAACTAAGAGAAGGAGAGAGAAACGGAGGTAAAACGACTAAACCCATTATTTTCTCTCTCTAGAAATGTCATGTATTCATAATCTGTTTTAGAGCATGTTGAATTGATTAAAGTCTTGGACATTGTAGTGTATGAAATGTAGATCATTTTGCAAGAAAAATCAGTTAAAATGGGTGAGAGATGAGAGAGAAAAAGCAAGTTATGGGTCACGGCCATGGGAGATGGGCGTTGTCATTTTATGTACAAAGCTTGGTTTGAATGAGATAGAAATGATCCTAAAGAGTGCAGAAAGAAGATAGAAAAAGAAACGAGTTAAAACGATCAAGAACCGAGCAAGAAACCAAGAAAAATCAGCTCGCCGGAAAACCGGCCGGAGCTGTTAAACCCTATGTTCGAGATGATGGAGAGGGTCTTGAGGGAAATGGAGGCTAGAAAAGGGATCTAGGGAAAAAGGGGGAGAAACTCACATTTTGAAAACATTGAAAAACCACCGGAAAAATGTCGCCGGCGCCGGAGAAGGCGCCGGAACCCTACTGGGTCGTCGCCGGAAAAACGGGGAAGAAGGGAGGCCACCCGGGTCGGGTCTCGGGTTCGGGTCGGGCTTGGGCCGAACCACCCTGCCACGTGTCGCGCTCAGGTTTTAAGTTAAAATGAGATTGGGAGTGTTTGGTTACGTGCATAAGAAATTGAAATAGAAATTGAAATCAGAATAGGGATATCCTATCCCTGTTCTGTCCCTATACACTGTTTGGCTATCCATGGTGAGAATGAGACTTTCTTAAATTACAAATTGGCCCCTTGACTTTTAGAAATTATAAACTGACCCAAGAAGTTACGGAATTTATGAGTTGACCCCCCCAACTGTTAATAATTATGTTTTGACCCACATGAATAAAATATTAATAAAATATTAATTAAATTAATTAATTAATTAATTAATTTAATTATTTAAATATTCAAAAATGTCCCGGAGTCCAAATGGGACAAGTCATTAGTGTATTTTGACTATCTCGACCATTCTGAGGCCAATGGTGAGGTCCGTTTTACGAGGCGGGGTCCCAAAACATAAAAGACCCATAGTAACCTTTAAAATTACCAAAATGCCCCTGAATTGAAGTGCAGTCAAACGAACTCCGAATTAGGTAAACAAATAGTGAAACTTTATTATCTCGAATATTTTGGACTCAACCGTGGAGTCCAATTTGTGAAAAGAGGTCACGAAATGTAAGGACACGTGTAAAGTGCAAAATGACTGTTTTGCCCTTTTGAACACAGATGTCCGAATTGAGTTCTACGAGAACCTAAACTTGTTTTCTTCAACGTCTTAGAACCAACGGTAGAGTTTAATTAAACAGAATAGAAACCTATGAATTAAAGGCATAAAATTTGATGAATAGCATAAATTCAAATGACAATAGACTGAGCTGTAATTTATGCATTTAGGGACGCCGACAGGCAAGGAGAAGACAGTCTGATCTTTCCACATTCTCACTACGTTACGAGTGCAGTTTGCTTGGGTTGTGACTGACCCGTCAGGTATGGTGTTTTGCTAATGTCAGAAATGAAGTTAAGTTAGGAATATTTGTGAATGACTGGAATGACTTATGTGCTTATGTGGAATGTGTTTACTTGATGATTTAGGGTTGATTGCTCACATGCTTGCATGTCACTTGTACTTTATGAAAATTTAGTGAATGATGAATGTGAATCATGACCTGTGTTTAAGTTGATAAGATGAGATATGCTTGCATATGGAATTGACTGATGATTTATATATTATTGTTCGAGCATGCTATATTATTGATAACCATGTTCATTGAGATTGCATTGGCATATTGGCATATGATGAATCCTTTGAGAACATAGTGTGGGTTGAGCATTGCATTATGAGGGTGTAGATCCTGTGGTGAAAAACCCAAAATTGGCCATTGCATCGGGGAGTACCCGGAAAAGAGACATGGGTGTGGCATAGAGTTATGCATGGGTGCGTCATGCATACCATTCATATGTTACTGCGATGCTTTGAATGACATTTAGAGATAAATGTACACTTTGCACATGCCACGCCTTAGCTTTATTTCTTGCATTAGCACTTCATCATACCAGCAGTTGAGCTGACCCATTCGTTGGCAACATTTTCAGATGAGGACCCTCCAGCTATTTGAGACTCAGTGATGCTTTGATAGGAGGAGACACTTGTAATATTTTGGTCCGTGGGACCTATGTTTTGTAATGTAAGGGCTTAAGCCCGAATGACCTATGAACGATGTATTCATGTTATCTTATGTATTGATGGGGATGGACTCATGTTTAGTGGAATTATTTACTTGTCCTTTTATTTATTTTATTTTCTGTCTCGTCAGTCGCGCCTCGGGTTTGGTCAGAATTCGGGGCGTGACACTTTTGTTGTGACTAAAAAATTCCAGAGCGAGTAGGTACAACTTCCACTCCTAGGAAGTAATGAAGTGAGCCTAAATCCTTTAGAGAAAATCTATCCCCCAAGTTTTTAATTGTAGCAGCTAGAAAGCTTGGTTGATTGCTTCTAAGGACAATATCATCAACGTACACCAAGCAATAACAAATTATAGAATTTTGTTGATAATAAACAATAAGGGGTTGGCTTTGGAATTCTAGAACTGAAGCTCAAAAAGAGCATTTTTAGAGCTGTATACCAAGCCCGAGGGGCTTGTTTAAGGCCGTATATGGATTTCTTCAAGCGACAAACATAATCAAGCTTGGTTGGATCTTTAAAACCAGGAGGCTGCTGCATATAAACTGTTTTAGTTAAATCTCCGTGAAGAAAAGCATTATTAACATCCAGTTGCCGCAATTGCCACCCATTCATAACTACGATAGATAAAATTGATCTAATTGTTGCAAGTTTGACTACGGGGCTAAAAGTTTCTTTGTAGTCAAGGCCAGGACGTTGGTTATACCCTTTCGCAACAAGACGGGCTTTGAACTTATCCACCGAGCCATCACTTTTTCGCTTAACTCTAAACACCCATTTACACCCTACAGGTTCGTAATTAGGAAGGGGTGAAACTAAATCCCAGGTTCCATGCCTCATTAGAGCTGTGAGTTCATGAGATATGGCTTCACGCCAGCGAGGTTGAGTGACTACTTGACTCACACATGTGGGTTCTATGGTCTGAGGGATTCGGTGTTTGGTCACAGTATGAATTTGCTTGGGTTTGAAAATATTATTCATGGACCTGGTTACCATGGTGTGAACCCTTTGATGTGGCGGAGCCGAATTGAGAGAAATGTGGGTATTTGTCCATAGAGGTATCTCGGGTGGATCGAGGTGGTGGGTAAGAGGGGAAGACATAAGGGAGGGAGATGTATCAAAAATGACATGAATAAGTGATGGAAAAGCATGCGGGTTGGATAAATTTTGACCTAGGGTTTCTACACAAGTAAAATCACAAGAAGATTGAGAGGTACCGAGGTTACCTGAGGAGGATGCGATGGCAATGGGAACACTTGCCGGAGGCAATGGGAACACTTGCCGGAGGCAATGGTGATGACGGCGAAACAGATGGCACCGACGGAGGCACATGAATAGTTGGTGAGGTGGCTTGGAGAAAAGAGAAGAGTTTGGATGGGGGTTGCACCGTGTTTGCCATGCAATGGTGACGACGGCGAAGTAGATGGCACCGACGGAGGCATATGAATAGTTGGTGAGGTGGTTTGGAGAAAAGAGAAGAGTTTGGATGGGGGTTGCACCATTTTTGCTGTGGTTGAGGGCAACAGAGGTAAAAGCAGAGTGTTATGTTCATCAAATAACACATGATACGAGAGATATGTTTTATGGGCTTGTGGGCCGAAACACTTGTAGGCATTTTGAGTGGAGGAGTACCCAATAAAGACACACGGTACAGATTTTGGTTACATTTTATTTGTATTATATACCCGCGTGAGTGGGTAACAAAGACATTCAATTTTTTTTAATTTGAGGTAATTTGGTTTTCGACCAAAAAGAACCTCAAATGGCGATTTGTTTTGGAGGAGAGGTATAGGTTGTTTGTTGATGAGATATGAGGCAGTTTGGAATGCATGTGGACAATATGAGAGAGGCAATAATGCATCATGGAGAAGGGTGAGACTAGTTTCAACAAGGTGATGGTGACGACGCTCGGAGACACCATTTTGTTGTGGGGTGTGGGGGGTGGTGGTATAATGACTAATACCATGAGTGGACAAGTATTACTTTAGTTTAATGAACTCACCACCATTATCAAAGTATAGGCTTTTGATTTTTGTTTGGAAATGATTTTCAACAACCTGTTTAAAATGTGAAAAAATACTAGACACACCAGATTTGATAGTCATAGGATAAAACCAGATATATTTGGTATAGTGATCAACAAAAATAATGTAATATCGAGATCCATCAAGTCTAGTATAATAAGCGGGTCCCCAAAAATCAGTGTAAATTATGTCAAGGGAGCATTACTGTGAAAACTTGTAACACAAAAAGGTTGTTGATGTGCTTTATTGATAAAACAAGAACGACATAACGATGACAATTTTTTTGTGGTGATAGGAAGAGAAAAAAATTGAACAAGATTTTTGACTATAGGGAATGACAAATGTCCAAGCTGCTTATGCCACCCATCAATCGAAGTTCGTTCATGCACATTAGCAACCATTTTGGATGAAGATACCACCATTGATTCTGAAAAGGTGTAGACGCTGTTTTCACATGCTCTTCTTAGTAAAGTCGCCCCCGTATTCTTGTCCTTCACAAAAAAATGAGATGGATGAAATTCTACAAAAACATGGTTTTGTTTAGTAAGATGATGGATAGAAATTAAATTTTTGCAAATATTAGGTACACAAAGTGTATCACGTAAGACAAAGGTCCGTTTGGGCGAGTGCAGGACCAAAGAACCTATGTGCGAAACCGGCAAACCTGAACCATCACCAAGCGTGACTTCATCTGTGTTGTCATATTCGGAATGGATGTTTAAATTTGCAAGATCGCACGTGATATTATGTGAGGCAGCAGAGTCGAGAAGCCAATTTTGATCTTTTGCAGCAGCGGTGGTAGTGCAGTTGAGAGTTTCCTTACGTTGGTGAAATTGGGGGGCAGGCTTTGGCAATGTGAGCCAGCTGATCACACATTTGGCATTTAGGCTGCCGTTTGTGAAAGGTATTGGACTTGCCATGTCCATTTCCTTGCCTGCGGCCATTACGTTGGTTATGAGTTGAGCTTAAGGTATAAAATTTGTGTGGCCCAAATTGCTGATAAGAGCCCTTAGCAAATGAGCATCCATGCGATGGAATGGATGGAGATCATCCTGTGTAGTTTGCAGCAATGATGTGCTGCTGAGTGGTAGCCTCCAATTGGTGTAGATATGCCTCATGCCCCACTAAGAGATCATAGAGTTCTTCAAACTCCAAAGGTTTCTCCTATGCGCGAATGGGCGCGGCGATCTCTTGGAAATCTGGTCCAAGACCATTCAACACATAGAGGGTGAGATGATCGGCTGAAATAGGATGATCAATAATGGTGAGTTCGTCTGCCAGGGCTTTGACAATGTGCAAGTAGTCGGGAATCGACCGATTCGCATGTTGAATCAAGGTGAGTTCCTCTTTAAGTTGCATAACTCTGGTTCGTGATCGGCTAACATAGAGTGTGTTGAGTTTTTTCCATGCCTCATGAGAGGTTTTTGCTCTAGCAATGAGATGGGTAATAGTGGGTGATGTGGAGGCTAAAAGGGCATTGAGAATAAGCTTATCCTGACAAACCTAGTGAGTTTTGTTCAATTCGGTAGCGGGAGTACCAACAAGGGAGGGGCAGAGAGAACCACCATTGACATAGTCGAGTAAGTCGTACCCTATAAGAAAGGCTTCAAACTATGCTCGCCATTGAGGGAAAGTGGAGGGTGTCAATTTTTCATTCATTTGGGTAGTGATATTAAGAGCAATGAGAGGTTTGGCGGAAGCAGAGATGGGTGGAGGATTGGGTTGAATTTGAGAATGTAGATCGGTTGAGGAAGGCATTGTTGAGTGTTGGATCGTAGGCTCGTTTGAGAGTGGCTCTCCTGATACCATATAGAGAAAACAACATTACAGGTTCAATGAAGAATTTTTCACCCTATCATTTATGTATTGACAGAATCATATATACACATATGTCAGCTCTAGTTTAGGAAATATACAACTAATAGACTAAGTTAAGGCATCAGTTATGCAATTACAAAAATATTCTAAACTGATACAACAAGATTTAAGGCTAATTTGTCTCTTCAACTCTTTGTTGTTGACCTTCCTTTATAAAGCACACATAGAGCTACAACCTATTAGGTCATCAAGTAACTTATACCTGATTTGATTCGTCTAAATTACATTATAAGTTATAAGATTAATTTCATATAAGTTATAAACATATTTTAGTAGTAATTTATATGGTTAAATTATGAACATCTTTAGTAATATAATTTATAGGCTAGTTTATAATAATGAATATGATTATTCATTTCATATGGTTATTAGCTTCTTGAATATTTTTAAGTTCAATTTGAGATAAAAATACTAAATTGTTACATACATTTTTTAATGATGCTTTAGTAGTAACACTTTGAATTAGTTCACAAATGATTTGATCTTTGTGGTGCTTTTTAACAAACCTCCAATTTTTGGAACGGTCTAGTCTAACATTTTGAATTACAATTTCATTTTCTACTTTATCTTCTTTTTCTTCTTCAAGATTTTGATTATTTATGTCATTATTATCTTGAAGTAGTTAATTTGTATTTGAATCATTTTGTACATCATCATCAGCCACATTTTTCTTTGAGGAGTGAGAATAAAATTAATCAAATACAACATGTGTAAATTCTTCTAAAGTTAGAATTCTCTTATCAAAAATTCTATATGCCTTACTTATGGAAGACTATCCTAAGAAAATTCCTTCTTCGGATTTAACATAAAATTTTTTCAAATTCTCTTTGTCATTTAGTACATAACATTTGCAACCAAATACATGAAAGTAGCTAATAATCGAATTTTTCTATTCCAAAGGTTATATCGTGTTTTATTAAGTTTTGACCTTATGCTTACTCTATTTATCACATAACAAGTAGTTTTTACTGCTTCAATCCAAAACTATTTGGGTAGGTTATATTCGTTAAGCATTGTTCTTGCCATTTTTTGAAGTGATCTATTTTTTCTTTCGGCTATTCCATTTTGTTGAGGATTTTATGGGTTGAAAAATGGTGACAAATTCCACATTCATCACAATATTTTTCTATATCTTTATTATTAAATTATTTTCCTCTATTACTTCTAACATTATTAATGAGATCGCCTTTATCATTTTGAATTCTTCTACAAAGTTTTGTAAAGGCTTTATGTGCCTTATTTTTTTGAGAAAGAAATAAAACCTAAGTGTATCTCAAGTAATCATCAATAATCACAAAGGCATAATGTTTTTCTCCTAAACTTGAACCCTAATTAGTCTAAATTAGAGGTGTTAATTGGACTGGCACGAGCATGGCATGCTAAGAAGCAATATGACACAGTACTTGGTGAGCTAGGCCAGGAACAACACGACATGGTGGGCCGGGCTAGGCCGGCATTCGCAGGCATAACATGGGGGGGTTGGGCCGACATTCCTAGGCTCGCGCCCAGCCCGTCTAGAGGCATGGCCTAGGCTTAGGCACGACAAAGCCCGATGGCCCGCTCGGCCCAACCACCACTCCCTTCCATTTTTTATTTCAACAACATTCTTTTACCATTTTGCCCCTCCAGCAACCATATTAACGGCTAGTTTAAGGGGCATTTTTGAAAAGTTTGTTAAAATGACCATTTTTGCCCCCCTAACAACTATATTAACGGCTAGTTTTAAGGGCATAATTGTAAATTTAATACCATTGACTATTTTAACCCTCCCAACAACTATATAACGACTTGTTTTAAGGGTAAAATTAGAAATTCACTAACTAAATTTTTCTATAAATACTCTACCACCTCATTTCAATTTTTCCCACCAATTCACTCATCTTCTCTCTACTCTACAATCTTTTCTACAGGCTCTCTCATCAATTGTAACTCAATTTATATTTTTACATGCACTCTTTATAAACATTTTGTAATTGTGTTGGAGATTGAAGTGTGATCAAGTCTACTACAATTGCAAGTTTGTGAATTTGAGGAAAATCATTCTTATTCAATTCAAGAATTCAACGGGCCGTTATATTTTTTTATTAGTTGTTATTATTAAAAAAATATAATAATAATTGTTCAATTTGTATTATTATTATTATTATTGTTTAATTGTTATAATTATTTAATTAGTATGATTATTTAATTAGTATTATTATTTAATTGTTATAATTATTTAATTATTATTATTGTTTAATTATATTAAACTTGAAAATGGATCCTATTGAAAATATTTATCTAGAACACCTTGACTATGGTGAATATATGAATTTGATGATGAACAACCTTCTGTTGATACTAGTATCCGTACACCAAGCAACGCCACATCTAATCATCCTCCTAGGCCTAAGAGATCCCGCACATCGGGAGTGTAGACTCATTTTACCTTAGAACAATTAACTATTAATGACCAAAGTATAAGTAGTAGTGACACGGGTCATCTTAATAGACATATAAAAGTGTCTAGAAAAAACATGGCGTTGACCCTAGACAAGCACAACTTAGTCAAAGTAGTAGCAGTGGTGCTGTGGGAAATTGGACACACTCAAATGACAATGCGAAGGATGACATTACTAGATATATAGCTGCTAGGGAGGAATATTTACTTTTTGGAGAGGATATTCATTTTCAAAATCTTATACGTGATTATATATAATCAACCTTGTCATAAAACAGTTTCTAGAAACACTAGTAGAAAAAATTGTTTGAAAAGATTTAAAAATTTTAAAAAGAAATTTATTAATGATATTTTTTCTTTTAATGCATCTATTTCTTGCGCATCTAATTTATGGAATGGTAGGAATAATGGAAGTTATTATTGTGTGACTGCTAGGGGTGCAAACGAACAGAGCCGTTCATGAACGGCTCGAGCTCGACTCGATTATGACTCGTTCAAACTTGGTTCAATTAATACACGAGCCGAGCTCGAGCTCAAAATAAGGCTCGTTTATTAAACGAGCCGAGCCGAGCCGAAAGAAGGCTCGGCTCGTATAAGCTCGGATAGTGGCTCGGCTCGTGACTCGACTCGTGACTCGTTTTTATTTTTAAGTATAAATTGTTATTTTTTCTGCTAGGGTTTCTAACCCTCGATTCCTCGAACAATTTGCTCATCTTCAAGTGCGGCACGCCGCAGCTGCTTCTACTCTGCCCCCTCTCCCTCTCTCAAACTCCCGATTCAAGTGGAGCCACCATCTCTCATTCTCTCTGTGTGTGTGTGTATCACTTCAACACCCATCACTGCTGATTTCCCTAGCTGACAATCTCTCGACCTCTATCATCGTCTCTTAATTCCAATCCCTAAAACCAATCAAACCCATCGCTACTGTTTCCGGTGACTTCTCCGAGAATCTCAGGATTTTTTTTTTGAAAATTTTGATTTTGTTCTTACTTCTTAGTCTCAAGTCGAGGGTTTGTACCATCTGCGTGCATCATCACCGATAACATCACCACAAGGGTTTCTGCCATCTGCCATCTGTTTTCCCCATCAGAAATTGAAATTTTAAAATGGACAAGGAGGCAATTTTTTCACATGTAGTTTTGAAAAAGTCATTCCGATCTAACAATGCTGGTCTGTTCACTTTGTTTTGTTTATGTTCAGGCAGAAGAACAAGGAGTTGGACGGGATGGTAAGCTCAGTATAACACATCTAGGACTATTCTTCCCTTGCCTGGTTCTGACTAATGATTTTCTCCCTCTTTTCTCTGTTTATTTTACATGGAAGATCAAATTTTGGTCCAGGTCGGCCTAAAGGCAGCGGGGGCTTAAGCACAAATGGGCAATGAGTGCACTTTTTCCATCCCCAGAAATGCTTAAGTTTCAAAACTTTCTGCTGGTTTAAATTTCAAGATGAATGCAAAAGAAAATATCTTCTCATTAATGTTTTAGAAACCACGTGATTTTTTTTTGATCAAGTATTTTAGCTGTATATGCATTTATTAGTATTTGTATTCCTGCCCATGCATAATGCGAGTTCTTTCTCTAGGGGGAAACTGAAGAAGGGAAGAACAGGACCAAGAGATGAAAAGAAAAAGTTGTCCAGTGATTTAGATCTTGATAATGAAGATGATCCTGATTTGTGCTTGAGATAAGAACATTCCTTTACAGGATTTGTAATTTAACCCCTTCAAAGTAAGTTTGTGTTTTATCTTAGATCTGAAAGAAAATGTGTCTCAAGCCCATTCCAGCGAATAAAATTTTATTGTTGCAATCATGCCAAAAACACTCCTTGTAGATGACTATATTGTGTATGAAATGTGCTGTTGGTCGTGAGAAGTCATCCTTAATTTATATTATTTTTTTGCGCCTAATGGGGTTATTGATTTCTGCTCTTCTTTTTGTGAAGTTGCAATTGTAAAACCAAAGTGGAAATTTTGTGGACACCAACAGATGTATATTGTTAGATATTCTATGAACAATGTGATGAAATAAAGAATTACCAGCAGATGTGTGTCTGTTCAATTTAAAGTTATAGCACATAAGGTCTCTATAGTTTCTTCTCTCAAATCTAGATGTTTGCGGAGTTGCTGATGATTATTAGATTATAACTTCGATTCAATTAGTGGTTGGTGTCAGTGGGCTTCATAACTTAGCATATATATCTGATTTCTCTTAGGTTATGTTTCTGAAAAAGAAAACTCCAAAGCAAAAAAAAAAAAAATTGCTGAAGAAGTTTTTCTGGCATAACTGTTATAGTGACCCTTCTAACCCTGCTTATAACCAGTGGTTCGAGCAATTGTCATGGAGCAAGCACTGTAACACAGGTGTGGGACCATGCAGCGCTTGCCTTGGATGGCCACCAAGCAAGCCAGTGAAGTGTTACCTTGCAAAGAGCACACAAGCGAACTCAAAGGCAAGTGTGAATTTAATGTAAATTTCTTCATCAATCTCTGAATGTTGACTAGGTAGAAGCTTTAAACAATATAGCTATGGCTGTTGTGCATAGGTTTACTCTGGTTCTAGCTCCTGTTAATTTTTTTTTCCCACTCTGAAGTTGAGAATAGGTGAAGGTGACAACTAGCTTAGTTGGTAAATTCTTTAGATAGTTGTACCAAAGGACTGACATTGAATCTTGCAACAGATGAGCTGAAGAAAAAATAGAGAGGAGGTCAAGAATAGGCTAAATAGTTGCTTCCCTTGTTGAAATAATTCTGTAAGTAGACCGTCAACTGAAATAATAATTTACCCAACGTATACTTGTTTTCAACTGTATTTTATTGCGCTTTCTAGAGATAGAATTAGAATACTTTTATATATATTTACATGAATAGACATTTTTTTTTTTAAATACAACTCTCATTTTACCTAATCGCTTTGAGCTTTGATTGTTCCTTAGCTTGGTGCATTCAAGCTTCTGGATGAGTCTATTACACTTGGGCTCATACAAGGTAACAAGCATGCATAATTTGAATAGTTCTTCATACAGATAATATATATCTTGTTTGATTAGGTGAATGTCTTAAATCCTGCTGTCGAGTTTATGTTTCTAGCCGTCAACTGAGTCTGCTAGCAATGGTGAATTTATAAATGTGCAAATTGTATGTTGATGACAAGATCCACTAGTAGGTGGGTTTGAATCTGTAAAATACACGGACTTAATCTTTTCATCAATATACAATTTGCATATTGGGTATGCAAGAATAGTTGAGTTAGTCAACTCCACACTTTTGAAGACATGACCTAATCACAGTAGCATAATTGGGATTACATTGTTTGAGTACAGTGACTAAAAAATTTTGGAAACAATTTTGAAAGCATCAGAAAATGTTTTCAGAAATAAATTCAAGTGCAAGAAGAGCAATACATGTTATCGAATTGTATATATTACAGTTTCAATTGATCAACAGACCTAGAATTAATGCAACATATGTTGAGTTTGGTTTTCACAGGAAAGTGCGGATTCCACTACTAACTATTTTCTTGTAAGAAATACTCTCTTAAATCATATCTTGGATTTTTTAGGATTACTCTCTTAAATCATTGGTTCTTCCTTGGTTTGGCATCCTTGAAAAGTTATGTTGTATTGGCTGGTTATATGGCACGAGTTACCCTCCAATATTCATCATACATTTATATTGTAAAGCTATAAAGAAATGTAAGTGTATTGGCTGGTTATATGGCATCCTTGAAAAGTTATGTTGTATTGGCTGGTTTTCGAGATTTGCTTACTTTACAATGTTTCTATTGAGGACATAATGAAATTGAATAAATTGATTTTTTAATTATGTCGATTGGCAGATATTTTTGGTGGAACATCTCACGTTTGAGTGCATTTAGAAGAAGTCAAAATGGTGAGTAGTCTGTTTGTTTTTGCTTTCTGATTCTGCTTGTTATATTGTTAGAAGTTTCAAGTTTATCTGATTGAAATTTTTTAAAATATGTGCAGGTGACGTTACAGCTGATGAGCTTCGTAGGATTATGGACTACAAACATAATATTTGTTTAATTTTAGTTTATAAGTCCAGTTCCAGTCCTTATAGGAAGAGGAAGATGGGTCAATTTGTTTACATGATAATGATTCAATTTGTAATATTATATTTTTTTTATGATGAGTTATTTTAGTTTATTATTGTCTTGTTGATGCAAGATTTTTATTTGTTTAATTTCTAGATTCTGTAGTTGTATGGTATTGGTATATAATGGATTTTTTTCTTAAAAAAATCTATATTAAAATTTTAAAATTGTGTTGATTTATTTAATGAGTTGTATTTTTTTTTTATTATGCGAAAATAAAATAATTTTTATTCAATTGAACACAAAAAAAAAAAAAAAAAAAAAATGAATAACTCCAATTCAAGCTCGAGCTCGAATGAGGCTTGTTTATTTTTTCGAGCCAAGTCGAGTTCGAGCTCGAGCTTGACAAGCTATTCACGAGCCGAGTTCGATCAGGAATTTGAGCTCGAGTCGAGTTTCAAGCCGAGTCGAGCCAGACTCGTTTTTTTCACGAGTCGAGTCCAAACATCAAATACTCGACTCGACTCGGCTCGTTTGCACCCCTAGTGACTGCATATTATATTGACAATGATTATATTTTAATTAAAAAAATTATTGAATTTCATAGAATGGACCCTCCTCATAATGCTAGTAATATATTTTAATTGTATTATGAATGTTTTTAGAGAATATGGAGTTCAAGATAAAATCTTTAGCATTACTTTTAATAATGCTATTGCTAAAACTACTTCTATTAAAATGTTTAAACATATTTTACGTCCACCATTTGGTGGTATTTTTTTTCCATGGTAGATGTATTTTTCATTTAATTAATTTAATGGTGCAAGATGGTTTAAAATTAATAGATGCCCATGTAGCAAAAATTAGAACAATTTTTTTTTTTTTAGATTTCTAATTCAAATTCTAGAGCTCATGAAGCTAAAAATTTATGTAGAAGTTTTAGTTTTAATTTAAAACCAAAAAAATTTAAAGTAGATGTTATAACTCGTTGAAACTTGACATATCTCATGCTTGAGTCTTATGAGAAATATAAATAAGTAATTACTAATTTTTATAATGAGAAGCAAGGCAATCACATTTTAACTACTCTAAATTGGGCTATAACTTGTACATTCAAATCTTTTTTAGAAATTTTTTATACTGCAACAAATAATTATTCGTGTGTTTATTATCCCACTTCTTATATTGTCATGATTGAATTTTTTAATATTTCTTATACTTTTGCAATGCATAGGGAGAATGAGAATTTTAAAGATATATGTGCAGTAATAGAAGAAAAATTAAGAAAATATTGGAAAAAATTACCTCCAATTTTTTACTTTAAGTGCAGTAATAAGTCCAAGAATAAAAATGATTGGTGTGTAGCATCTTACATATATAATAGCATAAAATTTAAATTGTCAATTAAAAATCACTAATAAACAAATAAAAAGTTTATTGTATGATATATTTAATAAATATGTAATAATGAAACTGAAAATGTTGTTTCCACTTATTCTTCTAATATTTTAAGTAAAAGTTATGCATTTTGCATTTTTTTTAATAGGAGAAGATTGTCAGGTACTTCTTCTTCTACCTCCTCCTCCCCCTCTTATTCTTCTAACTCTGAACTAACTGGCTATATTGAAACTAATTTTATGAGTTCCCTAACTGCTAAAGAAAAAACAATTTTGATATTTGACATGGTGGAAATCAAATGAAAGGAGTTTTTTGTGCTTTTCATCATGGTCATCATGGCCCGTGATCTACTAATACCCCCGATCTTAATAGTAGCATCGGAGTCTGCTTTTAGTGCAGGTAACAGGGTATTAGATGAAAGAAGGTCAATGTTGGCATTGAACATTCTGGAGGCTCTCATTTGCATGAAGGATTGGGAGGAATCAAGACTTCACAGTCAAAATTAGATGGATGATGAGACGACAGCAGCTTTCACAAATTTAGATGTAGATATTGATTCATTGCAAGCTTCATTGGAATAAATTAATTTTTTTATGAATTTAAAAAATTACATTGTAATACAAATGTAAAGAAAATAATTACATAAGGATTGATCCCAAAAGGATACAAAGGCAGTCTAGTACTTATTATAAACTAGATGCAACTACAAAAAATAAAAAATTGTTTGTAATTCATTTTCATTTTCAATAAACTGATGAGGTTTATTATTATTATATTGTCAAATATTTTATATTTTAGAGTAAAATATGAAATTAATTTTATTTTTCAATATTAATTTGTACTAACAAAATTAAATAACTTAAAAAAAATATATCCTATAATCTTAATAAAAAATGAAATACTAAAGAGTCCCTAGAATAAACTTTTCAATCCAAAAAACCCATGATACATCTTCTCTATCTAAAAGATTCAAAAAATAAACTTTTAATACAAAAACTCTAATTTTTAACTTCCATCTTAACACCATTAAAAATATTACTGATTAGACTAATATAACCTTCAAGACAGATTTAAAAAAAAAAATATTAAACATACATAAAATAAATTTTTTAATTCAAAAAAATCATAACATTTTATGAAGTTAAAATTTATTTTTAGGCCTTTTGGATAAATAAAAAATGTTATGTTTTTTTTTTTTTTTTCTTTTTGGATTGAAGAATTTATTTTATTAACTATTTAGTATTTTTTAAAATATAATTTGAACGTTATTTTAATCTAATCAGTAATATCGTTTAACGGTGTTAAGATGAAAGTTTATAGTTGAACTTTTTTTGTATTAAAAATTTATTCTTTGGATCTTTTAGATACAAAAACAATTATCATTTTTTGGACTGAAAATTTTATTTAAATGACTTTTTAGTATTTTTCCCAAAAAACATTGACCAAAAACAAAAAAAAATGAAAGGCGCAGAAAAAAAAATAATAAAAGTAAAGTAAAAAATATATATATATTAGACTAACTAACATTTAACTATAGCGTAACAACATTAAGTAAATAAATCTTAGTCTAACATTTTGTTTCTAAAAAAGGTAAATAACATCAAAAATATATATCATGTAATCTTTTAAAAAAATTGAAAAACAAATGAAAGGCCCGAAAAAATTGATAATGAAAGTGAAGTAAATATATATAGATATATATATTAGTGTGTATATATATACATATATATATATATATATATTAGACTAACTAACGTTTAACTACAAAGTAACAACATTAAATAAATAAATCTTAATCTAACATTTAAAAAAAGGTAAATAACTTAAAAAAAATATATCATGTAATCTCAACAAAAAAAATTGACCAAAAAAAAAAGAAAGGCCCTAAAAAAAATAATGAAAGCAAAGTAAGAAAACATATATATATATATTAGACTAACTATCATTTAACTACAATCGTACAACGTAACAACATTAAGTAAATAAATCTTAATCCAACATTTAAAAAAAAGGGTAAATAACTTTAAAAAAGTATATCATGTAATTGTAAAAAAATTGACAAAAGAAAGGAAAAGCCCGCTTGCTGGCCAGCCCGCCATGTGCCGGGCTGGGCCTAATGGTTTCAAAATGGGCCTGTCACGCCCCGAATTCTCTCGAACCCAAGGGGTGAGTAACAAAACTAAAAGAAAATAAAATAAAGAAAAAGGACAATCTAACGGATTCAATTCAAACTTACATTCATTTCCTTCAATGTACATCCATGTAAAACACAATCAATAAAAACATTCAACATGTCATTCGGGCTTAAGCCCTACATCACAAAATATGCCCTCATGGGCCAAATATCCTTCTAGGCTCATATCTCCTTCACTCTGCAAGACTTCCTCAAGTCTCAAATGCCGGAGTGTCATCTGAAATAGTGTCCCACGAATGGGTCAGCTCAACTGTTGGTACAATATAATGCTAATGCAAGAAACAAAATTAAGGACGCGGCATGTGCAATTGTACAGTTATTTTTATATGTCATTCAATATCATCCATACAATATACTAGCAATAATCTACATGCCATCCAACTCGTTAACATAATCTAAGGCGTGGCATGTGCAAGTGTACAGTTATATCTACATGCACAATTATAACCTACATGCCATCCAATTCATCCATACAATGCATTAACAAGATTCATCACACGTTCATGAATTCATTAATACAATGTAATGAAAATATGCGTGATACGCCCATGCAACTCTATGCCACACCCATGTCAACTCTATGTCACACCCATGTCAACTCATGTAATGTAATGTCCCTTCATGGATCGCTTCCGTTGGTTCTGGTGCCACATGCAATATCATGTCCTTTCACGGATCGCTCCCGTTAGTTCAGGCACCAAATGCAATGTCATGTCCCTTCACAGATCACTCCCGTTGGTTCGGGCACCAAATGCAATGTCATGTCCCTTCACGGATCACTCCCGTTGGTTCGGGTACCAAATGTGATGTCATGTCATGCCCAAGGAATCACACTATGCCAATATGCTTTGATTCCACCATACCATAATGTAATCTCAATAAAACATCATATCCACACATGAAGCATGCTTTAAATAATGTATTCCACAATAACATTCAAATCAGAAGGTCCTTTCATCAAGGTTACATGCCATACATAATCCATGTAACATATGCTTTAAGTCACATCTTTCATAATCCCAACAATTCTCAAAAACATAATCCACACATTATGCTAACACATGCGATATACACATAGTCATGATCCACCTTCATCACCAAACTTTCAAAAAGATAACAAGGAGCACATAAGCATATAAGCAATAAAACAAACATGTGAATCATCAAGTCAACATGGCAGTTATTCCTAAACTTAATTCTATTTCTTACTTAGCACAATATATCGTACTTGATGGGTTGTCTCAACCCTAAGAAATCATACTCACGGTGTAGCTGAACTACAGTGAAAATGTAGAATGTCAGACCACCTTCTTCTTGCCTTTCTGCGTTCCTAAAATCATGAAATACAACTTAGTCTACCGCTATTTAAATTATGCTATTAATCAAATTTTATATCTTTATTTTATAAGTTTTCATTTTGTTAAAATAGACTCTACTGTTGAGTCCAGAACGTCGAAGAAAATTGGTTTAGGCTTTCGCGAAATTTAATTTGGACATCCGAACTAAAAAGGGCAAAACGGTCATTTGGTACTTTTACGGGTTTCTAATTCTCGAGGCCTCCTCTCGTAAATCGAACTCTACAGTTGAGTCCAGAACATGCGAAATAATAAAATTTCACCATTCTTTTATTTTATTCTGAATCCATTTGGCTACGTTTTGGTTCAGGATTATTTTGGTAATTTTCCTTCTTCAAAGTATTTAAATTAAATATTATTTTATTGTTTTGGTCTATTCACAATTAACCAAAATTCTTGGGCATAATTATAATTTCACAAGGTTCTATTCAAAAATTAAATTAGCTAAACAACAATTAAATCTAACATTTGACTGGCTGCAGCCGAATGTCACAAGTTTCCAATCATGTCTTCTATTCTAGTACAAACATCAACTTCTACAACCCACTTCACCCACATAAATATTGGTGTCCTTGACTCTACCATTTATGAACCAATTCATGGAAATCATAGAAACAATCAGCGGCACTAAAATCACAACAAAATCTCAATCTTGCTTGATATGCACTGCTAGACTCGCCCCCCTCTTGACTGCCTACCTCTGCACTTGGGGCAAATTGAGTGTATTGTCCAAGTTTACAAGAATCACCCTTAATCCCAAGAATCTCAGCTTCTGTTTTAAGCCCCTCCATTCGACCATATTTACTATCTCCTTTTCAGTGTCATAAATAACAATGATACATCAGATACCACCGAATTAATAACAACCACCCTAGTCGCATTAATCACATATTTTCACACGCCATTTCTCCTATTTAAATTTCATGCTACACAGATTCAATTCTGCACTACTCAATAAAGTGATTCCCAGCCGTCATCCAACTTCAAGGGTAAGTTAGTTTTTGGATTCAATTTTCCAACAGGCTGCGGCTGAGTAGGTTTCCTTATTGTGGTAGAATCAAATAATCACACCCCAAGCAACTGATCACTATTATAACTAAAATACAATTTCTATTAGATAGTGTAGACTCAGAGAATCAGATTTATACCTGCTTAGGCACATACTCCAGCCACAGAACCTGATTAGTAATCCACAACCGCTGCTCCAACACGCTGCCGCTTCGTGCTCCCTTTACCCGGTCTCTATCCATCCAGGTCAGTCCCCAATTTTCACAGCAAGTGCTGCAACGACAGCTCCTCCAATCAGCTCTCACACAACATGTATACATACACACACCGACCGGCTTCCAACAACAATTTCACATCGTCCTCCCTACTTCGCAAATCTGTAGCAACCCTTGTTCTCAATTGGAAGCCGCAATTGGAAACGGCAAAAACAAGAGAACCTCACAAACCGCAACATCCACACATATACCTCTATCAATCTACTGCGTAACCCATCTCTCTCTCTTTGTCTTATTTTTCTGCCAACCGAGCTCTGCATACATACACACAAATATATTTATTCATGTTGCCGACCTAGAAGCTTCTGGCTTCTTCATGTTTTTAATTTAATATATATATATATATATATATATACAAATGATACGGTAGAGCAGCCCCTCCTTTTTTTTTTTACAATTCCAGCCTCTTCCAAAGGCTTCGTCTTTCTCTCTTCATCTTTTCTCTCTAGTAGCTTCCCTTGGAAGCTTTTATATATTTTATAATAATGTATGTTGCACACTACACCACGTCACTACGCGCTGCTCCCTTTTTTCTTTTTGATTTCTTCTTCTATTCTCTCTTTTTTTGCACTGCACTATTAGTATATACATATGCATATATCATATACTGTACATATATATATATATATTTATATATTCACATGTATATTTAATACTAATAACACACATTCACATAATGTAATTAAATTAAATTAAAAGTAAGTAAGATTTAAAAAAATTCGAATATCGCCTTATCAAAAAAAAAAAAAAAATTTATTCCGAAATTCCAGATCTTTATAGGGCCGGCTAAAATGGACCCGGCCGACCTGTTTAACACCTCTAGTCCAATTAGATCCAAATGTAGGGGTTGTAATGACCTGTTTATTGAGATACCCTTCTTCTTTTTGAAGGAGGATTTTACTTGTTTTGCTGGTTGGCAAGCACCACAAACACCATCTTTTATAAATTTAGTTTTGGGCAAGCCTCTAACTAGTTCATGTCTAGACAAGTTTGAAATTAAGTCCATACTTGCATGACCTAGCCTCATGTGCCATAACAAACTATTTTAATTTATAGCTGCAAAATATTTAACATTTTGTGATGCAATGTCATCAAAGTTAATGCAATAAATATTATTGTCTCTATATGAAACAAATAGTACATGTCACGCCCTTGACCCGTAGGGCCGGATTAAGGGGTCATTGGACCTTGATAAGGTAGGTAATAGGACTAACCATCTTAATCAAGTACATAAAATATAGGCTATTTTTTTTTTGAATTTATTTCCTTTAATTGTTTCGGTTCGATTCCCTGATTAGACTTGTTCAAGTCCCGTAACGGGATTAAATGAAATTGCTTACATTCAAAGGTACTATGTCAATTATCCAACAACAAAGTACTACATGGAAACGTCTAAAGGTGACTCTACAGTCCAATAGATATATACATCTCATATAAAACAATAATATGAAGGGTACATGCACCTTTAATAAATAAATGAATCGATACATGAATGTAACTAATACACTATAATGACTTCAGTCCATCCTATACTGCTCCTGCAATTGTCTTCCATTAAGTCAATACCTGCCATTCCCAAGAACAGCAGGGGTGAGCCATAACGCTCAATAGGGTTTCTCAAAACATGCAAGCAAGCAGCATGTTAAAAACTAATGCAAGTCTGAGGAGGACATACCCTACAGTCCAGTATGCATCACAAGCACACCACATCATCATATCTCAAACACAAGCATAAGCATAAGTATAAAAAGGGCATTGCACCACTACATGTGGTTTGACAATAATGGTAAAGTAGTTGGCATATGGAGGGTCGGATGTATGATATAAATGTAAACATATAATTCCATGAAGCACCTCCATTTGCTATTTTGATACCACAAAACAATGTATATAAATACATAACCAATCACCGAGTGTAAGTGTAAGCTTACCAATCCCATGAAGCACTTGCATTTCCTGTTCAAAGCTACAAGAACAATGTATGCATTCACAGTTAAACAACCATTCACAAATGCCACAGTATCATAAACTGGCAGTATACAATCCATCAATAATCATAATAAAATATCACAGATGAGTCAAGGGAAATAATCTCAAGTAATTCCACTCACAACAAAATGGGATAAAACCTTATTCATCTTATTCCATTATCTTAATAATCTCAATCCCATGAGTATTCACCTATTTTGGCTCCGATAAGCTTGAGAGCTTTACGGGTTACTGACTCGATGGAGACAATCAACCGCCCACGCGGGTTTAGAGCTCTCAAGCCGAGGGGAGACACCATCCCTATCATAAATAGAACCCCGGGTAAAGCGAAATCTCACCACACTCAAGAGCACATAAAAGATGTGACTGATTCCCATCCCAAGTCCATTTCTTATAGGTATTCTTTTTCACAATTCCAATATCTTAATCTATACCACAAACGGTGCTTATCAATATCAATATCCTCTCAAATCTCACACCACGCAAGTATGTTTAACAATATATATATATATATATCAATATCATCAACATTCACAACAACACTCACAACCATAAGAAATGATATATAACTTAACAAATAGATATATGAGTAACAATGATCATAGATCTATGATAGAATTTGAAATGACAGTCAACATCAATCATAGTGATAACATTGATCCAGAAATATCATACAATGTCCACATCATGATATTTGATATAACAATCACATCATACTGATGAATCAATCATGAAGTAATTAATGGTGATAACAAACATCTCATATAGATCATATAACACGTATGGACATCAACAAGTTAGGATATTTTCCTAGTCCCAATCATCACCCCACTACTAGGAGACACTACATGTGTTTTTCATAATGTTGTTAAATTCTTTACACACAAATTGTTCCATTTTCGGAGCCACCCCGATTCTTAACACTAGGGTATCTTATTAAGTCTTAAGGTTCTCTATGGTAAATTACACATTAGCCTACACCTCGGGTACCATTTACCTAAAGGGATATAAAAACGTATTCCTGGTTATCAAAAATCTAAAGGAAGCATTATCGTATTGTTTCTAAGTCATTTGACTATCTTTTAAACCCGCAAGGGCATTTTCTAATTTGATATCCGAACTTGATTTCAAGGTCGGATATCAAGTTACACGTCTATCGATACACTGTCTCTCAAAACAACCTTGAAATCGGATCTAGAAGGTCTAACAATCCTAAAGATGTCCTCTTAATATTTTATCAATGCTTCTAGGTATTTGTTTCATGCCTAAGGGAATTTTAGTAATTTTAAATTTTTATGTGGGACTACCTCGAGTCCTTATTTCATTAATTTGACATCATATTTGAGTTTTTGAGGTCCAAAAATATTGAAAATGCCTCTTCCAGATCTTAAATCGGTTTGCAATTGCTTAATATAAGTTTAGGGGTATAATCATCATTTTCTCACTTTATGTGGGACCATCATTGGATCCCAATTTGTTCAATTTGATCATATAATTGAAACTTGGGCATCCAACAACTTTGGAATAGCCCTTTCTGAATTTTAATTAGCCTTAAAGTTTCTTAAACTATCATTACGGGTATTTTTATAATTTTTCATATTCATTTGGAACCACCCTAGGTCCTCGAATGTCCAAACTAACTTCGCCACTGAGTCTGGAGTGCCCAAAAACCTTAACAATGACTCTTCTTTCATTTAAATTTCAATATTTTACAGGAATGAAACTTTCATAATTTTTTGCCTAGTGAACCAGTTTTCTCCCAAAACCGGTTTAAATTGAACTAGAACCACAATAACTAGTTTTCTCCTAACCTTGTAGCCAAATAGGCCTTTAGGCCATCGATCTAGTTGACTGACCTGAATCCAATTGACCAACCCGTTTGACTTAACCTGGCCCAAGTTTTACCATTGACTCAGGGGTTGACCAGACCTGACCTGTCAACACGTTGATCGGGTCGCCGATGCTGATCGCCATCTTCGGCGCCTACACTGGAAATGTTATAACATGAAATTTTTTTTTTATTTTATTATTATTATTATTTATTCTTGCAATTGTTAATTAATTAATTTTATTATTATTATTATTATTATTATAACAATTATTGGATGTATGTATGTATGTATATATATATATGTGTATATATATATATATGTATAAATTTAAGGTATTTATTTAGTATATGTGTATACATGTGAGTGTATATTTAAAAGTGAATATATATATATATATGGGGTGTAGAACAGTGTGTGTAGGTGTGTGTGTGTACCCGGTTGTGTGTGTGTGTGAGTTTGAGTGTGATACACTCAAACAAAGCATGGGGTAAGGTTGAGTGTGTGAGTAGGATTCAGGGAGTGGGAGAGTGCAGAAGTGGGCAGAGAGTAGGTTGGTCTTGGGGAGAGAGAGAGAGAGAGAGAGAGAGAGAGAGATATATATATATATATAGAAAGAGAGAAAATAAAGAGAAAAAGAGAGTGGTCTCGGGTGGGAAAGAAGAGAAGGAAAGAAGCAGAAAAGAAGGAGAGAAATAGAGCTCTGAGGGACAGTTTGAGACTTGGCTCGAGCTCGGAGCAAGAGGAAGAAGGAGGGCACGGCTAGAGAGAGAGAAACGGCCGAAAAATTTGTAAGTGGGTCACTTCTGTTTCGATTTGTTTTAGAGCATTTCAATTGGTTTAAATTATAGAACCTTGTAGAGCATAATGTAAGGATTAAAACGCAACAAAAATGATAGAAAACGGTTGAAAAATGAGGGAGAAAATGGGATGTGCAGGTCACGGCCGTGGGGGAAAAATCTGGGTTTTCATCGTGATTGGAAGCTTCAAAACGGTATTAAAAGACTCCAAAAATATTTTAGAATAGTTTGGGATTGAAAGTTGCTTCGAAAACACCATAAAAATCAAGTTTAAAAACTTGATTTTTCTGAAATTCCGGTCACCGGCGCCGGCACCCTACCGGAGGTTCGCCGGAAAAACGGGGAAGAAGGGGACTGTGCGGGTCGGGTCTCGGGTCCGGGTTGGGTCCGGTTCGGGTCGGGCGTGGACCGCCCCTGCCACGTGTCGCATGGTTGTTTTAAATTGAAATGGAATTTGGGCCGTTTGGTTGCAAGGGTAAGAAATCTAGAAATTGGAATTAAATCGAACTCGGGATATCCTATCCCTGTTCTAGGATTAGCCCCTGTTTGGTTAACTTGATTTAGAATAACAAATTAAACTAGTTTTAATTTGGACCTTTTGAGAATTTGAACCCTTTGAATTTGAACCTTTTGAATTTGAACCTTAACCCTGAACTTTCGGAAATTACAAATTGACCCCCCCAACTGTTAGGAATTACACTTTGACCCACCTGATTAAATTATTAATAAAATATTAATTAAATTAATTAATTAATTATTTAATTTAATTAATTTAATTAATTAAATATTCCAAAAACATCCCGGAGTCCAAATGGGACAAGTCATAGGTGTATTTTGACTATCTCGACCATTCTGAGACCAATGGTGAGGTCCGTTTTACGAGACGGGGTCCCGAAAAATAAAAGACCCGTAGTAACCCTTAAAATTAC
This sequence comes from Nyssa sinensis, assembly GCA_008638375.1. Lineage (NCBI taxonomy): Eukaryota > Viridiplantae > Streptophyta > Magnoliopsida > Cornales > Nyssaceae > Nyssa > Nyssa sinensis. Next base: position 2,465,874 of record CM018050.1, on the reverse strand, counting down.
TAAAATGCCCCTAACTTGAAACACTGTCAGACAAACTCCGAATTAGGTAAACAAATAGTGAAATTTTATTATCTCGAACATTCCGGACTCAACCGTAGAGTCTGATTTGTGGAAATAGGTCACGAAATGTAAGGACACGTGTAAAGTGCAAAATGACTGTTTTGCCCTTTTCAACCCTGGTGTCCGAATTGAGTTCTACGAGAACCTAGACTTATTTTCTTAAACGTTCTAAAACCAATGGTAGAGTTTAATTTAGCAGAATAGAAACTTATGAATTAAAGACATAAAATTTGATGAATAGCATAGATTCAAGTAACAATAGACTGAGTTGTAATTTCTACTTTTAGGGACATTGACAGGACAGGAGAGGGCGATCTGATCTTCTACATTTTCATCCGTCGGTTCAGTTACTTATAGTGCTCGATCTTCTAGGGTTGATACCAACCCATCAGGTATGGTGTTTTGCTAGTGTTAGAAATGAAGTTAAGTTAGGAATATTTGTGAATGACTGGAATGCCGTATGTGTTTATCTGTAATGTGTTTACCTGTTTATTTGAAATTGTTTGTTCACATGTTATGTGTTACTTGCAAGTTAATAAAGTGAAGAACATGAATCATGATGTACGAACATATGAGATATGCATGTATATGAAACTGATTAGTGATTTATTTCTTATTGTCCGAGCATGTTATATTATTGAGATTCATGTTCATAGAGATTGCATTGGCATATTGGCATATGATGAATTCCTTGAGAACATGGCGTGGGTAAGCACATGGTGCTTTGCATTATGAGGGTGTAGATCCTGTGGTGAAAAACCCAAAATCGGCCATTGCATTGGTACTTCGTGCCATCGGGGAGTACCCGTAAATGAGACATGGGTGTGGCATAGAGTTGTGCATGGGTGTGTCATGCATACCATTCATATATATTACCGCGATGTTTGAATGTCATTTAGAAATAAATGTACACTTTGCACATGCCACGCCTTAGCTTTATTTCTGGCATTAGCATTTCATCATACCAGCAGTTGTGCTGACCCATTCGTGGGCAACATTTTCAGATGAGGATCCTCCAGCCACATGAGACTTAGTGATGCCCTGAGAGGGCGAAGCACGTGATGTATTTGTGATCCATGAGACTTGTATTTTGTTATGTAAGGGCTTAAGCCCGAATGACTGATGAACAATGTATTCGATGTTACTTTATGTATGGATGATGATGGACGCATGTTTAGTGAATTTAATTACTTTTGTCCTTTTATTTATTTCACTTTCTGTCTCGTCAGTCGCGCCTCGGGTTCGTCGGAAATTCGGGGCATGACAGGAAACATTGTTTTTCTCCCCTTTTTATTCTAGTTTGTTTTCTTTTTCCTTTCCCTTATTTTCCACCAAGTTTTTATTTAATTTTAGTCAGATCAAGAGTCCCAAAATGGTCAGAAACAATCAGTCTCCAACGAGACCCAACTTTTCGGCGACGGCGATTTCCTTCATTTTTCTCCAATGTTTTGGGTCATTTTTCTTCCTAAAATGTTCTAAATTTTATGTGAAGTCTTTTTGAAGTAGTTTTATAGATCGAATGGGGCAAAATGAGGGTTTTAGTTGGAACCCAATTCTTTTGTAGCGAGTTTGCAACTCGCATGTTCCCCATCTCTGACCACTATTTTCTCATTTTTTATTTCTTATTTGTTTTCTGCAACTCCAATGAGCTCCACCCAGTGTCCTTAACTCCTCCAAACCTCTCCAAATCCCTTGTTCATTTCATCCTCGTACGCACATGTGCACATACACATATACGCATACATGAACACACACATATGCACGTTGTAACATACACACATACATATATACATATACACATACACACAAATTTGCTCAATCAACAGGAAATACAGCTCCAAAATTCTCAAAGATCCCTACCTTGTTGCAACCATAATACCATTTTAGAGAGAGAAACTAAAGAGGAAGAGATAGAAAGAGTTGCAAAGGAGCTTCCATGGATGCCTCCCTCGAGTGTAGCCCAGTCCATTTGCTCCCCTTTTTCCTTCTTTTTCTTCCTTTCTTTTTTTTTTCCTCCTTATTTTCTTTTCTTCTTTTTTCTGGTTTTAGTTCATCACTAGGTGTGTTACATACATACACACACATACACACACTCAAACACACACTATATTTCACACACACACACACACACACACACACTAACATACACACAGTTCCTCTGTCACGCTCCGAATTTCCATAAACCCAGGGAATGAGTGAAATGAATTAAGAAAAATTAATTAAAGCCCATTAAGTGGATTTAGTTGATTACTTATATATTTCCCCATATTTTTCCAAAATTAAGAATGAAAATTTGCTACTAGACTTACCCAAGATGGGTTTCAAATGCCAATCAAATATCTCCCCAAACCACTATTCAAAGTAGTCTAAGTTATATTCAAGTATAGCCTCCAAGATAGTCCTAAAATGTTTCTAAATATGCCTTAGAACAATGGCCTAAATGGGTCCCAAATGCCTTAAGACATAGGCCAAGAATAGGTCAAAAAGTCTACCCAAAATTTGTCTACGGAAGTGGCCAAACATAGCCCAAAAGGGTGGGGCGCGCGCGCGGGGTGTGCGGCGTGCGGGTTGACTAGCTGGTTGGACTTGTTGATTCACTATTCATTGCTACAGTAAACTAATAGCTAAAATGCTACAGTGCCAAAATTTCAAACTTTGTCCAAAAATCTTGGTTTTGACATTTTTACACCTATTTCAATTTATTTCATTACCAAACTTGGTGTGTGACTCTATAACATGTGAAATGACCATTTTACCATTTTTTCCTTATTTTTCGACTTCAAATAAATTTTGGACTAATTTGCCCCTATTTTCATTTCTTTACCTTTCTTTTTCTTCTTAAGTCATTTAATTCCCTACTTAGAAAATATAAACATGCTCTCCCGCTCCGCTTAATCTAGTTACTATATTTTGAAAAATTTCACCATAATTTTCTTTGTTTTCTAAGCTTTTTCCACCTAATAGTTCTCAACACAATCCATTACTCTCAAATTAGCAACCAAACTACATCCTTTAATTCAATTAAACATTCATACATCATTTAAAACATACAATCCCCTATATATACACATATACTTGAAAATCAAAATGTCACAACTTCATGCTCATCACAAATTTAGGGCCTTGCCCATAGTTTCCATACTATACAAAGTTTTACAAGTTAATTACAAATATCTTAGGGTTTATGCCCTCATATAACCAAAAATATGCCCCACGGGCCAAATCTTCTTCAAAGCCCACTTCTCCCTCCATTCTTCAATACTTCATCAAGTCTCAATTTTTGGGAGCCTTATCTGTAATATATAATTCCCATATAAGGTCAACATGATTGTTGGTATGACAGAATGCAAATATAAAGAACAAAGGTAAGGCGTGGTATGTGTAAAGTGTACATTTATAAACTATATGTTTTTCAATTCATCAATGCAATGCAATGGCAATATGCATGACACACACATGCAACTCTATGCCACACCCATGTCTCACTTCACGGTCATTTCCCGTCAACCCGCGAGTACTGTCATATGTCTCACTTCACGGTCCGTCCCCGTTGGATCGCGAGTACTATAGCCAATTTTAGATTTTTTACCACAGGATTTACACCATCATAATGCATAGCACCAATGTGCTCAACCCATACTATGTTTTCAGAGATTCACAATATGCCAATATGCCTTGATTTTTCTATGTAATCTCAATGAAGCATTTTATCAAATACATGAGATACACCTTAAATCATGCATCATACATAAAGTAAACTATAACTTTCAAACCACAAAACTTCTTTCACATGAACATATGCTGTAATACAATCAATTAAACATATACTCATGTTACATGTTCACTACCTTACCAATTCTCAAATAATACATAATTACACAAAACATCAATGCATTAAACAAACCATATCTTTCAAAACACAAGACTTCATCCACATGAACATAAGCCACAACGCAATGAATTAAACATCTATTCAGGTTACATGTTCATCACTTTGACAAATTCTCAAAGAACACACAAGTACACAAACTACCAACTCTAGGTTTTCAAAGCAACTACATATTAAGTGACTTTCTAACAACAAGTAATATATAAATCATTCAGTCAACTTATAAAAATGGAAAGAAACTTAACTTTATTCCTTACTTAGCAAAATATCACACCTAAAAGGGTTTTTCTCAACCCTAAGGAGTTGTGCTTTCTGTGCAGCCAAATTAATCTGTAAGAACATAGCCTTGGACATAGGGAACAACTTCTTAGAAGGAAGCCTTGTGAGAATCCAAGCCTAGAAGTGAGTTTTGGAAGGTTGAAAATTGAAAAACTCTAGGTTTTCTTCACCTTTCTCTCCATGCACGACCTGCTGCTCATTCCTCAAACCAAATTATGTGATTTTAACACTAAAGGGTCCTATTTATAGTAAAGGGGCCAAGGGGTGAAAAGATCTCTTTGCCTTTAATGAGTTCGGGACCCCGTTACACTACAACCCGTCCTGAAATGTCTCAATTCAACATTCTGCTTTTACCAAAGTTCTTAAAATTATTTTAAATGATATTTTTCTAAAAATTTATTTTCGCCTATGAGCGGGTGCAGCTGACTCCACCCGGGATGCCCTTTATGGTCCATTTTTCAAACAGTCTCCAATTAGGCTCAAATTCTCATAGGAGGTGTATTTTAACATTCTAAGCATGTTTCTATTCTATAGCATACTCAAAGTGTGCTTATAAATATGACTTATGTCTAAATGATGCATATATATTGCTCTACCGGTAAATAGTGCATGTATAGTGCTTTACCGGCAAAAACAAAAAATTTATCCTGATTTTTCAGATCTTTACATCCTCTCATCTCTCTTTACATGGCTATTTTATAGCCTTCCCTCACTTCCATTACACACACACACACATAGATATATATATATATATATATATATATATATTGGCCACACATACATATACACAATGTGCATAAGACACACTCTCACACTCAGTTGGGAAGGGAAGGAAGAGAAAGAGAAAAAGAGAGAGAGAAAGAGAAATCAGAAAAAGGTGAGGGAAATGAGGAGAGAGAAAAAAGTCATGGGAGTGATGTGTCCCATCCCTCCATTCATGTCCCCCTACCATGCACCCTCACACACACAGTCGCTGTCTCTTCCACCACCACATCGTTGACATGTGTCCCCATTCTAGAAGGTTTCATTAGCTTCTTGGAGAAGATTTTCAGGCACTGTAATTCTAAATATAGAGTTTGTTTCTCCAAATTATATCATTTTAATTTTCATATTTATTTACGTCTTGTAAATGACTATGTAGCCCCAAGGCTTACACTAGTATTGAATAAATCGCCAAAATTAATTTTTGGCCTCACTGTGTCATTTTGATGACTTCTGAACTCAATTTATAGTTTATCTAACTTATCTTTGATTTATCTCCACTCTGCCCTTAGCCTATGCTAGCAATTTATCGAATTTTCCTTTGATGATTTTTCAGGTCCTTGCAATACATTTTTGTGGTTGCATTCATCTTTAGTAAGGCATTTATTGAATTAAAAAATAACAACATAGCTTGTCACGACTTGGGCCCCAAAGAACCAAGTAGTGATGTAGAATTATCATAAAACATTTATAATTTAGTCAACATGGTTAATCAAGTCAATAAAAGTCAATTGGACTTCCGAACACTAGGTTTGACCAAGGCGCTTTTGCGCAAAGGCATAGAAAATTGGATATTTAAAATCCTTAGAATTGGCCTTGCAAAAGTCCTACTAATTCATTCTTAGGTATCTAATAGTCTAAAAATGATTTTTAATAAATTTTAGCTATAGGGTAACCCATCTAACTAGTTTTGGTCCAAGGCATTATTTTCAAAAAAATAAAAATTTTGTTCCTAGAAGGGAGAGTTGACTTTTTATTCTTAAGGAATTAAGTCTTGTGACTATTTTTATTAGTTCCAAATAGGAGGTACTTTATTATTTACATTATAATGTCTTAAATAAGAAAATTAAATAAAATCATTTACTTAAATGACATTTAATGTAAATAAGGTGTCCACTAATAGTATTGTCTGTGCAGCAAAGTGTAGAGCAAAGTCTGCCTTTTGTCCATTTCAGTTGACCATTCAGTCGATTGAGTCTAGCTTTTAGTCGGCTGATTCTACCATTCAGTTGATTGAAAGTTCTGGATTAGTAGGTTCTTTACCTTCTGTTAATTTTAGTCGATTGAATCAATTGTCCAATACTTAAACATGTTAGTTTTTGGACTTTTTTATTCATCCTTTAAACCCTTTGCTACATCAAACTTTGACACAACATAAATAAAGTATTCTTAATATCAAATTACATCATTTTACAAGATACAAGAGTATTATATACATCATCAATTAGCCCTAAATCACTTGACATCATCGTATACAAAATATCTCAACATATTTCAAGTTTGATTACATTTCAAATAGCTTGAATCCTATAAGCTCAACATCAAGGCCAACATATGACCACTTTCACATGAGCTTACACAAATCAAAGAGAAAATCAACATGAAAAAACTTTATCTAATTAGTCCTCCAAGCTCAATTCACTAAGGCATCCACAAAGGCTTCAACCATGATTTCTCCATCACATGGGTTTTTTGCCCATACCTGCAATCTGGTAGGATTCATTACAACAACCACAGTAGGAAACCTGTAAACATAAGAAAAAAACAAGCTGTGATACGTATATGCATGTGCCAGTGTAGTGCCTGCATTGCTAACAAGGACAGAGATTCAAGAATAATCAAACTTTTATATACTAATACATCTAATCATCTAGAAAAGGAAACATCATTCAAGTTCAATAATATATGAACAAATTAGTTGAGAATTCATATTTCATCCAAGTTGTTTCAATTCTCAAGTATTCCATCTCAAATTCTCAAAGTCTCAATCCCTAAAGACTATTCTCCTAGTCGGCCCCCGGTAAGCCTATGTGTTTTACAGGCTACTAACTCGATAGAAACAAACGACCACCCGCGCGGGTTTACGACTTGCAAGCCAATGGGAGATACCATCCAAAACATAATTGAAACCCCGGATAAGTGAAATCTCACAACACTCAAGATTACACAAAAGACGTAATCCCATTTCAAGCCCTAAATGTTCATTTCTTCCTATTTTTCAATAATAACTAATTCAAGGACAATCCCTGTACATTCATATCCACAATTTACTTTTATTTCACTAAAAAAATTAATTCATTCACACAACTATGAACAAGCACCACTTTTTAACATAAATAGTAATTTAGGAATTTTCATAAACACTTGGCATGCAAGAGGTATTTTCATGTGTATAGCATACAGACCCACATCACAAATTCACCAAGTAAACCTTTTTGCATTTAACTGGGAGTTACACACATGATGAGATAGCATAATAAGAAGATGTTTTATGGCAATAATGCACCCATTATATGAATGTTCATGATACATGTAACATATGGTCAAATATTTAAGAATTAGCATATGTATATCATGAAATGAGATGATTAATTGTCAAATCTACCTATATATATACTTTTCATCTAGGTTTAGAAGTCCTTACCATGTTTCTTGAAGGTTTGTACAAAACCCTAGCTTGTTCTCTTCATTTTTCTCAACTTTCCTCCAAACCCTAGCCTTTCAATCGGTGTAGGAGTCCTAATAATGGATAATCTTGCTTTAAATCCTTTTGTAAAGCTTGAATCCATGAAAAATGGAAGAAATTTGGGATGTCGGTGAAATAAACATGAAAACCCTAACTCTCCTATCTAGCCGTAAGAATAGGGAGAGTTTAAAGAGAAAAGAGAAATTAGAAATATGAAAAGAATGGGCTGTTAGGTCATAGTTAGGGGATATTTATACCCATAAAACTCTAATCTGCTTAATTACAACTTTGCCTCTCACATAAATGATTTTCCTTCTTTCCTTTAATTGCCCTTTTTGTCATTTCCATGTGTACATAGTGTGATTCATCACAAATCTAACATTCTAAGGTTCATTTAAGTCATGATACAATATTTATGGGGTACTACACTAGTGCAAGCTCGTGGTGATGGTAAAACGACAACTTTGCCCCTATAGTCATTTAATGTGTCTAAATGAACTCCAATGGTTTCCAAAAATTTTCTAACTCAATATTTATCATAATAAATCAATTATATATCATTCTTGTCCATTATATATATTTTTAAATATTTATTTAATATTACAAAATTTATTTGATGTTACATAGCCTTTATCACAAAGTTGGCTAATTCTAAGCAGGTTATGTTTCAAACCGTTAACTAGAAGCACATTTTCAATACATAGAGAAGAATTTTTACCTGTGCCTCCAATGCCAATGATTTTAAATTTTGATTTTTCTCCAAAACTCACATATCCACCATCTTTTGAAGTGAGAGATGTGAACTTGAATTTGTAGAGACTTGAAAATTGAGAATAAATTTTTCATTTTTAAAACAGTAAAGTACTAGTTGAAATACTTTGACCTGGGACATGGCACGTAAATTGAGGTAAATCAGTCAAGTAGTGTATTGGCAGTTGTAACTCGAGCTGTTTAAGCTCAATGTCATTATATCTTATGGACCGAACGATTTTGGAATATGAACAGTTTATTTTGAGTAGTCAGTATGGACGACGACCAAACAACCTAGAACTATGCCTCGTAATGCATGTATGCACACACTCCCATGCAAGCATGCGTACTCATGTATACCTAGACCCCGGAATATCAGTATATGTATGCGTGCCTAGAATTTAGTGTACATGTATGTATATGGATATATATACATGTACAATATGTGTGTCACCTATGTATATGTATATGGCATAATGTGTTGTATATAGGTATATATATATGTATAGATATAGTATGGTATACAATATATGTATATATATACATGTATTGGGACAAAAGAAAAGAAAGAAGTAGGCAGTGTGTGTGTCATAGTGTCAGCCGTATGTGTGTGAGTGAGTGTGTGTGGTGTGTGTTTAATATAATATATATATATATACAAATATATGTTGCGTGTGATTGTGTGAGTGCAGAAAGTGGAGGAGTGTGTGAGTGTACAAAGCAGGTGGGGGTGTTGAGTGTGTGCAGGTGTAACTGTAGAGAGAGAGAGAGAAATAAGAGAGAGAGCAGGTAGATGATGTGTGTATATACCTATGTGTGTGAGGGGTTGACTGGAAAAAATAGAAAAGAAGGAAGCAAGTGAGAGACAGAGTTGATCTAGAGAGGTTGAGAGGGTTAGAACTAGGCCACGATTGAAGAGAGGAACCACCAAGGTATAAGGCTTAAAACTGTTTTATTTTCTTTCCCTCCTTTTGAAATTTTTTGACACTATCAATTTTTTTTTAGATTTGGTGGCATGCATGAATAACTCTAACACACATGAGCTAATATGAATGAACAAAAAGGGTCGAGAGGCTTGAGAAGCCAAGAATCGAGAATGGACCTCTATTGTTAGACCATCAACAATGCAGGTCTGAGACCATCGAGACCAAACCAAGTTTGGTTGATCAAGTCTTAAACTAGACCTTAGGAGCATTTCAAAAACCCCAACCCGTGACCCAAACACTCAAGGTAAGGCCACAAAATATCGACTTTCAGGTCTTGGGTTGAGAACCCAACTCCAAAAAATAGACCACTATTCCATGTTTTTAAAATGGGGATCGAATCCCCTTACCATGATGGTCAAAACAAGCCAAACCACGCTTGAGATGGTGATGAAATAGCCATTTACAAGCCAGTTGCAAATCGAAACCATCCAATCTACCATGGCCTATAGAGCTTGATTCGAGCTCTCAAACGAATGCAAAAAGGATTCCTAGACCTTCAATAGTCGAGACCACTCAAAACAGAAAGCAAAAACATCCTAAAAGTCACGAAATTGAAAGGGTTTGAAAACTGCAACTGGGGCAACAGTAGCCCTGCGCGATGAGGAAGATGACGAGTCGATTAAGTCGACTCGCCCAACTCACTCAGACCGAACGTGTCGACTCAGACACGTGTTGAACTGTGGGTTAGCCACCATATTAATGAAACGGCGTCGTTGGGTTTTTATGTTTTAAAATTAAAACTGAAGTTGGCCTGTTTGGTTATGGTCATATGAAATTGGAATTAGGAACAGGGATAAACCAAACCGCGGATAGGGGACCAAATTAGAATAACAAGGATATGCTATCCCGGTTCTTTGGCCTAGCCTGAACCGGCTAGTTCATAAGGATTCTGGTCCGGTCTAAGGTTTAACCTAGTAAACCCAACGATTCAAGGGCTTAATTAAAAGGAAATTTAACCAGAACTATTCTTAATTACAGTTTAACCCCAACTGTTCTAGATATTTGTATTCTGGTTTTGAAAAATTAATGCATATGAGCCTCTGAAAAAGAAATAAATAATAAAATAATTAATTTTATTATTTTATTAATTGGGTAAAATGACTATTTTATCCTTAGATACTAAATGAGTCAAACGAAGTCCAAAATAAATAAATGAATAATGTATTTTTACTATTTCAGGCATTTTGGACTCAATGGTGGAGTCTAATTGGTAAAATTAAGTCCCAAAAAATACAAACACGTAAATTATAAATGACTATATTGCCCCTAACAATACCCAAGGCTGGTTAGGCATAAAAGATATTTGATTTTAATTATGTCGGACATTCTGGACTCAACAGTGGGGTCCATACTAGCAAACGAAGCACCGAACAATGTGATGCATGAAACAACAAAAGACCAAAATGCCCCTAAGTCAAAAAGTAGTCAAATGAACTCCGATTAAAATGAAAGAATAGTGAACTTTTATTATTTCGAGCATTCCGGACTCAAAAATGGAGTCTGATTTATGAAAAGAGGTCTCGAGAAGTAAGAACCCATAAAATTACAGAATGACCATTTTGCCCTTTTTAGTACAGATGCTCGAATTGAATTCCGCAAAAGCCTAAATTGACTTTGTTCGACGTTCCGAACCCAATGGTAGAGTTTATTCTAGTAAAATAGGAACTCATGATATAAAAACATAAAATTTTATGAATAGCATAATTCAAGTAGAGATAGACTGAGTTGTGTCGCAATGATTTTAGGAACACCGAAGGGCAAGGAGAAGGTAGTCTAGACCTTCCGATTGGAGACAGTAAAAGGGACTACATTCTCATTGATTAGTTAGGCTACACTGTGAGCACGGTTTCTTAGGGTTGAGACCAAACCATCAGGTATGATATTTTTCTAAGTAAGAAATAGAATTAAGTTTAGGAATGATTCTATGATTCGTATGTTTATTCAATTGTTTATGTGTTTATATGTTCCTTGTTATTTCCTTGGGAGTTTGGTTAAGTGATGAACGTGAATCATGATTATATGTATGTTCTATGTGTTGGCATATTATGTGATTTATATTCTTCGAGAATTGTTAAGATTATGAATATGTAACTTGAGTATGATTTTAAATGGAAGGTGTATGACATACACACATGAGAAATGGATTTTTGTATACTGCATTATTTTAAGCACGCTTCTTGTGTGGATAAAATGCTTCAGTGAGCCTGCATTATTGAATGGTGGAATCAGGGCATATTGGCATGGTGTGATTCTTAAAAGCATAGTGTGGGTTGAGCACGTGGTGCTATGCATTATGAGGGTATAGATCTTGTGGTGAAAAACCCAAAAGTGACCGTTGCATTGGTACTCATAGATCCATCGGATGTGTTTCGTAAACGAGACATGGGTGTGCCATAGAGTTGGCATGGGTGTGTCACGCATACTGTCTTTGCATTAGGTTGATGAATTGGATGGAATGTAAATTATAAATGTACACTTGCATATGCCATGCCTTAATTTTGTTCTTTGCATTAGCATTATATCATACTAGTAGTTGCGCTGACCCATTCGTGGGATATCATATTACAGATGACGCTCCTAGCACTTGAGACTTGAGGAAGTCTTGCAGAATGGAGGAGACATGAACTTAGAAGGATTTTTGGCCCTTGGGGCATGTTTTTAAATGTAAGGGCTTAAGCCCAAATGATATGTGAACGATATGCTTAAGGGACGTGCTTTATGCTTTTACATGTTGATGAAAATGAATGCATGTTTAATTAAATCTATTAAATTATATTCCATTTACTTTTCTTATTTCGTTTCTCATTCACTCCCTAAGTTCGTGGCAATTCGGGGCGTGAAAGAATTTGTCTCCAATCATATGCCTTGAGCCTCTACTATGACAGAACCATTTATCTTGGATTTTTTTTAATCAGCGAAGAAAATATAATTTTATGAATGTAAATAAATGTACAAGACATACATAACAAGAACATCAAAACTATTAAATGCAAAAGGCATCAGAATATCAAATCTCATCCCAACTAGGTTGGCACCAGAAAAGATACAACATCACATACCAGCATAAAACCAAAACCAAAAAATAAAAAAGTGACAGACATATATAACTCCAATAAGGCAATTAAGTAGCACCAACAACTTAAAAAAATACAGGACCATCGTCAACTTAATTTTCACTTGCAGCTAACAGAAGCTATTTGAATAGAGGGGCAGAGCTTGAAACAACACCCAAAACTCTATAATGATAGAGATTCAATCCAATCCAATCTATCATAAACAACTAATCCCTTAATTCAGAATCAAGATTTTCAATAGCCAAATAAAACAAATAGAAATACAACATCAAATGAACCTTAAATCATTCAAAAGCAATAACAGAGGAAGGAAATAAACCATAAGACATTATATCTCCTAGATCCATCTTATATTTCTCCCACAACACTATCTTGGTGATTAATTCAAACATAGTGTTCCACACTGGTTTCTTACTATTGAAAATCCTATCATTCCTTACTTTCCAAGTAGACCAGAAAACTACAAATGAAATTATATCCCATACCATTTTTATTTTCTTATTAAGCTTTGTATTCGTCCACCATAACAAACGTTGATTTATAGAACCTGGGAAAGCCATAACATACCCCACCAATGAAGATATTTTGCCCATACCTTCCATACGTCATTACAAAACAAGAGAAAATGATCTACCGATTCAATTTTTGATTTATAGAACTGACATAAACCATAAGATTGATCTGTAATAATCCCAAGTTTAAGAAGAAGATTGACAGTTTTAACTCTACCATGCCAAACAAGCCAACTGAAAAATTGACTCTAGGGGGGGAAACATTAGACCACAAGTATCTCAATACACCCAATTTCTGACTAGAAGAAGATTTGAAACATTGGTAGAGAAATTTTATAGAAAACTTACTAGATTTACAAGTTTTCTGCTTCAAAGTATCTGGACATTATTCCTTATAGATGGAGCATTGCTTAGAAGATTTTGAGATGAGCCAATGAATCCTCTTCCCATGTGAACAATCTCCTCCTAAATAAATTTTGCCAACCAAAATCATTGTTCACAAGATTTGAAAAATCTGTTAGAGTTAGATTCTTCTGAGAAGCCAAACTGAATAATCTAGGAAAAATAGACATCAAGGATTTCTTACCAAACTAGACATCCTTCTATAAATAAATCAAAACCCCATTGCCAACACCGATTTCCAATTTAGATATAAACTGATTGAATAGAGGTTTAATGGATTTTTCTAAAAGTATTATATCTAACCAAAGCCGAGACATCTTATTATCAGACATGCCACTAGGAAGCCATTTTTTCAAAGGGAAATTGTATTTGACACATAAGACTCTTTTCCAAAGTGAGTTTTTTTTCCATCCCAAATCTCAACCATCATTTGATAAGGAGTCAACTATTCAAAACTCTGATGTTTCTCACCCCTAGTCCACATTTTTCTATGCTTTTTAAGATCCTTTCACATTTAATTCGATGTAGTTTTGTTTTTTTAATTCATCACCACCCCATAGAAGTCTAGCTTGAATACGATCAAGCTCCTTAGCAATAGAAGTATGGACTTTGAAAATGGACATATAATAGATGGAAAGTGTCACGCCCTGAATTTTATAAACCCGGGGAGTGAGTGAAATAAATTAAGAAAAATTAAAAATGGACAATTAAATGGATTTAATTGATTACACATTTATTTTCCCATGTTTTTCCAAAACTAAGAATGAAAATTTGCTACTAGACTTACCCAAGATGGGTTTCAAATGCCAATCAAATATCTCCCCTAACCAATAGTCAAAATTAGTCTAAGTCATGTTCAAGCATGGCCTCCAAGATAGCCCCAAAATGTCTCTAAATATACCTTGGAACAATGATCCAGCTCCCGTAGGAGCTCGTCTGGGAGGCATATCTACAAGTCCAAGAGAGAAGTTCAATATCACTTTTCACATTCCAATATAAGCATCTAAATGTGATCTCAATCAAGTTCTCATCAATAACCTATACTTTAACGGGTAGTATACGTAGAAACTCATGATATATACACTTAACAAGTTTTTCACATATCATACATGTCATGCCTCCAAACATAGTATAAATCAGCACGTAATCACAATAAGTCATGCATCAGGACATATAAAATCACATAGCACACAAGATCATATCACATGCTGCTAAAGGTTCACACTAAGTCTCATTCTTTTCTCTAGGGTCTCATGGTGTTAAACAACACCCCACGGTCTCTAGGTATTCGAACCTAAGCTCTGATACCACGTTGTCACGCCCCA